>JARQOC010000002.1:374094463-374694463 GCA_033576535.1 Allobates femoralis
CAGACTCAGGACGGACTGTCCAATTTTCAAGGGACTTTTTGCTTTGGTCAGCAGCAGACTCCACTCAGACAGACTGTGCTTCAGCCACCATCTCAGTGACACTCTCCCTAAGACATCATTCAGACAGACCCTCTGTCTTCAGCTGCCACCTGCAGCTCACTCAGAGACTCATTCTCTTTGAGATTCTATTCGAACAGATTCTCTATCACGGCTGCCACCGGCAGCCATTTTCCTGAGGGAGAACTCTCTCTCTTCATGAGCTTGTTCCTAGCTGAACACATGCCTGGTTCTATAAGAAAAAAAATTAAGGTGTATTTCCAATCAACACATGCAGAGCCACCGGGATTTAACCCTCACCTTCCCTGCTATCGTACATAACAGCAGAGTTAGGATTTATCGCTTACCACACTGGCTTTACTACAAAACAGCAGAGTTAGGATTTAACCCTTACTATACTGGCTCCACTATGCTGTGCTAATTATGGGAGATTTCAACAACATTATCCATCCATACCAGGATAGATTTGATCCAGATTCTCCCTTCTCTAAATTCAGTGAGCTATTGAAGGAACTATCACTGTCAAACCTGTGACAATTTAGATATCCAAGGGTCTGGCATTTTGTCTGCTATTCAAAGCTAACTAAATAGTATTGCATATCATTTTCGTTCTGGGTAAAGAACATATCCTACCCCTTATAGAATCTATGAAATACCTACCTAGAGTCCTATTAGATCAATTGTCTTTGCTGTCGAGTCTATGTATCCTCTTTAAGTCAAAATTTTACTATTTTTATGGTCTTCTGGATTCAAATTATACATGGTTACCGGTAACTTGTTTTATCTGCTCTTCAACATTGTTTTAATTAAAATAACAACTCAGTTACACAAAACATAATATGGGATGCCATATAGAGGCCTGTTTAAGGGGTATACTGATGCAAGCTATTAGTAGATCTGAAAATAGGCTTGATAATTTTGGAGGTTCCTTCACGATAGCCTTAAATCTACAAAAGTGAAATACATGTTAACAGGCACAGTGGAGGACTTGATGGTTTGAAAAGAGACATGCAATTTGCATCTTAAAGAAATAGACAAAAATAAACGTATGATCACTCAGCAAAGATTCTTTGAGAAAGGGGAAAAAGCAGGACACTTGCTTGCCCTAATGGCTAATGCTCAGCCGGGGACCTCTTTTGCAAAAAATTTAAGGGACTAAGATGGCACACTAGTTAACCATAAACCTAAAAGAGTATATTCAGAAAGAACAGTCCTTGATAAAATCAAATATTTTTATTAAAAATTGATAATAAAAACAAGACATAAGACACAAGACTTGAACATTTTAAAATTATGAATAAAACATAATAACACAAGAGGGGAAGGGGTGGATCTGTAGGAGCAAAAACTATTACCGTATATACTCGCGTATAAGTCGAGTTTTTCAGCCCAAAATTTGGACTTAAAAGTCCCCCCTCGGCTTATATGCGAGTATATAAATTTTACAGCCGCAGCCCCGGTGGTATACAGGCCCCCCCATCAAGCTCCAGGGCCCCCCCCTTGCGCGGCAGCCTGTGAAGTAAAATCATACTTGCCAGTGTCCTGTCGCGCCGTCCGCAGCTTGCCGACACAACGATCCCCGGCTTCATTCCGCGTCTTCCGCATTCCTCTCTAGTCGCGGGCAATGACGTCATTGCCCGCGACTAGAGGAAGTCGGAAGCCGGAAGACGCAGAATGAAGCCGGGGATCGTGTGTCGGCAAGCTGCGGACGGCGCGACAGGACACTGGCAAGTATGATTTTACTTCACAGGCTGCCGCGCAAGGGGGGGGGCCTGGAGCTTGATGGGGGGGCCTGTATACCTCCGGGGCTGCGGCTGTATACAGCCCTGGGGCTGCTGTATACACCACTGGGGCTGCTGGCATATACCTCTGGGGCTGCTGGCATATACCTCTGGGGCTGCTGGCATATACCTCTGGGGCTGCTGGCATATACCTCTGGGGCTGCTGGCATATACCTCTGGGGCTGCTGGCATATACCTCTGGGGCTGCTGGCATATACCTCTGGGGCTGCTGGCATATACCTCTGGGGCTGCAGGCATATACCTCTGGGGCTGCTGGCATATACCTCTGGGGCTGCTGGCATATACCTCTGGGGCTGCTGGCATATACCTCTGGGGCTGCTGGCATATACCTCTGGGGCTGCATATACCACTGGGGCTGCATATACCACTGGGGCTGCTGCTGTATACTACCACTGGGGCTGCTGCTGTATACTACCACTGGGGAGGCTGCTGTATACTACCACTGGGGAGGCTGCTGTATACCTCACTGCTGGGGTTGTATACCTGTGCTGGAGTCCACCCTCGGCTTATACGCGAGTCAATAAGTTTTCCCAGTTTTTGGGGCAAAAGTAGGGGGGTCGGCTTATACACGGGTCGGCTTATACACGAGTATATACGGTATATATGAAAAATACGGTAATCAACAAATTTATGTAGTACCAAAATAATTAATCAAAATGTATATATATACATAAATGCAAAAATATTTCCAATATATATAAAATCATATATTCTGCAAATTGATAGAGAAGTGCAGATAAAACAACACAACTTATCATGTATAACGTAGTAATCAAATGTGGAGCAGAAATAAGAGTGCTCATAAGCAGTGAATGGTTGGCACCAATATGAGCTGAGGGACAAGTCCTCTGATGAGTGATAAGACCTTATGGAATTTGCTCAGTAATCCATTTAATGAAATCCAGTATCATGTTTAGTGAAAAATAAATTAAATGGTTAATAAAAGATTGATATCCTGAAAAAAAAAATATAAAGCATAAGTGTGCAAGAATTAAAGGGTAAGATCATATAGCACAAATGGTATTCTCAGAGCTTACACATGCTGAATGCAAAAAAAGGAGCAGCGTAATACTGAATCAAAGCAGATGGCACACCGCAGCAGACCGACCACTCCAACAATCGTTTCGCACATCCTACGTCAGCTTGCCCTAATAGCTAGTGCTCAGTTGAAGACCTTTTTTGGGACTAAGAGGGCACACTAGTTAATCAGTGATCAAATATTAAATATTTTTGGGAGTTTTATCAAATCTCTTTGGATCTATACAGATCTAAAATCCACTTTGCTAGAAATGAGATTCTATTGTTTATAGAAATGTTGTTTATGAAATGGATCTCCCCAGTCTTTCTGCTGATGATCAAATATATTTGAACATTCCACTAAAATTGAAAGAATTGCAGGTAGCAGTTCCCTCTATGGCTAATAACAAGACATCGGTATCAGATGAACTTCCCACTGAGATATATAAGAAATGTGGGGATGACATATTGATCAACTTTTGAGTACTTTCCAGGAAGCTGTTAAAGGGGGACACTACCGCATTCAACACAAGAAACAGTGATCGTAGTTATACACAAATGTTATACCAAAAACAGGCAATGACCCTCTGCTTCCCACCTCCTACAGACCCATATCTTTGTTAAAAGCAGGCATTAAGATAACAAAAATCTTAGCTTCCACTATTAATAAAGCTATATCTACTGTATTGCATACAGATCAGTAGGGATTTATGCCTGCTAGATTCACAGCTGTTAACATTTTTCATTTACATCTTAATCTGCAACTTCTGTTGAAATGCGGGTGAGAGGGTAATATTTTCACTCCTGCCACCAAGATGTTTGACTCTATTGAGTGGAAGTTCTTATGGGCACTGTTAGAAATATTTGGCATGGGCTCTGGGTTAATTTCATGGTTAAAGACGCTATATGAGGGACCAAGCGCTATGATAAGAGTAAATGGATGACTTTCTCTGGCCTTTGTGATGGGTAGGGGCACACTGAAGGGTTGAACCCTGTCTTCCCTGCTCTTCACATTGGCTATTGAACCTCTATCTGCAATTGTTAAGAGTAGTGATGAGCAAGTGTATTTGTCACTATTCGCTATTTGCAAGGATAGTACGTTATTCGCATTATTTGTTATTCTGCGAGTTTTTGTGTACTCGCCTCGCTATATTCAGATGTCCCACCCTCCAGTTTTGCTGTCTCCTTTTCAGCCACTAATCATGCTGGGCTTCTTAACCAATCACAGTAATACCGCAGACATCTTGTTTGTGGCATTACATTGATTGGCAGACCGCCAGCATCATATATGACTCATAGGGTCTATGTAAGCCCTGCCACCACCTTTTTACCTGCATTGCATGCAGAGCCTGCATTGGAGAAGCATAGGGACAGATCGCTGAGCTGCCAGGGAGAGTGTTAGGTCTCTTCAAAACACAAAAGCCCTTTTGAGGGCTACCTCAAATGTACCTCAGTGACAGTGTAGATTAGGAAGGGAGAGATATTGGAGCAGGGAAATTTGAAAGTATCCATTAATCAGCTGCCTAATACTTCCAAAACAATAGCTCTTTTGAGAGCTGAAGAGACAGTGCAGAGTTAGACTGCAGGAAGAGAGAGTGACTGGAGCAGGGTCTGTGTCCAGCAGGGTGATTTTAAAGCAGCAGTATTCCAAAAGTTGCTACTGCCTGCTACTAACCTTGCAGCAGTGCATTTAATCCACGTTTGCTTCTGTCCACATAACAAAAAGGTGTTTTGCCCAACACAAAACAGCAGTACTCCAAAAGTTGCTACTGCCTGCTACTAACCTCGCATCAGTGCATTTAATCCACTGTTGCTTCTGTTCACATAACAAAAAGGTGGTTTGCCCAAAGCAAAACAGCAGTACTCCAAAAGTTGCTACTGTTTGCTGTGAAGTTAGTAGCAGACAGGAGCAACTTTTGGAGTACTGTTGTTTTGCATTGGGCAAACCGGCTTTGTGTTATGTGGACAGAAGCAACATTGGATCAATGCACTGCTGCAAGGTCAGTAGCAGTGCATTTAATCCACTGTTGTTTCTGTCCACATAACAAAAAGTCAGTTTGACCTACGCAAAACAGCAGTACTCCAAAAGTTTCTGCTGCTTTCTACTAACCTCACAGCAGTACATTTAATCTGCTGTTGCTTCTGTCCACATAACAAAAAGGTTTGCCCGATGCAAAACAGCAGTACTCCAAAACTTGCTACTGCCTACTACTGACCTTGCAGGAGGCCATTTAACTATTTTGGCTGTGACATCTAGATTGGCTTGTGCCATCCAGACCAAAAACCCAAAATGCCCAGAAAGGTTGTTGGTAAGGAACAGGGATGTACACGTGGTGGTGTCAGTGGTGTGCGAGAAGGCATTGAGTCTGAGTCAGCTCAGAAGAAGAAGCATGCATTTACTCTGTTCCTGGAAAATTTCCCAGTCTGGAACGTAAACGTGCATTGAAGCCAGAAGACCAAGAGAAGATTCTGTCTTAGATAGCAGACACGACCTCTACGCAATTGTCAAGCAGCAACAAACCTTCCATGAACACACAGTCTAATGTTGATACACAGAAGGCTGGCTTATCCAAACCTGAAGCTGGTTCTCCTTCCTCCCACCATTATGACCACAGGAGACATATGACCCAAAGGTTGGCCACTCAGGGGATCTATTTAGTTTGTATCATTTGGTTGGCTCTGGCCTATCACCATGCAGCATCGAAGAGGGACATAAGGAGGTGTCATGCGTTGATGCTCAAGTATTTGAGGACCTATGCCCAGAAGAAAGCCATTTGGAGGAACATCATTTACTGTCTCTAGAAGTGGGGGCTGATGATGATGAGACCCAGTTACCATCAGGTCAGCCTACAATGTCAACTGGGAAGGAGGATAAGATGGAAGACGAGGTGGTCAATGATGAGTCGACTGATCCGACCTGGACCATTGGCACACATATCTATGACAGCAACACAGAGGAAAATTGATATATAACATCAACACAGGCACCAAGGGGTCGTCGTAGTTTGTCCAGAGTGAGAACTGGATCAACCGTTCCCAACAGCACCCCCGCTATGGACCAACTCAGGGCAAGGGGCGTTCAGCTTCTCTGTGGAATTTTTTTTCTGAAAGTCCTTCAGAGAAAACATTGTAGTCTGTAGCATCTGCCATACCAAGTTGAGCAGAGGCCGGGACAAATGCAACTTCAGCACCACCAGTATGCGAAACACATGCAAGCCAAGCACCCCAGGGTACCAAATCTGCATCTGGGGGTCAAACCACTGCCATGTCACCTGGGCTACGTCCTTCCAAATCTGCAGTCCAGGGAGCTAACGATCATACCTCCTGCCTGCAAGATGCAGTTGCACACTCACAATTAAACATCAACCACATCCACTTCCTTGTCCCAGCAAAGCGTACAATTGTCCATGCCTGAGACCTTGCAAAGAAAGCGTAATTACCCAGCCATGCACCCACAGGCACAAATACTAAACGCCCATATTGCCAGACTGCTAACTGCGGAGATGTTGCCATTTAGGCTGCCCCACGATACAGTGTGCCCAGCCGCCCGGTGTGCTGTCCCTGCGTTACACAAGCACGCGTTAAACCATCTGAACCATGCTCTCACCAATGCCGTAACTGGGAAGGTCTACCTAACAACAAACACGTGGACAAGTTGTTGTGGACAGGGACAATACATTTCTGTCACGGCACACTGGGTGAACCTGGTGGAGGATGGGACAAAGGCGCAAAGTGGAACATTGCACATCCTACCCATGCCAAGAATTGCAGGCCCAACATCTGGCAGGGTTTCTGCCTCTTCATATTCCAGTTCCTCTATCCCCTCCTCCTGCTTTTTATCCTCCACAGAATTACCCTCCCCATCAATGCCAAGCTGGTACCTGTGCAGCAGCGCATCGGCAAAACGGCAACACGCTCTGCTGAAGCTGATCTGTTTAGGTCAGAAACCACACACTGCAGCAGAGCTGTGGCAAGTAAGGATGGGCGAATCTACTCGTTACTACTCGGTGCTCACCGAGTAGTAAGGGATTCGCCCGACTCGTTACTCTGCGAGTAATCTCAGGGATTACTCGCACAGTAAGGAGTCCGCAGGGAGCGAAGGAAGAGAGGGGGGAGAAATGCTCCTTACCTCTCTTCCGGCTTCTGCTATGTGCTGTGTGCTGGGCTCTGGGACTTGCGGGCTGCGGCAGCTCCAGGGTCCTAGAGCCCGCCTACACAGAGATGTAGCAGAGCTGAGATAGTTCTCAGCCTGCTCATTCCCTGTGCATAGATATGTATATCTATGCACAGGGTTGTGGCAGTGAAGATGTCGTTTTTGGACTACGTCAGACGGAAGAGGATTTTTGGAGTAAAGATGGAGTCTCTAATGTCTTTTTTGTTTTATTTTTAATAAAAAAAAATTCTCTGTGTTGTTTTTTTTTTATATTGAGTACTGGAAATTCATGGCGGTCATGTATAATATTGGCGTGACCGCCATAAATTTCGGGCTTAGGGCCCGCTGATAATACAAAGCTGGCCTTAACCTCTTTATTACCCAGCGTGCCACCGCCACCAGGGCCACTGGAAGAGCGGGGTTCAGCGCCAGAAGATGGCGCTTCAATGAACGCGCCATCTTCTGGGGCGGCTGCGGGCTGCAATTTGCAGCGGGGGGTGCCCAGAAAGCTTGGGCCTCCCTGCGCTGCGGATTCCAGCCCCCAGCTGCTTAGCTGTACCTGGCTAGACATAGAAATTGCGCGGAGCCCCACGCATTTTTTTTTTATTATTTCATGAAATTCATGAAATAATAAAAAAAGGGGGCTCGCCTATATTCTTGTGTCCGGCCAGGTACAAATAGGCACCTGGGGGTTGGGGGCAGCCCGTCGCTGCCTGCTGGATCCGGCTGGTTACAAAAATACGGCGAAGCCCACGTAATTTTTTTTTTTTTAATAATCTATAAAACAATCCTAAAAAAGGATTGCATCTTTACTAACCCCTTGACCATGGTGGAGGGGTTAATAAAGATGCAGTCCCTTTTATTTATATTGTTTTATGGATTTTTCAGAAAAATTTGACGTGGGCTTCACCGTATTTTTGTAACCAGCCAGATCCAGCAGGCAGCGACGGGCTGCCCCCAACCCCCAGGTGCCTATTTGTACCTGGCCGGACACAAGAATATAGGCAAGCCCCCTTTTTTTATTATTTCATGAATTTCATGAAATAATAAAAAAAAAATGCGTGGGGCTCCGCGCAATTTCTATGTCTAGCCAGGTACAGCTAAGCAGCTGGGGGCTGGAATCCGCAGTGCAGGGAGGCCCAAGCTTTCTGGGCACCCCCCGCTGCAAATTGCAGCCCGCAGCCACCCCAGAAGATGGCGCGTTCATTGAAGCGCCATCTTCTGGCGCTGAACCCCGCTATTCCAGTGGCCCTGTTGGCGGTGGCTCACTGGGTAATAAAGGGGTTAGGGCCAGCTTTGTATAATCAGCTGGCCCTAAGCCCGAAATTTATGGCGGTCATGCCGATATTAGACATGACCGCCATGAATTTCCAGTAATCAATATAAAAAAAAAACACAGAGAAAATTTTTTATTAAAAATAAAACAAAAAAGCCATTAGGGACTCCATCTTTATTTTAAAAATCCTTTTCCGTCCGAGTAGTCCAAACGCAATCTCAGCTCTGCTACTTCCTGTCTGTGCTTAGACAGACAGGGATGTAGCAGAGCTGAGAACTGACTAAACAGTCAGGGTTCAGCTCAGGGCATTAGGACTGAGCTGAACTCTGCTGTCAGCCAGACTCGCTCTGCTCGGAGATTCCCGAGCAGTGACGCAGTTAATTTATTCACTGCTCTTGTCACCATTCGGGAATCTCCGGAAACAGAAGCAGAGAGACTCGGGGAGCGAGTCTGCGGCTGAGGCGGCAGCGGCGGTGGAGGCAGGGGTGAGTAGCCGGCTGGGTTGGTGCACCCCCCCTCCCACCCCTCACCACCCCTGACCCCCCTTCCCCCCTCCCCCCTTCAATCTTTTTTTTTTTTATTATTCTTTAAAAGCCAGCGGCTTTTTGCCGCTGGCTTTAAAAGAATAACATGGGGATTTGCAGGTTTTTCCTCTGCTGCCAGACCACTTATAGGGTCCGGCAGCAGAGGAATCGCTGCAATACTCGCCTCCCCCATTCATTTACATTGGACTCGCTAGACTCGCAACGAGTAGCGAGTCCTGGACTCAGACTCGTTACAGTCTAGCGAGTCCGAGTAATTTAGGATTCGCCCATCTCTAGTGGCAAGCTTTAAAACAACACAGTGATCAGTGGCTCTTCCACTGCACGTCCAACTCGGTCTGGTCGTCTGCGATAATGGGCATGACCTGGTGGCGGCTTTAAAGGTCGGCAAGCTCACATGCTGAACCTAGTTGTTCAGAAATTTCTAAAAACTTACCCTGACTTGACGTACCTCCTTGACAAGGTTCGCCGTATTAGTGCCCACTTCCGCCATTCCTTTTCCTCTTTTGCTGCTCTTACAGCGCTGCAAAAGTGCTTGAATTAGCCAAATCACCGACTCATTTGCAACCTGCCCACATGGTGGAACTCTACTTATCATATGTTGGTGAGGCTTAGTGAGCAGCAGAGGGCAGTAGCTGAATACCAACTTCAACACACCGGTCAGATTGAGAGTCAGCGATAACACATAACAACTGTCGAGTGGGTGTGGATCGCTAACATTTGTGAGGTTCTCGAGAACTTTGAGTACTGCACCAACCTTGCCATTATCAGCATAATTATCATGCTGCTGTGTCTCCTTAAACAATCACTGCATAATCACAAAGATGAAGCTTTGAGTGGCCAGCATGTTGGCATGAAGACAGATTTTAGAATGGGTAATACTACCCAGCCCAGCCAATATTCTGAGATAACATTGGGTGATGCGGAGGAAGATGAGGAGGATTAGGAGAAAAAGGACTGGTTTTACTGTGCTACTGAGGGGCCTCCTAATGCTACAGAGGGGACACCCAACTCAATCCTCATGTCTGTCCAGGCTGGATGGGCTGGAGAAGAGGTGAAGGAGGAGAGTCAGTGTGAGGAGAGGATGGGTACTAGTCCTACTGTTGGGGACACCCAAGATTTGCCTTTTGGCAGCTTGGCCCACATGGCACAGTTCATGTGCAACTGTCAGTGGCAAGACCCTCGCGTGAAACATATTTTATCCACCAACTTTACTGGTCGGCCACCTTTCTCAATCCATGGTATAAGGTGAAATTTCCATCTCTCCTTTTGGAATCACCCAACAGTTTTACAATGGAATTCTTCAAGAGGGCCGTTGTAGATCACTTGCTGAAAACATCACCTTCAGACAATGCTGGTGGCAGAGGTACTGGCTCTTTTCCACACCAAGGTATAATGGGAAGAGACACAAACACCAGGTCCAACAGAGGTGGAGGAAAAATGTACAGAAATTTGGCAATTTTCAATAAACCAGCTCAACAGCAAGGGCTATCTGTGCCTGTAACAATGCCAAGGAGGAAGAAGTTGCAGAACATGGTCAATGGGCACTTAAGTGACCATACATGTGTCCTTTCTGATGCTTCAGTTCCCTTTAATTATTGGGTGTCCAAGGTGAACACTTGACCAGACCTCTCTTTATATGCCTTGGAGGTGCTGGCCTGCCCAGCTGCTAGTGTGATGTCAGAAGGTGTTTTCATTTCCGCTGGGTCAATTATCAATGATAGGCGCACCCGCCTCTCAACGGAAAATGCAGACAGACTTAATTTGATAAAATTCAATATGAACTGGATATTTCCACAGTTTGTAATCCATACAGATGACAGCAAGCCAACCTGAATACACCCAAAATGCTGATTCTTCATGCTACTGCTGTGAACGTCAACCCGTTCACATAAAAACCTGTTTCCTTTGTCAATCATGACAAACCCTATGCACATTGTGCAGTGGACAAAGTAGGACAGTATTCCTACTCCAGTCTAGCTACTATTTGTGATTGGAGACCCTTGGGATGGTGTCTTCCTGCGCCAACCTTCACTCAGCCCATAGGGCTGATTTTTGGAAACCCTATGCACATTGTGTGGTGGAAAAGGTAGGACAGTATTCTTACTCCTGTCTAGCTACTATTTATGATTGGAGACACTTGGGATGGTGTCTTCCTGCGTCAACCTTCACTCAGCCCACAGGGCTAATTTTTGAAAACCTTATGCACTTTCTTCAGTGGACAAATCTGGAATATACAGTGGTCCTAACTAAGTAATATTTGTCATTTGAAGCCCTTGTCACAACTTGTGCCACATTGTGACTTAGATAAGGGATACATATTCAATAGAAATCTACTGTTACTCATCCTATTTGGCAGAAAAACATGCCTGGCTTGTGCCACATTGTGACTGAGATGGGGGATACATATTCAATAGAAATTTCCACTGACTGTTCATGACCGACTGATGGTCCTTTGAAAACTTGAATTGAGGACCACAACTACTACATTAGTCCATCGGAGACAATGTTTTTCCAGGGAGGCCCTTGTCATGGCATCTTAATGCACCTATGACACAGCCCTCAGGAGTAATTTTTGGAAATACTATGCATATTATGCAGTGGACAAAGTAGTACAGTATCAAGAAGTCTTCTCTTCCTGTATAATCTGGGGAATAATGTAAATCATAATCTCTGAGCCATTTAGAGAAGCTTCTCCACCCCATCCTGCAGGGAAGCATCATATATCCTTTGTCCATTCACTTGCACATGAGATATATTTGAGTTTGTCATCCAGTTGACTAGTGCAGCTTTATTTCTTCGATTCAAAGTGTTCAGCCAAACCTGAGGATCGTTGGCCGCACTCACCGCTACCTTCTATTACTGCATGTCACTTGGCCTTTTCCCATGTAGTCTCTGTCCTTCAATGAGTTAAATAATAGAGCGATGGCCCTACAATATGAATAAGTGGGAACACTCTGAAATGTACACAAGAGGGACTTCCAAATGTACATTAATGGACCACATGAGGGCTCTCACTAAATTCAGGTTTTCTGCCTACTGCAGGCCCTCTGAACATTTTAATGTAGGGCCGCTGAATCACAAGACTGTGGAGGTGGAGGAGGAAGGTTTTGCCAAACACTACAAATGGGCACATTGTAAACTGCTATGGAATATGTATTCCACTATCTGAGTCTCAATGAGGGAGGGACCACCCAAAAGTCGAAATACAGTGGCGTAATCCTGCGACAAAGCTTTTCCCACAAACCAAATGCGAGTCAGAAATTCA
The DNA here is from genome assembly GCA_033576535.1 of Allobates femoralis. NCBI lineage: Eukaryota > Metazoa > Chordata > Amphibia > Anura > Aromobatidae > Allobates > Allobates femoralis. The sequence continues at coordinate 374,106,579 of JARQOC010000002.1, forward strand.
TGCAGGCCTATTCTCCATACTCTTCCCACTCTGTTTCATCACTTTCCCACCCATTTCAGCCTTTTCCTCAAGTCCCAGACCCTTTTTTAAGGGTCCAACAGAAAATTACTAGCATTTCTATTTACTTACATTGTACTCGCTATTTGGAACGAACACGCAATTATTACAAAGTACTCATAATGAGTATAGCGATTGTGAATATTACAGTACTCGCTCATCTTTAGTTAGGAGTCACCCAAACATAAAAGGTTTTCAAAGAGGGAACATAGAAGAGAAGGTAGCACTTTAAGTTGACAATTCTCTGCTCTTTCTGGCAATGGAGACTGTGGAGAGATATGGGAAATTAGCTGAATATGGTTACAGACCTAGCGCTTGCCTTCACACTTACTATAGGTAGGGAAGACTCTAAACTAAACGTATAATTTCTTAAAACTATTTATTACAAATTCTTGGACATTATCATAATAGCACAAGTAAACGAGTATGCGAGATTAAACCTTAGGCTGAAGGCATACTGTGCAAGGGACTCGTGCAAGTGGAATGTGAGAGAAACTCGCATTGCACTCGGACCAGTGTTGCCCTATCAGGCAGGGCACAATGGTGCGAGTCCCCCCACTAAACTCGCATTGCAAGTCAGAAGCGAGTGCAGTCGCAGCATGCTGCGACTGCACGCACGCGATTCTGACGCGCGTGAGGCCAATGCAAGTGTATGGGGGTGAGAAAACCTCGACCTATGTAGCACACTGTGCGATATTCGCACGAGTGTGCTGCGCAAATCGCTTTAAACTTGCCGGCTGTCAAAGTCGGCAAGTATAAAAATACCGCTTTCCCGGTACAGTAATTAATTATCTTGCACCACTGTGTCAGCGGTGTAAGATGATTAATAAGCACCCAGTTGCTAGGCATCTATGTGTCTTTTTTGGGCTTAAACAGCATATGCAGCATCTGTGCGGCATATGAGCACAGATGCTGCATATGCTGTATTTAACCTGGTTAATAAAGAGTTAATATGTGTTCACTATGTTGGCACCATGTCTCCAGGGAGTGACCACCCTCCCTAGAGACATGGTGCCTAAATTCATTGGTGATTCAGAGGTTAATATGCTATATTTTTGTTTAGCCGGCATTTGCCGGCTTTCTGTAATTCTTGCTGAAAGCCGGCAGCTCCTGGCTGTCAGCGCATGTATGCTACGCATTTTGCGTAAGCACATTGCTGGGCAGCGTCCTCACTGAGGAGCTATCCCAGGCACTTAGGGAAATTGTGTAGTGAAGGCGTCGCTCTCCATGGTGCTGAAGAATTCAGCATCACCTCCATGGCCAGCGCACCAGAGTTTCAATGTGCCATTGGGAGACCAATAATCAAAAAATGGTCCTGGCCATTTACCAATGATCGCTGGTCATTGGTACATGTCACACACACGGGCATCGCTACGAGGTCGCTGCAACGTCACAAAATCGGTGACGTTGCAATGATATCGTTAGCGATATCGTTGTGTGTAACAGGGCCTTTAGTCTAACAGGAGCACCCATCTAATTAAAATAATTTGGATGCCTCACTTGGTAAATGTTCTGCAGAACTCTCCTATTTGTGTATATTGGGGTAAATTCAGAACTTATATATGGATGATTACGGCAAGACAGAGGTGTCCCAAATACTGCTTACTTACAAGAAATTCATAGTCAATGCTGGATGTCAGAACAGGCACTCACAATCCCAGAATGTATGAATTATTTGTAATTGAAATAACTAGTTGTATTAGTCTCAGTAGCGTAGCTGGCCAGCTTCGGGCCCCGGGGCGAGATCACCACCCGGGCCCCCCATGTGAGGACCGGGGGGGGGGGTGCTGGTGGAGAGATTTGAGGACCGGGGGGGGGGGTGATGGTGGGGAGGTGTGAGGAGGACCGGACCGGGGGGAGAAGGGTGCTGACACTCACCACGGCCGGGCTCCTGCATGCGTCTGCTGTCTGCCTCCATCCTCTTTCTTCACCCTTTTCCTCTCCTTTTTTTCACTCCTTCACCCTCTTGCCTCCACCCTCTCCTTCCCTCTATTGCCTTCCTCCCCCTTCCTTCTCTTCCTTCCTTCACCTCTGGGGTCTTGGGGAGCAGGTGTCTTTATCATCCTTACTGTGGTTTGCTTTCCCCTGCCCCTAATCTCGTCATGTTTCTTAAAATATCACAAAAAGTGAACAACTGCAAAAAAGATCTTACTCCACAAAAAAGACCCTCTGTTAGTAGTGAGAGCCGCCTGCCGGGGTCTACACTTATATATACACCCTTGTGTCAGTGCCTCTGCTCCTATTACTGTAGATTCTGACCTTTCACCTTCTGGATTCCGCAGTGTGAGACCAGGGAGACAAAGCTCAGCGCAGCCCCATGTAAACCTACAGATATAACACCGGGTATGGCTCGAGGCAGTGGTCAGAGAGCGGCCATTGGTGTGACCGGTAGGGTTGAGCGGAGACCCCAGAGTGGGGCGCTCTCACACATCTGGGCAGATCTCCCCCCACCACAGGGTCATCACTCTGAGGCCGTGGAGTCTCTGGAGCTAACACTCCTCCATTCATGTGACCTGAGGGTCCTTCAGTTTCCGTTCTACTGGACGGACAGATAGAGAGATGAAGATGAGACTGTCCCATGGCCTCTATCTTGCTATATAACTTACGTGGCCTCTGTCATATTCTGTGGGGGGGTGCTGGTGGAGAGATTTGAGGACCGGGGGGGGGTGGGTGATAGTGGAGAGGTGTGAGGAGGACCGGACCGGGGGGAGAAGGGTGCTGACACTCACCGCGGCCGGCCGCCTGTGTGCGTCTGCTGTAGGAGGGGGAGGAGGGGCGGGCAGATCTGCACAGCAGGAAGTCCCGTCCTCCCTCCTCTCCGGCCGCGCGGCTTCCGGCTGCCAGCATGGGGCCCACCCAGGGAGTGCGGGGCCCCCCAGGGAGTGCGGGGCCCCCCGGGGGCGGCCAATGGGCCCCTCAAGCCGGGGGGGCCCGGGGCGATCGCCCCCCTGCCCCCCCGCTAGCTACGCTACTGATTAGTCTCCATTCACACTGTATGTTTTTGGTCTGTTTTTTCTCATCAGTTTTTGTAGCCAAAACCAGGAGTGGGTGATAAGTACAGAAGTGGTGCTCAGGGCCGGCCCTTGGCATGTGCGAGTCGTGCGGCCGCACAGGGCGCCACGCTCCAGGGGGCGCCGCAGGGAGACAGCTGTCATTGTTATTTGCTGCCCTGCTCCCGCTCCCAGGGGCTTTGCTAGATTTGTGCGGCTGCTAGTAGACAGAGGACGGCATCCGCAGGGGCGCCCGGTGGTAGCGCGGGCTCCCTGCTGATGCCACTCTCTCTACTATAGTCCTGGCCGCTGCCGCCGCGTTATCCCCCCCCCACCCTGCAGTGTGAGCCCACCTGTGGAGCTGCACAGGCCTGTGCTTACAGGACCTGTGATGATGTCAATGAAGGGGGAGGAGTCAGGGATCACATGATCAGCATCTCCGACTATGCAGGGCAGGCACCAAGCAGGAAGTGAAGAGGTAAAGAAATGAGTTTGTGAAAAGAGGTGAGTTTGTGTGGGATCAAGAGGGATGTATAGTGTGAATGTAGCAGAGCTGCGTGTGTATGAGGTGTAAGGAGTGGAGCCGAGTGTGTACAAGGTGTATGGAGCTGAGTGTGTATGAGGTGTTCGGAGCGGAGCCGAGTGTGTATGAGGTGTACGGAGCGGAGCCGAGTGTGTATGAGGTGTACAGAGCGGAGCCGTGTGTGTACGTGGTGTACGGAGCGGAGCCGCGTGTGTACGGAGCAGAGCCGCGTGTGTACGTGGTGTACGGAGCGGAGACGTGTGTACGAGGTGTACGGAGCGGAGCCGAGTGTGTACGAGGTGTACGGAGCTGAGCCGAGTGTGTACGAGGTGTACGGAGCTGAGCCGAGTGTGTATGAGGTGTACGGAGCGGAGCCGAGTGTGTATGAGGTGTACGGAGCGGAGCCGAGTGTGTATGAGGTGTACAGAGCGGAGCCGTGTGTGTACGTGGTGTACGGAGCGGAGCCGCGTGTGTACGGAGCAGAGCCGCGTGTGTACGTGGTGTACGGAGCGGAGACGTGTGTACGAGGTGTACGGAGCGGAGCCGAGTGTGTACGAGGTGTACGGAGCTGAGCGAGTGTGTACGAGGTGTACGGAGCTGAGCCGAGTGTGTACGAGGTGTACGGAGCTGAGCCGAGTGTGTACGAGGTGTACGGAGGGGAGCCGAGTGTGTATGAGGTGTACGGAGCGGAGCCGAGTGTGTATGAGGTGTACAGAGCGGAGCCGTGTGTGTACGTGGTGTACGGAGCGGAGCCGCGTGTGTACGGAGCAGAGCCGCGTGTGTACGTGGTGTACGGAGCGGAGACGTGTGTACGAGGTGTACGGAGCTGAGCCGAGTGTGTACGAGGTGTACGGAGCTGAGCCGAGTGTGTACGAGGTGTACGGAGCTGAGCCGAGTGTGTACGAGGTGTACGGAGCTGAGCCGAGTGTGTACGAGGTGTACGGAGCTGAGCCGAGTGTGTACGAGGTGTACGGAGCTGAGACGAGTGTGTACGAGGTGTACGGAGCTGAGCCGAGTGTGTACGAGGTGTACGGAGCTGAGCCGAGTGTGTACGAGGTGTACGGAGCTGAGCCGAGTGTGTACGAGGTGTACGGAGCTGAGCCGAGTGTGTACGAGGTGTACGGAGCTGAGCCGAGTGTGTACGAGGTGTACGGAGCTGAGCCGAGTGTGTACGAGGTGTACGGAGCTGAGCCGAGTGTGTACGAGGTGTACGGAGCTGAGCCGAGTGTGTACGAGGTGTACGGAGCTGAGCCGAGTGTGTACGAGGTGTACGGAGCTGAGCCGAGTGTGCACGAGGTGTACGGAGCTGAGCCGAGTGTGCACGAGGTGTACGGAGCTGAGCCGAGTGTGCACGAGGTGTACGGAGCTGAGCCGAGTGTGCACGAGGTGTACGGAGCTGAGCCGAGGGTGCACGAGGTGTACGGAGCTGAGCCGAGTGTGCACGAGGTGTACGGAGCGGAGCCGAGTGTGCAAGAGGTGTACGGAGCGGAGCCGAGTGTGTACGGAGCGGAGCTGAGTGTGTATGAGGTGTACTGAGCAGAGTAACGTGTGTACGGAGCTGAGCCACGTGTACGAGGTGTGCGGAGCCGTGTGTTTCCAGAGTGGAGCCGAGTTTGTACGAGGTGTACCAAGCAGAGCCATGTGTGTACGAGGTGTATGGAGCGGAGCCACGTGTGTACGAGGTGTACGGAGCGGAGCCGTGTGTGTACGAGGTGTATGGAGCGGAGCCGAGTGTGTACGAGGTGTATGGAGCGGAGCCGAATGTGTACGAGGTGTATGGAGTGGAGCCGAGTGTGTATGAGGTGTATGGAGTGGAGCCGAGTGTGTACGAGGTGTATGGAGCAGAGCCGCGTGTGTACGAAGTGTACGGAGCGGAGCATTATACTATATGGAGGAATGTGGGGGTGTATTGTACTATATGTCATGCTTTAAGTGTGCAATATACTATACGGAGGACTGTGGCGTGCATTATACTAAATGGAGGACTTTGGGTGTGCATTCTAGATAGAGAACTGTGTGGGTGCATTATTCTATATGGAGAAATGTGGGGGTGCATTATTCTATATGGAGGTCTGTGGGTGTGCAATCTTGTATATAAAAGCCGGAAGGATTTGTGACCTCACATCCGTCACTTTGTCCCAACGTCCGGCAGAGCTATACCGGCTCAGGGTGAGCCAAGATGGCGGCCGTAAGCGGGAGCCGGGACTCATAGAGCCCGCTACGCTTATGGCAGCCCCTAACACATACACACACCACACACACACCACACACACAACACACGCACACACAGTCGCCTATACTTACCACCTCTCCTCCGTCTTCTCCACCGCCGACATGTCGCCGCCCCTGGAGAACTGGATCCAATATGGCGTCCGGGAAGTCTCGCGAGACTTCCCGGACGCCATATTGGATCCATGGCTCCAGGGGTGGCGACATACTTTCTCCAAGATGGCATCCGGGAAGTCTCGCGAGAGTTCCTGGACGCCATATTGGATCCAGTCCTGGGTGCAGCGACATGTCGGGACTCAGGAAGACGCAGGCGCCAGGGAAGAAGCAGGGACGGTGGTAAGTATATCGGAGTGTGTGTCCGTCCGCCCCACCGCTGACCACTCTGCCCACCGCTGACCACTCTGCCCTGCGCTGACCACTCTGCCCACACAGCGCCGCTGCGCTGACCACTCTGCCCACACAGCGCCGCTGCGCTGACCACCCTGCCCACACAGCGCCACTGTGCTCACCACCCTGCCCACACAGCCCCGCTGCACTGACCACCCTGCCCACACAGCGCCACTGTGCTGACCACCCTGCCCATACAGCGCCACTGCGCTGACCACCCTGCCCACACAGCGCCGCTGCGCTGACCACCCTGCCCACACAGCACCGCTGCACTGACCACCCTGCCCACACCAGCGCCGCTGCACTGACCACCCTGCCCACACAGCGCCGCTGCGCTGACCACTCTGCCCACCGCACTTGCTGCTAACCACTGAGCCACCGCGCAGTGCTAACCACTGAGCCACAGCCCAGTGCTAACCACTGAGCCACCGCGCAGTGCTAACCACTGAGCCACCGCGCAGTGCTAACCACTGAGCCACCGCGCACTGCTAACCACTGAGCCACCGCGCACTGCTAACCACTAAGCTGCCTTACAGTGCTCCATCCACCCTCACCCCGCCGCTTTGTCCTCCATCATCCTCCTCCCACCGCTCTGTGCTCCGTCCTCCCCCTGCCAGTACCATTCCATCATCCTCCATCGCTTCCTCCTCCTTCCTTTGTCCGCCTCCTCTCCACCACTCCATCCTCCCCTGCCTGGGCTGCTCCATCCTCCTCCACCCCACCGCTTCGTCCTCTGTCCTCCTCCTGCCGCTCTGTTCTCCCCCTGCCGCTCTGTCCTCCCCCTGCCGCTCTGTCCTCCCCCTGTCGTTCTGTCCTCCCCCTGCCTGTGCCGCTCCATCCTCCCCCACCGCTTCCTCCTCCTTCCTTTGTCCTCTTCACCTCCGCCACTCCATCCCCGTCCTCCCCCTGCCCGTGCTGCTTCGTCCTCCCCCACCTCGCTGCTTCATCCTACACCCTCCTCCCTCCCGCCACTCTGTGCTTAGTCCTCCCCATGCCGCTTCGTCCTCCCCCTGCCTGTGCCACTCCATCCTCCCCACCCCACCGCTTCCTCCTCCTTCCTTTTCCTTCCTCACCTCCGCCACTCTATCCTCCGTCCTCCCCTGCCTATGCTGCTCCGTTCTCTCCCACCCGCCGCTTCATCCTGTCCTCCACCCCCCCCACCGCTCTGTGCTTCATCCTCCCCTGCCGCTCCATCCTCCCCCACCGCAACGCTTCCTCCTCCTTCCTTTGTCCTCCTCCCCTCTGCCACTCCATCCTCTGTCCTCCCCCTGCCTGTGCTGCTCCATCTTCCCCCACCCCGCCGCTTCATCCTCCGTCCTCCTCCCCCTGCCGCTCTGTGCTCCATCCTCCCCCTGCCGTTCCTTCCTCCCCTGCCTGTGCTGCTACATCCTCCCACACCCCGCCGCTACCTCCTCTGTCCTCCATCCTCCTCCCCCTGCTGTTCTGTCCTCCCTCCTCCCCCTGCCACGCCGTTCTTCACCGGCTGCTCCTTCTTCAAAGTTCCTCCCAATTCAGCCCTCACCGCCTTCCCCATGCAATCTCTATTTCTATATTCTAAAATACCCGATGCGTTAGAATCGGGCCACCGAGAGTTCCCGGACGCAATATTGGATCCAGTCCTGGGTGTGGCGACATGTCGGCAGATCAGAGGACTCAGGAAGACGCAGGTGGCAGGGAAGAAGCGGGGACGGTGGTAAATATATCGGAGTGTGTGTCTGTGTGTGTGTGTCCGTCCCCCCCACCGCTGACCACCCTGCCCACGGCGCTGCGCTGACCACCCTGCCCACGGCACTGCGCTGACCACTCTGCCAACGGCGCTGTGCTGACCACTCTGCCCACGGCGCTGTGCTGACCACTCTGCCCACGGCGCTGCGCTGACCACTCTGCCCACGCACTCACTGCTAACCACTGAGCCACCGCACTCACTGCTAACCACTCAGCCACCGCGCAGTGCTAACCACTGAGCCACCACCCAGTGCTAACCACTGAGCCACCGCGCAGTGCTAACCACTGAGCCACCGCGCAGTGCTAACCACTGAGCCACCGCACAGTGCTAACCACTGAGCAACCGTATACTCTGCTACCCACTGAGCCACCTGTATACACACAATTCATTTCATCGCACTCCCCTATTAGTAAATAAACTATATATGGATTCTAGACTACCCGATTCTTTAGAATTGGGCCGCCATCTAGTATACTATATGTAGGACTGTGGTGGTGCATTATTCTACATTGAGGACTATGGGGGTGCATTATATTATATGGAGGTCTATTGGGGTGCATAATATATGGAGGAATTTGGGGGTGCAATATACTATGTGGAATACTATGGGGGGGTTCTGTCATGGATCAAATCTTGCTGGAGAGTAGTCAGAAAGTCTGTTCCCTGAAGGCTTCTCCCTGCTGACTGCCTTGAGTGACCGGTCTCTCCGTATACACGCAAATGGGGTGAATTCACCAGGGACTAGCCTTTCTTGCTACTCTCCTATCTGTCTCGGTCCCCAGAAGCTTTTGGAGTATGTTCTTATTTGAAATGCTGCATTATTTAAGAGTCAACACCTCTATATACAGCAGATAAAACAGGATCCACCATTCACAATAGATGATGTCACAGCTCACCTCCTCCTCCTGTACAATGACTGATAACACCTCTATATACAGTAGATAACACAGGATCCACCATTCACAATAGATGATATCACAGCTCACCTCCTCCTCCTGTACAATGACTGATAACACCTCTGTATACAGTAGATAACACAGGATCCACCATTCACAATAGGTGATATCACTGCTGACCTCCTCCTGTACAATGACTGATAACACCTCTATATACAGTAGATAACACAGGATCCACCATTCACAATAGATGATATCACAGCTCACCTCCTCCTGTACAATGACTGATAACACCTCTATATACAGTAGATAACACAGGATCCACCATTCACAATAGGTGATATCACAGCTCACCTCCTCCTCCTGTACAATGACTGATAACACCTCTATATACAGTAGATAACACAGGATCCACCATTCACAATAGGTGATATAACAGCTCACCTCCTCCTGTACAATGACTGATAACACCTCTGTATACAGTAGATAACACAGGATCCACCATTCACAATAGGTGATATCACAGCTCACCTCCTCCTGTACAATGACTGATAACACCTCTGTATACAGTAGATAACACAGGATCCACCATTCACAATAGGTGATATCACAGCTCACCTCCTCCTGTACAATGACTGATAACACCTCTATATACAGTAGATAACACAGGATCCACCATTCACAATAGGTGATATCACAGCTCACCTCCTCCTGTACAATGACTGATAACACCTCTGTATACAGTAGATAACACAGGATCCACCATTCACAATAGGTGATATCACTGCTGACCTCCTCCTGTACAATGACTGATAACACCTCTATATACAGTAGATAACACAGGATCCACCATTCACAATAGGTGATATCACAGCTCACCTCCTCCTGTACAATGACTGATAACACCTCTGTATACAGTAGATAACACAGGATCCACCATTCACAATAGGTGATATCTCTGCTGACCTCCTCCTGTACAATGACTGATAACACCTCTATATACAGTAGATAACACAGGATCCACCATTCACAATAGGTGATATCACAGCTCACCTCCTCCTGTACAATTACTGATAACACCTCTATATACAGTAGATAACACAGGATCCACCATTCACAATAGGTGATATCACAGCTCACCTCCTCCTCCTGTACAATGACTGAGAACACCTCTATATACAGTAGATAACACAGGATCCACCATTCACAATAGGTGATATCACAGCTCACCTCCTCCTGTACAATGACTGATAACACCTCTATATACAGTAGATAACACAGGATCCACCATTCACAATAGATGATATCACAGCTCACCTCCTCCTGTACAATGACTGATAACTCCTCTATATACAGTAGATAACACAGGATCCACCATTCACAATAGGTGATATCACAGCTCACCTCCTCCTGTACAATGACTGATAACACCTCTATATACAGTAGATAACACAGGATCCACCATTCACAATAGATGATATCACAGCTCACCTCCTCCTGTACAATGACTGATAACTCCTCTATATACAGTAGATAACACAGGATCCACCATTCACAATAGGTGATATCACAGCTCACCTCCTCCTCCTGTAAGATGACAGGTAACACCTCTATATATGGGAGGGTTGGTAATGACAGGTGGGAGAGGATATAGGTCTTGGGTCCCTGATTTTTTCTGACCCTAGCATAGCAACGCCCCTCCTGCTCTCCTTGAAGACCATGAATAGATCATGTACAAACATGTATGCTCATGTGTTCTGAGTAAGTAATGGCGTGGGGGCGCCATAAGGCAAATTCGCACAGGGCACCATTCAACATAAGGCCGGCCCTGGTGGTGCTCATGTTTCTATTAGGCCAGGGACACACTTGTGTCTGCAATCCTCCTACTAGATCCGTTTTTGAAATGTGGAAATGTGTAAAAACGCATCTGTTAACGCACCCATAGACTCCAATGCAAAAAACGCATTGCAAAAGTGTGCAAAAGTGCAATCCATTTAACGCATTGCGTTTTTGAGAAGTCCATTTTTAATAGGGTCTGCAACACTTTTTTTGGTGTTTTGTCAAAAATCCAAGCTATTTTTAACATGGGGGTCTATGGGAAATGCATGCATTAACGCATGGTACACATAGGTACCATGCGTTAACGCATGCGGTACAAATGGCTCAAAAATGACAACTTAAAAAACTGGATCCAGTAACGGATTCAGTAGACAGATGCAACCTCCCAAGTGTGGCCCCAGCCACACGCATCAATTTCCTGAACGATATTGTTAGCGATCACATGCACACGCAATCGCTAACAATATTGTTCACATCGTTGGTGAGCTGTCACACAGGCAGACTCACCAACGATGTGGACCAGCAAGAACGCTGGTAACCATGGTAAACATCGGGTTACTAGGCGCCACGCAGCACTTAGTAACCCGATGTTTACCATGGATACGAGCTCCCAGCATAGGCTGCGAGGCGCTGGGAGCTCGTTCATCTTTGGTCTGCCGGTGTCACATGCAGCGATGCCTCGTCTCCACTGGCCGACCAACGATAGATTTGTGAACATGTTCACAAATCTGCAATCAAACGATTTTTCAAAGACAAATCGTTTCATTACACGCAGCGACACACAAACGATATCGCTTAAGCGATCAAAAAAGCAGGTCGCTTAACCGATATCGTTCACTAAATTGATGCGTGTGACGTGCCCCTTATACTTCTCCTACGATTGTTCTAATCCTGTTGTTGGTTACAAAAACTGACGAGCAAAAACAGAGCAAAAACAGAGCAAAAACAGAGCAAAAACAGAGCACAGTGTGAATGTAGCCTATGCAGGTAGAGGAGTCTTGTGTCATTGTATGTATTGCTCTTATTTTTTGAAAATCTTAATAAAAAACACCTAATTTAAAAAAAAAGTAGAAATTGTTAAATTTCCTAAATAGTATAAAGATGTTTTTTTTTTTATATGTTCAGCTATGATTAGTACATCTACCTTCATTGCAATCCTATCATCCATTCTAAAGTCACACACAATGGGCCAAATAACAGATAGCCGATTCCACAGCTGGGCTGTAAGATCACTACCTGTTCTCTTGCCACCTGCCCTCTATTCGGTTCACAGATCTAGAGTATAGAAGCAGAAAAACTTGAAATATCTTGCGGTACTTCACATATAGTACTGGAATGGCCACCACTTTGGTATTTCTAATCACTCATAACAATTCATGGTATTTAAGCAAGTACTTTAAGGGCTCAGACACCTAGGCGTTGAAATCAGGTGAGTTCAAAGTGAGAAAATCTTGCATTGCACTTTGACCAATGTTAAGAAATACTTTGTATCAGACAAATGTTTGTCTTCAGCTTTTTTCTCATCTAGATTCTAGATGAGCAAAAAGTAGCAACATGCTGCGAGGGGATGTGAGTCTCATGCGAGACTCACCAATGCAAGTCCATGGGTGTGTTAAAAATATCACACAGCACACTGACAATGTTTTAGCATGGTCTTTCGCATGCTGGAAAAAGTTAGAATAGAATAGACAGATAGATAGGATAGATAGAAAGAAGATAGGAATAGGTAGATCATCTTACGAGTGTCCCGCTGCTGCTTCTGTGCCCATCTGTGATTGGCTGTTGTAATCAGACTGCATTTCCTCAATCTGGATGGTGATTCTGCTTGGTTGCCGTACATATTAGTGCATGGCAACCAACCTGCCATAATAGTGTGTTAAATAAATAAATAATTGATACAAAATGCTTATGGCCACTTTACACGTCCCGATATCGTCGTCCAACTTCGATAAAAAGTCACGTGGTTCGTGCGTTGGCGCCGATATCGTTCTTGCGTTGTGTGGTGTGAATGTGCAATTCGATGCAAGAATGATGCCAAAACGATATCGGGGGAGAAATGAGCAGGCTCTCCAACTTCCCGATAGTGGATGGACATCTGGCAGGATCGTTCTGCGTGACAGCCCAACAACGACTTGGAGAGCAACTTCCCCTATTCACTCCCATGTTAAATGGTCGTTCCCTGGTTCGCGTGTACAAGGGGGCGTATACATCGCAGTTGTGTTGCCTGCCGATATCTCCCTGTGTGACAGCTCCTATGCGATCTTGGATTTCAGCCAAAAAGTGCGCGCTCCTGTGCCGTTGTATACAATATCGAAACGATGTTGGGACGTGCAAAGTGGCCATTAGAGCTTTGCAGTATTTTTCAGTTTAGCCCAGAAAAAGTGGGCAGCTGCGGCCTGCCACCTTTGGCTGCCTAATTTTACCTTGGCTGGCAAAAAAATGTGTAGGATTTCGCCCTATTTTTAGTTGCCAGCCAAGGTAAAACTAGGCAGCTGATGGCTGGTATTCTCAGTGGGGTAAGGGCACATTATTTTAGGTCCCTGCCACGCTAAAGAATAGCAGACCACAGCCAACCCTGAAAATGGCGCATTAATCGTAGTGCCATTTCTAGGTGCTTTAACAGGCTCTTCCAGCAGCCCTGGTGGTGGTGGCATGCTGGGTAATAATAGGTTAATACCAGCTTTGTATTGCCAGCTGGTATTAGGCCCTGAGATTCTTAATGTCAGACCAAGTTAGACCCAGCCATTAAGAATCTTAAATAAATAGTAAAAAAGACACAACATAGAGACAATTTATTTTATTAGAAATAAAAATACAGAGACACTTAGGGATCCCCATCTTTATTAAACCCTTAAACATCTTACACCTTCACGATCCTCATCTTCTCTCTTGCTACATCAGAGACCGTGAGGATGAGCAAGCGCGTCCTCTCCCCATGGTCTTATTCAATCTATCTATCCTATCTGTCTGTCTACTCTTTTCTAACTTTATACAGCATGGGAAAGACCATGTTAACAAAATATTGCACATCGACACCAGAAGGATGTCACATGGATGTGACACTGATGTTAGCTGAGAAAAAATGCACAATCGCATTACACTCGCATGCCACACGTCATATGCTCATGTGTTTCCAGCCTAAGCCCATCAAAGATTAATCTGCAATATTTTCATAGCCAGCTCAACAGCATATCTGATTCAATGAAAGTACATGTCTGTGTTTTTTGTAAATGCCTTAGTTGCATATTAAAATAAAGACTTTAAAATATATTAATATTTGACATAATATGACTGTTTAATACATGCAGGCTGAAGAAAAATCCAGACAGAATAAAGAATTCAGGGAACTATGTGCAAGACGTGCACCAATTTTTTGGATACCCCTCAGGGCACATTGTGTGTGGGAAAGAATGTCTGTCACACTGGTCTGCACTGTGCTGGGGACCCCTAAACCAACTGTCCAATGGTAAGGTGACATCATTTATTTATATCACTTGCATAAGGGCATACATAAACCACGCTGCCTAACAAAGATTGACTAAATACATAATAATGCATTAGAGAAAATGGTCTTTTAAAAATATCCTTATTGGCTTAGATTTACTGATATACAGTTATGGCCAGAGTTGGAACTCTTGAAATTGGTCCAGAAAAATGAATCATTCATCACAAGTTATACACGTTTATTTCCTTTTTGTGTATTCGGGTACTCCAAAACTGGGCGGGACAAATTTGTTTGCACCCTCAACTTAATATTTAGTTGCACACCCTTTGGAGTGAATAACAGCAAATAAATCGCTTCCTATATGTAGTTCAGATTTAGATCTGGACTCATTGCTGGTAACTTCAGAGCTCTCCAGCAGTTTGTTTCCATCCATTTTTGGGTGTTTCTTGATGTATTTTTGAGGTCATTGTCCTGCTGGAAGACCCATGATCTATGATGCAAACCCAGCTTTCAATGGGCACTACACTACAAATCAAAATCCTTTGTTAATCTTGAGATTTCATGATGCTGTAGAGTAGAGGTGGGGAACCGTTTTTCTGCCAGGGGCCATTTGGAAATTCGTAAAATCCTTCGGGGGCTGTACAAAATCATCAACTTGAAAATAACTCGCTAGATTTGGTTAAACAATCATCTCACCTCTACTGTGATGGCTGGAGCTGTTTCTCTTTGGAGTGGGTGATATTCATCATGTTGCTTCTCAACTGCTTTTCCAGGTTTGCAAGAGCCCTAGACATCACAGGAGAGGCTGGGGGCATATACCTCACTAGGGATGCCGAGGCTAGGGCATAGAGATCACTGAATAGCTGGATTTAAAGTGCAGTCTGCCAGTCTGAGCACTGTTGTCCCCAGGAATCTGCCTGGGGGCCACAAAAAAGTCATCGAGGGCCGCATTCGACCCTGGGGCCTGAGGTTCCCCACCCTTGCTGTAGAGGGACAGGTTGCGTCCTCTCAGTGAAAAAGGGTTATCCCCTGAAGGGAGCAGGTGTCCCCAGAAAGTTGAAGAGAAGCCTGCTATTTCCAGGGGGGAAGTATTTCAAGGGAGAACGAGGGCAAAGGGGAGCTATGACGTAGTACAGAACTTTAAAAGGAAGCCCCACCAACGGAAAGCAGGATTTTGGGCCAAGAAGTAAGAGAGAGCAGACCTAGAAAGAGAAGTGCCGTTCCTGCTCCCGCAAGAGAAAGTGCACAGTCCCTGTGATCCCATTACAAGTACTATCTGTAAGAAAACAGAGTCTGATCCCAGTGTGTTCCCTACCAGACATCTCACCGCAGAACTACGTGGTCAAGCCGCAGCCACTGCCGACCAACATCCTGCAGCAAAGCTATGTGGTCAAGCCACAGATTCCACCAGTTAAAACCTCACACCAGAGCTACAAGGTGAAGCTGCAGACTCTGACGGTCAAGACCTTCCAGCAGAGCTATGTGGTCAAGACGCAAATGTCACCAGTCAAAATCAGAGTTAGAGAGTATCCCGGGCCCTCACTTCCTGCTGGCCTTTACAGTACCTATGGAGACGTGAACAAATTAGTAGGCCAGATTCTTCCCTTCTTTCGCTGATAAAGATTTTATTGCGGGCACTGTTGGTAAAATAAGTGAGGGAAATTTACAGGAGAGACCAGAGTAAATAGAACTGACAGAGAGAAGTACGTCCTGGGTATATGAGGAGGTGACTGTTAGTGAAGTACTGCAGTCTGCTGGGATCTGAGTTCTATATTGTTGAAAGTGATTCTTCCCTTAATTTATCCTGAATATGAAAACTTAAAGGGGTCCTGTCACCCCCAAAACGCCTCATAAGCTATTAAAACATGTCCCTACAGCATATTATCACTTATCCTACACTCCTTTTTGCTCAGAAATGCATGTAGTGAAAATGTATAAAAACGTTATTTAACTCACTTATTAGCCATGTTAATATTCATAGTCACCCAGGCAGGCTCTCGTCCTCATAATATCACGCCTTAATAGGCGTGATCTTGAACACAGAATCTACCGAGCGCCTCCCCGCTCTCCTCTGTGCTGGCGGGGCTGCAATGCGGTTGTAATGACGCGAATCGCGTCATTTCCGGCATCGGGTGACGTGTGTACACCCGCGCCACTCTGTTATGCCTCCAGCACGCATGCGCAATTCGGTGCTTGAAGCTAACAGAGTGGCGCGGGTGTACACAATGTCATCCGATGCCGGAAATGACGCGATTCGCGTCATTACAGCCACATTGCAGCCCCACCAGCACAGAGGAGAGCGGGGAGGCGCTGAATAGATTCTGTGTTCAAGATCACGCCTATTAAGGCGTGATATTATGAGGACGAGAGCCCGCCTGGGTGACTATGAATATAGCCACCGCTCATTAACATGGATAATGAGTGAGTTTAATAACGTTTTTTCTACATTATCACTACATGCATTTCTGAGCAAAAAGGAGTGTAGGATAAGTGATAATATGCTGTAGGGACATGTTTTAATAGCTTATGAGGCGTTTTGGGGGTGACAGGATCCCTTTAACTGTAACACCCCGTTAAAAGTTTTATCCCTATTCTGGTATTGAAATTTTTACACCCATTCCCCTTTCTTTATATTGCATCCATTAAACCTTGTGTGATGTCACAACCCTGTCAGCCATCCCTGTGTGTTGCATTTCTGTTGCCTTCATTACAATGCCTTCATACAGTCAAGGCAACCAGTGCCAGAGGCAGCAAAAAAACTTTATCTCAGGGTACCTTTACATGTCTCAACATTGCATGCAATTTCACTTGCACCTTACTGGTTGCAGTGAGAACATGGACACATTGTTCCATTTGTACACAGCAACAAAATAGAACAATGTGTCCATGATTCCACTGCAACCAGTAAGTTGCAAGTGATATCACATGCAATGTTGTGACGTGTAATGGTACCCTTAATCTCATCTGTCCACAAGATGATTTTCAAGGATTTTAGCTTACTCACAGGAAAAAAAATTTAATCTGAGAGTCCTCGGTGGTTGATATCTTTTAATGGCTAACTGAAAAGATGGTAACAACCTTATGGTTAGGAGTGTTTCCAGCCATCGGGTCTACCATTTTCTTCAACCTGTAGCATTGTTTGGAGTTTTAAAATATTTTTTTAAGCTTCCTGGAGTTTGCAAGTGTTTTGAATTATGGAAACACTGCCAGATGTGGCAGCAGCTGTGAAGTCCAGGAACCTTTAAACATCAATTAAAGATAGCGTAATAGTTTTTTTGGGGGGGGAATATTTTATTTGTTATTAGTTTTATATTTATTTTTCATTTTTCTTTTTTTTTTTGAAGAGCAAACCTTATTATTGCAGAAGGTGAGCAGCGTGCATATCCACCTCTCTATACTTATGTGATAGCAATTCATATAAAAATAGCATATGGCCATTATATGCTTTACATACATAGTCTTATAGGTTTGTTCACACTCATGAAACACCATACTATGGATATTGCTTCTAAAAAATTTGCAATCACTTTATTCCATTTTTTTCCACATGTTTAGAATACAGATTTTGGCATGTGCACAAGTTGTTACATGTATCACAACTATTTGACTCGTCAGTGCATTGCTGTCCGTTATCCTCATTCAACATTCCATATGAATTGGTGGTCAGCTGAATAAACCATTTAGTTTTTTTTGGAATGGGATTTCTAAGTCAGGTGCCTTCTGCAGCCCATCCCATGAAGAGGTTAATGATGAACTAGGCAACAAATTTGTGCAAGCAATAATATCCTGTAAGCGATTGTGTTCTGGCAGAATAGGGCCCCTAGGCAAAGCAAAGAAGGATCACCATGGAGCCTGGCACCATCTCGGCAGAGCAATACAACACAGCTACACTGTGCTACCATGTGCCTGCAGTACACAGTTTGGTTACGTGATGATGATGGATCCAAAAAAACATATGCCTATCGAGGATGTCCTCTTCCTCACCATCCCAGGGACAGGCTTCAGCACCAGAACCAGAACAGCCCATTTTTGTGACCTTCAGCTCTACTGTGCTACTCGTATTGGGCCTCATATGCAGCAAGTTCAGGATCCAGCGTTTGTTTTGGATGCCAGATGAGGACCTGAGGAACTCACAAACAGGAGGTGAGCCATTATGCAAGCCAGCCAGGTGCAGTAGATGTCAGACTCAGAAGTATCTTGCAGCATGCCTGGCGTTATTACACCAGCAGCCAGTGCCGCAGCTGCTGGATCGGAAAATCCAGGAGCATGATAAGGAGGATGAGGATGAGGAAGAGGAGGAGGTAGTAGAGGCTAAAGGCCTTGTTTCCCAGCCTTGCGTAGCACCCCGTACCACAGGCCTCTGGCTGGAAGAATACCATATGGGAATTCTACCCCTTTGAAGCAACTATCCAATACAGCATGAACCACCCTGGCCTGTCTCCTTTCTTGAGTAGATTCGGCTCGCAAATGCGATCGCCCGAGAGTGGCTGCATAGGCCTAAGGCCAATGAGTTTAATGACCAATGTACCCAAGGCATGGTGGTGGAATTCTCCAGTGGGTGTTTAGCTTCATAGCCTAAGAAGGTACTGCAAATCAACTGGTACACCTTGCTGCGTGGCTATCTTCCCAAAAGACTCTGCACACTTTATGTTAGGTAGGAGGTCACCTTCATGAAGGTGAAGGACAGGAAGGAATGGTTTGTGGTTGGCGTAAGTCGAGTTGCCACCACCAATGATTTGGCATCAGGAGGTCGACCTGCAGGGAATTTTGCATCAGCTGGAGGCCAGGCCTCTCTTGGTTAGCCAGCTATCTGAACCCAAACCCACAGAGGCAATCAATCCTGAAAGGCCTACAAACATGTCTTAGTTGCACCAGTTTTGTAAAGAGGAATGGGCTCAATTCTCTATCAACTATTATGAGAAGCTTGTGGAAGGATATCTAAAATGTTTGACCCAAGTCATACAGTTTAAGGGCAATGGTACTAAATACTAATGAAATGTATGTAAACCTGTAAGTTAACTTAGTAAAAAGTAATACAAATGTCTTAAAACATTCTCTCGCTTTCATTATTCTGGCATTTGCCAAATATTAATAATTATAGAAATCGTAATTGACCTAAAATGAGAAAGGTTTATTCTGATTTCATTCAGATAGTAAGATAAGCATGCATATGTGTCTTTTTTATATTGTATGTAAAGTTCTGGTTTCAACTGTAGATAACAAAACACTTGTAATTGCCATAATTTTCTGGGAGAAATACTCCCTTTTCTGGAACAATTTATAGGGTGCCAACACTTTCAGCTATGACTGTATATGAAACAAATATGGTAACAGAGTGCTAAATATACTTGTTATATTGCATATTATTTTGCTCTTGTTTCCAGACTACTATAGAATATTCCAATACCATGTTTTTGTTTGTTTTGATTTTTGGCGGTGTATTTCTCCTAATGTAACCTTAGTTTGCAATAACTAGGGGCCCAACAAACGAGGGGCCAAAGCTGCATAAAATTTGTGTACTGACTGTAAAGATGGGGAATCAGTTGCTAAAAAGAAGGCCAGGAGGATCCCCCTTAAGAAGGGAGACTATAATCCCCACACATTGTTCTTCGCTCCCCGAGGAATGAGGTCGGAGCTGAATATACAATTTGCAGGTCTCTTGAAAGACCCAAAATTTCTCTCTACCACTGTCCGTCAAACCGTCAGGGAGAAATATTTGGGGTTCCATTGCAGAAGAGCCTGAACTGACATACAAAACTCCAAAATTTGATGCAGCTGATGATGCCCCAACTGATATCGCAGACCCTAGACATCATCCTTTTGGGTCTGGATCAAGGCCACAAATGCTGCAGCCTGAGCCATGTGGACTCAAAAAAAGAAAATGGGTAGGGTTGGTGATAATGTGGGGGACAGAGTTACTTATAAATTCCAGGGAAAGGGATGCCTGATCTGTCTCTTAACTGGGACCCTGTTTTATCACTTATTCCAGAGGTACGCCTAAAGGTGGTAAGGACTGAGCTGCCAGCTATAACCCTATCTCCTGAGAAAATGCTAGAATAAAACCCACTCACCCACCAAAAGGAATAGGGAAAAGCACAAATGTTCTATTACTAGAATCTGCTGCTTTGGTCCTGATAGTAGCAGGGGAACGGCGCAGGTCACCAAATTCACTCAGCAGTGGCTCAAACACCTCCACTCCCCAGGCTGGTCTAGGTAGAATGAGCTATCACTGACAACAGCTGAAGGATCACATGTCTACTTGGAAAGGTGGGAGTGGACACACACTGCAGCAAGCCTTTCTAGCACTACCAGTGAAGAAACAGCATTAACCCTTGCTGGTACTTAAGAATTTAACACCCAAAGTAAAAGCAATACAAAAAGCTGTCACAGACTTGAGACCAAAATTGTCCACAATATTCTAAGTTTTATTGTACTAGTGACTTGTATAGAGGTAAACCTATGTTCTTCTTATGAGCATCTATGCCTCTTTTAATGCATACATTTTTTTTTATTAGCCTTGGCAATAGCTATCTGACACTGGTTAGAAAAGTTGAGTGTGCTGTCAAACCATACACTCATCTTTTTCTGTGAAAGTTTTACCCAGTATTTTTAAATTAAGCACTGTGATAGGGCGACTCGCCTGCGGGCATCAGGAGAACAACAAGAGGCAGGGTCTTCACAAACTTATAGTCCAAAACGGTTTATCTCCTCCATAAACTGATAACAGACAAAAATGCAAAACTAGCAGCCTTTAAGTGCAGGCCAAAACAAACGGAAAACAATTGCTTTAAAGCACCCCTTCTCAGGTGTCGCCGACCTGCGTTCACACAGGTGGGTCAGTGACCAGCATCCAGTTTGGCCTGGAGTCTTCTCACACAGGAGGCTACTCTCAGACCCTCCTAGCACAGACAGACGTACTTCACACCAGGCTCCAGTTTATAGCCTGTAACCACACCCAGGGGTGAGGTATGTGGGTACTGGACCCGCCCGTCTCTCACAGCACCCATAAGCCGGTCCCTTTTATGCACTAAGTAAAACTCCCAGTGCAAACGTGCACTAGAGAATGATACTCCGGCTTATGTCACAGATAACAGGAATCTCTGTGACACATACCTCCCATCAATTATGCGACCCCTCGCCACCTCACAGCACATAATTAAAAATTTTATTTCCTCTGCCCAAGTGCATGACCTTACATTTAGAGATTACAAAACACCGCACACTCAAAGTCTTTTTCAAGGTGATGATTTACGTTTATTGTGGTGCATATAGACAATTTTGCGATGAAACTGACGTTTCGACCACGTCCCGTGGTCTTTATCAAAGTATCGCTGTCCTTATCAATATGTAGGGTATGCACCTAGGGGAACCGTAGGTCCTGTGCTGCATAGGATTATGTTATCCTCTTGCAGTTGTTTCTTGATGTTGCATAAACTATGCTTGCCTCATTCAGGAAGGTCTTAACCTGGTCTGTGCTTCCGGTGGGTTTTCACTTTTACAGGGGTAGCCTGTATCCCTCCCGTTCCGGGGTCCGCCAGCGCGTCCTGCGCCTTGGCTGGGAGTCCCTGTAAAGGTGAAAACCCACCGGAAGCACAGACCAGGTTAAGACCTTCCTGAATGAGGCAAGCATAGTTTATGCAACATCAAGAAACAACTGCAAGAGGATAACATAATCCTATGCAGCACAGGACCTACGGTTCCCCTAGGTGCATACCCTACATATTGATAAGGACAGCGATACTTTGATAAAGACCACAGGACGTGGTCGAAACGTCAGTTTCATCGCAAAATTGTCTATATGCACCACAATAAACGTAAATCATCACCTTGAAAAAGACTTTGAGTGTGCGGTGTTTTGTAATCTCTACTGACATTGAGACCTAAGGGCCTCCTACACTAGCACCTCGACTGTACCCAACAGGTGTGCACGCCAAACACTACTACTATTGACCTTACATTTATACACATTATATTTCAATTCCCATTTACCAGCCAAAGCCTCCAGCTTAAACAAATCCTTCTATAATGTAAAATTGTCCTCCTCTGTATTGATTACCCTGCAGAGTTTAGTATCATCTACAAATATTGAAATTTTACTCTGTATGACTCCTACAAGGTCATTAATCAATATGTTAAAAAGAAGTGGGCCCAATACTGACCCCTGTGGAATCCCATTGTTATCTGTCATCCAGTCTGAGTGTGTTCTATTAATATCCACCCTTGGTTTCTTATAACTGAGCCAGTTCTTAACCCAGTTACATATATTTTCCCCTATTCCTATTATTCTCATTTTATGTACCAATCTTTTGTGTAGCACCATACCAAAAACCTTTGAAAAATCCAAATAGATAATATCCACTGCATTTCCCCGGTCCAGTCTGGAACTTATTTCCTCATAGAAGCTGATAATTATACCTCTGAACATATTGACTGACAGGGGATTTTCTTGTATAAATACTGTAGAAAATAAAGCATTTAGCAGATTAGCTTTTCCACGATTTCACCCAGCCTATTTTTAAGGGGGCCAAAACTATCACTGTTTATTTAGTTGAAGACTATTTTTGGATTATTTTACTTTATCTGGCAATAAGTCTCTCTGTCTCAATCTTTGCCACCTTGATTTGCTTTTTACACAATTTATTTTATTTTCTATAATTATTTAATACCTCATCACTACCTACTTGCTTTAATTCTCTAAATGCTCTCTTTTTGTCACTTATTGCGCCCTTTACAGCATTTTTTAGCCATAGTGGTTTCCTCCTATTTCTAGCTTGTTTATTCCCATAGAGTATATATTGTTCATAGGTCCTATTCAGGATGCTAATAAACGTCTCCCATTTGCTTTGTGTATTTTTATTTCTCAGGATATCGTCCCAGTTTGTTGCACTAAGATCATCTCTTAACCATTGGAAATTCGCCTTCCTGACGTATAGAGTCCTTGTAGCCCCTCTACTGCACATCTTATTAAAACATGCATGAAAATGTATTATTTTGTGGTCACTATTATCCAATTGAACCCCAACCCATATATTTGATATGTGGTCTGGTCTGTTGGTTAATATTAGGCCTAGTAGTGTGCCCCTTCTTTCTGGGCCCTGAACCAGTTGTGAAAGGTAATTGTCAAAAACCTATTTATTTTGGTGGACCTGCAATTATGACTTTTCCCTGATACGCTGCTTCATCTATTTGCTTTAGGATATTTTTTGCCATATCCATTATATTAGGAGACTTACAACAAACCCCTATCAGTATTTTATTATTCTTTCCCCCTCTCCTTATCTACACCCACTGGCACTCTATATTTTAATTAGCCTCACATATATCATCATGCACAATGGGTTTTAGGGATGATTTTACTTATAAATACACCCCTCATACTTGCTTATTTGTATGGTCATTTCTGAACAGATTTTAATCCTTTAAATTACCAGCTCAGTCATAGCATTTGTGCAGCCATGTCTCCGATATACACACTATAGCATTTTTTTTTTTTAACAATGGTCATTTTAATCCCTCCATCTTGTTGCTGAGGCTCCTGGCATTAGAATACATGCATTTTATGTATTTCTCTGTACCTCTATTCCTGCTTAGTGTATTGACTGTCCTAACCCCTCCACGCATGCCTCCCTAAATTTCATTATTTATGCCCAGGTCAATGGTTTTCTCCCCTGCTTCCCTAGACTGACCAGTCTTTCCATGTATCTGCACATAGGGAGAAACCATTTAGTACTGAAGAGTGGGCTGGATGACGCAGTCTCTGTCTAATAATATGTTTTCTCTGAAACACCACGGCACTTTACAATAATACATACTAGTAGATCTCAATGAATTAGAATATTATCAAAAATCAATGTCATATTGCCATGTTTCAGGGCGGTTCTGGGAGCCCTGAAACACATTGACTAATAGCTCAATATTATATTCACCCTTTGATGTCTCGTGGAATGTGGCAGTGCGGTTTTTTAAGCCTTCATCCTCCCTACTTTAATTTTCTGAGATAATGACCTTTGGGTTTTCATTGGCTGTAAGCCATAATCATCAACATTTACAGAAATAAACACTTGAAATAGATCACTGTGTTTGTAATGGACTCTATATAATATAATAAAAAAAAGGGAAACAGCACCAAATAAACCTACTGTTGTGTAGAGCTTTTTCCAACACCTGTTGCAGTGTCCATACATAGAATAAAAAATGGAAAAACACCACAAAGTAACAAAAAATGTATTTCTTTTATTGCCTGTGGCGTGGCTGGCGACGTTTCGGACACTGAGTCCTTTCTCAAGCAGTGATCATGTGCAAATAACAAGGGTTATAAAAACAATTATCAAATAGCATAAAAAAATCAAACATACATGTTCATTTGTATCATACAGTGATTCACATGATGATGCCTTGTGCTGTTACAAGAGTTCACAGTGATGCGATAATAATATAGTAAAATTCTTGTTTAAAATAGCAGTAGAGAACGTTAATTAACAAATGATACAATAAATGTTCACCAGGTGCTCCTCAACAAATGTGTAAGGCTAAAACTTACATTTGTTTACAGATTGCCATCTCCCACCGTCCTGACGGCGTTCCTGTATTACCAGTTCGCATGCCTGGGTTCCTAATGACGTAATATCAAGAAGTCTATGCTCATGTGCAATACATCTATGAGGTCGTCGGCACCCTGTTGGTAACGGCCCGTCCCTACAGACATCTAGACTGCGCATGTCTGCGGACATAACTGAATTGTATTCCTATAAAGCACCGCCAACATGCATTAAATACATACCAGTGCAGTGCTATCATTAACTTAATAATATTAGATTGTCATTCATTGCCACATATTAGAAAAAATCAGTAACAGGAATTGTAGAACAAATAGTCTATATTAACCATTACCGTGATCTGCATATAAAAAGCAATATAAGTGCCATATCACTCTGAAGGGACTTTCTTATACAGGAAGCCATTTGGTATACTCGGAGTCATAGCTAACGAGCCAAATATTGTGACACTAAGTGTGGAAACCCCCACTGTTAAGTGAGGAGGCCACACTATATGTGCAATATAGAGGCCACTCGGTATTTAACCACCGAGCCTCCTGTACTCATGTCACTATAAACCCACTTCACCCAGGCTCCTTTCATCTTGAGTGGCCTCTGTATTGCACATATAGTGTGGCCTCCTCACTTAACAGTGTTTGAATCATGCTGCCTGTGATTGGGGCAGCATAAATCTGATGTCAGAGACCCCATAATAGTTACTGTACATAACTCAAACTTTTGTCCTTGGTCTACTTGTACATCTGATGTGATAATGTTATAGGTTTCCTTTAAATGCAAAGCCACCAAATCTGTTTTTTCCCCACTACACGTCTGCAAATTGTATGTGTAAATAGTGTACAACACTTGTTCCGTACTTAAATTCCGTACTTAAAAGGTATTTGAAAGGGTTTTTCCCCCAAAAAATCAAGTCATCATCTATCCATTGTTTAGGTGATAACTTGCTGATTGCTGGGGATTTCAACCCTAAATGATTATGAGATTACTGTTTTTCAGCCCTGTCTTGACTGAAGCAAAGATCTATGTAATTAATTTAAACTTTGTTCCATTCAGTGTCTATGAGACTGCCAGAGCTAGCTAAATTACCCATGAAAATGAATGTGTAACGTGGCATGATTCAGTAGTTGTGGGTTAAGTACTCGTCTCCTACACACCAGCATGTTACATGAAGGTGGAGGGCCTGGCTGGATGTGTGGACTTGCACTATGGGGTCCTACACCATTACAGGCCACATGATGTCAGTGATTTTGGCTGGTCAGGACCAGATTTTGAATAGTTCAATGAGAGATCACCATTCAAAAATAAACTTTTAACTGAGCTGTGACTTGGTAGGGATTATGTACAGTAGATAGCGGGTACATAATTTCACAAATGTTTCCTTTGCAACATGGAGCATTTTCACACACAGTCTCTTTACTTCTTTAAGCTTACATGTTTCTACCACAACTATTCTAGTTTCCTTCACCACACTCCAGCACAATACCATGGTCTTGTTAGTGAAAGTCCTATTCTCAACCCATGGTTCTGCCACCTCCCTTCCTCTTAAAGGAACTTTTTTTCCAGTATGGCCAGTACTTATGTGGCTCCCCTGCAGACCGGTCATCAATAGAAGGTGCAGCAACCGGGATTGGAAAGTTTAGTCACCCCAAACACACACCCAACCCACTCCGATCCCAAGACTACGGACTCTATGCCCAGCAACGGGATGGCGGGAGGAGACAAGTGGAGGGTGGGAAAGTTAAACCGGACATTGTCAGGAGGGAGGAAACAAAACCAGAAAACACCACGGGAAGTTAGTTCAGTAGTGAGTAGCTAGTCAAGCAGTCAAAATCAGTCAGACGGAGAGGAGAGAACACCATCATTACACGAGAGTGAAAGGACATGAACCCGGCGGCCTGTACCACCATAAAGCTTGCCCAGGTCCCGGACTGCAGACCTAGAGAGAGAAGGAGTCCTAGGGGCACAGATATTGAGTAATCCATTTGTGTGCCCGAATTAGCTGGAAAGCTGAAGGACTGGGCAGAAACCAGGGTGCCAGCTCTGAGGTGGCCAGGATGCTCCATGCTCCAACCACAATACCTTTTGGTTGCAGGGTCTTTATGTCCTGCTACCAAAAACTCGGCTCAGAGAAGAGAAAGCCGCCGTACTAGGGCCATGGGACCAGGCAGGTCACCCAATAAAGGCCAGTGGCTGCTGGATTATAGCTTTGAAGAGTAACAAAAAGAGGCCCATGGAAACAAACACAAATGGGGGTGATCTGGAGGAGCCATCCCGGTTGCTAAGAGACTACTGGAGCTGCCACTGCACAGTCTTGTAACTTGAACATCTGCTGAGAAAGCAAGTAAGCCAGGTTGCAGCTCAGCACTGTGTGAGACTGTTATTTCTGCGCCTGAGGAGAGGTAGACTGAATCACCGAGCCGGCAGCAGTAGCAGCCTACCTGAGAGTGATTCTCATCTTTGCCGCACTGCCAGCTTGTCTTTGCTGGAATCCCTGCATCCCCAACGACCCTTTTACTTCCACAGACTATACGGTAGCCCTGGGGACCTGCTCTTCCTGGAGAGCTTTTTTTTTTTTTTTTTTTTTTTTTTAAATTTCTTTTTATTAATTTTCTCCTTTAGACAATACACAACAAAAAAAAAAAAAAAAAGAATACATTTCCGACACAATATAATACAAGACACAACAAGATCACCATTAATTGGAATCTCCTGTACATACTGTAAACAACAAAACAAACACAACAAAAAAAAAAAAAAACCACCACCCCTGTTCGCAACAATACAAAAGCAAATACACTCTTTTATAAAATAACCTTTATAATATTTACACATCAACCATGGTCTCCACATCTTTCGGATTTCCTCTCCACTGGTTCTAGATTGATGTAACATCATTTCATTTTGACACTGTATATTTAACCTCTCTATTACATTTTTTATAAGTGGAGGATTAACCTCTTTCCATTTAGTTGCTACCGTCATACGAGCCGCTATTAACACATGCGAAACAATACCTCTCATTTGTTTTGGTAACCTATTCATACCCATGTGTAGAATTATCTGAGATATTTTTATTTGAATTGTTTCTCCAGTAATTTCTTTGATTAATTCTATCAGCCCGGTCCAAAAACAACTTAAGGCCGGGCAAGCAAACCAAGTGTGTATCAAAGATCCCACCTGGCCGCACCCTTTCCAACATAGTTTAGAATATTTGGTATTCATTTTTGCTATTCTATCCGGGCATAAATACCACCTCATTTGTGTTTTTTTTATTTGCTCTACATGATTTATACACGCAGTGTATTTTTTAATTTCCCTTATACTATTTCCCCATTCTTCCAGTGTTAGCTCCTCTCCTAACTCCTGTTCCCATTTTTTCATGTAGGCCAATTTACTTCCATTCACCGGATTAATTAAAATTTTATAACATTTAGATAGGCATTTCATGTTATTCCCTCCTATCATAATATATCTCAAAATGTCTACTTCCTTCCCATGCTCTCCATTTCCTTTATATGAATTTTTATTTATGTAATGTTTGATTTGCAGATATTGGTAAAAATATCTACGTACTCCCTCAAATTTACCAGCCACTTGATCAAACGGTAGTACTCCCATTGGTCCCTCTATCTCTCCTACTGTTTGTATTCCTGCGTCCTTCCAATTTTGTAGGTTTAAATATGGGATATGTGGTTCTATGGATAGGATAGATAATGATGTTCTCATCGACCTATTATGCTTGGGGGTTAATGATCTCCAAACCCGTAAGGCCGCTTGCATTGTCAATAGTGGCGGTACAGTTGTACTTCGCTGTAATATTTCCGCTTCCATTATAAATTGAGTCGAGCCCCGTCTAGAAAAAACCTTCTCAATCTCCAGCCATTTATGATCTTTCCGCATTTGCCACCAGTCACGGAGCCCTCCTATTATGGACGCTTTATGATATAAACTTAGATCTGGTATCCCCATTCCCCCTTTATCCAAAGGTAGGACTAGTACATTTCTCGCTATCCGGGGTTTTTTACCCGCCCAAATAAATTTGTAATCAATCTTTGTAATTCAGTAACATATTTTTTAGGGATTTCGAGGGGAAGTGATCTAAAATAATACAAAATCTTAGGCAACACTATCATTTTTATGATATTAATTCTTGCTATCCAGGATAGCATGGTTTGACGTACTTCCTCAATCACCTTTTTAATTTGTCTATACAGGATGGTAAAATTCACTGTTATTAATTTCTTTGATGGTGTCAACCTGATTCCTAAGTATTGAAGCCCATTCTCTGACCACTGAAATGCGCACAGTTCTTTTATATACTGTTTACTATTTGAGGGTATAGCTATAGGTAATATTACCGATTTATCAACATTTATTTTATAGTAAGAGACTTTGCTATACGCTTCCAATTCATTTAATATCGCCTTAGTCGATTGCTCTACTTTCTCACAGGAAATAATAATATCATCTGCATACATATTAATTTTATGTGCTTCTTTCCCTACCATGATTCCCGAGATTAATGATGAATTCCTGATCCTCTCAGCAAGTGGTTCCAAACATAAGGCAAAGATTATTGGAGATAAGGGACATCCTTGTCGGGTCCCATTTGTTATATTAAAGACATCCGACATTGTTCCTGCAATCCATACTTTTGCTGAAGGGGCCGAATATACCGCAGATATTGCCGACAAGATTGATCCTTCAAAGCCAAACTTTTTCAATACTGCAAAAAGATACCCCCAGTGCACCCTGTCAAAGGCCTTCTCTGCGTCCAATGACAGGAATGCACTGGGGGAACCAGATATTTCTGCTATTTGTACCAGATTTACCATACGTCTTATACCATCTTTGGCTTCCCTATCGCGTACAAAACCTACCTGATCTGGTTTTATCAAAATAGAGATTATTTGATTTATTCTAGATGCGAGTAATTTCGTAAAAATCTTCAGATCCCCATTCAACAATGCAATCGGCCTCAGGTTCTGTGGTCTGTTTGGTAGTTTACCTGTCTTTGGTATAGTGACTATAGTAGCTTCGAGATTACTTCCTGCAATAAAGCCTCTTTCCCTCCAAAGTTCACAACATCTTACCAAAAGGGGACTAGTTCCTCTGAATATTCTTGATAATAACTATTAGGGAACCCGTCTGGACCCGGAGCGCTCCCTTTTCTTGTTTGTTTTATAATCTTCCCAATTTCTTCTCTCGTTATCGGTGCGTTTAAATATAACAACTGGGTTTCTGTAATTTTTGGTAAATTACATTCATCTAAATATTCCTTTATTCCCTTCTCTGATGGTTGAGGGGTGTCCGAATCATCTTTTAAATTATATAATTTTAGATAATATTTAGCCATCTCCTCTGCAATTTCTGATGGTCTTCTACTTACTGTTCCATCTTTTTTAATAATATATTCAATCCTAGATTTAATTTCTTTTTTCCGCACCCTCCGGCTAACAAGGCTCCCCCTTTATCTCCCTCAGCGTAAAATTTCATCTGTAATTTTCGCATATTATCTGCATGTGTCTGTAACAAATCTCTCTCCAATTTAAATCTAATCTCCTGTATTTCAGCTGATATAGATATAGTGGCAGCCTCTTTATTACGAACCTCTAAAGTTTGTAATCTATCAATCAGTTCTTTTCTATCTTTCTCTTTTTTACGTTTAAGTATTGCCGCTTGTTGAATACAGACACCCCTTATCACCACTTTATGTGCTAGCCATAAACACTCGTCATTTATGTCTTCATTATCATTTGTATTAAAGTATTCCTTCAAGGCTAATTTTATTTTCCCCGCTACTTCCTCATTTAATAACAGCCTTTCACTCAGACGCCATCTCCTTATCAAGGGATGGGAATCCGAGTGAGAGATTTCCAAATAGATTGGCGCATGATCAGACCATGTTATTAGTCCGATATCCGCATTCGTGCTGCTTGTCAAAATATTATCATCAACCAATATATAGTCTATTCGACTATATGTTCGGTGACGATTTGAAAAAAAACGTAAAGTCTTTTTCTGACGAATGTATGTACCTCCATACATCATGATAGTGATATTCCCAGATTAACTCTTTCATCTCCCCTCTACTTCCTATACCTCCTTTAGTTGTATCTAGCTCTCTATGCATAGGCAGATTAAAATCTCCACATATTACCTTATTACCCTGCGCTACTTCTTTTATTTTTTGAAGACACCGTTTAATAAACTTCTTTTGTCCCATATTAGGAGTATATATTGTCGCAACTGTATATAGTGCCCCATTTATTCTACAAATCAGAACCAAGAGTCTACCTTCTAAATCTTCACATTTTTGAACTAACTCAAATGTTACTGTGTTTTTAATCAGGATACATACTCCTGCCTTCTTAACTTTATTATTAGAAAAGAAACTGTGCGGAAAATTTTTATGTTGGAATCTACCATTGTCTTTACCCAATAGATGTGTCTCCTGCAGACAAATAATATCTGCCTGAGCTCTCTCAACCTCTTTCCATACCATAGCTCTTTTGCCTGGAGCATTCAAACCTCTCACATTTAAGGACATAATTTTCATCTTCATTTTAAATTAAATTGGGCCAAATTTTTTTTTTTCCCCAAAGCTTGACCCATTTTTATTTATTACTATCAATTTTATTCCAACTACGGAGAGAGCGAATTTAGCAAAAAAGTTATCATAGCTATGTTTTCTTATACCTTCTATAAAGATTAAAAAATATATAAAAAAAAAAATAATTTGTACCTGCATGAGGGAAAAAAAGAAAAGGAAAGAGAAAAAACAAAACAAAAAGACCACACAACAAAAAACTAACCAATACATATAACAAACATTATGGCCGATCTCCTGAGCCATAAAAAGGCGCCCTGTTCCTTGGGCTACGGGCAGAACATATCTGCCATATCGGGAGCCTAGAGCACAACTAATTGTCTCCAGGAATGTCTATGGAGCTGCTCACGAGGCCTCATTTCTTCCCTCTCCCTGGAGAGCTAACCCATCCTAGCCGCTACTCCCATCATCCACAGAGGTCCCAACTGCAGCAGTGACTGTACCGGCCGCATTCCACAGGTGGCGTCACGACAAAAACTTTTATTTTTATATTTTTCTTTCATCCATTTTTCAACTTCCCCTTTTTAATTGATCGCCCAACGAGGGGATCACGGACCAGATTGCGCCACTGTGACATCCCACAGCCCAGACGACGATGAGAGGGCCTGGTTCTGAGTACCCCACGGTCCCCACTCTGGGTGAATCACTTAGCTTCTCTACCTCTGACATTTTGCAACTCCTGCCTGAGAGACTCTCTTCCTCTCATGTTCCAGGCCTGTTACACCTCTGAGTTATTAGCCCCGAACTTGGCGTCCTATCCCAGGACCCATCTCTACTTGATCAGTCCGAACTTCCGTCAATTCACTCTATTTATTGAGGATTATGCAATCCACGTTCCCAGTCTCTTCTCACATTAGGGTCATCTAAATCATAGAGTTCTGGTCACTAGTTAGACCATAGTTCCACTGTCACGCTTAGGAGGTGTGGAAATCAGGTAACTGAATGGTGAGAGGGGCGAGGGGATTCAGGGGAGCTAATCTGGCCCTTACAGTGGGGGTCCCTGGCTTGCCCTGCACTCAGAGGTTCCTCTGATGGTGAGGAGGTCCGAGTCTCCACCCTGTTTTCCTAAGCTCCTGATTAGCCCTAGGCTGAGGGCTACTACCTCCACCCACGGATCCGGAATCACAGCTACTCCCAAAGCATGGACTTCAGCACAGCAACAAAGCATCAGCACAGCACAAAGACTAAGAGTAAATAAGTCTATCACCGGCATCTGACAGAGGAGGGGGAAAGATATTTAAAGCCAGTGGAGGGGATTCCAGGTGAGTCACACCCAAGCCTCACATCAACCCCTCAACCAGCAACTGAGCATAATAGTGAGTGCAGCTCTGGAGCACAACACAGGAGGCAAGTCAGAACCAAGACCTTCACATCCGTACCTCATGCAGCTCTTGAAGAAATGCAGGCACAACACACACAGCATCATCCAGCAAAGTCAGCGCAATGTAAGCGTGTGGCATCCACCTTTACTACATGCTGGGCCCTGTCTAACCTCCTGACAAGAAACTGTCTGTGTCCTTTCACTTTAGCTCCTCCTACTCTGGGATAGTCTTATACATTAACCTTAATGCTCCCTACTGTCGTGCACATTACAACCTATCAGTAATAATGCAAGTCACAATTATACACCATAACAATACGCAAGAGGGAATGTGGCAGTATGTTCGTCTTCTTACCAATCGACTGAACACTGAGCATAGATATTTCCATCACATTCAAACAGAGCTGCATAGACCTGTTCTCAATATCCAAAAGCCCTAATCTAAGGATCGCTTAGGGTCCCAATGGTCAGACTTCCAGCAATTAACTAGTTATTCCATATCCTAGGCAGAATAAGAAAGAGGGCATGATCTTTTTCAGAGGTGTATTTTATGACAAATTTGTTTAGAACAAACTCAATATTGTTTTTAGCTCACATAGATTTTGATTTTCTGCTTGTTAGATTTAATATAAAGATATGTGACCCTTTAAATATAGTTAGCTCAAATCACTCTAAATATCATCTTTACTTACTGTATAAATTCAACTTACAGGTCCATCAAGTGTAATCAATATGGCTAGTTACTAGTAACTTCAAAGCAGACATATTGCTCAGTGCTATACAGAGAATTCCCTCACATATGGAAACAATACAATATGTAGGTTCTGTTAATTCCAATTTAATCTCTATGCATTACTGACAATTATTCGGTGTCAGATCAAGAACAGAATTTGCCAGAAGGATGACCTGTGGTATACAGGTGACATTATATTCTCACTTCTCAAGCTCAGAAACATACCTTCATTCCTACCAAAAATGCCATCTAAAGATAAAACTACTGAATGTGGAATGTTTAGTGCTAAGTGAAAAACACAAATGAATTTAGCCTTGAGCTGCATTGTTATGTGTCAGCCCCTAAAGCTGTAATGATTATACACAGCGTGTTCCAAAAGCAATACCATATAATGTTGCATCGTTGATGGAAGACATTTCGAATACTTACGAGATTAAAGAGGACCAGTCACCCCCCGGTGCTTTCAAAACTAAAAGCAGCCCTGAAGGCAGCGTGTCTGCTGCATTCAAGGAAGGGGTCCCCCATTTTTCTAGCCCCCCCCTGTAAGTTGTATAATACAAGTGTACAGATAAGGAGTCTGGAGCGATTTACTCAGTAATGAGTCCTCGCTGTTCCCTGGTGTCCTCCCCGCCTCCAATCCTCTCTGTGCCACCTCCAGCCCCCTCAGTAAAACCTCCTTTATGTGTCTTCCCCGCCTCGGCCACTCAATGCTCCTCTGCGCCTGAAGTCACGCAGACGCAGAGCAAGCAATGGGCTGGAGCAGATTCCGGCAGCTGAAACGCCTCCTACCAGTGATGCCAGCCGGCCCTGCTGTACATACATATTCTAGAGCAGGGCAGTCTCCAGCGCTGACGTCACCGGCAGGAGGCGTTTCAGCTACCGGGACCCGCTCCCGCACAGTGCTCGCTCAGTGTCTGCATGACTTCAGACTCAGAGGAGCATTGAGCGTCTGAGCAGAGGAGACACATAAAGGAGGCATTACTGAGGGGGCTGGAGGTGGCACAGAGAGGACTGGAGGTGGGGAGGACACCAGGGAGCAGCAAGGACTCATTACTGAGTACACTTTCTAAAGTGTTTTATACAATTTACAGGGGGCTAGAGACATGGCGTACCCCTTCCCTGAATGTAGCAGACACGCTGCATTCAGGGGTGCTTTCAGTTTGGAAAGCACCAGGGGGAAAGACAGGTCCTCTTTAAGCAGTGATAAACTAATGGAAATGTAATAAACAATTTACTAAAATGCAAATAATCTTCTTTGCTTTGTGTCAGCATGTATACCCATATAATGTGTTTGATAAATGTAATTAATTCTACTGTATACCTATATACAGTATAAGCCATTTATTACAATTGTGAATGATAGACCTCATACACTAAGCTGTACAGCTTCAGGCTGCTGAGCAGAGGCAAAGATGCTTCTACAGCACTACAGCACCTCTGCTTGCCTCTGATTTCAAAAGTCAATTTATAGCATTCTCCATTTTCTGCCATAACACAATAGGATGTAGCCCACCACAAACTAGTGGTGCAGATTTATATTGGCATAAAGTCCAAATCTTCTTGTACTACCATACGTCTCAACTACCATAGTTAGCCATGCAAGTTTTCATAAGGATTTTTTCCTCTGTTATCTGGTCACTTAGACCAGTGTTTCCCAACTCCAGTCCTCAAGGCACACCAACAGGTCATGTTTTCAGGATTTCCTTAGGATTGCACAGGTGTTAGTTTAATCACTTGCACAGGGGATAATTCCATCATCTGTCTAATGATAAGGAAATCCTGAAAACATGACCTGTTGGTGTGCCTTGAGGACTGGAGTTGGGAAACACTGACTTAGACGATCATTCATTCCTTCTATATTGTCAAGAAACGTGATCCTCCAATTATTTGAATAAAACGTCAAGTGTACTTCACGCTTGTCCAAAGGTTTGTCTATCAGGAATTGTCATACGGGTCAGAGCCTTTCCTGAGATAGGTTACCTAGGTTTAGGGTTTGAGTTTGCAGTCACTCTATGTCAGGAGTTTCCAGAATCAGGCTTGTCCTGTGCTAATGCAGGGAGTGGGTGGTTATGTGACTGCAAGTGTGGAGACAGCGAGGTCAGTGGGTGCTCTCGTCCGCTGGCCCAGCCGTCTTTAGAAAGACCAGGGCTCATCCCAACTTAATGCACATACTCCTTAACCGTGGGTGACACACTACTTAGACAACACAGGGTGAGGGAACCACAATAGTAAGACTTTATTGGCTCCCCAACAGTTAAAGACATATAACACATAACCAAGCAAAACATAAATTGTAACAGGCAGCAGAGTCTCACCCTTCTGCTGGCTCACCAGGAGTTAGAATGTTTGTACCTTGGGACTTCCAGGGCCACTTACTCCAATCCAGCAGCACCTCGCTTTTGGCGGGCAGGAATAGCAACAAGCTAAAGAAGCTGACCAAGCACAGCAATGTCTTTAGCCAAGTGACCAAATTGTCCCAACCTGGATATCTTCCTTACGTAGTCTCTGATATTTCAGCTGAACCCTAGAAGTCGATGCTGACCTTCTGCAGAATATAATCCAGTTTTAGTGCTTCTCCAGTCGGACCCATAGCTCTAATATTGAGGTCATGCAAGGTATGAAACACTTCTGCAGAAAAGTTACTAGGCATGCCTTGCCTAATTCAATTCAATTTACCTTGGCCATGCATGTCTAGTCGACATGTCACTGTTTCTATGCAAATCACATACTTGGGGTTCATGTCTGAAGTCACATGGAGCAATTGGAGACTGGAATCCCAAGACTGGGCAACCCCTTTAACCAAGGGCAAAAGATACCCCTTTGAAAAGCCCATGACATCCAGCACCTGGGACAAATGTGTGATGCTGGCGCCATCGATCCTGCAGCAGGGTTGCCGGTGCACTCACACTTCACCAATTTGCGGTGACTGCCCAAATCTTTCTCCTGCCTCCTTCTTCCATGGCCTGTGCATGACGCACAGGTCCCTTTGGACTGTGCGTAAGGGCAGTGCATGCACTCTATTTGTATCCACAGCCAATGGCTAGAAGACACTGGGTACTTAAGGCACCCTCCTCTTAGGGGAGGTGCTTGAGCATTGTGTTCACTTAGCTAGAGACACGTTTACTAGTTCCTATATCCTGTGTCTGTTACCTGTGCCTACTAACACATACCTCTGTTCCAGTGCCTGTCCCACCTGCAGTACCAGCTATACCTGCCAGTACATGCTGTGACCGCCAGTACTTGCCAGTACCTCCCAGAATTCTGCATGCCTTTCTTAACCAGTCATACCTGCTGCAACCACCAGTAGCAGCCTGTCTGATAGTACCTGTCTGCCTGCACATGCCTGTCTGCCTGTTCCAGCCACCCTGCCTGCACCTGAGTCCATGCATGCACTCCTGATCCCTGGCTTTCAGCTGCTACGAAGCCAAGAGCTCCCTGGAGTTGTACCTGGCAGCTACCTTCCAGCACAAGCCTAATCTCACCATCAGAGGCTCTAGTTAATATGAGGTAGTCGCTTAGTTACACCCCTTGAGGGTGAACCTGGTTCTGTCACGCAGTAGGTCTACACCCACCAACGCAATGACATGCCTCAACTCCCCATATACTTAGCAATAACACTAAAGACCCACATACACATAAGATAATAGTTATCTGAATCTTTTCATTTTGGTGGAATTGGCTGACCATCCAGTATGTGGACTCCTGACTCTGCTCTAACTGATAATATCAAGAGAGAGATGGATTGGCGGTTTGAAACATAATCACCCCATCCTTTTGTTCGGCAGGAAGAGAAGCCACTGCCAGTTTATATTTCTCTTTAAATTGTCAGTCTAGGATAGAAAACAACATAAGAAAAAAATGGGATTGCTATGAACAATTTACAGTTTTATGTACCACCCTCATTGTTTTTACAGGTTTAAGAATGGACAGCCTATCGAACTAAAAACATCACCCCCTGGAAAATATCAAATTCTCAATGAATTTGGCACGCTGACATTGGAAATCCGCAGGTAAAGTATCATCCCTTTCCATGTAAGAATATTAGAAGGCTTCTAAAATGATTAATTACATAATACTTATTCATGGGTATTGTTGCTGATAGATGGACACCAATTTTTTTTTTTTAAATATTGCGCCACACCTTACTTACTTGGGTTTGGTATTGCTGCTCCACTAAAAGCTGCTATACCATCCACAGCCAGTTGTGGTGCTACTTGTGAAGGAAGAATTCATGTTTACATATCCTGCACATCCTTAAATGATGTGCATACAACTTCAGTTGTATGAGATGGCAATGTCCACATCTGCGATACGATGCAGGGACATGATTTTGTAGCTTAGGTGGCTTTTTGGAGGTGACAGGATCCCTTTAATAGTATATTTCTGGTCATACCGTCACACGGTTCTCTGATGATGAATAATTTTGAGCCTCTTCTGAATAGAGATGAGCGAACATGTTCGTTAATTTTTTTAAATTCCACACACAAACATTCCAGATTTGGTTTGTGATCAGAAACACAAGCAATTTACTAAAAAATCGGGCAATGCGGCTTTGTTCGGTAACAGATCAAATAAAAAAAAGCATTACTAAAAAAAAGGGGAAAAAAAGCATTACTGTACCCAAGTTATGCTTTCATTCTAAATTCTGACTGTGTAGGATAGCAGGCAAGACATATTTGATGAAGGGAGGGGGTGGAGAGAGGTCAGAAGAGTGTTGAACTCCATTTTATTTTTCCCGGCCCTTCTATGTGGATGTTCCAGGCTGGCAGCAAATCAGGGCTCATAAAAAATCAACAAGTTGTAGACAAGAGGGCTTGTGTCATTGACTGGCTTGTGTCATTGGCTGCCTAAGTCACATGTCCCTCGGTATATAAGAAGTGGCCATTTACAGTCATCGCCATGTTCAGGGTGTTACTGATAGGGACAGTGCTGCTTCCGCTTTGTGCTGCACTGAGCTGCTCTGTCTGTGCTACCCGAAAAGATAGCTGTTAGGTCCCTTGGCACCACTCCCCAGCTCACCTCTCCTGGGTCTGCATCCTCTGCTCCTCTACTGATCAGACATCCAGTGTCCAGGCGTGCTGTGTCTCGGAGCCATCACCGGGTCTCCTTCCTGTCTGCTGACCACCAGGTTCACAATCAGCACACTATAATGGTCGGAGTCATGAACCTAATCAGCAGTGCACTAGGAGCGGTCGCGCTCCTCCCTGTTAATATAGGGCCGGCATGCTCAACCTGACACTCCCCTTGACCAATAGCTGTCCTTCCTCACATATATCAGGCCACCTCCACTGATGGAGGTGCTGATTATTGAGTTAGTAAGCTTCTGTTTCTCTGGCTGTTAGTCACGCCTTCCTTGTGCTCTCCTCCGGTAGACCCATTCCTGCTCTCCTAGCCTCGGGCTCTGATCCCCGATTTTGGGGACGGTAAAAATCAGGACAAAAACGAATCCTGCACTGATTTCAATAAAACGGATGGCCTTATATGACCAATCCAGGACCATAGGGATGCACGGGAGGCAAAAAAGGATCCTATTCTGTCCTTTTCAAAACAGAGCAGGATGCCAAAAACATGGTGAGAAGCCATCCTTAGGACTGGTTTGCTTCAACAAAGCAGTGAGGGACACAATATGCATTGCAGATCTATACATGCAACAAGGGGGGACATTGAGTCATCAGCATAGAAACGTTAGCAGCAGCAGTTTAATGATCAGAAGCAATTTTTGGGAGTCGTTTGACCAATTTTTTAAATCAGCCCAACTACCGGCAGAACTGAGTACAAGTTTGACAAACAGTGAACGACTGTAGAGGATGTATCTATCACTCAGCTCCCATGCAATTAGGAGGGTTTGGACCCTTTTGCATTTTAGTCTTCAAAAATGGAAGAGTGACCTGAGCTCATGAGTCACGCCTTGGAGGTTTTGTCATGCAGCCAGCGTTCTCTCTGAAAGTGTCTTCAGCGCTGCTGGTGGTGTTGTCCTGACAGATAAGAGCACCCGGCAGTCCCCTGAAAGTGTAGACCGCCTAACTTCCATCAAGATGAATAAGTCACGGATCTCCATGGACTTTTCCACCCCAGTGGCAGACTGGGCAGACTAGGCGATGTTTTTTTCTGTG
This sequence comes from Allobates femoralis, assembly GCA_033576535.1. Lineage (NCBI taxonomy): Eukaryota > Metazoa > Chordata > Amphibia > Anura > Aromobatidae > Allobates > Allobates femoralis. The sequence goes on from JARQOC010000002.1 coordinate 374,146,001, forward strand.
TGCTGAATTGATCTCGCCATTATACAATTTTTATTCTGGGTCAATTGATGCCACTTACGTGGTATCTGTTCCTAATGTTTTGAAAACTGGAGAATCTTCTTGGGGTCTCTGTGTTGTGTGTTTTCTGAATTTAGCAGGGCTGTCTGAGCACGATGCCTATGCCTGTCCACCATCCCCCTGTTCCTGATAGATGATTAACCTTGAAATGGTCGACCAGGCCCTGTTCCAGACCCTGTGCCATGCATGCCGACTGCACAATTATGCAATTTTATTCTGGGTCAATTGATGCCACTTTCATGGTATCTGTCCTTAATTTTTAATCTGTGGAGACTCTTGCCTATGCATGTCACTGACCCACCTGAATAATTTTTTCAGTAGTAGTAAGTGAAGCTTATACTTGTTCCACCTAAGTGTGGTGTAGGCTAAAATTTATTGAAGTTTTTGCATGAGGTTTAAGGTCCCCTTGCCCACCAGGTCTTTACATGTCACTGACCCACCTGAATCCTCCTTTCTATAGTAGTCAATAAAGATTATACTTGTGTCACCTGAGTGTGGCAGAGCATAACATTTAATGGAGTTTTTGCAAGAGGTTTGGTGACCCCCTTGATGCTCATTGAGTAACAGATATAAGTAATCCTAGTATATTCAAATTTTCAGCAAAGGTATTACTTCTAAAATACAACTTGTAATGGTTTCTTCTAAAAATAATGGGAACGATCAGTCCCAACTTATACAGTCGAGCATTAGATACAAGCAGAAGGGAAAACAATGACCCTGTTCCTTCCCTGACTTGCCCTGCCTGTCAACAGAGTTTTCAACACATAAAAACCCCCTAAAAGATGTCCCCGTTAAACAATGGCTATCCCTGCTGTCCCTTATGGTGATTGGGAGTGGGTCATATCAATCTTTCTGGACTCCCCCGTTAATCAATATACTTAGTGTGTCCGTGAAAACATGAAGGGTTAATCCCAGCAAGTCCGGGTCCATCCCTTAGACTCAGTGGCGATGAAAAATTCCACTTTAGGAATTCTCAACCCAAAAATATGGTGATATTTCCTATAAATCCTATATATTCCCCTGGAGAGGCATTTTGTGCTGTGGTGGGTCACTGGGTCCCGAATAATGTATAAGGATACCCCTCTCCACCTGGTACATGTAGTATCACCACATATATCCCCACCTCTACCCATACAGTTATTCACCATACAATAAATTCAATCAATTCCTAAAAAGATTGGTAGCCCGGAGCTAGGATACAAATTGTAGCCCCTCTTCCCTTAATCAGTTAAGGTCATACAGGACCTATGACATACAAGACATTTGTTACACTTCAGTCATCTATAGATTACAAATATACTCATCTTATCCTGAAGTGCGACACTCAATGCGTTTCCCCCATCAGAGATATGAAGATGGGTTCATCAGGAGTGAATGACTATGTTGTGGGGCCTGGTCTTGTATCCCAGGTCACCCAGGGTAGGGTCCTGATAATCCCCCTCTCACCTCTCTTCACAATGGATGGCGGCCAATAGGCCTTCACATGTCACTGAGCCATGTGAATCCTTCTTCCTGTAGTAGTCAGTGAAGCTTATACTTGTGCCGCCTGAGTGTTGCTTAGCATAACATTTATTGGAGCAGCATTTGTCACTGTTCTTGATCAATATTTAACCTTCAAATGCTCAACCAGGCCCTGTTCCAGACCCACTGCCAAGCATTCAGGCTGTGCCAATATACAATTTTTATTCTGGGTCAATTAATGCCACTTTCATGTCACTTTTCATATCTGGCCCTAATTTTTGGAAATATGGAGACTGCTCTTGGAGTGTCTTTGTTGTGTATTTTGTGAATTAGGTTCTCTTTGTGAATAAAGGCTCTCTGAGCACCATGCCTACACCAGCCACCCCATTATCCTGTTCCTGATCAATGTTGAAGCTTGAAATACTGGGCCAGGCCTTGTTCAATGCATCCATAGTGCACAATGATAACAATTTTAACTCTGGGGAATAGATGGCACTTTTCCTGGTGCCGGCCCCTAACTTGAGCTGTTTGGGCAGATTTTTAGGCCCCTTTTAAGGTGTTTTCTATGCCCTTGATTTTGCCTCTGACTGATTTGAATTAAACCCTAATTTTCGAAAGGTTCACTCACCTCTACTCCTGACCAACCTGAAATTGCTGTCATCACTAAACATCACTTTCTTCTAATTTTCAGATGTTCAATCTTAATATTTCTTACACAAGGCAAGCCTTTTCTTCATTGCTGCTGTGCGCAGGGGCTTCATTATGGCATAGCTACTTTGTAGACCCAGGTCCTTTTGCAGGTGATGACGAATTGTTCTAGTTGCGACGTTCTGGAGAAGCATAAGGTGCTTGTTTTTTAGTTTCACAGTAGGTATAGAAGGATTTGACATCACTTTTGCTTCAAAAGCTTATCAGTTTTTGGTGACGTCTTCTCAGGTGTGCCAGATCCTGACTTCTTCTGCGGGACCATTCCAGGAGACAATGATGTCATAGAACACTTCAGTTGATAAATTGCCTCTCCTGATAGGTCCAGATTTCTAGCAACAGCAATCACTGAATCCCCCTTCTCTAGCAGAGATTTCTCTTCTATTTAAGACTCTTCCCGAGCCATTGGGGAAGATAATCAAAAACTGTCTAATAGCAAAACTGGCTTAGTTTGCCAGAGCAACCAATCAGATAACAACTTTCATTTTACCAGAGCAGTGTGAGAAGGGAAAGCTGAGCTTTATTGGTTTCTATGGGCAGCTAAGCCAGTTTTGCTATTAGACAGTTTTGATTATTTGTTTGCACTTTTTTTTTTTTTGCCACACAAACGTAAAGGTTTTTTTTGCTTACACTGTATATGCTACTGTTTCATGTTCACTGTATAATAGATATCGTAGTTATTGTGCAGCTGTAATGTTACTGTTTAATGACATCTAGCGGACAAGGCTAGGTACTGCAAAGACAACACAGCTCTATAGAGAATTTGTGGCTTCCACTTGCCTATTTACATTCTTTTATAATGCTCTTGCTTAGCAATAATTTAGTTTCACATGAAAGTAGGGCATTTACGTTTACATAATAATTGCTACTGCACGTTTCCGAGATCTACAGCCATGGTGTGTGCTCCTGTTTGATACAAAAAGTGAGTAACTACCTTGGTATTATAGTAATCCTAACTCCTTCATAAACTGCTAAATACACTGTTTTGGTCACAAACAAAAGAGACAATTTTAAGAATTTAGCACACCAAAAACCTGCTGACAGATTCCCTTTAACTCGAACCTCAACCGGGCACAGCCTCAGCCAAATGTACAGTCATGGCCAAAAGTTTTGAGAATGATACAAATATTAATTTTAACAAAGTCTACTGCTTCAGTTTTTCTAATGGCAATTTGCATATACTCCAGAATGTCATAAAGAGTGATCAGCTTAACAGTAATTACTTGCTAAGTCAATATTTGCCTAGAAAATGAACTTTAACCCCCAAAACATATTTCAACATCATTGCAGTCCTGCCTTAAAAGGAGCAGCTAACATCGTTTTAGTGATTGTTCCATTAACAACAGGTGTGGGTGTTGATGAGGACAGGGCTGGCGATCAATCATTCATGATTAAGTAAGAATGACACCACTGGACACTTTAAAAGGAGGCTGGTGCTTGGTATCATTATTTCTCTTCAGTTAACCATCGTTATCTCTAAAGAAACACGTGCAGCCATCATTGCACTGCACAAAAATGGCCTGACATGGAAGAGTATCGCAGCTACAAAGATTGCCCCTCAGTCAACAATCTATCGCATCATCAAGAACTTCAAGGAGAGAGCTTCCATTGTTGTCAAAAAGGCTCCAGGACACCCAAGAAAGCCCCGCAAGCGCCAGGACCGTATCTTAAAACTGTTTCAGCTGCGTGATCGGACTACCAGCAGTGCCAAGCTTGCTCAGGAACGGCAGCAGGCTGGTGTGAGTGCTTCTGCACACACTGTGAGGTGGAGACTCTTTGAGCAAGGCCTGGTTTCAAGGAGGGCAGCAAAGAAGCCACTTCTCTCCAGAAAAAACATCCGGGACCGACTGATATTCTGCAAAAGGTACAGGGAGTGGACTGCTGAGGACTGGGGTAAAGTCATTTTCTCTGATGAATCCCCTTTTCAATTGTTTGGGACATCTGGAAAACAGCTTATTCGGAGAAGAAGAGGTGAGCGCTACCACCAGTCTTGTCTCATGCCAACTGTAAAGCATCCTGAAACCATTCATGTGTGGGGTTGCTTCTCAGCCAAGGGAATCGGCTCACTCACAGTCTTGCCTAAAAACACAGCCATGAATAAAGAATGGTACCAGAATGTCCTCCAAGAGCAACTTCTCCCAACCGTCCAAGAGCAGTTTGGCGCCCAACAATGCCTTTTCCAGCATGATGGAGCACCTTGCCATAAAGCAAAGGTGATAAATAAATGGCTCAGGGAACAAAACCTAGAGATTTTGGGTCCATGGCCTGGAAACTCCCCAGATTTTAATCCCATTGAGAACTTGTGGTCAATCATCAAGAGGCGGGTGGACAAACAGAAAGCAACAAATTCTGGCAAAATGCAAGCATTGAATATGCAAGAATGGACTGCTATCAGTCAGGATTTGGTCCAGAAGTTGATTGAGAGCATGCCAGGGAGAATTGTAGAGGTCCTGAAGAAGGGTCAAAACTGCAAATATTGACTTGCTGCATTAACTCATTCTAACTGTCAATATAACCTTTTGGTACTCATAATATGACTGCAATTATATTTCTGTATGTGATATAAACATCAGACAAACACAAATAAAAACCACAGGGCAGCAGATCATGTGAAAATATCATTTTGGTGTCATTCTCAAAACTTTTGGCCATGACTGTATAGTGCTGTGCCAAGTAAACAGTAAAAAGTTTGCCACACTTCAGCAGACCTGAGAGGTTCACATTTTATGATCAGATATTGATGCCTTATTCTACTCTCCTAGCCAATACTAAAAATATAAATTAGAAATATTGGTGCCATAATAGATATTTGATCATGTTTTTATTTTGTCCTAAACAGATGCTCTATGGAAGATTCTGCTGACTATAGTGTTGTGGCTACTAATAGTTTTGGGCAGGCAACCTCTTTTGCCAATGTGCTTGTTAAACGTAAGTAATTTTAAATATCATTATTTGAACTTTCTAACTTTTTAAAAATGAGTAGTCACTAAAACGTTTTGAATCATGAGTTAGTCATATAAATATATAAATTTGATAAAATACTGATAAATAATTAATATAGTATTCAGAAAGCAATGAATAGAAGCCTAGAAAAAAAACATATCAAACCACTACAAGTGTAATGTGTAAAAGTTGCTAGAAAGAAATATTGTGAATATAAGTGACTGACAGCACTTTGGTAAGCCGTGGATGCAAACCAGAGCCCTGCAAGCTTCCTTCAACCTGCCAGAATACCTCTCGTGATTTGTAGACCCAATACGACATCAAGCAGTATGGAGCGTGCATGAATTGAAAATGATGCACATGGTGGTATCATATTGTAACAATAAGAAACTCACCAAAGAATAGCACAATACAATACAAGAAATGTAATAATAATCTTTATTTATATAGCACCAACATATTTTGTAGCGTTTTACAATTCAGAGGTTCATATACAAACAGTCATACGTAACAATTGTAAAAAAATACAATAATTAAAGCAAAATAGAGACGACCCTGCTCATAAGAGCTAACAATCTACAATGAGGTTGGAGTGACACAAAGTACAGGTGTTTATTTACAATGATGGCCCAGCCATCTTGAAGAAATGGGGAGTTGGTAAAGGCTGCATGAGCCATCACCAGCCAATCCGTGTGGAGCTTTTGGGTTTGGGGGAGTTTGACGGAGAGTTATGTTCAGAGAAATAATGGCTATATATAAATAATGTTGATTAGGGAGCGTGGTAGGCCATCTTAACAAAAGGTGATTTTAGGGAGTGCCTAAAACTGTTAAAGTTGTGGATAGTCATAATTTCTTGGGGTAGAGCATTCCAGAAAATTGGTGCAACTTGGGAGAAGTCTTGGATCAGGGAGTGGGAGGTTTGGAATAGTGGGGATGTTAGGTCGCTTGTTGAATGTAGAGAACAGGTAGGGTGATAGAGAGGAGGGAGGAGATAATAATAATAATAATAAAACTTTATTTGTATAGCGCCAACATATTCCGCCGCAGCGCTTTACAGTACAACGGTACATATAAGAAAAATATACGGTACAGAAACGTAATGCAGAACAGTAGTTACATACCAAAAACATAGAATCAACTTAGGAAATACAATAAGAAAGGCAGAAAATGAAGGTGACCCTGCTCGAAGGAGCTTACAATCTAAGACGGGACGGGAACACAAAGTACAGGGGCTTATAACAATGAATATCTTACGTCTAAGTGACTACTGTTAGGGAGAAGGATAGGCCGCCCTGAAGAGGTGTGTTTTTAGGGAGCGTCTGAAGCTATGCAAGTTGTGGATGGTCCTAATTTCTTGGGGTAGAGCATTCCAGAGTTTTGGTGCAGCTCGAGAGAAGTCTTGAAGTCGGGAATGGGAGGTTCGGATTAATGCCGATGTTAGTCTGAGGTCATGTTCAGAGCGAAGGGGACGGGTGGGGTGGTAGACAGAGATGAGGGTGGAGAGGTAAGGAGGTGTCGCACCATGAATAGCTTTGTGGGTGACAACGAGCAATTTGAATTGGTTTCTATAGTGTACGGGCAGCCAATGTAGTGACTGGCACAGAGCAGAAACATCTGAGTAACGGTTTGCTAGATAGGTGATCCTGGCTGCTGCATTGAGGATAGACTGGAGAGGGGAAAGCTTACTGTGGGGGAGGCCAGCTAATAAAGAATTACAGTAGTCAAGGCGGGAATGAATCAGGGCCACAATGAGGGTTTTAGTTGTTCCCGTGGTGAGGAAAGGGCGAATTCTGGAGATATTTTTCAGGTGCAAGCGACAGGAGCGGGTGAGAGATTGTATGTATGGGGTGAAGGAGAGATCAGTGTCCATCAAAACACCGAGACAGCGAGCCTGCTGACTGGGTGTTATCGTGGTGCCGCACACCGAGAGAGAGATGTCAGATTTAGGGAGGTTGGCAGAGGGTGGGAGCAGAAGAAGTTCAGTTTTGGAAAGGTTGAGTTTCAGATAGAGAGTGGACATGATATTGGAGACTGCGGTTAGACAGTCATTGGTGTTCTTTAATACCGCAGATGTAGGTGTAGGGAGGTGCCGTGCTGTGAAGAGCTTTTGTGGCTGCGAGCAAGCCAGAGGAGATGTAGGGAGGGTTGCGAGTAACAGAGCTTGGAGGCCGGGAGCTTCCAACTATCCAATGACCCTAAGCACACGGCTAAAATAACAAAGTACCTCACTTACTTTATGTAGATGCCGGGCACTGCTCGCTGTCCTCAGTCTCCTTTCTGCAGGCCTTGCTCCAAACTGGAGCTCACACTGCTCACACAGCTGCTGGTGATTTACCTCTGACTCCTGTCAGCGTCCTAGACACGTGTGGTGCACTTCCAGGTTACAGAGTGTATCTTGTAATATTCAGCAGAACAGATAGATGGCAGCACTCACCGGTCTCCAGGATCAATCCTTTATTTTAGATTTATTTTAGATAAATACCATTAAAACAGCATAAATGCATGTTCAGGGGTGCAGGGGGGAGGATGGATATTCCAATAAAAAAAGCAACGGGCCGTTTCACGCCGCACTCGGGCGCTTCTCCAGGCTATGACACCATAGCCTGGAGAAGCGCCCGAGTGCGGCGTGAAACGGCCCGTTGCTTTTTTTAGGGGAATATCCATCCTCCCCCTGCACCCCTGAACATGCATTTATGCTGTTTTAATGGTATTTATCTAAAATAAATCTAAAATAAAGGATTGATCCTGGAGACCGGTGAGTGCTGCCATCTATCTGTTCTGTAAAATAACAAAGTAGTTGCTTCAGAACAACTCTGTGACCATTCTTGACTAGCCCGGCGAGAGCCCTGACCTACACTCAATTGAGCATCTCTGGAGAAACCTGAAAGTAATTGTCCACCAATGTTCACCATCCAACCTGACAAAACTGGAGAGGATGTGCAAGGAAGAATGGAGGAGAATCCCCACATTCAGGTGGGAATAACTTGTTGCATCATTCCCAAGAAGACTCATGGCTGTATTAAAGCAAAAGGGTGCTTTTACTCAATACTGAGCAAAGGGTCTAAATATGTATGACCATGTGATATTTCAGTTTTTCTTTTTTAATGAATTTGCAAATGTGGAGCCCACTGGGACGGGGTACTCGGTACCGGACCGGGGTACTGCTGGGGATATCACGGCGGTCTTGGTCTGGACCGTGTCCTGGGTTCCGCAAGTAATTGGGGGAATATTTAGAGGGGAGTTTGTCGTGACGCCACCCATGGGTCGTGGTCAGGGTGACCACCGCTGCTGCAGAACCTCCGGGGATGATGTTTGGCAGCTGGAGATGGAACGGCTCTCCGCAGGTAGAGCCTGGTTCCCCGGGGCAGTGATAGTTAGAAGTCTATGATGGATGCTATAGATGCTGCAGGATAGGTATGATAGTGGAGGCGGTAGCTGCTTGTGAGGGAAAGTAGGGCTTGAATATAAGGATCACACACACTCACGGTTTTGAAGTTTTCCAAGACTTTACTGTAGGTGTTGGTAGCAGAGTATTGTCCACGGAGTCTGTACCGGGGCCGGGTTGCTCCCACCTTGACCGGGTCCTCAGCTTCCCAGTGCTGCGCTGTGTGTGTGGCCCTGCTGCTGCTTTAGCTGAGCTGCTGGCACTGTCTCTTCTCACAGGTACCCCCTTTGCTAGGCAACTTAAGTCTTTCCGTGTGCTTCTGACCCCGCTGTGTTGCTTTGCTGAGGTACAGTGTAGATCTACAACCTCCACTATCCCGGTGTTTTCTGTGCTGCGTGTTTCAGTCACAGATTCGGATCCGGTATCCAGTCTGTGCGCTCCTCCGGGGCGATTTATGAAGTCACTCAGTCTCCCAGATGTGTTCCTCTGTTTCTTGTACTCCTTCTCTCAAACCCTGGCTAGGCCTGGAATCGAGGAGCAGACTGTAGAGAAGCCTGAGGCAGCCTCTTTACACCATATTCTCTCTTCCTCAGTTCTCCCAGGAACTGAACTAACTACTTACTCTTGATCCAGAATATATAAGGGAGCTGCTTTAGCTCCCCCTTCTGGCCTAGAGGTGCTAGTGCAGTGTCAGGTGTGTGGGGAGTGAACCCATGTTGATATTTCTGTGGCACTTAACCCCTGGGGTGCCACACAAAAATGTATACATTTCTGTTTTTTTTTAAGTCATGAAGGGTTGCAGATGATTAATGAGAAAAAATGAACTTTTTGAATTTACCAAATAGGTGCAATGAAACAAAGAGTGAAATACTCTAGATACTTTCTGTACCCACTGTATAAATGTATTTGCATTTTGCAGAGAGAAATAAGTATTTTATCCCCTTTCAAACATTAGGAGTTCTGGCTTCTACAGACGAGTTAGACGCTTCTAATCAACTCGTTATCTGCATTAAAGACAGCTGTCTTTAATTGTCACCTATATAAAAGACTCCTGTCCACACACTCAATTAACCAGTCAGACTATAAGGCTGGTTTCACACTGCGGTCAGGTCAGGTCAGATCAGGTCAGGTTTTGTGTTCCAAAACCAGGAGAGGAACTTGCAGAGAAAAAGTATAATTGAAAGATTGACACCTGTTCTAGGTTTTGGAGTCACTCCTGGTTTTGGCACACAAAACCTGACCTGATCTGACCTGATCTGACCTGATCTGAACGCAATGTGAAACCAGCCTAACCCAGAAGTCTCCAACTCCAGGCCTCAGGGGCTGCCAACAGTGCAGGTTTTCAGGATCTCCTTAGTATTGCACAGGAGATAATTGAATCACCTGCACTGGTGATGATTGCAACCCCTGTGCAATACTAAGGCAATCCTGAACTACTGCACTGTTGGCAGCCCCTGAGGCCTGGATTTGGGGACCTCTGCTCTAACCTCTACAACACGGGCAAGGCCAAGGAGCTTTCTAAGGATATCAGGGAAAAGATCCTAAACCTACATAAGGCTGGAATGGGATACAAAACCATAAGTAAGATGCTGGGTGGGAAGGAGACAACTGTTGGTGCAATAGTGAGAAAATGGAAGAAATACAAAATGAGTGTCAATTGACATTGATCTGGGGCTCCATGCAAATCTCACTTCATGGGGTATCCAGGATCATGAGGAAGATGATAGATCAGCCTAAAACTACACAGAGGGAACTTGGTAATGATCTCAAGGCAGCTGGGACCACTGTCACCAAGAAAACCATTGGTAACATTACACTGTAATGGATTATAATCCTGCAGTGCCCAGTGCCCGCAAAGTCCCACTGCTCAAGAAGGCACATGCAGGCCCGTCTGAAGTTTGCCAATGAACACCGTGGTGATTCTGAGAGTGAATGGGAGAAGGTGCTTTGGTAAGATGAGACAAAAAATTGAGCTCTTTTACTCCAAACATGGCAAGTTGAGTTAATGCAAGAGAAATGCTGCCTATGATCCAAACACCACCATTCCCTCAGTGTCAAGCATGGTGGTGGAAACATTATGTTTTGGGGGTGTTTCTCTGCTAAGAGCACAGGACTACTTCACCGCATCAATGGGACAATGGATGGAGTCACGTACCGTAAAATCCCGAGTGACAACCTCCTTCCCTCCGCCAGTCCATTAAAAATTGGTCGTGGCTAAGTCTTCCAGCATGACAATGACCCAAAACATACAGCCAAGGCAAAAAAGGAGTGGTTCAGAAAGAAGCACATTAAGGTCATGGAGTGGCCTAACCAACCTTAATCACATAGAAAACCTATGGAGGCAGCTGAAGTTCTGGGTTGCCAAGAGACAGCCTCAATATCTCAGTGATTTAGAGATGATCTGCAAAGAGGAGTTGACCAAAATTCCTCCTGACATGCACAAACCTCATCATCAACTACAAGAAATGTTGTGCTTGTCAACTAGGGTTTTGCCACCAAGTATTAAGTTTTTTTTGCCAGCAGGATCCAATGTTAAATTATCTCTGCAAAATGCAAATAAATTTATATAATTCAGACAATGTGGTTTTCTGGATTTTAATTTTGATATTCTATCTCTCAGGGTACCTTTACACACGGCTACATTTGTAGCTTGTCACCAGGTAACTTACTGGTTGCAGTGAAATCATGGATACATGGTTCTATCTTGTTGCTGTGTACAAATGGAATCATGTATCCATGATTTCACTTCAGCCAGTAAGTTACCTGGTGACAAGCTACAAATGTAGCCGTGTGTAAAGGTACCCTAAGGGTACCTTTACACGCCGCTACGACAGGATGGATACAACCCGCTACTTTACGTGCACGAGCACGCTCAAACGGTTACAAACGGTAAACGCACCCTCTTCACACGCCGCCACAAGGTGCGCTACGCTACGCTACATCTGTAACTAGCTACATTGCCGGGTGTCTCAAGTAGCCATCTGTAGCTCAGCGTACCAGCTTTACACGCCGCCACCACAGAGTGATCTGGGAGGAACAAAGGCAGGATTTAAAACAAATAGGCGTGCCACAGTCCTGTACGCCGCGCCCAAACCACAACCATTGGCCAATACTACGGAGTTGTGATTGGGCACGACGGAAAGGGCGGATGGGCGAGACGTGACGTACTAGTGATCGGAGTGAAGCACGGAATAAGCGGTTGTGACATGGCGGAGCATGGCGAATGCATCGAAATCGATGGTAATGCGTCACGCTGGAGCGGTGGCCAGTCACATACCCCGTGTGTATAAAAGTAGCGGTCCTGGGCTATGTGTGCGTAGTAGAAGTGTTTGCCTTGTCACGCACGATCAGCGCTTGTGACAGCGGCGTGTGGCGATTGCGCTGAGGTGCGTTTGTGCGACACACAGTAGCGGCTTATAACACACAGTATGTGCGTTTTCTGTTGAAATTGTATCTGTGTCAACTCTGGCTAACTATGTGTGAATACAGGCTGAATGGTGTTAATATATCTGCCCACAGATGTGAATGTAGTGGAACAGCTCCCAAGGCAACATGTGAAAGATCTGTGTGACAGTGTATTTGAAAACACCTGAGAAGAATATGTGCTGCATCAATGTGCTGTGTGCAGGGGACCCTCTGCCTACAACAAAATAAATGCTCATGTACGCACAATGGCCACAAACACTGTTGGGCAAAAGACTTGTAAAAAAACATGGCAACCCACACATATTGTCTGCACAATCCCAGCCAATAGGTGGCTATGACATCCCTGGCCCCCACCAAAACCTTCATCACATTGCCCTCCTCCACCAAGTAATCAGGCTCACACAGATTATTTTGGATCCAACATAAAATTTTTTAATAAAATGCATTAATCGTGACCTTGGATTGTAAAAAAAAAAAATACAGAAAGTAAAAACAATGTACAATTAAAGTGCATGTCACATTCTTGAACCACATTAAAGGGATAAGAAATTGACCACACATTGAAACCTGTGCAGCAACACAAAAAAAAAAACCATACCTAAACTAACTAACTAACTAACGAAACCTTATGCACATAATGAAACCAAAGATCCAGAAAATGGTAAACAAAAAAGAAAAGGGGTGCAGCTAACCTGCTGTCACCTCCATTGCAACCTCAAATACATCTCCCAGAGCCAGCCACACTACATGGCCTGGTTCTGCCAGCTCACTGCACCAGACCCATTGAAGTAGGAGCAGTAAGCGTCTCTACTGTCCCTGGCCTCCTGCCGAGTGCGGCCATGGCTCTGCGGCTGGAGTGGCACAATCACATGGCCCTCATCACGCCAAGACCCTGGACGGAGCTCCCCTGTTGTAGCGTCTGCATTATCTACATAACCTCCTGGCGTGTATGATGCTCTATCCCTACGACGCAGGAAGTTGTGCAGCACACAGCAGGCCACCACTACCGCATCAATAGACTCCGGTTTCATATGCATAGGCGTATGAAAAACCCGGAATCTATTCGCCATAATTCCAAACGCATTTTCAACTACACGGCGGGCCCGGGATAGCCGGTAGTTGAAAATGCGTCTCTCAGAAGTAAGGGCCCTCTGGGGATATGGCCGCAGTAGGTGTTCCTGAAGTGGGAATGCTTCATCCGCCACAAACGCAAAGTTGAGATGTTCGGTCGTGTCCTCATTTGAGGGTAAGTTTAGCCCACCACTCCCTAGTAGTGTTGCCAAGGAGCTGCGTGCAAACACCCCCCCATCTGAGTTGCGACCGTTCATTCCAACATCCACGTAGAGGAACTCATAGTGCGCATCCACTACAGCCATGAGGATTATACTACAATACCCTTTGTAATTGAAAAACAAAGAGCCAGAGTTGGCAGGTTTGGTAATCCTCACGTGCTTACCATCCAATGCCCCGCCGCAGTTGGGGAAGTTCCACCGGGTTTCAAAGCCTCGGGCTACTTCCTGCCATTCTGTGGCGGTTAGAGGCATTTTCATGTAGGCTGGCTGCAGAGCTCTCCAGATGGCCCAACACGTTTCAGGGATCAGGCGGCTCAGCAGGGGCAGGGAGACACGTGACAAGTATGTGAGGGATGTCATGGACTGCCCTGTAGCCAGGAACCGCAAAGTGATCGCCAACCGCTCAGCAGCTGATACTGATGGTCGCATTATAGTGTCCTGACGCGCTATCATTGGCCCAACACGCTCCAATAGGAAGGTGAAACAGTCCTCGGACATACGGAGATAGTTTCGGTAATCATCAGGACTGTTAAGCTCCAGCTCCCGCAACAGCTGCATGTGGCCCCGGGTTTCCCGCCTGCGAAGCCAATCCCGGGTCCACAACCGCCGCTGTCTGCGCCTCATCAACCTTTCATACCGATCCTGAAGCCACATTTGCTCTTCCACCAACGCAAGAGCCACGATAACATTGCGGTCATGGATATTCTGCATCCTCAATATCAGCACCTGTAGATGAGAAAACACAACATGAGTACATAGAACAATATGTGGCCATGTCAGCAGGTTAAGCAAGCCACACCTCTTTTCGATGACACACTATAGCCAAGTGGATGGGATCTCTCGTGTGGGCCCAAAACACATCCCTGAAGCAAGGGAAGGCAAACACCCAGTAGTCGCCCCAACCTAAATGGAACACGGCCAATGATAGTGGCCTCCTATACATCAACTGCAATCGGAGGGTCTCAAAGTCAAACATCTGCACCTAGGTGAGTTACAAAGGGACATGTGTCACCAATAATGTTGCTCAAAAATGTGCCAGAATCCATTAGACAGAACATAATTAAAATTGGATAAATTAAAATTTAGAAACAAAACAAATCTTACGTACCCCGATATGCCAGGTTGAGTAAGCCAACATGAACTAAACAACATTGCACATGAGTGAGGATGGTTAACCATGGTTACATATGTTTTTGCTGGTGTCATTTTTGCTACACATCTATGCTATGTCTGGAGCGCCACACCTCAAAGCCATGTGTGATCTTATCCCCGTTGGACCCAGTCTCCATTGGCCACAACCAGTATGCAGAAATCGATCCAGTCGACATGAGTACACACATTTCTGTCTACAGTCCTGCAGCCATTCTCCTGTATGGTGTCTGGAAACAAACACATCAATGTATCTCCACAAAAGTGTGAAGCCCCAGACAAAATGCCTACTCAAATTCAACACAGTACACTATATCGTCCCCAACAATACAAACCCCTATATAGTCCGCTCAAGCAGTCTTATGCGCTCGCCAATAACATCAACATATGCACCCCACCCACCGCAAATTCCATGTGTGTCCACAAATACTTACTTAATGGGTCTGGCCAGCAAGCGTAATGTTTGCCGGAATGCGCAGCTTTTAAAGGGCCGCCAACCTATCACGATTCAGCGATCTCCACCAATTAGCGGCAGTTAATTCCGCACCCAGGTGTCCCATCACGATGTGCGTAATTGTGTCCGCTGTGATTGGTTTAGCGGACTATAAAGCCAGGCCAATGGCCACTGCACCTTGTCCAGACGTCGATGTGCATTGAGCTACTGGTGTCCTGTTTGACTTCTGCTGCTCTGACGGTAAGCCTCCTTAGCGGTTTCAAAGAAATTGTAATGAACGCAGATGCTTTTGTCACAGGCCGCTTAGGCAATGTGTGTATGGGCATGTGTGATACGGCATGTAATTTTTGCCCTGTAATAATACATATGGCTACGTTATTCTCTGTAGGGCAATAGCCAGGTAGTGCCTCTACTTGTATTGTATAAGTATAGATTGCACCTTGATGTTATTTTCGATGGCAACAGATAAAGGTGTTTTTTTTCCCGGTACTTCACATCACCATTTGATGGGTGGAATAATTGCCCCGTTCATTCCAGGGATGTTTGGTACATGTGTTCAAATTGTAGTCCCATGGATGGAGGAACACCAACATGATCATGTGGGTCCACATTCGATGTAGTATGTGCAGTGTTGGCACACATCCAGCCCTCCTTTCTCATATAGTTAACCTTAACCATTTTGGACAGTGCACAGGTACTAGCTTGCACACAGTGTGTTTGCTCACATGTTGGCCTAGAGGTATGTACGCACACACCGTGTAGAGGTGTGTTTAAATAGGTACATTGGGGTCTTAAATCATGTAGGAAACATGTGTAGGTGGACACAGATATCCGGAGATTGATAATTTCTGGACACGTGTTCGACTTGGGAGGAGCGGTGTGACATTGAGAAAATGGCCCACACACGCAAAGTTGAACTCAACCAAATAGCAGCAGATATTCTCCATGTTCCAACTTTATGAGCATGTTTATCCTTTTCAAAATGTTTTAAAGTTCGGTATGGCTTGTGTAGTGACTGTCTGTTTTTGGTGTGTTTTGTCATCGGCAGATGCCGAGGGGTACTGTGGAGTTGGAGACCCAGCTTCTCACGGAGTATCAGCGGCACGAGTGTCTGTGGCGCTCCTCGCTGCCTGAATATAAAAATCAGGCAGCGAGGGCCGAGGCCTACAGGTCTCTTGTGGCTCTAGCAAATCGGTTGGAGTCAAGGGTAAGCAAGAGGTGGGACAAGCATATGGTGGCACTAAAAATTAAGAACATGCGGACGTCGTTCATGCGGGCTCACAATGAGTACCAGCGCCGTCGCTCAAGGGCTGGAGCAGAGGAGGTACCATCACCTACCCTATGGTACTATCCACTCTTCACCTTCATCCTGGGCGAGGCTAGCTCGCGTGCAACGACGACCAACTGCCCCGTTGCTGCGTCCCATGTAGGCCCGGCTGAATCACCATCTGCGCCACAGGAGGTGGGTAATTGTGATACAGTCGTTGCCCACAATGTTTCCTTCACATGTGTGCTTGTCTAAATCCTTTACACCAACCATTTTGTCATATTTTCATCCTTGGTGTGGGAAACCTTTGGGTGTCAATAAATCTGCCCTCCTTCCAGGAATTTGTAGGCTGTAAATTCTATGCAGAGAGCCGTATTCCAATGTTGCATCTTCCACAACATATTTTTATGTTTAAGTTACTTATGTAAGGGTTTCAAAATTGATTGTGGTTTGAATTTAAAGAGCCACATAGTACCATCTAGTAAATGGTGCTGCCACACATGTGTGTTGGCTCTGGTGCAAGTGGGTTATAGGTAGTTGAATGTGGGGTGGATTCTCATCATATTAGGAGTCCAAACGGCAAGGTGGGCAATATCTGTCTTTGGCCAGGACAGTCCCCAGTATCAAGGTGTTGTGTTGACATGTACTAATTGGGTTACGGCTCTGTGACTAACACCTAATTCTGTATTGAGCTGAGTACCTGGAATGGTAGAGGTGAGTGTACAGGAGAAGTACTGGTCTTGTGGTCTTTAACCTTTGGTGGTTTTCAGGTTTTTTCTTCCTTTCCGATCTTGGTTTGTTTGCTTTTTGTGTGTGGGAGTGGTATATTGAGTCCTGTGGACAATGTATTGAGTGGATATTGCCTTCACTAATGAGGTTTTATTTTTCTCCCCCCACAGGCCCCTGAAGAGGACGGCTCCATTGCGGAGCAATCTGTCGCTGATGATGCTCAGCCAATGACATCTGGGGCTGAGCAGGAGGGCGCGGCGAGTGATGTGGGTCCAGTCCCAGGGCCCAGCTCCGGGATCCGTCGCCGCAGACGTCCAGCACCACCTGAGACGGAGCTGGGCACCTGGGCCCGACGCGTGCTGTTGAGCGAACAGCGGACCCACATCGACAGCTACGCCCTCTACATGAGCGACAGGTTGCAAAGGATGGAGCCGCTCCAAAAACAGATCCTTCAGCGGGTCTTCAGCACTGCCGCTGATGCTGCCGAGGATGGGGCCCTTCAATGGGGATGCCACATCCCCCCCCCTATGCCACATAACTTGTGGCCCCTTTCCCCATCCGCCCCATCCCGGCCCGTGAGAAGACCGGCCCCGCCACAGTCACCCAATCCCCCCCAACACGTCGTCGTAGATCAAGACGCTCTCGGGCAGGTCGGGGCTGCCATGAGAGGAGGGGGGAGCCGGCATTGTCAGAGCCGACAGAGGATGAAGAAGTAGGACACTAGTAGCCAATGCACATAATTGCCAGTCTGGACTATTGAATATGGAGAAAGCTCCTTGTCAATTTTTTTTCTTCTGGATTTTTTTGGTTAAACAAATTTAGTTGGCTGAATTACAGCATATGATTTGTTTATGTTTGTTATGATTTCTGGATGCATTAAATATTTTTTTGGTGACACAATTGTGTAT
This sequence comes from Allobates femoralis, assembly GCA_033576535.1. Taxonomy (NCBI): domain Eukaryota; kingdom Metazoa; phylum Chordata; class Amphibia; order Anura; family Aromobatidae; genus Allobates; species Allobates femoralis. The sequence goes on from JARQOC010000002.1 coordinate 374,163,777, forward strand.
TTGTTTTGGGTTAAGGATTGTGGGGGTGAGCGTGGGTGAATGGTAGTGGTCACAATATAGGTTTTCCTAAGCCACACAATATGGGCCAATGCCCTCAGAGCAGGACCACCATCGGTTCCTTTGTAATGTGTTAGCACTTTGACAACGGGATGTGGTGATGTGGCTGATATAGTTACCTGATGGTCAGGTTTACGCACCAAATATTATTGTTGTCACATGAAGGAGCTTACAAAAACACTTAACCCAGCATTTTATTAAAAACATACATGTGTGACAGGCATTTGCCCACAATACACATAATGCTTTGGCCAGATAGGGCTAGGCAGTCCACACTCCTGATGGTCCCAATGTGGGACAGGATAGGTAAAGAAGGCAAAGGGCTAGGCAGTCCACACTCCTCATGGTCCCAATGTGGGACAGGATAGGTCAAAGGGCCAAAGGCCTAGGCATCCCACAATCCACCAGTTCATAAAGTGGGACACTATAAGAAAAGAGCCCAACGGGGGCAAAAAAAAAATATAAAACATCAAAAGCCAAACAGGCAACGTCTGAAATTTCCTGGTCCAACAAGGACAACATATTTTGGGGTCAGGGGAGCACATTTTGTTTAGGGAGTAGTGACATGTCAATGTTGGCCATCCTGTTGTTGCTGGACGGTAGCCAGCATGTCAGACAGGCGGGTGAGATCCTGTATTCCACGTTGTAGGGCCCGTTGCAGTCGGTGGGCAAACTGGTGGTGGGCCCTCACCACGTCCTCCATCGTGGGTACACCTGTATTGTGTGTGAAAAAACACATCATTACTTTAGAATACTACCTCTGCAATTTTTTTCTGGTTCACACAACAAATATTGTCCTTACCCTCGGGCTCAACATCATCCTGACTATCAGGGGGTGATGGGGAGGCACTTACACTCCAGCCCGCAGCTCCAGCACGTTCTCCATCTGCAAGAGTGAGTGAAGGACATTATGTAATAAATGTTTAGCTTTCCCATTTCCCAAATCGCAACAACACTGCTTAAAGTGTTCCGCCCCTATAATCCAACTAAAATCACTTACCGCCATATTCATCAACGCCAGCCTCATTTTGAGGTTGAGCCATAGCCTCATGTTGGCGTGCAGGCGATGCCACCTCTGCCTCCAGCAACGCAGGATCATCATGATCCTCCTCCTCGTCATGCCCTGGTGAGGGGCTATTCCCTTGTGGGGATGGTGGTCCAGCTGCGTCTTGAGGCGGTGGGGTTGGTGGGCCACCTGCATGCGCTTGCGGGGGAGCCTCATCTGATGACACATCAGCATCTGGAGATTATGAAACAATAATTAATGTGTCAGCAGAATGTTTCGGCTCTCTGATGTAGAAACAGTTCAATATTTGGTCTATGTGTTTGCTGTAGTTCTGATATGGGATGATCTCATGTATTCTGCATGGCGTATGTATGAGGCATTAGTGTGGTAATTGTGTGGAGAGCATCTAACACTGTGGAGTCATCTTGGGTGCCACATGAACATTAGTTTAAGGCAGATGTGTAGGCAGTCAATCTATAATGTGCTGCCTATATTGTCCCCCATTGCATGTATGCCGGTGTACCTCTCACTGTACCTATGATGTTGGTCAACGAATGTTTATGTTTTTGGTGTGCTTACATACAGTACAAAGCATGTGTGCCCCTCTCAAATACTCACCGCGCAGCCTGGCAATCCTGGCACGAATGTCTATTATGCGGCCTGGGCATTTGGACTTCAGGTCCGCAATCTTCTTTTGGACTGCTTTTGCGGCCCTCTCCACCCCTAGTTGATTCAGCAGAGCCCACTGAATCCGCCGAATAGTGGCGCGATTACGCAGCCTGGGATGACGGTGGTGTCGGTGACCCCAGTAATCATACCGGTCACAGTGGTCTATGAGGACCAGTAGTTCAGCCATCCCCCACGTTGCAGCGCGGTGAACGGCCGCCATGACTGCAATGGTGTGTGCAGAGGAGGGGCTGGCACTTTGCAGGCAGAGTGAAAATGAAACTATCGTGATGACGTCATTACGGCCACGTTCGGGGTCACGCACCCTTTGAAGTAGTCCTACGCGCAGTGACACGGGCGAACCACTTCTGCGGCACCTACTGTACAACACCCACAGAGCGATACGTACAGCAAGCCTGTGCGCTGTGTACTGACTACTCGACTTCAATGCTGTGTGTGTATACGTGCATCAGTGTGAGAGTTGCGCGCAGACACTCGAGGGACACTTATGCAGCATCTGCAGTTCAATAAGGCAGGCCGGTCCGTAACACAAACTTGACCGCTGTGTCCAGCATTATTCATTATCTGTTTACAGAATGCGCACACTGTATTAGGATCATGGGCCATTTCTCATTTTGCCTTGCGCAAGTTTGTGGCCGCGTAATTGTACTAATATATGATCGTGCATACGGCGCGTATCTGTAGTGCTGAGGGACAGCTCATCCAAGATGGAGGGCTGTGAGGCAAGGGCCAATCGGACCGCAGCATCTTCCACCAATGATCGCAGATGGGGCGCGGTAACACGGAGCCTGGGTCACGCCTTAGCTACATTGCAGCTACATCGCCGGGTGTCCAGAGTTCCCTTCTGTGGGTTCTTTACACGCCGATACAGGTCGCTACAATCGGCTTTGTAGCCATCTGTTTTCGAGCAGTGCTCGGAAACAGATGTATCTGTTGCCGGCTGTCTCGTCCCGTCTTTACACGCCACTACTACGGGCTATATTGGCGCTACAAGCTACATTTGTAGCCTGTAGCGGGTTGTATCCATCCTGCCGTAGCGGCGTGTAAAGGTACCCTTACTGTTAAAATTATCTTACCCTTAAAATTATAGTCTGTTCATGTCTTTGTCAGTGGGCAAACGTCCGAAATCAGCAAGGGATCAAATACTTATTTCCCTCACTATACTTTAATGGTAGTTAGTCAGGGCAGAAGTCAGGTAACTCACACTCTTTCTCTTTTTTATCTATGTGCTTTAGGCGGCCGTCACACGGTTCAATGTCCTGCACGATATCGCTTAAGCGATCTGCTTTTTGATCGCTTAAGCGATATCGTTTGTGCATCGCTACGTGCGAACAAGCGATTTTACAATGTAAAATCGCTTGATCGTGACATCGCAGATATGAGAGCCGGAGCTCATATCAAGCGATGAACGATTTAACAATCTGCTTCATCGTGGTGTGTGACAGAGCCTAGCTGGGAGATGGTATCTATGGTAAACGTCGGGTTACTAAGCGCCACGCGGCGCCTAGTAACCCGATGTGTACCATAGTTACCAGCGATCTCGCTGGCCCACATCGCTGGTGAGTCTGTCTGTGTGACATCTCACCAGCGATGTGAACGATATTGTTAGCGATCGCGCGTGCACGTGATCGCTTACAATATCGTTCAAGATATTGCAACGTGTGACGGCCGCCTTACTTCATTGTTTGTTTTCCTATGTGCTTTAGTCATCCACCATTACCGCTCTATCTCACCCTCATCATTAATCATTCACATCAGCTCCTCTCTCTTTCTGTCCCCCATGTACAACTCGCATGTTCTGTTCACATTACTGGGGAATCTCAGTCCATCATGTCGCAGAGTATTGCATTATAAGCCATGTCGCAAATCCAAAAATTATTTGCTTTTTCTCTTTTTACTTCCTTCTCCTGTCAGGTGATATCTCTCTTAATCCTGGTCCACCCTTAGCAAACCTCAACCTCTCCCCCACCCCACCCCTCCCCCACCTCATACAGCCCGCAGCCTCTATATTATATATACAAAACCCGCAGCCTCTATATTATGTATTCACAGCCCGCAGCCTCTATATTACATATACACTGCCCACAGCCTCTATATTGTATATACACAGCCCGTAACCTTTATATCATATATATATATACAGCAAGCAGCCTCTATATTGTACAGGTGCATCTCAATGAATTAGATTATCATCAAAAAGTTAATTTATTTCAGTAATTCAACATATAGAGGCACAGACAGGGCACAGAGAGCGGGCCACAGAGAGCGAGGCACAGACAGCACAGTACAAACAGCAAGGCACAGAGAGCAAGGCACAGACAAGGCAGCACAAAGAGCGGGGCAAAGGCAGAGGGGCATAAACAACAAAGCACAAACGGCAAGGCAATTCAGGGCACAGAGAGGGTGGCGCAAACAGCAAGGCACAGACAGGGCACAGAGAGCAGGACACAGAAAGCGGAGTACAGATGGGGCACAGACAGAAGGGCACAACAGGGCACAGACAGGGCTAGACAGTGGAGCACAGAGAGCAGGGCACAGACAGTGGGGAAAAAGACATTAAGGCACAGACAGGGCAGCACAGAAAGTGAGGCACAGACAGCTAGGCTCCTGTGGCAAGGTGGGCAGAAATAGCACACGGGGCAGAGAGAGAGCACAGGTGGGGCAGAGAGAGAGCATGGGGGCAGAGACAGCACATGCACACTCACTTACATAGCCGCCATGTTGGACATTTGGGTATACAAAGATAGTGGCCAAGTGACGCATTACACAGCCCCACCGTTTCCACTGCAAGATTACAGAATTTACAGCATTATGTCAGAGGGGCACTTGGTGGGAGCTGATAAAGGGGATATTGAGGTGTCTCTGTCTACTTTGTATGCAATGAAGGAGGTGTGTTTTTTTTATTTTCTCTTTACTGAAGTATTGCTAATGGCTGGCTGTCATACTGATGGCTGACATTAGCAATAGGGCTTGACGTTAGTTGCCAAAAAAACCTGACATCAACCCCTTTATTACAAAGTCTGCCGCTGCTACAAGGGCAGCTGGAAAAGTGGAGTAACCGCCAGTTTTGGCATCTCTCATGGAGGCGCCAAATATGGGGCGGCCAATGGCTGCAATTTTCAGCGTAGGGGACCCAGAACGCTTGGGTCTCACCAAACTGAGAATTCCAATCCCCAGATGCCGGGGTTACCTTGGCTGGCAAATAAAAATACAGCGAAGCCCACGCCATTTTTTTAAAATTATTATTTATTTCATTAACAAAAAAAATAGGGCTCCCTGTATTTTTCATTGCCAGTGAAGTTAACACCAGGCACTGGTGGCTGGCAGCCAGTAGTTGTTTGGTTTACCTGCACTGGCATTAGAAAATACAGCAAAACCCTGCACATTTTTTACCAGGAAATTAAACACTTTATTAATGAAAAAAAAAACACAGTAACAGGTTTTTAAGTAAAAATCCATTTATTTACATACAAAGAAAGAGAGAGCACGGGGGAGTGGGTGAGAGAGGACAGCAGACAGGGGAGAGACCGCACGGGGGGGGGGGGGAGACGGCCACCGACCCCAGCCCCACAGAGCCTGCTCCCATCATGATTTCACCGCACTCCCAATGTGATAGCATTGAACACCCATCTAGTTACTAGTTATAGTCTACGGGGCTTTTCACATATCTGCATCTTGTGCTAATTGATTTAAAGTAAAAGAAAACACAGCGCAGGTCTCCTTTTTTGATCTGAGTGGTGAATCAAACTCGCCAACACACACACGACTCTGTTGCATCCTAGAACTTTCTGTTCTTTTAGGCTGACTTCACACCACAGTTAAATCCGATCCGGGGCTCTCAGGGGTGAATATGCCCTCTGGCCAGTTTGTAACTCAGCTGTCCCCTGCAAAATGGTGCTGAACCACTTCACAGGGGACAACTCCTTGGTGCTGAAGTTTAGCATAGCTCACGCTGAACTTCAGCCGCCGGTGTCTGGTTCCCGAGTCCTCCCAGATCCTTCCGGCTCGGGGCAATCCGGCCCAATAGACTCCAATGTTAGGGAGCGCCGGATTGCCCCGGATTCGAGAAGATCAAATTTGGGGAGATTTGTGTCCGGGAGAAAAATCCAAATTGTCCTGGATAGTTGCCATCCTGCTCCATCCGGCCCCATAGGGCTGCACTACAGTGAAATCGGGTCCGGGGCTGTCAAGTTCACCCTGGACAGCCCCGGACCTGATAGAATCGTGGTGTGAAGCCAGCCTTACTGACTATTTGATAGAAAAATCTTGAGAAATCTTCATCAATTTTGTTTTTGTTTTTTTTATGCAGAACAGAAAAACTGAAGAAACATTGATGGGTTAAACTGACCCATGTACTAAACACTGCTGAAAATCACATACCCAAAACATGAAAATCACTTAGTTTTTTTCACTTAAGACAAAAAAAATGGACATTTCAATAAAGGTGATGTTCCACTATTGCAAACAATATACTTTAGGTTCGCTATACAGGTCTCTACACAATTATCTCCATTGAGAAAACAGTTTGAACACTTGCATACACCCAGTATAACATAGCTTCATAAGTACACAGAAATGTGACCTTTCTGCACTGTTTGTTCAAGCACATTTCCAGTGATATCTGTTGCTGACCAGTAAAGAATGTAATGTTTTTGAGCTTGAAACCTAATTGTTGTATAAATGCAGCCTGGTGTAAAATCATATCTTAAGCTGCACTCTATCAAAAACACAGGTATATCGCAAGTATTCTGATTTTTTATTGGCTTTTATCTGGAATAAAACAAAAAATAACAAAGCAAAAAAAACCTCCTATGTTTAGATATTGCCTTGATATAATTCTGTATATTTTTTGTATTACAATGTACTTTTTCTGCTATTTTTATTGATTACCTCTTAGAATGTCCACCTAATGTGCTCACTATAAGTTTCTCTATGTCACTGCATTCTGTGAATGTTTTGTTTATGACATGACATACTACATACGTGACATTTGACAGCTAGTGCCTTATATTTTTTATAAAAACCTTGAGAAAATTCATTTTCATTTTTACACTGATATTAGACTCTAAGCCAAGCATACTCATTTTTTTTCCAGAATACATAGGATTAAAGTCCAGCTGGGATTCCGTTTCCTATCCTGGTAAGGAAACTTCTAAAGAAAAACTGTCAGTTTCCTTGAATCAATTGAACATGGGAATTCAATAATTTATTAAGAAAGACACATCAGAAGAGCTGACAATGCCTCTTTAAGTGAGGAGCATGTAAAGACAACTGATTGTGTCTATTGCTGAATAAGACGTATGGGTTGACAGCATAACAATCTCATATATCTGATTTAATATGTGAGCCATATATCAAATTGGCAAAGGAGGAAAAGTTCTACATAAAAAATGTGATTTTTACTTCTGCATCAAAAATAATAGCAATAAACAGCTTATCAACCCTCCTCTAATAATGTCAAGACCATTATTTATAAGATAGCTCACTTAAGACATATTTGGATTTGTTAGGATATGTCATCAGTGACCAGTTGGTTGGGGTCCAACCAAGGGATCAATATAACTTTTAGTTGAAGTGGAAATGGCACTAGGAAACCTGCATGCTTGGTGACTGCCCACTCTTTTTTCCAAGTTCATGTAGTCAGTATTGATAAGAGATAGGCTATTCAGCCTTAAAAAATGCTGAACCAACCAGAGCTGCAAGGAGTATAGACCTTTCATAGTGCCATTGCCATAGTCCTAGAATTTGGCTGAGTAAGATCGATAAGATATCCTAGCTGTATGTCATTAATGTCTCAGGTGAAAAATAGTATTTATACATTGTCAGTCGAGGGATTGAACCAGTGGCGTAACTTGAAGCTAATGGGCCCCGTTGCGAAAGCTTCAACGAGGCCCCCAATTATTGCAAATCTTTAATAGGATTTGTCTTTTTCTATGGATTAAAGGGACTTTTGGGGCCCCTAGGTTCCAGGGCCCGGGTGCCATTGCAACCTCTGCACCTGTTGTAGTTACGTCCCTGGATGGAACGTACCTGTTCATGAATTGGTTTTCCTTGTTGTTGTTGTTAGAATGCCCACATTGCAGATTTAGACCGAGAGCAGCAAAAACGTAATGGAACAACATATAGAAACAAGAAGTAAAAATAAACCAGAATATGGGTTTAACTTTAGATTCCTTAAAATACCCACATTTTATTCTGATGATAAAATTATCTGAATATGATATGTTTTGTATAGGCATTGTTGGTACTTGGTTCCATACAGTGCTGAGCCTTATTTCACAATTGTTGTAAGCCAGAATATGGCAAGAGATAAAGTCTTTTAACCCAGAAATGTGTAAGAATCTGGAAGGTATCCTGAAGTTCAATCATGAGAACCATCAATTGCTCTAATGAATTTGTCTCTTGTGAGGATTGCACCAGGTAAGGCTGGCTTCACATAGCGGGTTTGATCCGATCCGTGGCTGTCCGTGTAAACCGGACAGCCCCGGACTGGATTTTGGCCCCACAGTATCCTCCCAGTCCGGGAGGATCCGGTAACCGGACACCTGTGGCTGCACGCCGCTGTTGTTTCAGGACCGCGGCTAGCTCCCCGCGAGCCGCAGTCCTGATTCATCAGCAGCGGCAGCTGCGTGCGGCAACACACCGGACCGGAGGGCATATTAGCCCTCCGTTCTGTGTGCTGATCCAGTTCGGGGCTGTCCTGTTTACACAGACAGCCACGGATCGGATCAAACCCGCTATGTGAAGCCAGCCAAAGAAAGACCATAAATTGCTTCTGTTGCAAAGAATAAGATTATCAGTTTATTTACTCATAAAAAACAAACGGGCAAACAGCCTTAATAAATGATGCACACAGATCAAGTAGCAGATGCATTTAAACATAAGTGTCCATAGGAGATTGCAACAAACAGGGCTTTATGGAGGAATTGCAGCAGAGAAGCCACAACTGACATGAACAAACAAGAAGAGACTTCTTTGGCTAATGAATACAAGGACAGGACATTAGATCTGTGGAAATTTGTACAGTGGTCTGACGAGTAAAATGTTGAAAGATTAGTACCAAGAGACAAGACATATCTTTATGAGATGCAGAAATTGGATGGTTTGTTTCTACAGTATACCCAATCTGTGAAGAATGGAGGGGCAGGTGTGATAACGTGGAGATGCTTTCTGGGGACACTGATGATTTATTCCACATTCGAGGCACACTTACCCAGCATGGCAATGACATAATGTAAAGTAGAAAACACCGGTGCTTGTCTTCTTGAAATTCTCTTTATTATTTGAAAATGATAAAATCATTCAGCGTGCTAGCTGGGCGCTAGACACGTTTCGGAAGAACAACTTCCTTAACGCATTAGCTAATGATTAAGGAAGTTGTTCTTCCGAAATGCGTCTAGCGCCCAGCTAGCACGCTGAATGATTTTATAATTTTCAAAAATAATAAAGAGAAATTCAAGAAGACAAGCACCGGTGTTTTCTACTTTACATTCTTTCCTGGGCAGTTGCCAAAGCTGCCACACCAGGTGCGGGAATCCAGGAGGTTAATGGGCGGCGGGGCGGCCTTCCCCTTCCCCCTTTCCATTTGAATGAATGGCAATGACATGCCATCCTATATGGTTTGGGACCATAATTTGTGTTGCCACAGGACAACAATTCAAAACACACCTCCAGACAATGAAAAGGCTTTGTGACCACAACAAAGAGATATGTAGTGCCTCCACAATCCTCCAACCTTCACCCAGTTGAATCTACCATGTGAACATTCTCATTTGAACCAAGAAAACCATTTACACGAACAGGTGTGTCTAAACTCTCAACTAATACTGTGGTTTTGCAAAAAAAATATACTATTGTAACTTTATATTGTGACTATAAATTATATATATAATATTATTTGCTATTTATGGTCTGGTTGTATCTTGTAGCTTTGCTGCCAGAATATGAAGGTGAATTCACTAGTGTCTTGAGACCAGTGTTTACAAGAGAGAAGGAATCTTTTGTCCTATCTTGTTCTGTATCTTCCAGTCTTGAAAGACACAAGCCAAGTGTTCAGTGGTTTAGAGATGGTATGTATATTTTAAAACGGCAGGAAAAAAATGCAAAACATAATTTATACTAAAACATGCACATAAACGTATATGAAGATAGATAGGTAGATAGGTAGATAGATACTAGAAAAAAGTACTCTGCAGCACACAGCTACTACCAATGATGTACATGTGCTAACAAGCTATATATACCTGAGAAAAAAGTTTAAAAACTTACGTTTTTTCAAAAAACTCAAAAATCTTATCTTTTTATTTCTGAAGTTCTTGGTACAGACATTGGCCAATGTATGTACCAAGAACTTCAGAAATAAAAAGATAAGATTTTTGAGTTTTTTGAAAAAACGTAAGTTTTTAAACTTTTTTCTCAGGTATATATAGCTTGTTAGCACATGTACATCATTGGTAGTAGCTGTGTGCTGCAGAGTACTTTTTTCTAGTTTATATCCAGCGTCACTGCTGGCACCAGTTCACATTAGTCTGTGAGTGCTGTGCAGTTTTTTTTCTCTTTAGGTAGATAGATAGATCAATAACTAGATAGATAGATCAATAACTAGATAGATAGATAGATAGATAGATAGATAGATAAAGACAAAAGATAGAATAGCACAACCTTATAGATGATAGTGAGTGCAAAGTCCTATATTAGCAATGTCTAATGCCAGTTAACGCAAAGAAAAAAATTGGTAGCACTCCAAAAACAATAAGGACAAAGTGGACTTTATTAGCCCATGTGGCTATGTTGCGGTGGATTCGTGCTTGATAAAGGTGGTGAATCCACCAAAATGTCGCGCACATTTGCTAATAAAGTCCTCTTTGTCTTTATTTTTATTTGGATTACTGCCTATTTTTATTCTTCAGATAGATAGAAAATTACATAGATATATGACTGTACATAGATATTGCAGTCTCCTGTGTACAGGGTATACATAAGAACTAACATATTCATACAAGATGTTTATACAAGGTTGCTAGAAAAATTATATTCCTGTGAAAATACTCACAATACTGTACATTTATCTCTTATGTTACTCAACAGGAACTTTAGTAAAGGAGACAGAAGGCAGGAAAATAAGCTGTGATGGACTGGATGTGTCATTAAGTGGGTCTCCTGCTTTTAAAGAGGATGAAGGTTTCTACACCGTTCGTTTGCCTGCTACATCAGGGCATAAGGAAAAAAATGCTTATATGTTTGTGAGAGGTGAGCTAGCAATGATAAGGTGTTCAATAATTTTATTCAATTTATGTTACACTATAGTCTGCACTAAATTATCTGCTACACAAAATATAAAAAAGTACAAAAAAAAGGCATAAAAGCACCAGGGCCAAGATTTTTCAAAATTCTTACATCATAAATCTGTCGCTTTTTTGTTTTTGTTGATCACATGATTGCTCAAACTTCTTGAAACTTTTGCCGTTTTACATCACTTTTGTCCAATTCTACCAAAATGGATCTGGGGGTTGGCTCGTCTAAGTTAAGGTACTGTTACACGCTACAATGTCGTAACGATCTCACGAATGATCTCACGGGAGCACGGTCATTAGTACATCTTTTTGAGATCGTTGGTGAGATGTCACACATCTAGATATCGTGAACGACGCACCAACAATGTGGCGAGCAGCTATCGTTCGTACAACCCAGCGAATGATACTTGTTCACTGTTGTGAATAGGTAAAGTCGTTAATGACATCGTTATCGTGGTGTCACACACAATGATGCAGCAGGTTGGCTGATTGAGGATCGTCTGATTTGAGAACATGTTCTCAAATCTGAGATCAACGATCCAACGTTTTATCGTAGTCGTATCTCTGTGTCACACGCAACGACATACTAACAATGTCGTTTGAACGACTCCAAACCCATGACGTTTCAGCTATTTTGTTCTCGATATCGTACCGTGTAATGGTACCTTAACAAGCGATTGGCGTACCTTCACACAATCTTCTCCAGGCACTGAAGTAACATTTCTGCCAAGGTGCATGGACGGGCACAACACTTTTCAGATGAGTCTGATTCATGAAGAAGTATTCGCCACTTAATGAATCAGGTGCCTCGTCAAGATCAACCTAAATAACACTAGTTTTGATGATGAAAGGTCCTGTACATGTAAGACACATTAGTAAATGATGTACATGATTCTTCTGACCTGTCAAGAAAGAGGAGATTGTGACAAATCGAGAGAGTAATTTCTCAAACGAGAAACCGATGGTGAGAAATAAACATACACTTAGAAAGATGACTTTAACACTAATGGTATCGTTACACGCCGCTACTGGGTGGTGGCAACAACCGGGTACATGAGAGAAATGTATCTTGCACCGTCAATTCAACCCGAGGTAGCGGCGTGTAAAGACAGTTGTTTCCACTCGTCACTTGCGGCACCTGTTTCAGAGCAGTGCTCTAAAACAGGTTGATTTCAACCCGGTGGTAACGGCGTGTAAATGCGGTAGGGTAAGGTTTATTCGTCACCTAGATAACTCCCCGGGGCGTGACACAGCCTCCGTGAAACCACCCCCCTTCAGTGATCATTGGAGGAAGCTCCTGCGTTACGATTGGTAGTCGCTGCATAGGACGGCATATTTAAGGAGCTGACCAGTCACACTACACAATTGCTCGAGCGTCATGTATTAGTCAGCCTCCTGCGCTGGCTGGCCAATCATGATGTTATTGCTTTGTCCTATCAGTGTACGAAATTCTCGTAATCCACAATTCTGGCACGCCTATGTGTTGTCCCTGCTGCACCAGGTCCTCCCATATTACCCTCTGTAGTGGCGTGTAAATGAGGTAAGGTGCTTTTCAGAAGGTAACTTTAGGCACCTGGTGTGCATCCAGAGATAGATTCAACCTTCTGTAAAGCACCTTATAGCGGCGTGTAAAGGCGGTGCGGGTACCGTTTGTAACCGTTCGTACGTGCTCGTGCACGTGAAGCACCCGGTTGTTTCCACCATGCTGTAGCGGCGTGTAAAGGTACCCTTAGGTATTTTTTTTTTATGTTTTCTTTACTTTATGAAAGTTTATATCAGTATCTGTGACTCCTTTTATATCAAGAGAAGAATCTACTAGATATTTGATTTGCTGCCCTATAATATTGAATAGTGTTGACATAAAAACAGACTTTAATTTCTTGGGCGGTCTCGCTCATATGGTACCTTTACACGCCGCTACTGGATGGTGGCAACAACCAGGTGCTTCACGTGCACGAGCACGCACAAACGGTTGCCAACGGTAAACGCACCACCTTTACACGCCGCAACAAGGTGCGCTACGGTAGGTTACATCTATCTCTGGATACACCACCGGGTGTCTCAAGTTACCTTCTGCAGAGCACCTTACCTCATTTACACACCGCTACAACAAGCTAATATGGGCGGACCTGGTGCAGCAGGGACAACACATAGGCGTGCCACAATTGTGGATTACGAGACGCTCGTACGCTGATAGGACAATGCAATAACATCATGATTGGCCAGGCAGCGCAGGAGGCTGACTAATACATGACGCTGGAGCAACTGTGTAGTGTGACTGGTCAGCTCCTTAAATATGCCTCCCTATGCAGCGACTACCAATCGTAATGCAGGAGCTTTCTCCAATGATTGCTGATGGGGCGCGGTAACCCGGAGCCTGTGTCACGCCCCAGCTACATACCAGGTACATAGCCTGGTGTCGAAACAACTCTTCTGTTCCTTCTTTAGACGCCGATACAGGTCGCTACCATCGGCTGGGTAACCACCTGTTTTAGGGCAGTGCTCTGAAACAGGTGCCGCCACTGGCGGGTGGCTACAACCGTCTTCACACGCCGCTACCTCGGGTTGATTTGGCGGTGCAAGATACATTTCTCTCATGTACCCGGTTGTTGCCACCATCCAGAAGCGGCGTGTAAAGGTACCATTAGGCTGGAAACACACTGTCTGAGTGACATGCGAGTTACTTGCACGAGTCTCGGATCATTCACCCGGGATGGCCTCCCCCTCCCTGGAGCAGTGGAGCTACATAGAAAAACATACTACTGTCAGTATCTCATCCAAAGAGGCAGGGTCGAGCAGGGTGAATGATTCGAGACTCGTGTGAGTAACTCGCATGTCACTCGAAGAGTGTCTTTTCAGTCATTGGCTAGGGTCACACTGCGTCTTATTCCGCTGAAAACTTAGAATAATTTCCCGAGACGCAGCCTGAACACAGGCTGCGTAGCGGGAGAACGCGACCCCTAGCAACCCGCTGTGTTCCCTGGATACCAGCTACACAGCGGGCTGCGGGGAGTGCGAATTGCACCACGCACAGGCAGGGAAACACATCATGCTGCGTTTCCCTGTGCGTGGTGCAAACAGCACTCCCCACAGCCCATTGTGTAGCTGGTATCCAGGGAACACAGCGGGTTGCTAGGGGCCGCGTTCTCCCGCTATGCAGCCTGTGTTCAGCGGACACCGCTGGAAACTTAGAATATGCCCAGTGTGACCCTAGCCTTACTGTGCTGTGATGTTCTAAAACATCATTGCACAGGAGCACAGCTACATTAAATCATGTAGCTCCAGAAACAGGATTCAGTTGTTGGAGACAACCAAAGTCCCAAAAGAGAAGACATAGGATATGGTCACACTGCCTTCTGAGCAACTTTTAACGGTGCTGCGCTAAACACTTAGAAATGTTCTGCTGAAGCACATAGCATTAACGCTAAGCACTTCAGCAGAACGCTGCCCCATAGTAACCCTTTATTTACCTAGTAGCGGCCTCACACAGAGCTGCTCGGTGGCTGCTTTTCAGGAGAGCATAGGAAAATGCTGCATGATGCTGAGGAACTCTGCTGTGGAAAAGCGGCCGCCCAGCAGCTCTGAGTGCAGCCTCTACTAAGGTAAATAAAGGGTTGCTATGGGGCAGCGTTCTGTGGAAGTGCATAGCGTTAACGCTAGGCGCTTCAGCAGAGATTTTCTAAGTGTTTAGCGCAGCACCGTTAAAAGGTGCTCAGAAGGCAGTGTGGCCCTAGCCATAGAGGGTTTATTACAGTCCATGCTGTCTTCATCACTTTATACAAAGCGCTAAAGAAGCGCAATATATGCAATAATAGGAGGTGCTGATAGCACTTCCTCCATCCAGACTCAGAGGCCATAGGAAGATTTTCCCTTGTAACTGAAACTAATATACCAGCCCCAGTTGCAAGGGAAATAAGAAAAATAAAAAGATATTTCAGTACTTAAATACCCCACCAAAAGTTTTTTTTGTATGGTGGACAAAATGTGTAAAATAATTAAGAGCTAAATTCTTAAATAAAAAATAACAGCTAATAAAGAAATTAAAGGGAATCTGTCAGCAGTTTTTGCTATGTAATCTGAGGACAGCATGATGTAGCAGTTAAAACACAGAAATTAAATGTGTCACATGCCACCTTCTGTGGTGTTGTTTTCTTAAACAGAGTGTTTTATCACTAAGACATTATCATTAATGTGACTAACTGGCTCCTGCAATGTTGTCCAACCCCACATGCTCTTGTGATTAGTAACATCTCTGTCTATAGAAAAGTACATAGAGAGCCCGGTGTGGGTGGTAGCTTTTTCAACTCTGCTGCATAGCTAAATCCTGATTGTGTCAGAACTTCTGCACCCAGCAATTTCAATGATACAACAATGGATTCAGGGTCTCTCTTCCTACATGATACTGCTGACTCGCCCCACCTGGGTGCTCGGTACCGGGCTGGTTTCGGTCTCGGGATCATGGGGTCTGAGACTCAGCTCCATGGCCCTGCAGAGTCACTTAAAAAATGTAGGGAAATGGTTTAGGGATTAATGTTTGTGACGCCACCCGCGGTATGTGGCTATGAGTGGCCGCCGCTGCTACAGGACCTCTGAGGACAATGGACAGGCAGCTAGGATGAAATGGCCCCACAGGTGGACCGGCTCCACAGGACAATAAGGTTAGGAGTACGAACACACTGGCGTTAAACTCGGGCAACTGCAATGCAAGTTTTTCTCGCGTTGTAGTTGGACCCATGTTAATCAATGTCCGAGAGCACATTTGCGAATGTCGGGTGTTTTTTTCTCATCCGAGAGACGGACGAGAAAGCAGTCGCAACATGCTGCGACAGTATGCGATTCATGTCCGAGACTCGCCAATGCAATTCTATGGGTCTGACAAAAATCACCGACCACTGTCGGACCGCACACGGAGAGTGTAGGGAGAGTGATTTTAACATGGTGTGTCTCGCTGGGAAAAGAATAGACAGGATAGATAGGATAGAATAGGTAGATCTGGTTCACCTGTCTCCTGCTGCTACTTCCAGGGCCGCCCATTAGGCTAATTAATATTTACTGCACTGTCAGACAAACAGCCAATCAGAGAAGCTCACACTGTTTGAGAGCTTCTGTGATTGGCTGTTGTAGTCAGAGTGCTTTTCCTCAATCTGGACAGTGATTCTGCTTGGTTGCCAGACACATTAGTGTAAGGCAACCAACCTGGCATTAGAGGGTATGAAATAAATAAATATTTAAAAAAAAATGTGTGTAGCTTCACAGCAATTTAAGTCTAGCCTGATGAAAGCAGACAGCTGTGAGCTGCCACCCTCAGAAGAATGAAGACCAGGATCCTGGAGGGCTGTAAAGGGGAGTAATAAAGATGGAGTCCCTAAGGGTGTCTGTGTCTTTATTTCTAATAAATACTTTTTTCTCTGTGTGGTGTCTTTTTACTAATGGTATTCTTAATGGTCCGGGTCAAACTTGGCCTGACATTAAGAATATCGGGCTTAATACCAGATTGTATAACAAAGCTAGTTTAACCCCTTTATTACCCAGTGTGCCACTGCCACCAGGGCCGCTGGAAGAGCCTGGTAAAGCGCCCGGGAATGGCGCTTATTATTAATGCGCCATTTTCAGGGAAGCTGTGGGCTGTTGTTCTTTAGCGTGGGGGGCCCTATAACAATGGGCCCTTACCCTGCTGGGAATACCAACCCTCAGCTTCGTAGTTTTACCTTGGCTGACGTTCAAAAATAGGGCAAAGCCCACATGTTTTTTTTGTCAGCCAAGGGAAAATTAGGCAGCTGAGGGTGGCAGCTCACAGCTGTCTGCTTTCATTGGGCTAGACTTAAAATTACAGCGAAGCACCACACATTTCTGTTTTTAATTATTAATTTCACACCCTATAACACCAGGTTGGTTGCCCTACACTAATGTGTATGGCAACCAAGCAGAATCACTGTCCAGATTGAGGAAAAGCACTCTGACTACAACTGCCAATCACAGAAGCTCTCAAACAGTGTTTGTCTGACAGTGCAGTCAATATGTAATTAGCTTAATGAGCGGCCCCAGATGTAGCAGTGGGAGACAAGGTGAACCCAATCTAGTTATTATATCATTATCTGTCTATTGTATTCCATCACTCCATTCTGTCAACTCTTTTCTCACTTTATACAGGATGAGAAATGCCATGTTAAAATTGCATTACACACGGACAACACATGGACAGCACTCGGGTGTGATCCAAGAAAATGTCAAACACACGCATAGCAGTTGGATGCAAAACTGAGCAAAACTATCTGCCTCTCAGATATGTCAATCGGACCGTTTTTTTCACTCGCCAGTGTATTTCCAGCCTAATTGGTAGCCTCTGGCAGGCAGTGGTTAACTTTAGGCCTCATTATCTTGCTTAGTGTCCTTCACAGCCAATTGCCACAGGAATAACACAGTCTCACATAGCTCTGCAATTCTGTACCTGGGTTTACTCGCAGCAAGTTTCAACAGGTCATACGGTGTTACACTTTCTCTCAGATAAGCTCTGGCCTGTGTAGTCCTTGAGAAACCGGGGCAGCAAATATGAGATCCTCGGTGGTGTGCCTCTCTTTGCCTTTCTCTGGTCTTGTTCCTCAGTGCTTCTGCCTGCCTGCGTCTCCTTTCAGCGCCTCTGCACGCAGAGCCCTGATCCAGCAGCTACAGGTCTTATATAGCAACCAGCACCTGTCCCCTGACCCTAGTCCGGCTGCCTTCTCGGAGGATGCGCCAGGTGTGAGCCACAGCTCCTATGAAGCTCGTGGCCTCCGGTTCAGCGGTTCGGGTGCTGGACTCCCATGCCGTGTTCAGGGCCGGTCCCTGTTTCTGGACCAAACCCCTCTGTCTGGTATTACCAGTCCAGGATTTGGGCGCACAGGCTGCTCTCGCTCTGCGGTGCCCCTAGGGTTCCATCCTTTCTGTTCCTGGGACGAGCCTCCTTCTGCTCAAGTCCCCTTCTGCTCAGCTCCACTCCATACTTCTCGACTTCCCACTCCAAACCTCCATCTCTCTTCTCTGACTTCCTTCTTTCTACCTCCAACTCACACTTCTCTACCCTATTTTTCTCCCTTGGACTGGGTCCTCCCTACAGCGAGTCCACCCATGGTCCCTGACTGGGGTCTACGTGTTTGGGTGTTTGGTGAGGATCCCATACTGACCATCCCCCATCTTCCGAATACAGGAATACCACACCCGTGGCTTGGGTGCAGTACCCCTCATGACGTTCAGACCGATGGGGCTCCACACTGCTCTTAGATGAGGCAGCAAAAACTTGGAGACAGATGCCTTTTAATTTCTTTTTTCTTTTTGAAAGCTACTATAAATTCAAATCACAATTACTAGTCCACATATAAAGATATTTGTTAAAGAATGGGAATACATTTCTAAATGTATTTTAGTGGTACTGTGTGGTCACAAAAAAAAAGGGAAATCAGACACTTATTTCCCTTATTTTTCCACCAATATTGTCTGATATTACCAAAGAAGAAAAAAGAAAATATGACAGTGACATATGAACAGGGCTGGCTGGCATATTTTAGCCTGGAGGGCAATCACAGTGGCCATGAGTAGTGGCCAATTCTTAAAAGGGTTGTCGGATCTTAAAGGGAACCTGTCAGGTCATTTTGCCCCCAAACCTAACACTACCTGTCCCTGCAGCTTTCTAGTACATCCCCAAGCATCCCTGTCTTACCTAAATGTGTATTGTAATTGCTGAGAAAAATTATATTATTACTTACATGTCCCTACAGTAAGTAGGATGGTGTTTTCGTTAATGCAGACACTGTGGGCGTTCTCACAGCCTCCATTTCTCCCCTTACTCCATATATCGCGCCCCAGTGGGTGTGGTATCCTAATTTGCAGCACGCTGCTGGATTTTCAAATCTGCGTGATGCTTCTTCCGGGTATGGTGCCGTGGTTGCATCCTTTCCGGTCTTGTGCATTGTCGAGGAGTATAAATGCAGCAACAGAACCACCATTAGTAGATAAGTGCAGTGACAGAACCACCATCAGTAGTTGAATGCAGCGACACAACCACCATCAGTAGATGAATGCAGCAAGAAAACCACAATCAGTAGATGAATGCAGCAACAGTACCACCATCAGTACATGTATGTATTGACAAAACCACCATCAGTAGATAAATGCAGCATTAGAACCACCGTCAGTATATAAATGCAGCATCAGAACCACTATTAGTAGATGACTGCAGCTACAGAACTACCATCAGTAGATAAATTCAGCGCCAGATTCACCATCAGTAGGTGGCTGTATCAACAGAATGACCATCAGCAGATAAATTCAGTGCCAGAACCAATGCCAGTAGATCAATGTATCAACAGAACCATCATCAGTAGATAAATGCAGCAACACAACCACCATTAGTAGATGAATGTGAGGCGCCCCCAGGCGTGGGGTACTCAGGACCTGGATCGCTGCTACTTTTGCTGGGCAAGTCACAGGGGTTGTGACCCGGTCCTGTGGCCTGGGCGTCAGTTGAAAAAGGGGATATGTACAGGGGAGGTTGTCGTGATGTTACCTGTAGTCAGGGTGACCACCGCTACCGTATTCCTGCCGTGGGACGATGATGAGGGGCTGCGTAGATGGTAAGCCCTTCACGGGAGGCTGGGTGTCCCCGGGGCAGGTGTAGTGGGGGCTGTGTACTCTGGATGCTGCCCGGCTCTTTTCCTGCAGCTTCTCCAGCCAGCATGCAGGGACAGCAAGGCGGCTCTGCAGGTGGAGGTCTCTGCAGCGGCGCGGTAAGGAACAGTCTCAGGCTCTTTTGAGCTTACCGGGTACTTTACTGTTCAAGTTTTTAGTAGACAAGTTACAGTTCACACTTCTCAGTCTTAGTTCTTACACTTATCCGGGAACCCGGGTGCCACTACAGCTCAGACGGTTATTCTGTGTCGCTTCCCTCAAGTACCTTTCATGGCCCTGCTTGTCTCTTTCTCTGTCCTCGCTCACGGGTTCGGTCTGGCCATCACGAGCTCTTTAGTAATGATTCCCTCTGCTTTAGAGTCACTAGCCCTAGTACTATGGCTGTGTTCCTACTCCGTGGCGGTAGGTAGGTCGCAGGCCATAGAGTCCCCGCAACCATGATTAGGGTCTTAGAGTCTTTCCGGTCACCTCTACAAGCCGGCTCTCTGTTTGTCCTGGCCTAGCCCTCCAGTGACCCAGGTGTGATTTGGGCTCACCAGGCTCCTTCTGTCTCTCTGGTTCTCAGCTCTGGGTCCTCCGGCCAGCTATATTAGTGATAGCTGCCGGGCTCGTTGTTCTCCCACTATTCTGTAGTGTTCAGCTGTAGGGTGTGTCTGTTGCGGTGCTTCTTCCCTCGCCTCTGTCTCTACAGTGAGCTTTCTCCCTTGGGAAACTGCCTCCAAGGTTCTGCGTCTCCAGGGAACCTCTCCTGGGAATCCACTCCTCCAACTTAGTGTTTTTAGTACTGTTCCTCCACCCACTTGTCCGGGTTCTACCTCTCCACCCACACTTCTCTAAACTCCCTGCCAACTCTTGCCTGACATAGAGTTCTGGGCGTAGGGTCGGTGTGTGTTGGTGTGTGTGTGGCTTAAGTCAACCGTCTTCCTCGTCTGGTCGCACGCTAGGGTGCCACAAATGCACCAACAGAACCATCAGTAGATAAATTCAGCACCAGAACCACAATCAGTAGATCAATTCTGCAACAAAACCATTGTCAGTAGATGAATGCAGAACCAGAACCACCATCAGTAGATAAAAGCTGGGCCAGAACAAACATTAGTACATGAATGTTGTGCCATGTTTAATACAGTGATATGTTTCAGTGTCAGATCAGTAATGATATGACATGAACCTAAACCTCCCAGTACATCCTTAAAAATAGTAAGTAGATACTAGAAGTTGTTACCACCATTATCAGACAAACAGGAATGCAGAACTAATGAGACAAAAACAGTATAACAAACATTTCCATCTAGGTACCTTCTAGATGACATCTTCCCAGATTGAAATCGTTCCCATCCCTTTTGTCTCCATGTAGTAAAGACGCCATGATGAGATTTCTCTCCCGTAGCTTTTCTCTCCAGATTTCCCTCTTCTACATCTTAGTAGCATTTCCTAACCCCAGTGCCCTTAAAAATAAAAACTATCATTATACTGCCTCCGAAATCTAAATATCTCCCATGCTGTGCTCCTGACTAAATAATTGCCCCTCCTGTGCTTTCTGCACAAAAAAACCCAGCCTGCCCCTGTCCATAATATCCCTCTCATACTGTCACTCCCCATAATATACCCCCTACACCACACCTCCATATAACATACCCCCTACACCACCCCTCCCCATAATATACCCCACACACAATATACCCCTCACACACAGCGCCCCTCCCCATAATATACCTTCCACCAGGGCTGGCTCCAGGGTTTTGTGGTCCCCGGGTGAAAGAGTGTTAGTGGGCTCCTTTAGCAGATACCACAATTCATGATTATAATATAGACGCTGTGGGCTGTGTACATATAATATAGAGGTTGTAATATATATGTGTGTAAAATATAGATGTTGTGGGCAGTATATATACAGTAGAATCTTCATAAATATTATCCCTCTCCTGCCCCTGTGCGTTTCATCTCTCCACCTCCACATGCGCTATGCCTGTCTTCTTCCCATGTAAGCTGTTTTCACCCCCTGATGCAGTGCATTCCTCCTGTGTGATCTGTCTCTAGCCCCTTGCACTTTCTCCCCCCTGTGCCACATTCGATGTCTTCTCCGCCCTAACCCTCCGTGTTGTCTTCTCACCCTTGTGCACTGTTCCCCACCTTTGCATTGCTTTCCCCCCATGCGCTGTCTTCTCCACTCGTGCACTGTCCTCTACCCTATGCGCTGTTCTCTATTACTGTGTACTTTCTTCTCCCTTTGCTTTGTCTCTTGCTCCTACCCCTTGCGCTGTCTTCTCCTGTGCACTGTCCTCTTTCTCTGTGTGCTGTCTTCCCCGTGTGCACCGAGTCCCTTGCCTCCACCCCTTGCACTGTCTTCTCCTGTGCACTGTCCCCTAACTCTGTGTGCTTTCATCCCCCTGTGCTCCATGTCTCTTTTCCCCACCCCTTGTGCTGTCTTCTCCTGTGCGCTATCGTCTCCCTGCATGAGCTGTCCTGCAATGAGTGCAGTGTTCGACTGCTGACAGCTTATAATAAAAAAGCCGGCAGCAGAGCGGTGTCACTATCCCTGGAAAGGACCTGTGATGGTACCTGCAGGGCGGCGCTAATCTTCCACTGCCAGCTTATAAGCATTCATAAGCGCCAGGAGCAGTCAGACGCTGTGCTTATTTCAGCAACGTTCAGGAGAAGACAGCGCAGGGAAGCCATGTACTGCTGGGGACATCATCCTGCAAGCAGTGTGGACTGTGTCGCCAACAGCAAGTGGGTCGCGGCACTTATCTGGGTGCTGATGCTGGCCCTGCCTCCACACTGCCCCCCTAAAATATGCCCCCCACACTAACTTCCCCCTCATAATATACCCCCCCACACTGCCCCCTCATAATATATCCCCCTTACTGCCCCTCTCATAATATACCTCCCACACTGTCCCTCTCCATAATATTCCTTCCATAATGTCCCCCTTACACTGCCCCTCTGTATAAAATACATACACACACACATATACACAGGCACACATATATACACACAAACATCACACACACGCATACACACGTATATATACACACATACATATATACACACAAATATACATATTTACACACACATACACACACATATACACACTTATACATATACACACTGCTGCCCCCAACACTGTGCCCCTTTGCCAAGTAATGTGCCCTTGGAGTATCACCACCGTCCCTGCCCCACGCCCCCTCCCACCCCCTCCACAGAAAATTTCACTCAATATAAATAATCTTCAGCTTCTGTGTGGAGCCACTCACCATTCCCACTGCATTCCGCCGCTCAGTGTTGCAGGCATTGTGATGAGATCTCATAGTGATGACCTATTCACACTGCTACATGCTGGTCCGTGGGATAGCGTGAACTGCTCCGCCCCAGTCAGGATCATCAAGAATTCAAATGTATTTGCGTCTCTTAGAAATGTGTGAAATCTGCAGTAAAAACACTGAAAGAATTGACATGCTTGCCGATTTAAATTTGCTGCTGATCTGCAAGGAAAAAATTGCAATGTGTGAATGAGGCTGGCTTCACACCACGTCTTATGGGATCCTGTTCTGTCCATTTTGAAAAGAACAGAACAGGATCCTGTGTTGCCTCCCATGTATCTCTATGGTGCCGGATTGGCTATAAATGGCCATCCGATTCTGCCAGTTCAGACCCGGATTTGTTTCTATCCTGTTTTTTCCTGACCGCAAAATCGGAGACTGCTCCGATTTTGGGCTCCGGCAAAAAAAAAACGACCAACCTGAACAGAAATTAATCTGAGGCGATCCAGCACACTTAACATGGGGGTCTATGGGTGCTTGATCCGGGAAAGAACAGGATGATTATCGAATCAGGTGTCACGCCACCACAGGTGTAGCTGAATAGTTAAATCACTGGACCACGGGATATACCTTGGAAGCTGATACCAGAAACGAGCCAGATAAGGATGTTAGATAAATGAACAGGGTTTATTGAGACAATAGCACAAATTCCCCAAGGGTGGTCCACAGGGTCAGACCCAGGGGCGTAACTACAATAGGTGCAGGAGGTGCGATCGCACCTGGGCCCTGCAGCCTAGAGGGGCTCCAGAAGTCCCTTTGGCCTATGGAAAATGACTAATACTATTAAAGATTTGCAATAATTGGGGGCCCCATTGGAGCTTTCGCATCGGGGCCCCTGGGCCTGAAGTTACGCCACTGGCCAGAACATCGGGGTTCCCCTAAGGCAGAGGTCCCCAACTCCAGTCCTCAAGGCCCACCAACGGTCCAGGTTTTCATTATTTCCTTAGAAATTGACAGTTGGTAATTCAATTTCCTGCACAGGTGGTGATTCCAACTGTCAAATGCCAAGGAAATCCTGAAAACATGCACTGTTGGTGGGCCTTGAGGCCTGGAGTTGGGGACCTCTGCCCTAAGGGACCAACTAGAAGTGGAACCCCATAGACAGGGATTGTCCTAGTGTGGCACCCCTGCAACCAGGGCGGCCACAAGGTGAACTGCAGCCAATTAAGGTAGAGACGGTTGATTGAAAAACACTCACACAGGTACACACACTGGCCCTACGCCTAAGACTCTAGATTAGGCAAGGGGTAGCAGGGGTTAAGAGTAGTGTGGGTGGAGCGTAGAGCGGCACTGAACAAATGGGTGGAGAGATCGACAATAAAGACCCAGGAACACATGAACACCGAGTTGAGTCACACATTCCTAGGAGGAAGGGCTCCCTGGAGGACACAGTATCCTAGAGGCAATATCCTAGGAGAGAAAGCTTGCTCCATAGCCGGAGGCATGGGGAAAGAAGCCAGAAACAGAGACACCCGACAGTGAGAAAGAAGGAGCATGGTGATCCCACAGCTATACCTGGGACACTGGAGGCCAGACCACTACAGCCAGAGAGCTGGCTCTGTAGAGGTGACCGGGGGTACTCTAAGACCCTAATCACAAGACACTCCAGCATGGGGCAGGTACTCAATGACTTTCAGCCTACCTACCCCCACGGTCTAGGAACACAGCCATCAGACTAGGGCTAGTGACCCTGACAGAGAGGGAATCATCATACAAAAGCCCATGAAGGCCTGACCAAACCCGTGAGTGAGGAGACAGAGAGAGACAAGGGCCTTTAAAGACTTGAGGGAAGCAATGCAGAGTAGCTGCCTGAGTTGCATCACCCAGTTACCCGGAGCAGTGCTAAAGTGTGAGAACTGTAACTTGAAAGAGTTGAAAGAACTGTAACCTGTAAACTGTTGTGAACTGCTGCTAAAGAACCTTAAGTAAAGTACCCGGTAAGCTCACCATTGCCTGAGACTGCTTCTTTCCAGCGTCGCAGCAGAGTCCCACCTGAGGAGCCACAGATTGTCGTCCCTGCACACTAGCTGGAGAAGCTGCTGCAGTAAGTAAGTGTCTTGCATAGAGCACAATCCCTCACCAGGCCCCTCCATCACTACTACACCTTCCCTGGGGACCCTCAGCCCTACCCGAGGAGGGCTTACCATCCACGCTGCCCTCCACCACCGTCCCCAGCAGGGATACAGCAGCAGTGGTCCTACTGACCACATACCCTGGGTGGCGTCACAACAAAACCCCTGTAAATACTCCCTTTACTTGCCGCATCTGGGACAACGGGACCGGGACCGGCACCTTGACACCCCCAGAGACAGTACAACCCGGTCTCGAGTACCCCGGTCCCTAGTGCGTGACTCTAGCACAGCCAGAGACGATCCAATGAACCAGTCAAAAGTGTGGGTTCGACCAAGGCGGAACAGAACACAGTAATCAGGAAACCAGAGGAAAGGCTAGGATGGGACTTGGACCCTGATGTAACGGAACAGATCCAGAAGGTTGCTGGGGACCAGCGAGGATGGTACGGGTCTACAGGTGAGTCAAGCTGGAGAAGGAATTCACTGAAAGCAAAGATACAATACATTAGAAAGTCAAAAAAATAGAACACGTAAGCACCTCGCTGGGACCTGAGCTGGCAACCAAACTAACAAATGAAGTTGCCCAGGCACCTTCCTTAGGAAGTGAGGGCCTTAAGAACCCACCAGCCCTCAGCGATTGGCTGAGAGGTGGTGACAGAAAAAGGGCATACTGGCCCTGTAAATCTACTAAGTGAGGTGCCATATGCGCATTTCCCCCGCCACCAGGAAATGAGGAGGCGGGGGTTAAGCGCTGAAAAGCCGCCGCAGCCAGAGAGGATGCCATGGGAGCGCGGGCCTGGTAAGTATGCCTGCCAGGCACCGCAGTATACCGGTGGCCAGATGGGACCCGATCCCCCTGCGCCCCGAGGAGGTGCCCCGCCAGCCGCAGGGTTAGATACGGTTTTAGTGTAGTGAGCATGCTCAGTACACCAAAACTGTTCTGTTACTGTGTAATTTCACTTTAGCAGTGCTATACTGAAACTAAAGACAAGGAATGTTTAAAAAAAAAATACTCACCTCTCTGCTGAGTGTTCCGCGATGCGAGGCGTCCATGTACGATGGCTGCAGGACCGAAAGGGTGGCAACCCGATCAGCTGATGTGTCGCATGACGGTTTAAATCACCCGCCAAAACTGTTTGGCGGGCAATTTAAACTGCTCAGCTGAGGCTGTTATGTGACACATCAGCTGATCAGGTTACCACCCCTTCCTGGTTAGCTGTTTAAAGTCCTGCAGCCATCAGAGGTGGACGCCTCGCACCACGGGACACTCAGTGGAGAGGTGAGTATTTTTTTATTTTTAACCATTCTTTGTTTAATTTCACTTTAGCAGTGTATGTAGATGCACTGCTAAAGTGACAGTAAGAGCGCCACTTGCCTGGCTCGGCTCCCCCAGCTCTTGCAGTGTTCAGATCCCTCAAGATCCCAGATACGGACACAGAAATCCGGAGTTACAATCCGGACCTGTCCTGACCTGTCCATGTGATCCTGCAAAAACAGGATCCCCACAGACAGGAACAAAACAGTGGTGTGAAGCCAGCCTGAGACTTCAGTATTCCCATTCACTTTGCTGGCACTAGGAAATCCTTCAGGTTTTTTGACAAAACCGCACGGAATAAATGTGCCAAAAATGCAATGTATGCACATATCAATAAAGTCCTCTAAGGCCGCATTTATATGTTCAGCATTTGGTCAGTTTTTAACCTCATTATTTGTAGCCAAACCCAGGAGTGGGTAAAAAATACAGAAGTGGTGATGTGTTTCTTATTATACTTTACATCTGATTTTTCTTCTGCTGGTTTTGACTTATAAATACTGTACTGATATAAAATACTTAATAAATACTCAATGTGTATATGTGGCCTATTGGTCTACCAGAACAAAAGGGAAGTTCCTTACCCGATTGTAAAAGTGCTAAACTTTCTTACCCAATATTATCAGTGCTAGGGAACTTGCAAAGGTTTTTTTCCTGAATAAATGTTATTTTCTTAATAATATATTTGTATAATATAAAATGTACAATATAAATAAATATTCACAACTTGAACTGTTGTCAGTAGTCAGCAATAGATTTGGAAAGCAAACCGGTTTATTCCTATGTTACCTACTGCACAGACTATCTGGACTGATCTATGAACTGTGTAACCCCTTTTACCTTTTCACCAAGAGGTTTCTGAACCCAACCTGAAATTGCATTATATTCTGAAAAAGATAAGACACAGTACAAATATGAGAGCACAGATTCTGTAATAGACTTTGTGCTATTAATTAACATAATACAAATACTACCACTAATGAAACAATATAAAAATCTTATACTAATATTTATATTGTTTAGAGCAAATTATAGCAGATCAAAGGAAGAATATAACTTTGAGAGCTAGAATCAAGAGGGATATGAGAAAGCACAGATAGGTCTTAGGCTGCCTTCACACTGGCAAATTTTCAAATCCATGTTTGTCCATTTGAAACAGATGGCCACAGATCCGTTATGCCCTCCCATGTTATCCTATGGGCATGGATTGGTCTTAAAGTGGCCATCCGTGTGTCTTCGTTTTGCCACGGATCCGATTGGTGTCCGCAATTTCCCTGTTGCGGACACCAACGGACAGACACGGATCCATTGGTGTCCGTTTGAAATTATAATGGAGCTCTATGGAGTATGGATCCGTGTAAACAACAGATCCATGAAACAGATCCGTTTTGCTGTACTGAGTATGGTCAGAAGCAAGGTACAGCTCCTCCCACCCCTATCTCTGGTCACTGATGATAAATCCTTTAAAAAAAAGTTCCGTGGACATCCGTTAACATCTTTTTGCACAGATCCGTGCCTGTCCATGACTATACAGGAATTTCATGTAACCACACAGATTTCAAAATGTGCAGTGTAAAAGCAGCCTTACTCAAGAGAGATCAAGCACCATGAAAGCGTATGGCCACAGCTGCAGCAGCACCCGATGAAAACTGCTGGATGTACTGGGATGAAAGGGTTAAAACTGTGCTGTCATATAAATCCAGGTATTAGATGATAATGATTCTTTATTATTGACGCGTTTCAAAGTATCAAATAGAATATAACCTGGCTCGACCTCTGTGAGGTGCTCTGAGGGAAATATTACCGAAATGATAGAAAAAGTTAGCCTCGGCACACTCCAATGAGAAAATAAAAAAGAGATTTTTGTTCTTTGTGTTGCTTTTTATTTACATATAGAGAAATTGTCCCACATTTCGGCTCAACATGAGCCTTCCTCAGGGACTGTGTAAAATTAAAGATAAATAACATAAAGTTGTCACAATTTTTGACATGAAGAAATACAGCAAAGTAATTCACAATAGTAAGGGAATTCACATGCAGGTGTCTCATATATACATGATCAATAATATGTGTATATACAAATAGTGCACACCCAGTAAGTGTACACGGCCGTAAGTGATAGATGGCGTACAAAATATTGGTGATGAGTGAGGGGCAAAGGACCCGAAAAAGGGGGGAAGAAAAATGGTGGGGAGGAAAAAACAAAAGAAGCATGCAGGAAAAACACAGGCGTCAGAGAAGATAAAAGGAAAAAATAAGAGAGGAAAACACTGTATACAATAATAGAAGTTACAGGGGCAGTGTACAGAGTATACTAGCAGATAGGGGTGTATGGTATATACCTCAATGATACGTTAAAGTTGATATGGTCAAGAAAATAGCGGCCTGGGTGGTCACAGAATCTCAGACAAGTGAGAAATTAGAGGATGATATGGAGTGCTGGATTATAGAACTCTATAAAAAATAATAAAAATACATAAAGACTCCAGTAACGAGGTACCAAAATAAAAAAGGGGGGAGTTAATGTTACGTTGAACCCACAGTCCGCTATACTATAGTGGGTATGTTAGGGACTAGGTGTAATCAGGATATAGCAGACTAAGGAAAATGACATGTTAGATACAAAAATTACCTCATAACTAGAAAGTCAATCAACCTCTAAAAAGGTAGTGGAAGATGAGAAGAATGGCCACTTCAACAGGCTTGCGATGGGATAACAAAAGGAGAGAATAAAGAAATAAGCAGGGATTGAGGTAAATATAGAGAGAGATTAAGGGGTCACGTACCCTTAAATAGAAAGGAGGCACATGACTCCTGTCCTGTGGTAAAAAGAAAGTATAGCAGGCAATTAAATATAGAACATAGAGAGGAAAGTGTCTGAACCAGAGTGAGAGGGCTGTGCAGCATTACCTTTATTCCATAGTGTTAGCAGGGGAGGCCAGTGTGTGGCTGGGTGCAGCGCTCTTATGAACCCCCCCCGTGCTTCCTGGTTGGGCGGGGAGTTCAGAGGCGTCACATGCGCAGTGCGCAAGCGCGGGCGCCATATTGGGAAAGTCGGACGGTGACCGAACATGCGTTCTGCGCATGCGCGAGTGGCAGAAGCAAGTAAGACCTTCCTAGGAGTGTTTGAGGCGCAGGAAAGGGTGTAATGCTGTCGCTATGATGGTGGCCGCCATGTTCCTGGTGGAACTGTGCATACAGGTGATGTGCACAGTGGTAGAAGAGGTGGTTGGTGCAGGAAGGCGATGTGCACAGTAGGTGAAAGGAAAGGCATTTGTAGGTATAGACAGTACCATCCTGATATTCAAAAAAGTCCTGCCTATAAGTAAAGAAAAATAGTTAGAATACATACAGTACATGAATATCAAAGCACATATGACATATGACATATGCGCAGAACGCATGTTCGGTCACCGTCTGACCTTCCCAATATGGCGCCCGTGCTCGCGCATGCGCACTGCGCATGTGACGCCTCTGAACTCCCCGCCCAACCAGGAAGCACGGGGGGTTCATAAGAGCGCTACACCCAGCCACACACACTCCTGGCCTCCCCTGCTAACACTATGGAATAAAGGTAATGCTGCACAGCCCTCTCACTCTGGTTCAGACACTTTCCTCTCTATGTTCTATATTTAATTGCCTGCTATACTTTCTTTTTACCACAGGACAGGAGTCATGTGCCTCCTTTCTATTTAAGGGTACGTGACCCCTTAATCTCTCTATATTTACCTCAATCCCTGCTTATTTCTTTATTCTCTCCTTTTGTTATCCCATCGCAAGCCTGTTGAAGTGGCCATTCTTCTCATCTTCCACTACCTTTTTAGAGATTGATTGACTTTCTAGTTATGAGGTAATTTTTGTATCTAACATGTCATTTTCCTTAGTCTGCTATATCCTGATTACATCCTAGTCCCTAACATACCCACTATAGTATAGCGGACTGTGGGTTCAAGTAACATTAACTCCCCCCCTTTTTTCTTTTGGTACCTCGTTACTGGAGTCTTTATGTATTTTTATTATTTTTTATAGAGTTCTATAATCCAGCACTCCATATCATCCTCTAATTTCTCACTTGTCTGAGATTCTGTGACCACCCAGGCCGCTACTTTCTTGACCATATCAACTTTAACGTATCATTGAGGTATATACCATACACCCCTAACTGGCTAGTATACTCTGTACACTGCCCCAGTAACTTTTATTATTGTATACAGTGTTTTCATCTCTTATCTTTTTCCTTTTATCTTCTCTGACGCCTGTGTTTTCCTGCATGCTTCTTTTGTTTTTTTCCTCCCCACCATTTTTCTTCCCCCCTTTTTCTGGTCCTTTGCCCCCTCACTCATCACCAATATTTTGTACGCCATCTATCACTTACGGCCGTGTACACTTACTGGGTGTGCACTATTTGTATATACACATATTATTGATCATGTATATATGAGACACCTGCATGTGAATTCCCTTACTATTGTGAATTACTTTGCTGTATTTCTTCATGTCAAAAATTGTGACAACTTTATGTTATTTATCTTTAATTTTACACAGTCCCCTGAGGAAGGCTCATGTTGAGCCGAAACGTGGGACAATTTCTCTATATGTAAATAAAAAGCAACACAAAGAACAAAAATCTCTTTTTTTTATTTTCTCATTGGAGTGTGCCGAGGCTAACTTTTTCTAGCGTTTCAAAGTATAACTTCTTCCTCGATACAAATATGATTGTCCTGGATTTTGTCCTGAGGAAGAAGTTATACTTTGAAATGCATTGATAATTAAGAATCATTATCATCTAATACCAGGATTTATGATTTATATGACAGCACAGTTTTAACCCTTTCATCTACCAATTTAAGAGCTAGAACATAGAGCAGATCTGTTGGAGCCACCCATGTCCTTGCAAACTTAAGCATCCTTGTATTCTATGAATTGTAAAGTGCTGTGTAATATGTTGGCACTATACAGTGCCTACAAGTAGTATTCAACCCCCTGCAGATTTAGGTGGTTTGATAAGATGCAAATAAGTTAGAGCCTTCAAACTGCAAACAGAGTAGATTTATTAAAAACAAATAGCATAAATCTTTAACAAAGTTATGGATTGCTCAGTAATGTTTAAATATATGTACATCATTGGAGTTATCTGCCACCCTAGTTTAATTATCTGGTATCTTTTGCTAGTAAAATCTTAGCCTTCAGCTGGTAAGTCAGAGACTATAGCCACTCACCCTGATTTTCCTTACAGCTTTTCTTGGTTCTTTGGTCTTGTCTTTTGAAGATGAAATAACCCATTAAAATCCTTATGAGACGGAGGTCTTGGCCATAACTCCAGGTTAGGCCATGCTATCGTCTATCTTCCAATTGGATGGGACCAATGGCCATGCCTCTTGGCTGAAAAACAGCCCCATCAGCATGATGCTGCCACCACCGATGCTTGACTGTAAGGGATGGTTTCTTGGGTCGTATGCAGTGCTATCCAGTCTCCAAACTCAGTGTGTGGTTGGCACAAAATCTCGACGTCTCAACAGACCATAGAACCTTGAACCAGTACTGTCTAGCAGTCCTCCAAGTGACATGGCCAAACTGTAGAGAGCCCAATTGACATGAACGCTTGAAAGTAAGAGTCACCTTACGGCTTCGTCTGGAACAGGACG
This sequence comes from Allobates femoralis, assembly GCA_033576535.1. NCBI lineage: Eukaryota > Metazoa > Chordata > Amphibia > Anura > Aromobatidae > Allobates > Allobates femoralis. The sequence goes on from JARQOC010000002.1 coordinate 374,195,833, forward strand.
ACCATTTGCGGTGGAGTACGTTACTTATGGTATTGACTGAAACCAATGTCCCCACTGCCATGAGATCTTCCTGGAGCTCCTTCCATGTTGTCCTTGGGTTAGCCTTGACTCTTCGGACAAGCCTGGCCTCGGCACGGAGGAAACTTTCAAAGGCTGTCCAGGCCATGGAAGTCTAACAGTAGTTCCATAAGCCTTCCACTTCTGGATGATGCTCCCAACAGTGGAGACAGGTAGGCCCAACTCCTTGGAAAGGGTTTTGTACCCCTTGCCAGCCTTGTGACCCTCCACGATCTTGTCTCTGATGGCCTTGGAATGCTCCTTTGTCTTTCCCATGTTGACCATGTATGAGTGCTGTTCACAAGTTTGGGGAGGGTCTTAAATAGTCAGAAAAGGCTGGCAAAAGAGATAATTAATCCACACATGTGAAGCTCATTGTTCTTTGTGCCTGAACTACTTCTTAATACTTTAGGGGACCAAACAGAATGCTGGTGGTTTGAGGGGTTGAATAATACATGACCCTCTGAATTAACTTTTAACGCTTTAAAGAAAAAAAAAAAAAAAATTATTTTTGGCTGCAGTGCATTTCCCACTTCCAGGCTGATCTACAGTCCAAATGTCACAATGCCAAGTTAATTCCGCATGTGTCAACCAGCTAAATCGGCACGGGGTTGAATACTACTTGTAGGCACTGTATATATAAAATTATTATTATTATTATTATTATATACTGTAGATGGCCATTCATCTGAATGGCTGCAATGCAACACTACATTATCTGGCAAAGTACCTGCCTACCGTCTCTCCCAGATGCTCTTGTCTCCTAAGTTGGACACAGGTAGAAGAAGTGTATTGAGCTTTTGAGCTTTAACTACCCTGTCCAGTGCCAGCTCTTCACCGCTACCTCCTATATTTGTTGACTGCTGCAGCAATATTGTCATGTCAATAGTGGCATGGCCAATCACTATGCCATATTGAAATATATCTACAAAAAGGTTATTTATCTGCTACATATTGAAATTCATAATGTTATTTCACTTGTTCTTGCCAAGATGCTGAACCAGATAAAGCCGGATTTCAGGATCCCCTCTCAGTCTAAAGTGCAATGACATCCAGAAAGACTGTCTACTCCTATCCTGGACTCCTCCAAGTGATGACAGAGGTGGCCCTATAATTGGGTACTTTATTGAGAGGTAAGTGCATAATAAAACAATAATGTGGAATAGCAGCAATAATGTAATGTCATCACCTAGAAGAAGAGAGATCATTTTACCGAAACGGGCATTGGGATACCATCCTCACAGGGAGGTAAAGAAAGTTACTTTCATCCATAGAGAAATAAAGTACCTATTATTGCCTGTTTGTACACACATTACCAGAGGATATGCAGACTGGCATCTTCTTGTACATACAGTGCTGGTATAATCCACTGTGTATTCAACATACCAATATACAGCGATGGAAATAAGTATTTGATCCCTTATGGTACCTTTACACGCCGCCACAACAGGATGGATACAACCCGCTACAGGCTACAAATGTAGCTTGTAGCGCCAATATCGCCCGTAGTAGCGGCGTGTGAAGACGGGACGACACAGCCGGCTACAGATACCTCTGTATCCGTGCACTGCCCATAAACATATGGCTACATCGCCGATTGTAGAGAGCTGTATCGGCGTGTAAAGACGTTACGGAAGGGAACTCGGGACAGCCTGCAATGTAGCTAAGGCGTGACCCTGGCTCCGTGTTACCACGCCCCATGTGCGATCATTGGTGGAAGCTGCTGCATGACGATTGGTAGTCGCTGCCTAGGGAGGCATATTTAAGGAGCTGACGAGTCACACTACACAATCGCTCGAGCGTGCTGTATTACTCAGCCTCCTGCGATGCCTGGCCAATCAGGATGTTATTGCTTTGTCCTATCAGCGTACGGACGGCTCGTACTCTCAATTGTGGCACGCCTATGTGCTGTCCCTGCTGCACCAGGTCCGCCCATAGTAGCTGGTTATAGCGGTGTGTAATTGAGCTACAGATGGCTACTTGCGACACCCGGCGATGTAGCTAGCTGTAGATGTAGCGTGGCGTAGCGCACCTTGTGGCGGCGTGTAAAGAGGGTGCGGTTCCCGTTGGTAACCGTTCGGCTGTGCTCGTGCACGTGAAGTTGCCGTTGGTATCCATCCTGTTGTGGCGGCGTGTAAAGGTACCATTACTGATTTTGTACGTTTGCCCACTGACAAAGACATGATCAGTCTATAATTTTAAGGGTAGGTTATTTTTAACAGTGATGGTACCTTTACACGCCGCTACAGGATGGTGGAAACAACCGGGTAGATGAGAGAAATGCATCTTGCACCGCCAAATCAACCCGAGGTAGCGGCGTGTAAAGACGGATGTTTCCACCCGTCACTTGCGGAACCTGTTTAAGAGCAGTGCTCTAAAACAGGTTGATTTCAAGGCGATGGTAGCGGCCTGTATCGACGTGTAAATAAGGAACAAGAGGGTTGTTTCGACACCTTGCTATCTACCTGGGGCGTGACACAGGCTCCGGGAAACCGCCCCCCTTCAGCGATCATTGGAGGAAGCTCCTGCGTTACAATTGGTAGTCGCTGCATAGGGCAGCATATTTAAGGAGCTGCCCTGTCACACTACACAATTGCTCGTGCGTCATGTATTAGTCAGCCTCCTGCGCTGGCTGGCCAATCATGATGCTATTGCGTTGTTCTATCAGCGTACGAAATTCTCCTAATCCACAATTCTGGCACGCCTATGTGTTGTTCCAGCTGCACCAGGTCCTCCCATATTACCCTCTGTAGTGGCGTGTAAATGAGATAAGGTGCTCTACAGAAGGTAACTTGTGGCACCCGACGGTGTATCCAGAGATAGATGTAACCTACTGTAGCGCACCTTGTTACGGCGTGTAAAGGTGGTGCGGATACCGTTTTCAACCGTTTGAGCGTGCTCGTGCACGTGAAGCACCCGGTTGTTTCCACCATCCTGTATCGGCGTGTAAAGGTACCATGAGAGATAGAATATCAAAAATACTTTTTCTGGATTTTATTTTTGATATTTCATCTCTCACTGTTAAAATTAACTTACCCTTAAAATTATAGACTGTTAGTGATGGGCGAGTCCTAAATTACTCGGAATCGCTTGACTCTAGCGAGTCCGAGCCCGGGACTCGCTACTCGTTGCGAGTCTAGCGAGTCCAATGTTAATGAATGGGGAAGCGAGTAATAGCGAGTAATGTGCGATTAAAAAATCGCAGATGTGTCTCGAAAAGCGCTCGCATTGCCGTGTTGGAAACCCCACTCACAACTGTATTTTGTTGCTGTCTCCGAGGCCAAACTTGCATGTGTTTGTCTTATTTGGCGCTGATGAGGCGAGGCAAGCGATTTTCTCAAGCAAACCCCATGCTTTTAGCAAACAGGAAATAAGCCGACTCGAGCTGCCAGACGCGCACACACAGAGCAAGCATAGCCCGTGTCAACACCCTGCAGTTGATTGACCTGGTGGAGGCTCGGCCCCTGCTTTGGCTGCCCACTGACCCTGCCTATGGGGATAATATCCAGCGGACTACAGCCTGGAGGGAGGTCGCTCAAGTCATGCTCCCTGCATTCCATCGCAGTGGCCAGGATGCACAGAGCAATATGGGTGAGTTAAATCTGTTCACACATTATATTGCATTTACCGTATATACTCGTGTATAAGCCGACCCGTGTATAAGCCGACCCCCCTACTTTTGCCCTAAAAAACTGGGAAAACATATTGACCGCCATCCTGGTATACAGCGGCTATCACTGGTAGACAGCCCCCCAGCAGAGTATACAGCTCCACCTGCAGAGTATACAGGCCCCCCAGTGGGTATACATGCCCCCCATATTAGGGTATACAGCCCCCCGTGGGTATACAGGCCCCCCAGCAGTGGGTATACAGGGCCCCCAGAGGGTATACAGGATCCCCAGCAGTGGGTATACAGCCCCCCGTGGGTATACAGGCCCCCAGCAGTGGGTATACAGGGCCCCCAGTGGGTATACAGGGCCCCCAGCAGTGGGTATACAGCCCCCCCGTGGGTATACAGGCCCCCAGCAGTGGGTATACAGGGCCCCCAGTGGGTATACAGGGCCCCCAGCAGTGGGTATACAGGCCCCCCAGCAGTGGGTATACAGGGCCCCCATAGTAGGGTATACAGGGCCCTCAATGTGTTATCATGCGCCATCGCATGGTTGCCTATATTTGGATGGGGTCACAATAGTACACTTAGTTTAAGGGCTGGTCCTCCTGGCTCTGAAGGCCAGGGGGTTTGTGTATATAAATACCACTAATGAGCGGAGTCTGGTGCCCGCACTATTACATTCTCTATGCGTTGACATGTGCCCTGCTTCATTTGTGATTGTGGCCACGTGAGTTCAATGTCCGTAATGCTGTTGATGATGTTCCACACTGTCGTGTCACTGTGCCTTGTATACACATTACACACACAACATGAATAAAATGTTATTGTTGATTTGTACACATACTTTTAGTGTTTCAAATGTTACAGAGGTTTAAACCCGGTTTGAAATCATTTCACAGTTGACCTGCTTATCAAACAGTGGAGGAGCTGTCGGGATCAGCACAAAAGGCAACACCGTAAGATCTGGGAGGGGGGACCGGAAGCTGATCCAGGGCCGATATATCGCCACTACGACCGGTTGTCCTTCCTTGAACCAATGGTCCGTATGCCAAGGTATGTGTCTGCTGCACTGTTGTGTACTATTATTGTTATTATTATTTATTTATATAGCGCCATTAGGTTCCATGGCACTTTACATGAGGAGAAGGGTTAACGACAAAAAACAGTACATGAAGACAATCAGGTCATACAGGTACAAGAGGAGAGGACCCTGTCCACGAGGGCACACAGTCTACGTATGAAGCTCTATAATGAGTGTGGTGGTTTACATACCCACACTGGGGTTTGTTTCTGCCATGGTGCAACAGAATTCTATTACCTTTGGCAATGATCCAGGACATACACATTTATAGTCACATTGTGACTTTGGGACAAATAAGCAATGTTCTGCAGGGTGGTCAGACACAATGTTCCGTGACCTCACAATTAGCTATTATTGTTGGCATGTTTGTGGAACAAAGCCATGTTCTTCCCTGCAATGGCCTCTAAGGTGTGTGGCCTTGTCTGGTTTGCCTGTCATAAGCCTCATTTGTATCAGTTCCTAATGGCCTCGACTTGCATAAGGGCCACATACATCCCTACACGTTTAGTTGTGGGTGTTTTTTTCGGCTAAATAAGGTTGCAAGGATATACCCCTTTTACACTAAACTGTTTGTACACCATCCCAGATTGTTGACACAGTCACACACATTTCAGGACATACCCTGTATCACTACAAATACGTGTGGGTGAGTTTTCCCATGGGTATATTTGGGCCTGCAAGGTGATGGTGTAGATATTAGGACCCACATGTGAATTTTATTTTTTTGTCGTTAACTGATGGCGACATTACAAATCCTATGGAAAACATAGTGTATTAATCCTTTAGGAAACCGAGGTTTGCCCTTGCTGTAAAACTGTCCATCTGTGCATGCCACCTTGTTTGGCAGCAACGATGTGTGACCTGCTGCTCAAAAACAACCCCATACTCTATGTCCATTACAGTCGTTTCAAAAGCCAAGCCATCTGTTTGGTGTGTTTTATTTACCAAGACATTCCTGATTAGCATACATGGCAGCAAAAAGGAGTGTAGGCCACTAACGCCGAATGCTCATGTGTCACCTATGCTGCAGGACTCCATTTCCTGTCTTACTCATCTGCCCTATAGATCTGGGTTATGTGCATTGAGACCAAGGTCGCCCACACTGCGCCTTTTTGTGTCCATCTGATGGCAAACAACCCTGAAGAATGTGTTTGCCTCACAGTGTCAGGCTATAGCTTTGTCCACATAAAGTTTCAACAAAAAGTCAAAGCAATAGTTGTGGCCACTAATATGTCTTCAAGTGCCTAAATAGCTGTCCTGCCTAAGGCAGGGCACAGTGTAATTGTGCAGACAAATTTTAAAATTTCTAATGTAATGGCAAAAAATCGAGGACCAACACTACCCACACATAGAATATTGGTTGAGGCATGAGCCAAAATGTCCTTAATGTATTTGTTGCAATTCCATCTTAAGGCCAACAATGAAAAGACACATAATACACAGATACACTGAGTCAAAAAAGCGTGCACATGTTATGTTTGGCCTATGGTTTTGTTTCCAAACGCAACCCATTCACCAATTTTTTTTGTATTTACCCACAGAGCTGCTCACTACCACAGGCAGTGTGGTAACCGCCAGCACAGCTGCCTGAAGAGGCGAGGGAGGCCCCTGAACCACCACCACTTGGAGTGGAGGAGGAAGGAGTACCACCACCACCACCTTTGGGGCATGGCTGGCCACAGGAAGAAGAGGAGGATGAAGGGCCACACCAACGGTCTCCCCACCAAAACCAACCTCTGGCCATCCAGCTTCGTCCACTCCCGACTGCCAGCAGTGTGGGGAGTCACCAGAACCCCAGCAGCCATATTCTGATCCCGGGGGCACCAAATGACCACCTTGGACAATGTGATGCTGACTTTGCCCGCAGTCTCATACCTTTTCTGGCTCTCATTCCATTGGAGAGATGACTGCGGGCAAGGTCAGCAATCCACATTGTCCTTGATGCCTGTCGGCCCCCAAACCACCCTGGCCAGGTATTTAATTATTTGGAGGGGTGGCAGCAGTTGAGCGCAAACAGGCTAGACAGGCACACACCCCGGGACAGCTATGTGCCGACCCAGAGGCCTATCCAACATTTCTGGCCAACCAACATGGACCTCCCAACCCAAGGCCATTTCGAGACACCGGCCCAGATGACCCACCCTACAGGGTTACAAGCAGTGGGGGAGGCTATCCATGGGGCCCTGGACCTCCTCCAGGACCAGGGTGATGGTGGCCCGGTAGAGGCTACCCCACACAATCACCCCACCTACCACCAGCTGTAGGGTCAACTTTTTGTTTTTTTTTTTTTGTTATCAAAATAGTGCATTGCACTATTTCTATTTTTTTTTTCTGTTTTATTGTTTTTTTGTTTTTGCGTTTCTGAGCTTTCTAAATCTGACATCTTTGCCATTAAGGCGTGATAATACACATTTTGAAAAAACTGCTTTGTGTCTGTCTTTTTTCAGGGAATGGATGTGTAGGTTGTTTTGTGGGTGGGCTTAAAGTCATCATCATTAGCAAGTACTTTACGGCCCGCATGGCGCAGGGAAGGCACCTTGGTTAGTATGTGTAAAATCATGACTCCACACATACAAATGTTGCTGACAAATAAATAGTGCCTGTGTTTGGGCGGGTTACTTAATGACTCGCTATGGCAACAACACTAGGAACACAGATGCGAAGAGGCTGGGACGTCTACTTGCAACACAGTGCGTCTACGCGTTATCTCCGTAGCGTACAGTGGGACCTTCGCCAGGCTCCAGCAGGATCATAGTACAAGCAACGTCCAGGATGCAGGCATAGGCTTGTTGCCTCAAAAAATTAGCTCAAAGGGCTTAATAAACTCTTTTAGAATAGAGGAGGGCGCGTGGGTCTGAGAGCATCAGTACAAGCAACGTCCAGGATCAGGCATAGGCTTGTTGCCTCAAAAAATTAGCTCAAAGGGCTTAATAAACTCTTTTTAGAAATAGAGGAGGGTGCGTGGCCCATACTATATTCTTGCTTGTCCTGAGAGCATAGTACAAGCAACGTCCACAATGCAGGCATAGGCTTGTTGCCTCAAAAAATTAGCCCAAGGGGCTGTATTGTATTTTTTTTTTTTAAATTAATGAAAAATGCTCACAAGCGGATGCACTTGTAAAGTAAAATGATTTTTACTGATTGCGAATTTTTGTTAGCATGCAGCAAATGTTTCAGGAACATGACTTATCACATCGTCTGAGCTGAGGGAGATGCTGATACTTCCTGTCTTAAAAGGGCATAAAGTTAAGAGTGCAATATTCCAATCCTATTAATTATGATTAGGTTACTCTACATTTGGGTACTGTCGTCTGGGGAACTTACAAACTGATATCCAGTTCTTGTTGAACTTAATGATAGTCAGCCTGTCGGCATTTTCAGTAGTAAGCCGTGACCTTCTATCAGTGACTATACCCCCAGCGGCACTGAAAACACGCTCTGATGTCACACTAGCAGCTGGGCAGGCCAGCACCTCCAAGGCATACAAAGCGAGTTCTGTCCAGGTGTGAAGCTTGGAAACCCAGTAATTAAAGGGTACAGAAGGGTCGGTTAGGAAGCTGGTACTGTCACTGACATACTCGTTCACCATGTTGGAAAATTGTTGTCTCCTAGTCAAGGTGACCATAGGCATGATCCGTTGTTGATCAGAAGGTCTGTTGAACATCGCCCAGTTGGTGGACATCTTACCCCCACCTCTTTTGACATTGATGACGTTTGTGTCCCAACCAAAGGCTGCTGTTGCAAAGAGCTGGTTCTTCGGGGTATAGCGGAGTCAGACGGTGATATGGATATCAAATTGTCAACAACAACACTCTTGAAAAAATCCATCGTTAAGCCCCTGGGTGACTGCAACAGCAGCGACGGAAATTTGTCTTTGTATCTGGGGTCCAAAAAGGTTGACAACCAGTAGAGGTTGCTGGCATATATGTGAATGACGCTGGATCTTGGGAGAGACATTGAGACATTACGTCAGCCATGTGTGCCAAGCTGCAAAGACTCATCTCCTCGGTTACAACAGAATGAGGATCACTACGCATCATGGCCTCTAAATCGGTTTCCGCCTCTCCTCTTCAGCCCACCCATGCTGTACCGACATAAACGTAGGGTTGGGAGTACCATCAGGGTTCACATCAGTACCACAAAAAAATGAATCTTCTTCATCATCACCCTCATCACCTTCTTCTTCCAGACCCAATGTAGCCTGCTGATATTGGCTTGGCTGGCTAGGATCAGTGATGTTAAATTCTGGCTCCATAGCCATCCTCTGGGCCCTCAAAGATTCTGTTTTCAGATTCAGGAGCGATTCTTTAAGCAAACAGAGCATGGGGATAGTGAGACTGATAATGGACTGATCACCGCTGACAAGTTTGGTGCAGTATTCAAAGTTCTCCAGCAACTCGCAAAGATCAGCGATCCAGACCCACTCGAAAGTACTAATGTGTCTGGTCTGACTTCCGTGGTGACGGGCATGTTGCAGCTGGTATTCCGCTATTGCCAAATATATGAATGTTGAGTTCCATCGCGTGGGCATGTCGCAAATTAGCCGGTGTTTAGGCAAATTTAATTTGTTTTGAAGGGCTGAAAGACTGCCAACTGCTGTGTACGAATGTCAGAATGGGCGCAAATTCCTCACCTTCTCGAGTAGGTCAGATAACTCGGGGTATATTTTCAGGAATTTCTGAACTATTAGGTTCAGCACGTGAGCCAGGCAAGGCACGTGAACAAGGTTACCGTGCTTTAGTGCCGCCACAAGGTTTCGTCCTTTATCGCTGACAACAAGACCTGGTTGTAGTTGCAGTGGGGCCAGCCACTCATCAGTCTCTTGCTTAAGACCTTTCCACAGCTCAGTTGCAGTGTGAGGTGTGTCACCTAGACAGATAAGCTTCAGAAGAGCCTGTTGTCGCCTTGCTGAAGCACTACTGCAAAGCTCCCAACTTGGACGTGATGGTGCGGGCAGCTCAGCAGTGGACAAGGAAGTTGCAGAAGCAGATTGTGTACTGGACATATATGATGAGGTAGCCACCGGAATGATGTTGTGCCTGCTATTCGTGGAGTTGGTAGTATCTCAGATGGTCCACTTTGAGAAGTTGGGACACTGTCCATCAGGTTGATCCAGTGAGCCGTTACTGAGATGTATCTGCCCTGTCCACAACTACTTGTCCACGTGTCCTTGTTAGGTGGACTTTGGCGGTTACAGCATTTGTTAGTGCACGCTTTAAGTTAACAACGTGCTCGTGTAACGCGGGGACGGCACTACGTGAGAAAAAGTAGCGGCAGGGTACAGAGTATCGTGGTGCTGCCACAGCCAACAACTCCCGAAAAGACTCTGTACCCACAAACCTAAACGGCAGCATTTCCACAGCTAACAACTTTGCAATTTTCGCAGTCACTTTTTGGGAAAATGGGTTTGTCGATTGGTACTTCCGCTGCCTTTCATACAGCTGTGGCACAGACAACTGGACATTTGGCGCACACTGACCAGTGGCTTGACTACTGTCATGTCTGTCTTGTAGCGCAGCTTGGGAGGAGTACGTTTGAGCAGGAGCTGATGCCTGAACACTAGCTGGTGAAGGATGGATCTGAGGTGGCCTGGAAGTGTTGGGATCAGAAGGCACTGATTGTGAACCTTGATGGGCCGATCATTGAATTGGGTGCTTAACAGTCATATGCTTACGCATACTGCTGGTGCTCATGTTTCCTTTTCCCGGGCCCTTCTGCTTAGCCTTGCATGGCAGATGTTACAGATAACCATATTTGGGACAGATGTGGCATCCTTAAAAAATTGCCACACAATGGCTTTTCGTCCTTTATGTTGAATTGGAGGCAGAGGAGGATGACTCTGTACAACACCAACTGTTGACACAGTTTGGGCAACTGTGTTTACAGTTTGTGCAACAGTTGGTACACTTTGTGCAACAGTTGACACAATTTGGGCAACTGTTGTCACAGTTTGTGTTCTGGAGAAAGGAGTAAGCCTTGGTGCTTTTGGCGGTGGTACATAGCCACTTTCCTCCCCCTGGCTGCTCTGTTGGCTATGCATGCCAAGAGTCCAGGTAGGATCTGTGGTCTCATCATCCACGCCTTCCTCTTCAAAGTCTTCTGGATAACGTGACTGAGCAGGCTGGCCAGATGAGATGTGTGTCTCATCATCCTCATCATCATCCACCTCCTGAGATGCTGTATGCCTTTGCTGAAAGTGGCTTTCTTCAGTACGAGGTGCTTCAAAACTTTGGCCATGAATAGACATTACGTCTTCTTGAAGTATCTCGTCAGGCAGTGACAAAGAAAGGCCAGATGCAATCGAGGGCTGATAAGAACCAAATAAATCATCGGAGTGACCAAGGTCACACTCCAAGTTTTCCTCTGGCTGCCGATGGGTTGAGGAAATAGGAAGACTTTGAGGATTGGATGGCCCTGCGTTGTCTGTAGCGACACTAGACTGTGTTGGCAAGGACAATTGTGTACAGCAAGAACCAGTGGTCGAGGTGTTATCAGCCATCCAAGATGTTATCTGGTCATGCTCTTCCGGCCTCAAGACACATTTTTGTTGGGTACTGGGAATTTAGACGTGAGAAAGAGAGATCTATCAATCCTCGTCTGTCTACCTGTACCAGTGCCTTCTTGGGACACGGCTGCTACGGCCACGACCTCGTCCCCGTCCCTCTGCAACCTCTTTTTTGTGAAATTGTGGTGTTTGTGACATTGTTGACAAATGTACAGTCACCGCGATGGAGTTAGGTGTTGCAGTAGGCGTCACCTGCTGGCGGGTTAAGTGCGTGCTAACACTTGTCAGTGAAGCAGCACACTAGTCCCTGAAAAAATTATTAAGTGCGCACAGCCACTTGTCTATTAAGTGTGCACAGCCACCGAGATGGAGTTAGGTGTTGCTGTAGGCGTCACCTGCTGGCGGGTTAAGTGCGTGCTAATACTTGTCAGTGAAGCAGCACACTAGTCCCTGAAAAAATTATTAAGTGCACACAGCCACCAGATGGAGTTAGGTGTTGCTGTAGGCGTCACCTGCTGGCGGGTTAAGTGCGTGCTAATACTTGTCAGTGAAGCAGCACACTAGGTCCCTGAAAAAATTATTAAGTGCGCACAGCCACCGAGATGGAGTTAGGTGTTGCTGTAGGCGTCACCTGCTGGCGGGTTAAGTGTGTGCTAACACTTGTCAGTGAAGCAGCACACTAGTCCCTGAAAAAATTATTAAGTGCGCACACCACCGAGATGGAGTTAGGTGTTGCTGTAGGCGTCACCTGCTGGCGGGTTAAGTGCGTGCTAATACTTGTCATGAAGCAGCACACTAGTCCCTGAAAAAAATTATTAAGTGCGCACAGCCACCGAGATGGAGTTAGGTGTTGCTGTAGGCGTCACCTGCTGGCGGGTTAAGTGCGTGCTAATACTTGTCAGTGAAGCAGCACACTAGTCCCTGAAAAAATTATTAAGTGCGCACAGCCACCGAGATGGAGTCAGGTGTTGCTGTAGGCGTCACCTGCTAGCGGGTTAAGTGCGTGCTAACACTTGTCAGTGAAGCAGCACACTAGGTCCCTGAAAAAATTATTAAGTGCGCACAGCCACCGAGATGGAGTTAGGTGTTGCTGTAGGCGTCACCTGCTGGCGGGTTAAGTGTGTGCTAACACTTGTCAGTGAAGCAGCACACTAGTCCCTGAAAAAATTATTAAGTGCCCACAAGTAGTCGCACAAGTAGGTGGCGTACGTGCTATTTGCAAGTAGAGCAGCAACGCACTGATCTGCCACAGACAAAATAAAGCTGAAGGGGTGTTTATGACCCAAAATCTATCAGGTGCAAAAAAATTGTAAATAGTACCTCAGCTAAGCCTCTGACTTCAGCTATTAGGACAGCTGAGTGAGTAAGCTAAGCTATGAGGTCGGTCCTGTGAGCACTGTAAGGCTGCACCTCCCTGCCTGCCTGCCTGCCTACAGTCCTCTACACAGTACTCCTCTGTCCTCCTGGTAGCTCTCACAAGAGCTGTTTGGGTTAAATATAAGGAATTTTTAAGTTTCCCTACACTGACTGACACTCCCTATGATCTGCTCCAGCATCTACCTCACCCTGCTCTAGGTCAGATCTCACAGGAATGTGGAGAAAATGGCGGTGGCAAGGCTTATATACAGCCTCGCCTCTCATACATGACATAGGCATCACGATGGACAGAAGCCAATCATAGTCCTGCCACAACCAACAGGGCTGTGGCATTACTGAATATGATTGGCTAACATGCTTGTCCATCTTCACAAGTTTTCTGACCTAACACGCTAGGCTGTCTCGGAAGCTTTGTCGGAACATAACAGATTCTGTATTCGCGAGTCCCGAATAAAGAATACAGGACTTGGATTCGTAGACTCGCTCAGACTCGCTCAGACTCGCTGCTGACAGCGGGTATCTGTGAAGCGGTGCGATTGTGTAAACGATTTGGGGAGATTCAAGCTACATAGCGATGTGATATAGCGAGTCTAGCGAGTGAGAAAAAGGAAACTCTGACAAAACTAGGATTGTCATTGACTTGTATTGGACTCGTTACTGTGCGAGTAATAGCTGTGAAACTCGCAGAGTACCGAGTCCTGCGAGTCCCTTACTACTCGCCGAGTAACGAGTTCTAGCGAGTAGACTCGCCCATCCCTATAGACTGTTCATGTCTTTGTCAGTGGGCAAACTTACAAAATCAGCAAGGGATCAAATACTTATTTCCCCCACTATACATACTAATTTCTCCCAGTGTATTAACCATAAAAAAACACATATTGGCAAGAAAAATGAGCGTCGTCTCCATACCATTTATTAAGTAAGTTGCAGCCTACACACCTAAATTAGCCTTATAAGAAATTAAAGATTGATTGATTGATAAATTAATAAATAATAATAAATTGTTACATGTCATGCATCTACAAGTAAACCTCCTTAATATGCATTAAACATAGAGAAAAAATATTAAAATGTCAATCTGGCATCAACAATATGTTCAGTAATGTAATATAATGTTATATCTCTATTAAGATTTGACGTTTCAACAAATGACTGGATACAGTGCAATCAAATTCCAGCAAAAATCTGCAAGTTTCCTGTAAGTGGACTTACTGAAGGAAAAACATATCAATTCCGAGTGAAAGCGCTCAATCATGCCGGAGTAAGTCATCCGTCAAAGCCTAGTGAACCTGTGACTATGAGCGATCCAGCTGCAGAGAAAAATTCCATAGGTTTGTATAAGAACTTTTTTACATGACAATAAATTGAAATAACACATAGATTTGCATGCAGCTCCCTTTACATGCTTTCATAGTGAGACAACTAGGGAATGCAATACGCCAATCTGATGCAAAAATAATGACCACATCGGAAATTATGGGAACAATTATATGAATTAAATTGCCTGTGGTATATAGGAAAAATACAGAGACGGACATTGGAGCAACCTTTGCAGCTAGATAGGGGCCCAAAAATGAAGGGGGCCCATTTCTACCTTCAAAGCAGGTGGTGAAATTGTGCATTATGATGAGCTATTAAACTGTAAAGGGCCCATGTAGTGTTCTTGCACAAGGGGCCTTTTCTGTTCGTCCCTGCATAAATGTATACAAAGAATTCAGAGTACAAAACTTGATACAATACTTTGTCTGACTCACAAGGGACTGGGTACTTAGGTCTCGGGCGGTCAGTTGCGGGGGATGTCACGGGTGGTCCGTGCCCGTGCCTGTGCCCTTGGGTGACAACAAAAAGGGGTATATTTACAGGGATTGGAGTTCTCAGTGATGACGCCACCTGTAGGTTCCGGTGAGGGCACCGGCGCTGCTTGAGCCTCCGGGGTGATGGGCGGCAGCAAGGTGGAGTGGCTCCCTACAGGAGGAGCGGGGTCCTCGAGGCTAAGGGTTGTGATGGTGGAATAGGGCAGCACAGTCGTTGCTGCACAGAGTTGGAGTAGTGGAGCATGGTTGATGTAGTGCAGGATGAGTGGAAGGAGGGACACACACACATTAAAGTCTTTTGGTTCCTTTACTGATGACCGGTTGCAGGTACACACATCCAGAGTGAAGGAAAACACCTTGGGATCTCCACAGCGAGTAGGGTTGTAGGCCTCCTTATTCTGCTTTCCTGTTCTGAGTCGGGCAGGTATGGAACCTAACAGGTGACCGGCTCTGTGACATCACCACAGGATCTTCAGTCACCAGAAGACACTGTCACTGCCCTGCAGCAGCCGTTTGGAAGGTAAAGTATCCTCAGAGAGGATTTTTTTTTCTATTTACACATTTCGGAGGGGAGAGGACAGGGGGAGGACAAGGGGGAGCATAGAGGAGAGGGAGAGCCTAGATAGAAGAAGGGACAGACAGGGAGTGACAGGGACAGGTAGAGAATAAGCAGGGAGAACAGAATCCACATGGATCCTGCATAGACACGGATCGGATGGCTATTTGCCATCCAAGTGCAGGGATCCATGTGGATCCGTGCCTGTCCGTGGGATCCTCCTTCAAATTCGGATCCCACGGACAGGCACAAAATCGTGATGTGAACCAGGCCTAACATGTATTAATGGGATGTGAAATGTATAAAAATAAATGTTTTATTATTATAATACCTTGTTTACTTCTGTTTCCTTTTGCATTTCCAGTGATTCCATATGATGAAGCAAGGGTAATTACACTCAATAAAGTGGATCTTGAAGGTAAGTATGTACACAAAGAATTTGTATATTTAGGCTGGTTTCACACTGCGGTTTTTTTCACTGATCAGTGTCCCTCCGGTTTGTGTGCCAAAGCAAGGAGTGTCTCCAAAACGCAGAACATTATAGTTTTTCTCTGCAAGTTTCTCTCCTGGTTTTGGCATACAAACTGGATGGAATCTGATCAAGGAAAAACTGCAGTGTGAAACTAGCCTAAATAGCCCATTACATGCTACTATATCGTTAACGATATCGTTGAAACGTCACGGCTTTTGGGACGGTGCAACGACGTCATTGCGTGCGACAACCAACGATAAGTTGGGTGATCGTTGATCGCAGGTTTATAAACAAGACCATAAATCAGTCGTTGGTCGTCCATTTAACCTGCAGCATCGTCATGTGTGACACCTTGATAACGATGTTGTTTACGACTTCGCCTATTCAGAACTGAGGAGCATCCAATCGACTGCTAATATCGCTCGCTTGTCGCGGAGTCGTTGCTGCGTCGTTCAAGCGATCCAGGCCAAGTCGGATCGTTGGTGGGATCGCTGGGACATTGAAGCGTGTAACGGGCCCTTTAGTAGAAGAATATGTGTGAAGGCCAATAAACACTATGTACAGTTGTGGCCAAAAGTATTGACACCCCTGCAATTCTGTCAGATAATACTCAGTTTCTTCCTGAAAATGATTGCAATCACAAATTCTTTGGTATTATTATCTTCATTTAATTTGTTTTCAATGAAAAAACACAAAAAGAATTGTCCTAAAGCTAAATTGGATATAATTCCACACTAAACATAAAAAAGGGGGTGGACAAAAGTATTGGCACTGTTAGAAAATCATGTGATGCTTCTCTAATTTGTGTAATTAACAGCACCTGTAACTTACCTGTGGCACCTAACAGGTGTTGGCAATAACTAAATCACACTTGCAGCCAGTTGACATGGATTAAAGTTGACTCAACCTCTGTCCTGTGTCCTTGTGTGTACCACATTGAGCATGGAGAATTGAAAGAAGACCAAAGAACTGTCTGAGGACAGAGAAACCAAATTGTGAGGAAGCATGAGCAATCTCAAGGCTACAAGTCCATCTCCAAAGACCTGAATGTTCCTGTGTCTACCGTGCGCAGTGTCATCAAGAAGTTTAAAGCCCATGGCACTGTGGCTAACCTCCCTAGATGTGGACAGAAAAGAAAAATTGACAAGAGATTTCAACGCAAGATTGTGTGGATGGTGGATAAAGAACCTCAACTAACATCCAAACAAGTTCAAGCTGCACTGCAGTCTGAGGGTACAACAGTGTCAACACGTACTATCCGTCGGCGTCTGAATGAAAAGGGACTGTATGGTCGGATACCCAGGAAGACCCCACTTCTTACCCTGAGACATAAAAAAGCCAGGCTGGAGTTGGCCAAAAATTACTTGAGAAAGCCTAAAACATTTTGGCAGAATGTTCTCTGGTCAGATGAGACAAAAGTAGAGGATTTGGGGCAAAGGCATCAACATAGAGTTTACAGGAGAAAAAAAGAGCCATTCAAAGAAAAGAACACGGTCCAAACAGTCAAACATGGCGAGGTTCCCTGATGTTTTGGGGTTACTTTGCTGCCTCTGGCACTGGACTGATTGACTGTGTGCATGGCATTATGAAGTCTGAAGACTACCAACAAATTTTGTAGCATAATGTAGGGTCCAGTGTGAGAAAGCTGGGTCTCCCTCAGAGGTCATGAGTCTTCCAGCAGGACAATGACCCAAAACACACTTCACAAAGCACTAGAAAATGGTTTGAGAGAAAGCACTGGAGACTTCTAAGGTGGCCAACAATGAGTCCAGACCTGAATCCCATAGGACACCTGTGGAGAGATCTAAAAATGGCAGTTTGGAGAAGGCACCCTTCAAATATCAGAGACCTGGAGCAGTTTGTCAAAGAAGAATGGTCTAAAATTCCAGTAGAGTATTGTAAGAAACTCATTGATGATTACCGGAAGCAGTTGATCCCAGTTATTTTGGCTAAAGGTTGTGCAACCAAGTATTAGTCTGAGGGTGCCAATACTTTTGTCTGGCCCATTTTTGGAGTTTTGTGTGAAATTATCAATGTTTTTCTTTTTGCTTCATTCTCTTTTGTGTTTTTTCATTGAAGACAAATTAAATGAAGATAATAATACCAAAGAATTTGTGATTGCAATCATTTTCAGGAAGAAACTGAGTATTATCTGACAGAATTGCAGGGGTGTCAATACTTTTGGCCACAACTGTATGTACGGGTCATTCCATGTCAAGTGAACCAATGATTATTACCTCTATATTTTTAATTCTTTTGAGATTTTGTTATTTGATAATAGCATGTCAGACAATGCAAAATGTGAAGAGAAAATTTTTTTTAAAAATTTATTTTTTTTTTAAATGATTTTCAAAGTTCGGAAAAAGTGTGAATTTCGCTGTTGCCTGCCTTTACGTTTCTCCTCATAACTAAGGCTAGGAATAAGATAGAGAGACAAAATAAACACCATTCTACTCAGAACTATACAGGCTTTCACCAGATATGTCACAAGAGGATCTTTGTTAATATTTTACCCATGTGATCGCAAGCGCAAAATTTTAAAACGTATTTCCGAAAAATCGGCGCGCTTTAAATATTTCAAAAACTGCCCATGTGTCTGCTTTGCTCTTAGCCACATCTGTACCAAATTTCAAGTTGGGATCGCAATGGGATCATATTTTAACATATTTTACTATTAATAGCGTCAATGGGTCATTCCATATCAAGTGATCTAAATATGAATATTTTTTTTTACCTGACGTCTTTAGATTTTTTTTTTTTTTTCCTTTATGAAGTACTACTTTAGTTAATTACAAATTAAAAGTTTGGAATTTTTTTCTTCATCAGTTAATTTTTTACAGATTTTTAAAGTTTAAAAAAAGGGTGAATTTTGGCCTGGTACGACTTTAAATTTTTTTATCTCGGGCTAGAAATAAGATAGAGAAACAAAATAAACACCATTCTACTCAGAACTGTCCAGGCTTTCACCAGATATGTCACAAGAGTATATTTGTTAATTTTAATTTTTTACCTATGCGAATGCAAACGCAACATTTTGAAACGCATTTCCGAAAAAAACATTTTAATAAAAATTTTCCAAAACTGCCCATGTGTCTTTTATGCTCTTAGCCACATCTGTACCAAATTTCAAGTTGGGATCGTGATGGGATCATATTTTAAAATATTTAACTATGGTTAATCTCATTTTTATTAAATTTTGAAAAAACATATGAAAGACATACATTCAATCTTTTAACAAAATCTTGAGACATATAAAATATACAAAAAGAGAATTCACAAAGTTATTAGTAACTTTAAGATAAGCTGCAAATTTACTTTTGCGCTTATCTCTGGTGCAATATATACTACAATCTAAATATAATTCCAAACACTCAAGTATACAACCTTTCTCAGGGTTTTGAGATGTTCTGATGTCAAGGGGACAAGCAGCCCCAGCAGAATGATTTTTATTACTTGGCCCCTTCTAACAGGTTGACCACGTAAGTGGGTCATTACCCGTTGAGGCCTAGTTGGAATAGTCTATCGACTGGTGTACCGGAAAGGAAGGCCGAAATATTAATGATCTACTCACAGCTCAGAGTTTTCGATACCTGTCCTAATGTTCACTAGAATTCTGAAGGTATAGGCGTAGAAAGGAAATACCTAGACTGAATGTATCAGATGGGAAGAAAAGAGAGATAGAAAAGAAGAGAGAGAGAGAAGAGAAACAAAAACCATTAGAAAAAGTTATACTGGGAAAGAAAAGCCACGTAAGAAAAAAAAAAAAAAGGAGGGGGGGGACGGGTGAGGTATGGGAAGGAGAAAGGGTACTCATCCCACTGGCTCCCCATCAGCCAGAGGTCGAGCCATATTATCTGTGCTGGAAAAGATACTCCTAAATTCTGCAGAGTCGTGAAAAAGAATCCATTCAACCCAAATCCCTAAGAATTTGTTCCGAGATCCCGACGCATCAGCTGCGAGCTCCTCCATTCGATATGTGTCCATCAATTCTTTGAACCAATCAAGTAGAGATGGAGCCCGGCTTGATTTCCAGAACCTCGGGATCACAGCACGAGCAGCCGAGATGCAAAAGCGGAGAATATCCCTCTTCTGTAGCCCAATAGGACCTGGAAAAATGGATAACATTGCCGATTCTGGGCAGCATTCGGCTTCTTTACCTGTTATCCGGGCGTATGCATTGAAAACCTCAGACCAGAACCGACGGATTTCCCCAAAACTCCACCAAATGTGTATCATTGTACCCTTCTCTTCCCCACAGCGCCAGCAGGTATCAGGGGTTCCAGGGAACATGTTCCGGAGTGTCGTCGGGCACAAGTACCATCTAGTGAGCAGCTTATAGCTTCTTTCTTGTGCAGAACAAGCGCTAGCTAGTGAGTGAGTAAATATAAAGCATTTCTGCCAATTAGCTTCTGAAATGCTACACCCCAATTCCCTCTCCCAAGCACGTTGGAAGTAAAGGGTGCCCTGCTCTCTCATGGACCCTAAGGCCTGGTATAGAAATGATATTTTGCGCCTTGGTGGAGCCTCCAGTTGGAATAACCTCTCCAATACGTTGGGCGTCAATCTTACCCTGCAAGAGTGGTCAGCTGAATATAATTATGCTCTGTATTGGAGAAATTCGAATCACTTAAGAGGTCTCGTAGGTTGTTTGAGTTGTAGCTCTGCCATCGGGGGCAAACCACCACTGGACAGAGTCTGTCCTACTCGGGTGTCATCCACAATCCGCCAACATAAAAATCTCTGCCTGTCAAATCTGGGTGGGAAAGATGGGTTGGAAAAAAGGGGAGTCAAAGGGCTAAGTCTGTCGTTTAAGCGGAGGTGTTTTCGTCACTAGGTGCCATACCTTCAAGGTGTTTTCTGGTCATGTCTGTCAAAGGTACTAGGTCTGTGGAGTCTTTAGGGGAAATCCAAAGCAGGTGTTTCAGCGGAATCCCCAAACCCTCTTGCTCCACCCCTACCCATTTCTTGGAGGACGCATGATAATGCCAATCTAGAGCTCTAACAAGAGAGGAAGCCTCAAAGTACGCTCGTATGTTGGGTAGTCCAACCCCTCCTCTGGTCTCGGGCAAGGATAGGATATTCATTCGCAATCTGGACCTCTTGCCCCCCCAGACAAATCTAAGGATCATAGATTGCATTTTGGAGAGGAAGCCTCTATCCAATAGAACAGGAACTGTCTGAAAAGTATATAAGAGTCGGGGCAAGACATCCATCTTGACTACGTTTATTCTCCCGAACCAGGATAGCTTTAATTGTCTATAGGAGGTAAATGCCGATTCCGCGTTAGTCAAAAGGGGTTGATAATTTAAATTGAATATTTGTTTAAGATCTTTTGGTATAAGGACTCCCAAGTACTTAATGGCTTCTACTTTCCATTTAAATGGGAACTGTTTAGATAGATGAGAAACCAATTCTCCAGGCAAAGAAATATTGAGTGCCTCGGTTTTGGAGCAATTCACTTTAAAGTTGCTCAATTGTCCGAACCGTTCAAACTCCATTAAGACCGAAGGGATGGAGACCAGGGGCTGGGAGATGTAAAGTAGCAGGTCATCTGCAAATAAGGCTAATTTGTGATGACTCTGTCCCAGCTTGACCCCATGGACGCATTCATTGGACCTAAGTGCAAAATATTTAACTATTATAGTGTCAATTCAAGAGTCACCAAGAACACAATCAGTCATTTTTTCACAATTGCCCGTCAATAGTTTGAATTTGATATAAAGAAACATAGTCTTGTAACATCTCAAATGAAAGCTGTTACCGTTCTGAGTAAAATGATGCCTCTCCCACTTCATTATCTTATTTCTAGCCTGAGATAAAAAAAATTTAAAGTCGTACCAGGCCAAAATTCACCCTTTTTTAAACTTTAAAAATCTGTAAAAAATTAACTGATGAAGAAAAAAATTCCAAACTTTTAATTTGTAATTAACTAAAGTAGTACTTCATAAAGGAAAAAAAAAAAAAAAAAATCTAAAGACGTCAGGTAAAAAAAAAATATTCATATTTAGATCACTTGATATGGAATGACCCATTGACGCTCTTACTAGTAAAATATGTTAAAATATGATCCCATTGCGATCCCAACTTGAAATTTGGTACAGATGTGGCTAAGAGCACAGCAGACACATGGGCAGTTTTTGAAATATTTAAAGCGCGCCAATTTTTCGGAAATGCGTTTTAAAGTTTTGCGCTTGCGATCACATGGGTAAAATATTAACAAATATCCTCTTGTGACATATCTGATGAAAGCCTGGACAGTTCTGAGTAGATTGGTGTTTATTTTGTTTCTCTATCTTATTTCTAGCCCGAGATATGATAGAAAATGTAAAGCCATACCAGGCCAAAATTCGCACTTTTTTAAAACTTTAAAAATCTGTAAAAAATTAACAGATAAAGAAAAAAATTCAAAACTTTTTTTTTGTAATTAGATAAAGTTGTTCTTCAGATAGAAAAATTTTTTTAAAAATCTGAGGACGTCAGGAAAAAAATATTCATTTTGGATCACTTGACATGGAATGACCCGTACTGAGCTTATAAGCCATATAATTGTCTGGGATATGTATTTCGTTCCATTATTGCTCCAGGATTGCAATCTAACTTACCTATCAGCCAAATGTTATTGTTATGTTCTACACCTTGCTGCTCTTTAAATACTGCCTGTTAAAGGTTACTACATTTATGGTTTTACCTACTGTCTAATTGATCCCCCTTGCCGACCACCATAGGCAGGAGTATGTTTGAGTAGGTGATAAGTTACCCTGTAACTGTTTTAATTTTTTTTATTTTACTTAGGGATGAGCGAGTCCTAAATTACTCGGAATCGCTAGACCCGCACGAGTCCGAGCCCAGGACTCGGTACTCGTTGCGAGTCTAGCGAGTCCAATGTTAATGAATAGGGAATAGGGATTCGCGAGTCCCGAATAGAGAATACAGGACTCGGAATCGCAGACTCGCTAGGATTCGGACTCGTAGATTGCCATTGTCTTGCATTGGACTCGTTACTGACGAGTATTCGCTAAAAGACTCGCCGATTACCGAGTCAGCGAGTCCCTTAAGAATCGCCGAGTAACGAGTCCTAGCGAGTAGACTCGCTCATCCCTAATTTTACTCTGTTGTTGTACTGTCACTTGCAAATACTAAAAAAGAAAATAAAAACACCTCATCAAAGTGTGCACCCCCGTCTCTACAGTGGTTCTTTCTCTTCCATAATTCTCAGCTTTACCACTGAGTGGGGTCGAACCTAGTAATATAATTTTTGAAGTATGTGCACCCCCATTTTTTAACTTCAATCATTATATATGTGTCCCTGTTATGTACTGTGTAATGGATGTGTCTGACCATACAGGGACATGGTCTGATCATACCACATTTCCGGTGCTGAGATAATTTTATATATGTGTCCCTGCCAGGGCTGTATTTACTATTAGGCACTCGTGGTCCAGTGCCTGGGGCGACAGATAGAAGGGGGCTGCGCCAGGGGAGAGTTTTTTGTTTTTTTTAACTTCTCTCCCCCAGATCCATATGAAAACCGGAGTCTTTGTGGGGGAGGGGGGTGTCGCTGGGTCTGACGCTGCCGGCATTGCCACCTGCCCGCATTGCCCAGCAATGAGAGCGCTCGCTGCACGCCGCTGGGAGCTGTACAGAACCAGGAAGTGCGGAAGCTCTACTGAACCCGCACTTCCGGGTTCCGTAGAGTCTGACCTGCCGTGTGGCACCGACGAGCGCTCTCAGCACTGGGGCACATGCCGGCGGGTGGCAATGCCGCCACCATGCTTTGCACTGGTGACACCACCCCCCCCACCCCACAAGGTGCCTTGGTGCCAGGGTGCCTTGGTACTGGCGCCTGGTGCCTGAATGCCAGGGTGCCAGGCGCCTGGTGCCGGGCAACAGGGTGCCGGGGTGCTGGACTCTTGGGTGCCAGGGTGCCTGAATGCCAGGGTGCCGGGCACCAGAGTGCCTGGTGCTGGGCGCCGGGTGCCAGGGTGCCTTGGTGCCAGGGTGCTGAGTGCCTGGTGCCAGGGCACCTGGTTCCAAGGTGCCAGGGTGCCTGAATGCCAGGGTGTCCTTGGTGCCAGGGCACCTGGTGCCGGGGTGCTGGGTGTCTTGGTTCCAGGGTGCCTTGGTACCAGGATGCCTGAATACAAGGGTGCCTGGTGCCTTGGTGCCAGGGTGCCTGAATGCCAGGGTGCCAGAGCACCTGGTGCCAGGGTGCCTTGGTGCCAGGGTGCCTAGTGCCGGGCGCCAGGGTGCCTGAATGCCAGGTGCCCTGGTGCCAGGCCCTGCAGCCTTGGTGCCAGGGTGCTGGTGCCAGGGTGCCGGGCACCTGGTGTCGTGTTGCCTGGTGACTGGGTGCTGGCACCAGGGTGCCTCAATGCCAGGGCACCTGAATGCCAGGGCGCCGGTGTGCCGGGCACCTTGTGCCAGGGTGCTGGGTGTCGGGTCCCTGGTGCTGCCGGGTGCCTGGTGGTGCCTTGGTGCCAGGGTGCCGTGTGGTGCCTGTGCTGCTGGGTGCCTGATGCTGCCTGGGTGCCTGGTGGTGTCTGGGTGACTGTGCTGCCGGGTGCCTGGTAGTGCCTGGTTCTGCTCGGTGCCTGGTGCTGCCGATTGCCTGGGTGCCTGGTGGTGCCTGGGTGCCTGGTGTTGCTGTGTGCCTGGGTGCAGGTGTTGCCAGATGCCTGGTGCTGCCGGGTGCCTGCTGCTGTCAGGTGCCTGGTGGTGCCTGCTGCTGCAGGGTGCCTGGTGATGCTGGTTGCCGCCAGGTGCTGGAGACAGGGAGCCAGAGAGGAACAAGCTGCCGGGTGCTGGGTACCTGGTGCTGGAGACCGGGAGCTGCAGAGGAAGAAGCTGCCGGATGCCTGGTGCTGGAGATTGGGAACCACAGAGGCAGAAGCTGCCTTGTGCTGGAGACCGGGAGCCGCAGAGGAAGAAGCTGCCGGGTACCTGGTGCGAGAGACCGGGAGCCACAGAGGAAGAAGCTGCTGGGTGCCTGGTGCCGAGTGCCTGGTGCTGGAGACCGGGAGCCGCAGAGGAGGAAGCTGCGGTACCTGGTGCCAGAGACCAGGAGCTGCAGAGGAAGAAGCTGCCAGGTGCCTTGTGCCTGGTTCCAGAGACTGGGAGCCACAGAGGAAGAAACTGCCGGGTGGCTGGTGCTGGAGACCGGGAGCTGCAGATGAAGAAGTTGCCTGATGCCAGGTGCCTGGTGTTGGTGAGCGGGAGACTGGGAGCCACAGAGGAAGAAGCTGCTGGGTGCCTGATGTCGGTTAGCGAGAGACTGGGAGCCACAGAGGAAGAAGCTGCCGGGATCAGGAGTGTGGAGTCAGGTAAGATGCTGTAACAGCCGAAGATAGCAGCCTGGGGGGACAGAGTGTGATGGATGGATGGATGGATGGGGTGGTCTGGAAGAGGGGCAGAATGAGATGGATGTGGCGGCCTGGAAGAGGGGGCAGGATGGGATGGGTGGGTGGGGGAGGCATGGAAAAAGGGAGAGAACGGGATGGATGGATGGATGGATGGGGGCAGCATGGAAAAGGGGGGAGAAGATGGATGGATGTGGAAGAAGGTACATGGATGGATGGGGAGAAGGTACATGGATGGAGGGGGGATGGGGAGAGGGTATATGGATGGTTTGGTCCATGGGGGAGAAGGTACATGGATGGATAGTTTGGTGGATGGGAGAGAAGGTACATGGATGGATGGATGGGGGATGGGGGAGAAGGTACATGGATGGATGGGGGGATAAAGGGAGAAGGTACATGGATGGATAGGGAGGAAAAGCTACATGGAAATGGGGGGAGAAACTACATGGAATGTGGGGGAGAAGGCTGCGTGGAACATGGGAGGGAGATGGGGGGAAGGATGAGCTGCATGAGACGTATGGGGGGAGGATAAGAAACATGGGATTCAGGGGAATGGGGGTGAGGATGAGCTGCATGGAACATAAAGATGGAGGATGAGCTGCATGGGACATATGGGGGGTGAACAGTATGGGACATGTGAGAAGAGGATGAGCAGTATGGGACATTTAATATGCATACACATTTATATAGGGAACGTACTGTTCTGGTGATGTATTGCTGGTGGTTCTGGTGATGTACTGACAGAGGTTATAGTGATGATGTATTATTGTATTGATGAGGGTTCTGGTGATGTATTGACTGGTTTTGATGATGGATTACTGTATTGACAGTGGTTCTGGTGATGTAGTCACGTGGATGTTGTAATCTTAATTTAACAGACTTGATCCTAAAACATTATAGGGCAAGTGTGCGTGAATAAATATACAGCTGAATGTCAGCCAAACAATTGACTAAAGCCCCCAAGCAATATAGATAGGTGTCCGAACGCTCAGCCGTCAGCAAGCTTGCTCATTTCTCCCATATACAGGAGCACTCATTCTTCCCAGTGTTCCTGTATACTGTATGGAAGTTGCTGTTAGGCCCCTTTCACATCAGCGGTTTGCTGATGTATCCAGCAGATGGCGCCGGATCTGCCATCCAATGGCCGACTTGCAGCACCGATCCAGCAAGCCCCATGCCTTGTCTATAGGGCTTGCGGTCAGGTGCGGCAAGTGTGGTTCTGCCGGATCCCGCAAATCCGGCACTTGCCGCAGCAAAAGAAAAACCACTGCTAATTGTGTTTTTTTCTGTGACAGCAACTGCCGGATTTGCCGGATCGCAGCAAAACTGCAATTGCCGCAAGCCCCATAGAGAAAGAATGGTGAAATGATGTGGTAAATCTGCCGGATCCGGACAGAACCGCTGATGTGAAAGGGACCTTAGACGTCTCTGGCTGCAGCTTGTAATCGGACACGCTGGATCCTTATTTCCCTCGACCAATCATCAGTTAGAGCCCCCATACACATTAGACTGTCAGCGCAGGTTTAGCCAACTTTAGTCTCATGTGTATGGAGGTCCTCACTACTATCTGAACGCTACGAGCACTGACATGTGTGAACCCCCTGAGTGCTGGAATTCAGATAAAAAATAGGACACACCGTTAAAAAGGAAAACCTCAAAAGACTGAACATATGAACAGCCGTTCTTACATTGCCGCACATGAGTTCATTCCTTTTAGCATTTTTGTGTTGCTATCTCAGACGGAATACTGAGCGAATCTGCCTGAAAAATAAAATACTGTGTCTATGTACACTTAGGCTAGGGTCACATCGGCGTTTTTTGTTTAAAATCCTGATCCGGTTTTGAACTTTAAAAAAGCTCAAAACCGGACCAGGAAACGCTCCTGATAGGAGCCAATGCAAAACACCGGATGGCTTCACAAGCCATCCGGTGGCCGGATCCGGCACTGCTGCCTGCGTTTAAAATCATGCAGGCAGCAGTTTTCGCAGCGTTTCTGGGACCGCACTGCGGTAACCGGATGGCTCAGGATGTGTAATCCTGAGCCATCCGGTAACTGCCGAGGTTGCGGATCCCGGCTATTGGCGGGATCCGCAACCTTAATAAAGAGTTAAATTGTTGATCTCAATGACTTGTTAAGGTCTGTAGGGGGGCTTAGACCCCCCTACAGACCGGCCGACCACTTATACAGTGTTCTTGTACAATTTGTCAATGGGCACGGGCTCTTCGGAGCAAAGTGCCCCCCCCCCCCGTATCACTATACAGGGGTGCATACACCCCTGTATTACAATGATGCATTAATCATGTGTAGTCCAAAAAGGATTTGATTACTCGCAATGTAAGTTCATACTTACATGCTGTTGTAGGCAGAGTCCAGCGAAATCCATAGGCGGGGCTGTGTGCAGCAGCCTCCGCCCGCTTCATGTTGATGGCCGCCCCCTCTGGCCGTAATCCACTGTTGTGAGGGCGGATACGTCGTTAAAGGGGCGTGGCTAACCTCGGCACATAGTTAGCCACGCCCCTTTAACGACGTATCCGCCCTCACAACAGTGGATTACGGCCAGAGGGGGCGGCCATCAACATGAAGCGGGCGGAGGCTGCTGCACACAGCCCCGCCTATGGATTTCGCTGGACTCTGCCTTCAACAGCATGTAAGTATGAACTTACATTGCGAGTAATCAAATCCTTTTTGGACTACACATGATTAATGCATCATTGTAATACAGGGGTGTATGCACCCTGTATAGTGATACGGGGGGGGGGGGGGGCACTTTGCTCCGAAGAGCCCGTGCCCATTGACAAATTGTACAAGAACACTGTATAAGTGGTCGGCCGGTCTGTAGGGGGGTCTAAGCCCCCCTACAGACCTTAACAAGTCATTGAGATCAACAATTTAACTCTTTATTAAGGTTGCGGATCCCGCCAATAGCCGGGATCCGCAACCTCGGCAGTTACCGGATGGCTCAGGATTACACATCCTGAGCCATCCGGTTACCGCAGTGCGGGATTCAGCACACATTTTTGAAAAAAAATGTGTGTGCCCGCCATTGCGTTCACCGCATCCGGATCCGGATGCGGTGAATGCAATTTAGGTTTTCAATGTGACCCTACCCTTAGTCTGACTGATCGGAGGGGGGGGGGGTAAGGTGACCATCACTGAAAGTGCCTAGCGCGGCATGAACTGCAAATACGGCCCTGGTCCCTGCTATGTACTGTGTAATGGATTTGTCTGACCGTACAGGGACATGGTTTGATCATACCACATCTCCTGTGCTGAGATAATCTTATATATGTGTCCCTGCTGTGTACTGTGTAATGGATTTGTCTGATCGTACAGGGACGTGGTCTGATCATACCACCTCTCCTGAGATAATCTTATATACGTGTCCCTGCTATGTACTGTGTAATGGATGTGTCTGACCATACAGGGACATGGTCTGATCCTACCACATCTCCTGTGCTGAGATAATCTTATATATGTGTCCCTGCTATGTACTGTGTAATGGATTTGTCTGACCGTACAGGGACATGGTCGGATCATACCACATCTCCTGTGCTGAGATAATCTTATATATGTATCCCTGCTATGTACTGTGTAATGGCCGTGTCTGACCGTACAGGGACATGGTCGGATCATACCACATCTCCTGTGCTGAGATAATCTTATATATGTGTCCCTGCTATGTACTGTGTAATGGATGTGTCTGACCATACAGAGACCTGGTCTGATCATACCACATCTCATGGGCAGGAGAGAAAGTAAAAGCGTATACAGACTGTTGAATGGTAACAATGCAGTTCTAGAGATGGGTACCCAAAAAGGATCCTGTCCCGTAATTCAATGAAGATAAATTCGACACCCCATGATGTTGAAACTGTGAGATTTATTGAAAGAATAAACAGCAATCCTGAGTAATAAACGTTTCAGTCTTCGAGCCGCTTTACACACACTAACTTCTGTGACCAACTTCTGTGTCCAACTTCTGAACAGATCTCTGGTTGCAGTGAAATCATGGACACATTGTTACATTTGTACACAGCCACAATATGGAACAATGTGTCCATGATTTCACTGCAACCAGACATCTGTTCAGAAGTTGGACACAGAAGTTGGTGTGTGTAAAGTGGCCCTTAAGGTACCTTCACACACATATTGCTAGGCAATTTTACTTGCAATTTGCTGGTTGCAGTGAAATCCTGGACACATTGTTCTATTTTGTGGCAGTGTACAAATGTAACAATGTGTCCATGATTTCACTGCAACCAGCAAATTGCAAGTGAAATTGCATGCAATGTTGCGACGTGTAACGGTACCCAGAGAGTTTCACCCATTCTGGAGTGCCAAATATATGTTCATTGCAAAAAAATGCAGACAGGACAGCATAGGATCACAGCTGATTATTTCTGTCAGGTGAAACAATTCTTTAAACAGGCAAGGAAATGTTTTTCCTTACAGAAAGCAGGAGTTGCAATCCCATGCTGTCCTGTCTGTCCTGTCCACTTGTACTTCCTAATGGCCCAGGACAATTCTGTGAGTAACCTCACTTTGAGGCATCTGTTCATCAAAGTGCACCTCTACAAAAGCCTTGACTTTCTGGGGACAAAGTCTAGAAAATTAAATGGGTTATACAGGACTTATTTTCCTTATTAGCATGCAAAAGAAAAAACAAAGGTTGCACCACGCTGCATTGGGGAATCTAGATTAAGCGATATTCAGGATTTTCACTCACCTTTACTAGTTGTGCCGTATCCGCACAACTAGATTGTGGATATGTGGTGAGTGAAGGTTTATATTCACTGATCTTCTGATCTTTGGTGTTCCCCTTCAACGTTTTTAATATAAGATTCCTGCCTTCTCCTTAGCTGGCTCGCGTGAAGGATCATGTGCCGATTTTAAGGATGGATAAATGTAGCCAGGTCCTGCTCCGGAGCAGCTCACAACACCACGCTCCCCGAAGGGAGATTGTAGATAAG
Organism: Allobates femoralis; assembly: GCA_033576535.1. Lineage (NCBI taxonomy): Eukaryota > Metazoa > Chordata > Amphibia > Anura > Aromobatidae > Allobates > Allobates femoralis. The sequence continues at coordinate 374,225,635 of JARQOC010000002.1, forward strand.
CCGATGAATAAATGTGGTATAATAATAGTAAGCGCTGAGAGCTAAAACAGGATACACAATGCTCTTAAATATATTACCTTTGAGTTTTATTCATTCAACAAATAAAAGCCCTCCTGCCACAACGCGTTTCGACGCTGACATCCACTTGAGCAAGACGCAGTCAGCGTCGAAACGCGTTGTGGCAGGAGGGCTTTTATTTGTTGAATGAATAAAACTCAAAGGTAATATATTTAAGAGCATTGTGTATCCTGTTTTAGCTCTCAGCGCTTACTATTATACCACATTTATTCATCGGCTTATTTTCCTTATTAGGCTAAGCACTTACTGGCAGGTAATTTCTAACTATCTGCCAGTGCTGCCCTGCGATGATCTCTCCCGATTTACAGCAATCATAGACCATTCCTGCCAACAATTCTCTTGCTTCTTGCAACATCATATCAGCAAAGACATTCCTTCTCTTCAAATCTGCTCTGTAAACGGAGTGTCACTGTTGATGTCATGTTGATTCACAGCTGGCCCAGCTGACTCACCGCGGCCGGCTGACTCCGGTTTAGACAGGCGATTCTTCTTCCTTCCTTGTCACGGGTGGACCGCGCCTGCCGGTAGTGGGGCCCGGTGTAGTGCAGATCAAAAGTGAAGACGTCTTGCGGGAACAGATTAAAAAGGGTTTAATTTGTTTTATTCGTGACGCCACCTATGAGTAGTTCGGTAAGGGCTACCAACGCTGCGGAACCCCCGGGGGATGGACAGCAGCAAGATGTTACGCTCCCCACAGGCTGAGCGGTGATCCCCGGAGGCTGGAGCTGCTCAAGATGTTGTGCGGCAGCTGCGGTTACCTTTGTGTGCGGACGGATAGTTCATAAGGAAGCACGGACACAGGTAGTCTCTGCAACGGGTCTTTACTGTAACCAGTAGGCAGTACATGGCATACAGTGGTTGAGTAGTAGACCGGGTGGACTCAGCAGTGATAGTGTTCCTCAGAGATCCGCAGTGTTCCTCCATTCTACCTACTTAGTTCCTTCTTTTGCCAGCGTCGCCCAGGAATACCAGGTCGGGTACGGGAGGCTGCTTCAATGCCCTATCCATCTGTATACGTTGTGGATGCTTTGGGGAGCCTTGGATCCCTCAGGGGTACACCGCTGGTTAGACGACTGGAAACTGGCTGGTGGTGGGGTGCTCCTATAAAGCTGATCCTCCACTCTACTGGTTCGCGTGGCAGAGGTGAACTGCTGCCAGCTTCGGTACCAGTGAACCGGCTGTGAGTTGTGGGCACGGGAGTCTTTTGGGGAACCCGTGTAGATATGCCCAATCCCGGTGGTTAAGGCCTCAGGTGCTGACACCCGACCGGTGACGGCCCAGTGACTGCTCTGGCTCTAGATTATTGTGTTCTGTTATACTGCCCTAACACTCCACCCCCCAGGACCTATGATTGGTCCCCTGTTCTAGGTGTTGCATGTTAGGTTGGATCTCAAAGTTAACTATTTCACTGCTTTGTCAGAGAATATTGCGGCTGCAATACTCCCTTGTGACGCACTCGTTGCGGGGCGCCACACAGCCTTACACAGCGAGAAGGAACAGAGAAGGAACTACTCTGCCAGCATGACATCAGATGAGCAGATAGATTATACTGGACATCAAATCAGCATGTTAAGACATCAGCCTCCTGATGAACTAACTGGGAAATGTGTCGAGGTGATCCTCTAAGAAAATGAAGTGATGAGTACCCTAAGGGTACCGTCACACGGGGAGATATCGCCGGCGATGTTGCGGCGATCTCATGAACGCGCACATCGCTTCTGAATCGCTCGTGAGACGTCACACGTAGCAATATCGCCGGCAACCCAGGACGATCAGGCGATTCCGGAATCACCTGAAACAACCTTGAAGCGATGTGTGCTTTTCAGATCGCCGTGTCACACAGCACCACTTCACCGTCAATGTGGCATACAGAATGGATCGCCTGAACATAGACATCGCCTGTGCCATTGCTATCGCCGCGTCACACGGCAGTAGGCATACGGATCGCTCAAGCAACATCGCCTGATTTCCCGACACTGTTGGAAAATCTCTGAACTCGGAAACAGATTTATCGCCGTTCAGTTGCCCTGTTACACGCAGCGACGCACAGACGATGTCACTTCAACATCGCCTGAACCGGAAGATCTCGGCGACATCGCCGGCGATATCTCCCCGTGTGACGGTACCTTAAAGGTACCTTTACATGCGACAACTTTTCTAGGAATTTCACTGGCAACTCACTGGTTGCAGTGAAATCATGGAGACATTGTTCCATTTGTACACAGCAACAAGATAGAACAATGTGTCCATGATTTCACTGCAACCAGTAAGTTGCCAGTGAAATTCCTAGAAAAGTTGCCGCGTGTAAAGGTACCCTAAATGTAACCGTTTGCTAAAACCTACACTTGCTAAGATACTGCACCCTTTCTTGACATTTGATATGTCAAATACTTTGTTATGCTTTGGGTGTTGATGTGCCTATTTGTATAAAAAAAAAAAAAGTTCTGTATAACCCTTTAATTTAGGATATGTAGGAACTAATATTCGTTCATATTGTTTAAATACAACCTTAAAGCGTAACTGTCATTTTAATTTTTATTTCATAAATCAATATTACTCATGAAAATAAGTAACTTTGCATTATATCTTATCAGATATATTTGCTTCTTTCTCTGCCAGGATTAATCATTAATTATCAAAATTCTCAATTCTGAGGTAAAATCTGTATTCAGTGAAGACTTTCCCATTACTGAGATAGGAGAAGAGGGGCGGAGCTCTGTCTCTAGCTCCTCCCCCTGTCTCTTGCTCCCCCATCTGCTTATAGCTCTTCCCTCTGTCTATGGCTCCTCCCTCCTTCTGCCATCATCTCATAGTATCTCATCAGTAACAATCATCTCGTGTCTCAGTAAAGTGAACTATTGACTTATAAAATAAGAATTAAAATGATGGTTATGCTTTTAGGTCGTTTTTAATCAATATGAACTAAAGTTGGTTCCTACATATCCCTAATTCAGGGGTGTGGCCTGGTCATGGCAGGGAGAGGACACTGATCCCAGAGCTTCTGCTCCTACGATGCCATTAAGCCTCTTGTGTCAGTCTCCAGCTGCCCTGATTTCCACCCCATGCCACCCAAGAAGAAGAGCGACAGACCCTCGTTCAATTATGAATCTCTGGCGTCCCCTGCCACATGTATCTCCCGCTTTCTCCGAAGCACGGCGAAGCACATTGTGGAGCCGGAGGTCCAGGCAATGGCGGCCTGACCTATCATCAGCGCCGACGCTGCTGAGCTGCAAGGACTGCTGGAGGAAATGGAGGATAGAGGAGATTCCCTCCAGCTCCACCCCGGACCTCGGTGCAGAGATGATGAAGATGCCTGGAGCCCGGTAACACCTACCCCCTCCCTCGCTAGCACAGAGACAGAACCTCACTTGCATCTCTCCCTGGCTGCTGACCGTGTGTCACAGGGGAAGAGAATTACCAGGGGCTTGATGATTAGCCCATTCAGACCCCTCGCTCTACAGGGACCACTAACAGCCAGGAGCCGTCCACACCTCCACATATGGTGCTAGATTAATGACTAGCCCAGGGTATGGGAACTCGGGTATCTGGGCCCTCTGCTGCTGTAGGGATGTCACTGGTGGCCTGCCCAAATCCGTGGCCCTGGTAGTCAACAAAAAAGGGCTAGTTGGAATGGGAATAAAAGTTTATAAGTTTATCGTGACGCCACCTGTGGTATCTGGTGACTGCACCAGGGCTGGGTGGGGCCTCCAGGGATGATGGATGAGTAGCTAGTTGTTGAAGCTCCCCACAGGCGGAGCTGGATCCCTGGGGTATTTGGTGATGATGATGAGGGATGGAGCAGGGATTTGGCAGGGATGTTGGATAACGGGACAGTCTCTGTGGATGGCAGGGGTGCAGGTAAGGAACCGACTCACACACTGCTGGTTGTTTCTTTACCTTTTACTAGTGTAGTTGCAGGTAAGCGTCCAGGGCACTGCCGGGTGTTCAGGATGCACTTCTGTGTTTCCACAGTAAATGGGTATAAGGCCTTCTTGTCTCTTTCCCAGGTGTGTGAAGCCCCAGCTCCGTGTGAAACTTGGCTGGCCTCCTCTGCTCTCTGATCACCTGTGCTGCTGTTGGAAAACCCTCAATGGACTACCGCTCATCCTCTCTCCGCGGTGCCTGGTCCCCTGGTTGGTGACTGATCACGGTAGACTGGTATTCTCTGCTAGGCCTGGTGCTCGCCAGTAGACTCAGACTCCGGTGACCAGTGTGCTGTTTGGATGAACGTAACGTTGGCTCCTCGGTTCCCACTTTTTTCTTTCTTTCCTCGCCTTCCGACCCCACTTTTGGGCCCTGCAGGACTACTTCGAAGGCTGTTCAAGGTCACTGGCTCAGGCCTAGCGCGGCACCAACCACCAGTACGTCTTCACAGCTCTTGTAGCGTCTGCACACTCTAACTCCACCCCCAGCACCAATATTTATAGGGAATCTTGCCTAAAGGCAACAAGTTGAGCTCCCCCTACTGTGCTGGGGTAGAAGGTGTTGTTTGTGTCTATGTACCCACTGTGGAAACCCATCCGTGCTGTAGGGGAGTCTGTGTGAGCAGGGCACCATATTCACTTGCCACGGTTAAGCCAAATGACCCACTGGCATCAACCATGGAGTATGGGGAGGGTGCCATTTCTACCCTCACAAGTTAGAAGCTGACCGAGACTCCCATAGAGCACAGGATTGTAGTCCAGCTCGTGGAGTAGTGGTCTCTGAGGGAGGGAGAAGTATTAACATCGGAGCCCAGTTGGAACGGTCCTTGAGTGTAGTCTGGGACCACCAGGAGATCATGCAGGGCTCTCAGATTGGACATGTGTAAGCACAGTATACAGATATATATCATCAGCCACCCGGCTCTAGAAAGACGAGCCTCAACCAGGGTGCCAGACCTTCCCCCTTTACACACCCGGGAGCTACTCCTCCTCCTCCCCCTGGCAGAGAAGTCTGGGATGACCTCAGGCTCCATATCCAGGCTATTCCAACTAAGGAGGAAATGGAGGGCTACATAACCCTTATGGAAGCATCTTTTAAAGCAGAATCCGCAGTACTTAAAGGGGAGGTGGACACCGGATACTTACCTCTTACTCGTCTATCACCTCATTCTATACACTGACACTACTCTTTTGTTTTTTCTTCTGCTAAACTCCGTTTTCTTTCTCATCTACTTTCTCTGCTTGTCTTGACTTTTTTTTTCTTTCTCTTTTCCCAGGACTCTGCCTCCTCTCTCAGCATGGCATCGCTGAAGATTTGCTCTTTCAATGTGAGGGGGTTCAATACTCCCCAGAAACGATCTCGAGTTCTTTACTCAGCACATAGACATCAGTCTCAGATCCTTTTATTACAAGATACCTACTTTAAGACGGGTGATGTCCCGTGTCTCAGGAATTAATATTTCCCAACTTGGATACACAGTACTAACCCTGAGGCCAGAACGAAAGGAGTTTCAGTGGCACTACATAGAACTCTGGCACACTCAATCTTAGACAAGTGTGTAGATACCCTTGGCAGATACGTATTCCTCAAAATTCACGTAGCAGGCTCTTTACTTACAATTGTCAATTGGTACTTGCCCAACAGGTTTCAAACCAAAGTCTGCAGACTATTTTTGGCCCTTCTGGTGGAGTTTGCGGAAGGCACAACGATCATAGGTGGGGATCTCAACTTCATCCTGGACCCGGAAGCTGACTCCACTTTAGTTAAGGGTTCTGTCCTGGCTTAGAGGCTTAAGTCTCTGAAAGGATTCCTCCACACTCTTCAACTACTAGATATCTGGAGGATCTTAAACTCCAGGGGCGAGACTACACGTATTACACACTGATACATAACACATATAGTAGGATTGACCTCTTTTTGACTAGCGACCAAATTTTGTTGTGGAATCCCTCTGCCAGCATAGGGGATATCTTGTTTTCCCAATCATGCCCCTATCTACCTTTCTTTGACATTACCTAACTCATCCCATAGGGAATGGACTTGAAGACTAAACTGCAATCTCCTGACAGACAAGATGTGCCTAGATGAAGTAAGGGAGTCCATACAGTCTTTGACATGCCATCATGCTTCAGACCCTACCCCACAGCCCACGAAGTGGGAAGCCTTAAAATGCGTCCTAAGAGGGGTATTTATTAATCATGAGACTAGAATGAAAAAAGACAAGGCTAACGCAATAACGGACCTACTCACTCAGATACACCAGTTGGAAGTCAACCATAAATGGACTCTGTCCAACGGAACTTTAACAGACTTGATATTGAAAAGACAGGAGCTTAGGGACCTACTAGACTGACAGTATTTAAGATTTACTGAGAATACTAGGAGCTACTTCTACTCGACTTCAGATAAATGTGGTTGCCCTTTGGCCCGCCTTCTCCACTAAATCCGATGCTTGTCCCACGAATTCAAACTAAAACAGGCAGGGACACTGATAACCCGACTGAGATTCTGGAGGTATTCAGGGAGTATTACGCTAATCTTTACAATTTACCGGGAACGTTTGTATATCTCTCCCCGGATGCGACAAAATTAAGCAATATATTAGATAGACAGCGGTTCCGACGTTAGAGGATAGAGCCATGTAGGCCTTGGAGGAGGACCTTTCTGACGCAGAGCTGTTGAATGCTTTTCAGTCCACCCCGGCTAATAAGTGTCCTGGACCTGACGGATTTACGCCCAGTTTTTACAAAACCCTTAGTCCTCAGCTTATTCTTCAGATGCTTTCAGTCTTCAACGCTGTCCACAGCGGATTGAATTTTGTGCTACAGTCCCTGGAGACGCATATCAGGGTTATACCCAAAACTGGGAAGGATTCATCTTTAGTTTCCAACTATAGACCGATCTCGTTGCTGAATGTGGACATAAAAATTTTCACTAACTGACCGATTGGCCATGCTCCTCCCTTCTGTGGTTGGTGCAGACCAGGTGGGTTTTGTTAGAGGTCGAGAAGCAAGGGATAAAATTAGAACTTTGCTGTTGGTGGCTAAAGCCAGGGCAGTCTCAATCCCGCTAGGCCTGAAATCCGTAGATGCTGAGAAGGCCTTTTACAGAGTCCACTGGGGGTTTATGAGGGAGTCGCTGTTCCAGCTTGGGATTGGTCCCAGATTCTTGCATGGTATCCTGTCCTTATACTCCTACCCGATGGCAAGAGTGAGAATGGGTGGTACCTTGTCTGCTTCATTTGCGATTAAAAATGGGACTAGACAGGGATGCCCCTCTTCCCCCTCCTTTATATTATTGTAATGGCACACGTGGGTGTACCCATTAGGAATAACAAGGACATCCACGGGTTTGGATTAGGACGGTTCATCACAAAATGGCTTTATTTGCAGACGATCTGTTACTGTACATCTCGCAACCCCAGATATCCATTTTGCAGGCGTTTGACAAGTTTGGTTTCCTAAGTAACTTTAAGGTTAACTGCTCCAAGTCTGAGGCTCTGAACATCTCTCTGTCCCAGCAGGATGTCTGCTGCTTGACCACTATCTTCCCCTTCAAGTGGAGGTCTGAGGCCATTAAATATTTGGGAGTGCTCATACTCTTGGACTTGTCCAGCCTCTTCCGCCTAAATTATCAATCCCTGTTGACCAATATCGAGACATGGCTACAATCTCATAGACTAATTAAACTGTCATGGTTCGGCCGAATAAATGTGGTTCAAATGGATGTCCTGCCCCTACTATATATTTTCCAGACTGTTCCTGTCTCACCTGGTAGGGAATATTTTACTAGACTTCAATCCTCTGTAGCTAAAATTGTATGGGGAGGACTTAAATCCAGGGTGCGCATGGACATCCTCACCCTGCCAAAGTTGATGGGAGGGGTGGGACTTCCAGACCTGAGGGCCTACTTCATGGCTTCCGCGTTAGCCAGGGTACTGGATTGGAATTTTACCAAGGTGGACAGACAGTGGGTGCATGTTGAGAAAGACAGCCTGGATATTTCGTTGAAATACCTTCCTTGGATATCTCTTTCTGAGGTCGATAAAGTGGGTAGATTACCTGACATAACTAGGGACACGATGAAAACTTGGCACTCCTTTACACAGAAGCTACCTCCTGCTGATAGACTTTGCCTGCTAACCCCTCTTCGCTAGCCTGGCTTTTCGCCCGGGACAACTAAGGCGGTCTTTCCTGTGCTGGACGAGTGTGGGGGATACCCGAGTAGGTCAGACGCTCCTACATGGCCAGATACTCCTCTTCGAGGTACTACAATCGAGATTGCCAAAAACACCTTTAAGTTGGTTTGAATTTGTACAATTCTGGTCCTTTCTTAGGTCGGCAGAGTTCAGATGCCAGGTGAGGGTGGAACATACTCCACTTGAGAAAGTCTTCCAGCAGGACTCCCCACCGAGTCATAGGATTTCTGTAGTGTACCATCTAATTATGGAGGGGAAGGTGGGAGGGAAGCGCCACTTTCAGAGACTGTGGGAAAGAGAGCTGGGTGGGGAGATCTCGGAGGCCAACTGGGAGAAGTGCTTTCTCTTTACTCACAAGGCGGCACGGTGGCTCAAGTGGTTAGCACTGCAGCCTTTGCAGCACTGGAGTTCTGAGGTCCTGGGTTCAATTCCCACCAAGGACAACATCAGCAAGGAGTTTGTATGATCTCCCCATGTTTGTGTGGGTTTCCTCCAGGCACTCCAGTTTCCTCCCACATTGCAAAGACATACTGATAAGATGATTAGATTGTGAGCTCCAAGAGAGACAACATTACTGATGTATGTAAAGTGCTATGGAATTAATAGCGCTATATAAAATGAATAAATTTATTTATAATTATAAGCTGATCAACACCTTTGCAGCTCAAGAAAAAAACTACAAACTCTTAACAAGGTGGTTTCTTTGTCCAGGAAACCTGCATGCTATCTTCCCTCGGCCTCCGAGATGTGCTGGCAGTGTGGTTCTGCCAAGGGCCCGATACTCCACATTTGGTGGAGTTGCCCTAAGATACAGAACTTTTGGCTAAAAGTGTTTGACTACAATTGATCACATGCAGACGGGAAGTAGGTAGCCCAGAGATAGCGCTGCTATCTATTTTTCCCCAATTGATAAAATTCCACAAAAAAGATATCCTCCACTTCTTATCTCTACAGCCTGCTCGATTATTCCAAGATTCTTGAAGTCCACTCAAATTCATACCCTTCTGGAGTGGTATAAGGAAATGTCTGAAATCTTCAGAATGAAAGAGATGGCAGCTGAAGCCTCGAACTCCCTTGATAAATTTTCCAGGGTCTGGATTGATTGGATTCTTTTTAAGGATGCCCTGAATTTTCGAGATATCTTTTTGTGAAATGGAGCAATTAGGTGTGTGCTTATAAAGACAAGACCAAGGCTGAGAGGGGTGGCTGTGATGCTCTCCCCTCCCTTTTTTCCTCTCTGCTCTCCCCTTTATTGTTTTGTTGTTCAAACTATTTTCTTTTATCTCTATACTTATTTTGGTAGACCTACTTTCAGCTATTCTTTGCTTCTTTTTTTCCTTAATGCAACTTAGTTTCCACTCTTTCTTCTCTTTCTATTAATTGCCAGAGATATATGCTATTTACTTTAGATGTGCCCCCCTCTCCAGGGAATAGGTGTGGGCAATCTATATAGTCGCCAGAAGCAGTTGGCGCAATGGACATTCTAGAAACAAAACCCAGCAGGGAGCCTCATTTCCTCACCTCCTAGACCCCTTTACACTGCTTTATATTGCTTTACACTGCTTGATTATTTAAGTATAATTCTATTTTATGACACTTGACTCCTCTTAAAGACATTTGATGTATATTGCAAACTCTATACTTCTTGTTTGTATTTGTTACTGAATGAGTATGATTATGTTATACTTTTGCTATCAATAAATAGAGATTGAACTTAATGGGTTATCCAGGACTTTTTTTTTCCCTATGGGGCTAAACACTTTTTAGTAGGTAGTTGCACTTTACCTGACGGTTACGCTTTAGGATAGGTGGGGGAAGTGCATGACCAATACAGAGGCAATTGCAACCCACTCATATATAAAGAATTTATGTATTGTAAATAACATATTGTTTCCTAATGAACACTATAACAACTGACTATTTTCTGTCCAATCATCATTCCAATTAAAATAGATGATGTCAAATTGCCGAGAGTGCCAACAAATATTCATGCCTCAGAGGTCACTGAAGACTATATTGTGCTTTCATGGGATGAACCTAAACCATGTGGTACGGAACCTGTTACATACTATATAGAAAAGGTATACACTTAATCAGAAATACTAATACTTAATATTGCCATATAGGAAATATATATAGAAGTACAGATTGTGTGAGAAACATTCTATTTATTCAGTATTTTTAATTATGTGTCTATATTACTAGTGCCTTGAAGGAAGTAACAGATGGGAAAGGATTAACCTGGACACCAGACCCCATTCTCCACGGTTTTCTGTAATGGATCTTGAAAAAGGCAAATCCTACTGTTTCCGGGTACAAGCTTCAAATAAACATGGAGTCAGTGATCCATCTGCTCCAAGTTCTCCAGTCTCCCTCAAAGCTGCATTAGGTGACTGATTTTATTCTCTGAACATATATTTTCCATTTTAAGCCCCCTATTCATGAGTTCAATGGCTTCCCAGTGGTTGGACCGCTCTACTAATTAGCAATCATACTGTAGCTAGGTGATAGCATAGCATACTGGAATATTGTCTTGCCTCAGGATTTGATCTGATGATCATCTACTGTGTCATGGCCTTCCCTCTCCACTGAGCCACAGGAGGTCCAGTCTCAGTCTGAGTTCTGATTATCTTTTGACTTTGTTTTAATCTTTTCAGGCAGCAGGTGTTTCCATTTATCATTTAGTCTGTCCTCTCACATTGCAGGTGCAGCTATTTATACTTTCTCCTTCCAGGTCTTCCTCACTGATATATTTCAATATGGATCCTTCTTGGTGATCCAGCCATACTACCAAGGATTTATGCCAGTTAGACTGAGACCAGCTAGGTTTTTAATCTTTGCTGTCAACTCTGCCTATCATAGTTTCATAGTATTAAAGTAAAAGGTAGACTTAAAGGGAATCTGTCAGCAAGTTTTTGCCATGTAAGCTGAGGACACTACGATGTAAGAGTTAAAAAGCAAAATGCAATTGTGCTTCTGTTATCTGGGTCTGTGTAATTGTTTACTTAAACAAATGGTTTTATTACAATGCGATTAACATTGCAGGACTAGAAAGTCACTAGCAGGGCAGATTAACATGCCACTTGTTGAGATTGACACTTTACAGTTAGGGTACCGTCACACGTGGCGATCTCCCGGGCGATGCCATAGGCGACGCACGTGCACGCGCACGTATTTGCGTGTCACCTAAGGTCGCCGTCGCTCATTTACATTAGGCAACGCTCGGGCGACAACTTAGGTGACGCTCGGGCGACAACCCGACCAGAAATTGCCTGAGCGTCGCCCAAGGCCCAGGGGCGATCGAGTTGCTGGTTGCCACTTCCACGCCACACTGAGCCACCATATTGGCGATGTGGGCGTAAATTTGAGCCGCATCTCGGAGATAGGTGTTAACATAATGTTGTGTGACGCCTTGAAGACGTGTGATTGGTCATTATTTTAATGTCCTTCCTTGTTCGCCGCACCACAATAGACAACTCTCGTGTGATGTGTCGCGGATTATTGCTATATGCATTGGCGTTGCCAAGAAGGCAAAGCACGACGCTCGTGTGACGTTTTATTGTACAGTAAATATGTACAGCGCTTTTGTTAAGTGCGTTGTGCTATTGCGTTGTCTAATAAAATCACTCTTGCTTTCTTGGTCTGGATAATATTGCAGCCTTGAAAGTATGTGTGTGCAGTATTTGTGTGTTTGCAGTTATGGGATGTATAGATCACCTATCATTTCCTTCTTCATGCAGACTAGGCTACGTTCACACACTGCATATTTTTACGAAGCTGCGCTTTTTTACTGCGTTTTTTTTTACACTGCAATTTTTTCTGCATTTTTCTCTGCGCTTTTTCAGAGCCCATTTATCATGTGGGCAATGGAAAAAACGCAGAGAAAAACTGCAGAAAGAATTGACATGGTGATTCTTTTTACGCGTGCGTTTTTGCAGTGAAAACGTGCGCGTAAAAAAAAGCACAAGTACGCAGTGTATGAATGGATTGTGTCAAAACCCATAGGTTTGGCTGGGCAGCTTATCCAGAATTGCATTTTCACTGCAAAAAGCGCGCGTCAAAAAACGCAGCAAAAAAAGCAGGTAAATACAGAAAACGCAGCAAAAAACGCAGAGAAGCAGCAAAATACGCAATGTGTGAACGTAGCCTTAAGTTGGGATGTAATGACATTTGTGTTTCTGTTAAAGCACACATTTGTGGCACATCTCTCTGCACTTTTGAACACAGCCGCAAACACAGAGGCGACATCAATGCGCTACTGTACAGTATGTACGCTCCTGGGTAATACACCTTTGGACGCACACATCATCAAATATGGCGCCGAGGAACAAGACAACCAATCGTAACTCTCGAACTGCCACCAATCCACGCAGACCGGCAGAGGTAGTAAATACGCCCTGAAACGCCTACAGGAATGGTATAAGCGATGTGTGCTGTCGCCTTTGACATCGCTCATGAGATGTTACACAGGGCGATCAGCACACATCGCCCAAGAATGGTCGCCTGGTTTCACAGCACTGATGTGAAACCAGGCGACCGCTCAGACGTGTCGCCGTCGCCCATTTACATTAGGCGACGCATTGGCAATATCGCCGGCGACAGGTCACGCCCGAGCGTCGCCTATGGCATCGCCCGGGAGATCGCCACGTGTGACGGTACCCTTAATGTACAACATCTATTGAGAGCCTGGTGTTGGTGGAAGCAGCTATCCAAGCTCTGCTACCTGCCTGAAATGAAATTCTTTGATGTTGTCAGAAAGGCTTTAGCCAGTAATCTATGTAATACCTCATTGGACTCATGATTTCTTTGCCTACATTATGTTGCTGTTAGAGGAGGTTGCAAAAATCTGCTGACAGATTCCAAAGGAACGCAAAAATCACATGAGGAAATACTAAACATCATATTAGGAGAAGAATTCCTTCCTTACTCCACATACAGCAATTAGACTAGTTCCCTGGCAAAACACCCAATCACAAAATCTAGTACAGTTCTGTGTCCACACGTCTTCCTCCTTCTGTGCAAAGAGGCCAGAAACAAGAACCGAAGGACATAATACTGTCAATCATGCATATTTACCAGTCTTGACTTAGCTCTTGTAAATGTAACCTAAATGTCTGAGTGTGATGATGCAACATGTTAACATTTAGGGCCCCACTTTAAACTTTTGCCCACGGCTCCATTTTATCTAAAATCAGCCCTGATTACATTTCATATAATGTACATATAAACTATTAGATCTTTTTCTCCTACAGCGGTTCCTCCTTCACCTGGGCACATTTCAGCACTTCGAGACACAAAGACATCTGCAGTCGTACAGTGGGAGAAGGTAGAGCATAAGCCTGATATCCTTGGTTATTACTTGTACAGTCGAATTGTAGGGGAGGGTGAATGGCATCCTGTAAACAACAAGCCACTGCAGTGTACCAGGTAAGTAACAGGGGAATGCTTTCTGAATGATAAAATCTTACAGTTACTTTTAATTTAAATGGTTGTTTTATCCCAGAAAGTGATGACTAGGGATGAGTGTACCTGTGGATTTTCATGCCACCGGGTTCAGTCGAACTTTAGTTAAGGCTGGCTTCAGACTTGCAGATGCATCTGCAGCGTTTTGCAGATGCATCTGCAAGCATCTGCATGCAGACCGCGGCCCCTATATTTATAATGGTGCGCACGGCGGTCTGCAGATGCTTGCAGACCGCCGTGCGCACCCATTCACTCCTATATGTGATCTGTGCGCAGGCGGATGCCTGCGTACAGATCACACACTCTCGTCCGCACCAGGGACGCGACATCTCACGTCCATGGTGCGGGCGGGAGTGTGTGATTTGTGCGCAGGCATCCGCGTGCGCACAGATCACTAATGGCGGGCAATGAGAGCGCACGGCGGTCCGCAAGCATCTGCAGACCGCCGTGCGCACCATTATAAACATAGGGGCCGCGGTCTGCATGCAGATGCTTGCAGATGCATCTGCAAAACGCTGCAGATGCATCTGCAAGTCTTAAGGCAGCCTAAGTTAGGTTCGGTACCCTGACTTGATCCAAACTTGACCCTGGATTGCAAAACCCATATAAGTCAATGGGGGCCCGAACTTTGGTGCTCTAAAATGATCTTAGTAAGGGCTAGGGGCTGCAAAAATAAGTAAAATGAGGGTAAGAGCAGGAAAATTGCCTTGCAAACAAATTTGGATAGGTAATAAATTTAAAAAAATTACATGGGGTCCCGTCTATTTTTGATAACCAGCCAAGGTAAAGCAGACAACTGCAGGTTGCAGCCCTCAGCTGTCTGCTTTACTTTGGCTGGCTATCAAAAAATAGAGGAGACCCCAAGTTTGTTTTTTAAAGGTATTCATTTAAATAATTTAAAAAAGCACAGCCTCCCTATTTTTGATAACCAGGGAAGGTAAAGCAGACAGCTGAGGGCTGGTATTACCAGGTTTGGAAGGCCCATAGTCATTTGTCCCTTCCTAGCCTAAAAATAGGAACATACAGATGCCCCAGAAGTGGCACATCCATTAGATGCGCCAATTCTGGTGTTTAGCCCCAGCCCTTGGTGCAGTGGCAATTGGGCAATATTTTGGGGTTGATGTCAGCTGTGTAGTGTCAGCTGGCATCAAGCCCTGGTGTTAATAATGGAGAGTGGTCAGAAATCCCTATTACTAACCAGGAAAGTGTAAAGTAAAAAAAACACATACAAAAAAAATACTTTATTTGCATACAGACTCCCCCACACTCCCTCATTTGCCAGTTTATTCATGAAAAAAACCTCAAAGTTCCAACATAATCTAATGGTGTAATGTCCAACGATGCCCATCGAATCCTAATGAGCCTCGTTCTCAGAACAAGGCTCCAGGGTTACTCATGGTTGGGCACAGAATTTCTTATGAGCATGAGAAATTATGTGCCTGTCGCTAACCAGGAATTACTCCAATCTATGAAGCTTTGTTCTCAGAACAAGGCTCCATAGGTCACTTGTAGTCAGCACCAGGCACAGAATTTCTCACGCTATCTGCTTTACCTTGGCTGGTTATGAAAAATGGGGAGGACCTCACAACGTTTTTTCAAACCATCTATTTATTAGTTAAACAAGGCTAAAAACACCCTATTGTACCCCATGAAAGGCACTAAAGGGTTCAAGTGTACAAATTGTAAGGAGTAAGGATTTGCTTTTGTCAACTTATTTGTCAAATAACTTTGTCAAATTATTGCTACATTTGTGGCTGTTTTGTAGTGAAGAAACACAGAAGGAACATTATGGTCTTTGTTAGAAAAGTATATTATGCATATTATGGTGTCAAACTAGCTGTTTGTGTAGAGGAACTCCAACAGTGGACAAAAGTGAAAAATTAGAGCTTTCGTTTTGGTGTGCCTATTATCTGGAGGGAACCACAAAATCATACTGATGACTGCTACTTTTGTACATGCAACGTGGAAAAATGAGAAGGAAATTATATATCTGGACCTCCCATCCTCAATTCTCCCTGTGCTTCACAGTCCAGGAATATCTGTCTCTTCACCTCCAGAGAAAATTAAAGATAGACCTGATTCAGAACGTGAAGAGCAGGATTCTGGTGAAGACTTTCATGCTAGTCCCAATGAGCCACAGCTTTTTTCACAGCTCAATTTAAATTATTTTATCAGGGTTTTTGACCTTCCTAAATATTCTGCAGAATGTACCTAGTACCTGTTTTTCATGGTACAACAGCAGAGAAAAATAAATACTTTTCTCAAGATGGTGCTCTAGTGTTTTGCAGCGGTGTTCCTGGGCTCATGGAAAAAATCTAACATTGAGAACAATGTGAGCAAGTGGACACAACTTATTTAATGATCTAACAAAAGTGTGAAAGCTTTGATTCTGCACAATTGTAGTAAATGTGCTTCAGTGCTTTTAAGGGTGGAAACACACTATCCTACTTACATGTGAGTCTCTTGGACGAGACTCGGATCAGTGACCCTGAACTGTCTCTCCCTCTCTGGACGGGAGTGTCAGCTGCTTGTGTTTTTTGCAGCATCACACTCTCATACAGAGAGGGAGAGCCCGTTCAGGGTCACTGATCTGAGTCTCGTCCGATAGACTCGCATGTAAGTAGAATAGTGTGTTTCCACCCTAAGATATTCTGTGCACTTGAAGGAAAGCATTTGAAGAAATATAACAGACAGGATAGGACTCATCACTGGAAACAAAAAAGTTGACCAACAAGAACATCCAACTAAAGTTCTGTCACTAGGGATGAGCGAGCATGCTCACCGATACTTGGTGCTCGCCCGAGCATCACCGATGCTCGGCTAGCACAGAGTGCCAGTGAGATGCTTGGGCTCATGCTCGGGTTCACCTCCCTGCATGTTGGCGCTCTTTACAGAGCCAGCACACATGCAGGGATTGGCTGCCACACACTATAATGCCACAGCCATTCTTTTGTGGCATTACAGTGATAAAACCTGATGGCGCTGTGCTCATCACACTGCTCCACATTGTCAGATAGTATAGGGAGAGGTGCTGCTGAGTGAGGGACAGGGTATTTTAGGTAGTGTAGGTGCTGGGATACAAAATCCATCAAAACAACAATCCTTTTGAGGACTAATTTAGCTGTATATAGGCCGGCAGGCAGGCAAGGTATATAGCATACTTCGGTGGACCACAAGAGGCTGTATACTAGTCAGCACATCTGGGGCTGGTGTGCAGGTTTCTAATATCTATCCATCAAAACAACAGCCCTCCTAAGGATTAGATTAGCTGCATACATGCAGGAGGGGTATATAGCACACTTCTGTGTATCAAAAGAGGCTGTATACTAGTCAGCACATCTGGGGCTGGTGTACAGGCTTTTAATATCTATCTAACCATCAAAACAACAGTCCTTTTTAGAATTAATTTAGCTGAATACAGGCAGGCAGGGTACATAGCACACTACGGTGTACCACAAGAGGATGTACCAGTGAGCACATCTGGGGCTGGTGTACAGGCTTCTAATATCTATCCATCCATCAAAACAACAGTCCTTGTAAGGATTAATTTATCTGTATACAGGCAGGAGGGGTATATAGCACACTTCGGTGTACCACAAGAGGCTGTATACCAGTCAGCACATCTGGGGCTGCTGTTCAGGCTTCTAATATCTATCTAGCCATCCAAACAACAGTCCTTTTTAGGATTAATTAAGTTGTATATAGGTAGGGTATATAGCACACTTTTAAAACCCATATAGCACACCGTTTAAAATGCACAAAGTCGGTGGCAAGTGACGAGGAACAGGACGTGCTGGGAATGGTGCATGCAGAGGTCGAGGCTGTGGGCAAGCTAGAATTGTGCCACCACAAACACCCACATCTTCTAGCTCTTCCTTCCTGTCTCAATTCCTAGGGGACTGCAGCACACCACTATTAAACCCAGAGCAGTGTCAACAGGTTATTAGTCGGATAGTGGATAATGCTTCCAGTCAGTTTGCCACCACCACAACCACCCTGTTTTCCACACAGTAAAGTCTCAGTAGCCATATTCCTCATCCTGATCCTCCTTCCTCCCTCCTTGACAAGTGCCGAGACAAAAATGATCCCACGCTTGGACACTCTGAAGAGCTGTTCACTTTTCCATTCATAGATTCGGGCCTCTCGCCTGCTCCACTTGAAGTGGGGCATGAGGAGATTGTTTGTAGCGATGCCCAAATATTTGAGCAGCCATGGTCACACAAAGGCGATGGTGGGAAAGTGTCACAAGAGGTGGACGATGAAGAGACACAATTGCCCGAAAGTCAGGAGGAGATCCAAGGTACGAAAGTGGAAGACGAACTGGGGAATGATCTAGTAACTGACCCAACCTGGCAGGAGGACATGCAGAGTGAGGACAGCTGTGCACAGGGGGAGGCATAGCACCCCAACAGGCAGGAAGAAGCAATGTGGTGGCCGCAGACAGAAGACGGGCAATCGTTCCTCATAACACCAACACGACGGAAGTTTCCAGTACAACTCTTAGGTCTTCCCGAGTGTGGCTGTTTTTTAAGGAGTGTGCTGATAATTCCAAAAAAGCCATTTGCACTACCAGCCTGACCACCACCAGCATGATCAGGCACATGGCAGCAAAGCACCCAACTTTGTGGGCCGAAACCCAGGGTCCAGGAGCAGTGTCTGCAGGTGACACCACTGTTTCTTCCGCTGTTGTGTGTGCAAGGCAAGTCCCTGTCCATAGTGCATGCGAAGATGCCTCCTGTCATTGCACAATCAGACATACCACTGTCAGCAACCACGTCCACGTCCTTGTCCCAGCAAAGCGTTCAGTTATCCATACCCCAGTCCAAATACGTAGCCAATGCCCCACAGACTACACTACTTACTGTAATTCGCACATTTTGTGACTGCTTGTGCTCAAAATAATGCCTTTTAGGCTAGTGGGAATGAAATCATTCCGCAACCTGATGGCGACAGTCGTCCCTTGTTACTCAGTCCCCAGCCGCCACTATTTCTTCCGGTGTACCATCCCCACATTAGGCAAGCACGTGTCCCAAAACATTAGCAGTGCCCTTAACAATGCAGTTTTCTGCAAAGTCCACCTAACCACGGACACATGCACAAGTGCTTGTGGGCAGAATCTGTACATCTCGCTGACGACACACTGGGTTAATATAGTGGAAGCCGGAACCCGGTCGGACTTTGGGACGGAACACATCCTCCTGACGTCAAGGATTGCGGGCCCTAACTCAATCAGAGTTGCCCCCACAGTCTACAGCTCCTGCGCGGCATCCTCTTCAGCCTCCTCCTCTTCTTCACCCTTCACATCAGTCAGAAGCTGGAAGCAATGCAGCATTGCCTCGGCCAAGCCGCAACAGGCTAAGCTGAAGCTAATATGCATAGGTGACAAATCGCACAATACTGAAGAGTTGTGGACAGCTCTGAAAGAGCAGGCAGATCTGTGTCTCACACCCGGTACAAAGCTTTTTATATGCTGAAACATAACAATAAACATCTTTATATACAAACAATATGCAGTACTTTTCTTCCCATTATGGGAGGCACCTTTCTTAGAACCTGGCAAATTTTAAACTAACATCGGCCTAATGGGCCGGTACTCATTTGCAGACCCAGCGGTGATTGTCCTTGCACTTTGCACAGCATCTCTTATCACCGTTGGGCTGCTTCAAGGCACACATAGAGTCTCTGGCTTAGTCTCACTCCAGGCTCAAACTAAAAGTTCTCATTAAAGTCTATGAGTTCTTTTCAACAAGGAAAACATTATTTACAGGACCGGTACTTTGAGAGTCTTAGTCTCTACAGCCTATGTACACGCAGGGCATACCATCCATGAGGCCCTGCGTGCCTCTCATAGCTGACCTGGTCATTCCGGTACAAGTCCCGCCGGAGCTGTTGCACTGTTCCGCTCACCTGTCATGGTGGCTACACCGACCTGTCTAGCCGGTCCATGCGATTGAGGCTCCTTCTGCACCGTGCGGGGCCCGGATGCCCCAACTTCCTCAATGTCACCTTTCCGGTCATCCTCCTCCTCAGAGCTTGGCTGGCTGGACGGCTCCTCAGCTTCCTCGGGCTCCACTCTGGTCTCACTGCCGCTGTCATCAGGTAGGGCCTCAGGGTCATCTGGCTCTGCCCCGACTTCTGCGCTGGTGACAGGCTGTGGTTCAACCGGCAGATCATCTCTGATAACCGGCTGCTCAACCGTGGGCCAGTTTCTTGCTCCCAGTTCCAGCTCCTGGTTGCTGGATCTCGGTTGCATAACTCTGTCCGTGCCGACATTTTTAGTTTCTGCAAAGGGTAGTTTAGTCTCTGGCCTGCCCCCTTGGTTGTTTGGGGGCAATACGGGCGGGGCAAAAAGTTTTGCACCTCTGGCATCGCCCTCCCACGATGGGGGGGGGCCGAGGAACGCCCCCAAGCCAACACATTGTCTCTCACTTTTTGAGGTCCACCATTTTGAACCCGTAGAAAATGGCAGGAAACAGTTCTCTATAGTCAAAAAGTTTGTAAGGCGCACAATTGAATTACAGAATTGAACAGTTTGAATTAGCAACTGTCAAATGCTAAAGGATATACAGAAAACCTGCACTGTATATGGCCCTCGAGGCCTGGAGCTGCCCACCCCTGCTCTAAACTGTCCTTTCTCTGTCCTGTTATGGTGAAGCCTGGCTGGCTTGAAACCTGGCCTGGCCTCCTTGTTACTTTCCTACTTGTCTTAACGTGGGTAAGAACCCTCTCCGGATACCGCTTCCCCTGCAGCTTTATGCGGGTCCTGACTCTTAGTGTTAGTGATTATTGTTGCAGGTGGCCCAGAGGCTAAGCTCTCCTGGGTCCGAGCGGTGTTGGTGGCTCGGAGTTGAATTTGACGATTCTCAGCTGTGGACTAGGATTCCCCCAGACCTGTTACCATATGGTCTGGCACTGGGTCTCCTCCTTCTGCCTGGGTCACCACTCTTTCTGAATGCCCTTTCTGTGCTTTTCCCTGAAGGGTCCTCCTATGTCTCTCTCTTCTGACGTTATGCCTAACTTCTTCCCGCTCTCACACACTGCTCTGCCCTGAACTCCTCCAACTGGGACTGAGTTTCTTAGCAGAGGATTTAACCCTGTAGTCCCCTGCTCTAGAGTGTGTGAATGCAGGATGAAAGCCACATATCAACCTCCTCATTCACTGACCACAGGGATACCACATACGCTGGTCTGGGAGCAGTACCCCTTAGTGGGGCGCCACAGCAGCATTATATAGGGTCAGAGGCCCTGATTCTACTGATGTGTCACTGGGCTGCTTAGTGTCATTTTAATAAAATCTCTGTTTTATCTGATGTAGATCTAGCAGTTCTCTGAACACTGAGCTTTATTATTAATAATAATATTCACTATTATTATACATTTGATTTATATAGCGTCAACAGATTCCACAGCACTTTACAACTCAGAGGGGACATGTACAGACAATATGAGGCAAAACAGAGTAACAAAAATTCAACAGATACCAAGAGGAGTAATGCCCTGCTCGTAAGTTTACAATCTATAAAAGCTTGTATAACTCCGCCCACACCACTGATTGGCAGATCTCTGTGTGTACCATATGGAGTACACACAGAACATTGCCAATCAGTGGTAGGGGCGGGATTATACAGAGCTCATTAATATGCTTGACTACCTGGAAGCAGGTTTACTAGTCCTCTAATGATAATCTCCTGCTGATTAGACAGTTATTTTATCAAAAACTATACTAAGTAGCCTTAGTAAGCAATACATCGCTGGAATTGACTCACCGCGGCCGGCTGACTCCGGTTTAGACAGGCGATTCTTCTCCCTTCCTTGTCACGGGTGGACCGCGCCTGCCGGTAGTGGGGCCCGGTGTAGTGCAGATCAAAAGTGAAGACGTCTTGCGGGAACAGATTAAAGGGGTTTTAATTTGTTTTCTTCGTGACGCCACCTATGAGTAGTTCGGTAAGGGCTACCGACGCTGCGGAACCTCCGGGGTGATGGACAGCAGCAAGATGTTACGCTCCCCACAGGCTGAGCGGTGATCCCGGAGGCTGGAGCTGCTCAAGATGTTGTGCGGCAGCTGCAGTTGCTTTTAGGTAATGACGGACAGTTCATAAGGAATCACAGACACAGGAAGTCTCTATAACGGTTCTTTACTGTAACCATGAAGGCAATACACGGTATGCAGTGGTTACAGGTAGCGGACCGGGGGACTCAGCAGTGGTAGTGTTCCTCAGAGATCCGCAAGTGTTCCTCCATTCTACCTGTCTTGTTCTAACCAGTGTCGCCCAGGAATACCAGGTCGGGTACGGGGAGGCTGCTTCAATGCCCTATCCATCTGTGTACGCTGTGGATGCTTTGGGGAGCCTTGGATCCCTCAGTGAGTACACCGCTGGTTAGACGACTGGTTGGTGGTGGGGTGCTCCTATAAAGCTGCTCCTCCACGGGGCTGGTTCGCGTGACAGAGGTGAACTGCTGCCAGCTTCGGTACCAGTGAACCGGCTGTAAATTGTGGGCACGGGAGTCTTTTGGGAACCCGTGTAATAATGCCCATTCCCGGATGATAAGGCCTCAGGTGGTGACACCCGTCCGGTGACGGCCCAGGGGCCCGCACGGGGTGCGGAGCCCCCGCTCCTCTCCTATCTCGAGGGTCCTCTCTTCTGTTCTGTTCTGTTCTCCTTCACTGCACTCCACCCCCCAGGGCCTATGATTGGTTCCCTGTTCTAGGTGTTGCATGTTGAGTTGGATCTCCGAGTTAACTATTTCATTGCTGAGTCAGAGGATATTGCGGCTGCAATACCCTCTTGTGACGCACTCGTTGCGGGGCGCCACACTCCCCTTGGTTGAATACGCTTGTCCCCAAGCGTCTCACTACTCACATTACAGAGGTTTTTATATTTTATAACAGGTAATACACTTTTATTAATGACAGGTCATATATGCATAAAAGTGAGGTAGATAAACAGGTTAACACATTGCGCGGACCCGGCGGGCGGTCGGCTGTCCTTAGAATAAAAGTTCAGGCTGTAGCCGCCAAGTCGCGGTGTTACGGTGCAAACAGGAAGAAGTCTCTTTTAATAGCAAAGTTCAAACAACAACTTAAGTCACTGATGAATAGCAGTGTTCCGGACTCGTATGGCGAACCACCCATCACGGCATATATGGCGCTCATAGGTTACTATGTCCCCTCTATACAAGTCTCGGCTTGGATGGCCTCGCGGTAGTTGCGATTCCACATCACGGCGCCCCACAAACACTTCAGTACTCACACCCTCCTCCCTTACAAATCCCCACCCGGTGGACAAGTTAAATGTGCTTACCCACCCGGTTTTACGGAATTGTTCAGGCAATGGAGATTGGCGGCGGGCCTCGGCACGAGCCTGCATGTTGGCTTGCAGTCGAGTGTGCCACTCGTCTCTCCGGATACGACGTACCTCTTCGTCGGAGTGATGCGGCGTGTGGATAAAGTCACTACGGCGTGCTGGTTGTTGAACCGCTCGAGCTTGGTGGGCAGTCTGGAGTGGAGCCCGGTTCAACGGAACCGGAGAAGATACTGTTGCGGCGGCACCCGACCAGTGCACCCGAGCTGATCGCCCGGCAGAAGGGTTCCTTGTGTCTCCCCAGGCGAACCCGGTGTAGAGATCCTCAGCTGGACTGTAGGTCTCCTCGTCATCCTCCTCGACCTCCTCGATGACTACGTCGGGTTGCTCGGCTGGCGAAGACGATGGGATGGAATCCTCTGGATCGGTGGGTGGCTGTGCGACAAAGTTCTCATCTGGATCGTTGTGCAGGACTTCCAGGCTGCCTGCCTCTTCTTCTGTAGCAGCGGGAAGTGGTGTTTCGATCCCGGTCACCAGGTAGGCCTCTGTAGTTGCAGAGGAGGCCTCCGGTTCAGGGGAGAAACAGGCGACAGTCTCGGTAGTGTGGAAACTAGCCGCGGGTTCCGCAGGTGGAACCAGGTAGATGTCAGCTTCTTCGTGGGAGCGTATTGGAAGCTCCGGCTCTGGAACGGGATCGGCTGCGGTATCGTCCGCTGGAACGGGTCGAGTTGTGGTCCTCACTGGAATAACACAGTCTATGGGCTCCGGTGACGAAGCAGGACAGGCGGTGGGCGACGGTGAGGCTGTTGAAAAGCTGGCGATGTCGTCTGGGCTTGGAGAAGTTGTACCCGGTCGGCTCTGCTGCATCGCATGATGGAGTCTTCTGCCTAGGGTCGCGCTCCAGCTGCGAATCGTCCACTCCACTGTCTCAAGTAGTCGCACCCGGAGGTCTTGTAGAGCCTCTAGCCAGAAGTCGGGGCTGCCATCTATGGTAAGGGCAGGATCCGGACCCGGTTGGCCTATGGCTGCTCTGGCCTCCGCCTCGACCTCCCGCATTAGGTCTTGGAGTCTCGTGCTGGCCATTCTTCTTGGAGGGAAACCACACCTGTTCAACCGGTAAGACGTTCTGGTAGAGCTCGTGAAGAAGTCTGTCGGTGTGTCTATCTATGACACTCCCATTTCCTCTGGGCTTTTGTAGTCCAATCGTGGGAAAAGTCTTTGGGGTCCGCCCCCATGGTTGATTCGAGCAATCAGGGCGGACAAAGAGTTTGGCGCCTTTTGTCTTTAGCCCTCCCACGATGAGGGGGGGGGTTGACTCACTCCTGGGCTTCACGTGGCGGCTTCTTGTGGCGGGAACGCCATCTTGGGCGCCATCTTGGCCCGATGGTGTAAAGGCGGGAAAGTTCTTTTTAGGACGAACAAAGTCCAATTGTAGACAATAAAGTCCAGTTTAAGCACAATATACCCGTTGGGTAACGGGCCTGCTCGTATCCTGTTCGTGACGCCATTTTCTGACTCACCGCGGCCGGCTGACTCCGGTTTAGACAGGCGATTCTTCTCCCTTCCTTGTCACGGGTGGACCGCGCCTGACGGTAGTGGGGCCCGGTGTAGTGCAGATCAAAAGTGAAGACGTCTTGCGGGAACAGATTACAGGGGTTTTAATTTGTTTTCTTCGTGACGCCACCTATGAGTAGTTCGGTAAGGGCTACCGACGCTGCGGAACCTCCGGGGTGATGGACAGCAGCAAGATGTTACGCTCCCCACAGGCTGAGCGGTGATCCCCGGAGGCTGGAGCTGCTCAAGATGTTGTGCGGCAGCTGCAGTTGCTTTTAGGTAATGACGGACAGTTCATAAGGAATCACAGACACAGGAAGTCTCTATAACGGTTCTTTACTGTAACCATGAAGGCAATACACGGTATGCAGTGGTTACAGGTAGCGGACCGGGTGGACTCAGCAGTGGTAGTGTTCCTCAGAGATCCGCAAGTGTTCCTCCATTCTACCTGTCTTGTTCTAACCAGTGTCGCCCAGGAATACCAGGTCGGGTACGGGGAGGCTGCTTCAATGCCCTATCCATCTGTGTATGCTGTGGATGCTTTGGGGAGCCTTGGATCCCTCAGTGAGTACACCGCTGGTTAGACGACTGGTTGGTGGTGGGGTGCTCCTATAAAGCTGCTCCTCCACGGGGCTGGTTCGCGTGACAGAGGTGAACTGCTGCCAGCTTCGGTACCAGTGAACCGGCTGTAAATTGTGGGCACGGGAGTCTTTTGGGAACCCGTGTAATAATGCCCATTCCCAGATGATAAGGCCTCAGGTGGTGACACCCGTCCGGTGACGGCCCAGGGGCCCGCACGGGGTGCGGAGCCCTCGCTCCTCTCCTATCTCGAGGGTCCTCTCTTCTGTTCTGTTCTGTTCTCCTTCACTGCACTCCACCCCCCAGGGCCTATGATTGGTTCCCTGTTCTAGGTGTTGCATGTTGAGTTGGATCTCTGAGTTAACTATTTCATTGCTGAGTCAGAGGATATTGCGGCTGCAATACCCTCTTGTGACGCACTCATTGCGGGGCGCCACAGAATCAAGGGCTCTGTCTCTACATTATGCTGCCATCAGATTTAGATGGTAAAAACCTGATAGCAGTTTCCCTTTAAGTAAACTTGATTGAATGTATAAAGTGGTACATTAATTCATATGGTTTTCAATTCATTCCTTTATAGTTTAAAAATACGTATCACAAAGAATTCTAGTTAGCTAATACCATTAACAGAACATTTTCTTTGAAGCATTATTAGTCTAACGTAAAAAAAAAAAACGCTGACAGTATCATTTTTCTTTAGGTACTCTGCAGAATGTCAGCATGACATAACACAAGATAATGGGCTCTTATCTGTGGACAAGGGCACAAGTGCAACAAAACCAGGCTGATATGAGTTCATGTATTACATTTCTAAAAGGGTACTAACTACATTCTCACTCATTTCATTGGTATGAGCCCCATTTAATACAACACAACTGTAGTCGCTAAAGAAAAATATATGGTCATTGGGTTTATCACTATATTGTTGGAGGTATAGGAAGCCTGATTTAGGGACCTTTCACATCAGCGTATTTTGCTGATTTGCGGGGATAGAAGACCTATTACCAGGTCAAAGGTGACTAGTTTTGATTTTATTCCCATCTCTCCCTTGAATTAGATGTTTGCTTGTTTGTTTTTAAATTCAATCAGGAGCGTAACTACAATAGGTGTAGGGGTTGCGATCGCACCTGGGCCCTGCAGCCTAGCGGGGCCCCAAAAGTCCCTCTGGCCCATAGAAAAAGACTAATACTATTAAAGATTTATAATAATTGAGGGCCCCATTGGAGCTTTCGCATCGGGGCCCCAGGGACTGAAGTTACGCCACTGAATTCACCCTTTGGACCCTTTTATATAGCAGTAACTTTAATGGTCTTTAAAATGGGGCATGGTTAATATGATAATAATGCTGCACAGTCTAAAGAGGCAACTCCAGGGAGTCATATGAGCCAGGCCCCCTTGTAAAGAACATAAAAATTAGCACCAAATAAAATGGTCCATTCTTCTGGAACCAGATGGCTGGTGTAAGAAAAAAAGAAAACTAGAATAGTCAAGGGTGCAGTGGGAAAAAAATAGGAGCAACAACTAGCAACATTTGACCTGGTGACAGGACCTCTTTATGCTGGCCATGTACATGAGAAAGCTGACAGAAGAACTTTCAATCAGCAGACATATAAATCTACTGACTGCTCATACACAGGAAAGCTTGATTCGGTTGAGCTTTCATGTGTTTTCAATGGTCAGAGGGGAGAAAGCTTCTGTCAGACACCTCTGGCAATGGTTTAAAGCAAAAGTATTGGGCAAAGACATTCCAGCTGATCCTTCACTCCCTAGACATTATCTGTCGGGGTGAGTTGGGAGGCACCCATACACAAAACATGGGTCAGGCAGTCCTTGATTGCTCCGGATGACTTTCATGATGTGTATGGGTCTGGGAACTTATGGAGAGCAGTTTTCTACAACCATAAGAAGACAGTTAAGTAGGTGAGGAGATTGTAGCCACAACCCTCCTCTAGGAAATATGCAACTTTGCACTTGAGTAAGGAAGTGGAAGAACTCCAGCACCACCTTTAAGTATCTCCTCAAAGTCATGATCGCTTTCCAACAAGCTTTTAAATATGACTAAGGAATTTGTGCCAGATCAAAACCCCAAACAACAGATGCTGCGTTTCGGGGTAACTGCCCCTCATCAGTGTAGTGTGTGGGATATTCTGATCTGACTGTGTGAGTGGGCTAAGACAAGGTCTGGGAACTTACTATCTTATGATGTGTATGGGTGCACTTTGTGCTAAGGACCTAATCCTGACAAAGAAACATGACTTTGTGGTGATATGTTAATGACAAGAACCAGATTACCTCTATGTTCTATGATCAGAACTGCATGGTAGTTATTGGGTAAACCAAGGACTCAAGTAGAATGAGTCTAGCCATGAGCATTAAATGAATGGCTGGTACTCTCAGGGGACACCTGGGAGCTAGATTACATCATAGATTTCTCCTTTTTCTGTATATATGCTTTATCAAGTTGCTTAATAGACTAATCTAATGGTTTATTTAGGGAAACATTATTTTAAGAATTAAAATTCTAAGTAACAATGGTCACAAAAAATATATTTGTACTTCTATTTTATTAAACATTTTCATAAACTTTATTCTATTAACAATTGTATACAGGTTTACTGTTCCTGAGTTACAGACTGGGAAAGACTATGAGTTCTGTGTGAAAGCAGTCAATGAAGCTGGACTTAGTGAAAGATCCCCAATATCTGACCCACTGAAAATAAATGAGGCAATTTGTGAGTACCAAACCATGGTTAATAAACTTAAGGGAACCTGTCATGTATGAAAAGGTGCTATAAGCCTGTAGATATGGGGTTAATCTGCAGGTTAATAGCGTGCTGCTCACTATACTGGGTGTTTTTTATGTTGGGAAGTGTCGTATAATGTGAAGGAAATGGGAGAGCACCCCAATTTGAACACACTCCACCTCTACTTCATTGATTAACATCACTATGAATTTTAATTTTTTATTATTTTTTTTATTTTTGATAAAGAATATTTTAACAAAATTATCACAATTATGAATTGTTATAGTAGGATGGGTAGTAAGGACCCCTCCCTTGAAATTGGTGGCAATGATTCATTTTATTTATTTATTTTTTTATGAAATAGATCATTTAATACTAGATTTAATACTAATTTTAACATTTTTATAAATCAAAGTTTTTTAGAAAGTATGTTTTTATTATAAGAATAAAGTTTTGTATTCTACCATTTATATCACTTATATCTTACTTGGGTGGTTACTCACATGTTGGAATGTTCATGATTGAATGTTCCCCATTTCTATCATTGTAATGTGTATTGTGACATTAATGAGTTAACTTGGCAGAATGATGTCACTGACTAATCTGTTTAAATATTCGCAATGTTAGGGATCCCCCCATCACTTGATGAAGGCGGAGTATCCGCTGAAACATCTTGTGATTGTGACCTCTTTGATTAAACAGTAAGATACTGGGAAACCTTTGGCTCTCTTAACCTTTGTAGCGCCCTCAAAACCACTAATCTTTTTCTTTAATTGCTTTATACATTCTTGGCATTATCTCAAGCAGCTTCATTAGTAGTTACCTGGATATGATTTCCAACAGTCTTCCTTGAGTTCCCAGAGATAATAGACGCTTGTTCACTTCTTTGCTTTCACTGTCTTCCAACTCATCATAATAAAAGGGGAAAACTTTGAGAAATGAAAGATTTAACACATGTTCTAGTTTGTTTCATATACCGGTATATTTTCTTTTTCTGCTCATTTGTGGATTTGCTGCCTTATGTTTGAAGCTATAACGTGCACATTCCAAAAAGAAGAACAGGTGTGTCTAAATTTATGGCTGCTACTGTACACTGGCTATCAAAATTAGAGAACAACATGCAATTTACTTAATG
This sequence comes from Allobates femoralis, assembly GCA_033576535.1. Taxonomy (NCBI): domain Eukaryota; kingdom Metazoa; phylum Chordata; class Amphibia; order Anura; family Aromobatidae; genus Allobates; species Allobates femoralis. Next base: position 374,254,612 of record JARQOC010000002.1, read on the forward strand.
TTTAGGTCAATGTGTTGTACTAACCTTAGTAAAGTAGCAGTATTTTAAGCTTATTTCATAAACTAAATATATTCTAAAGCTTAGAATGAAAATCTTAATGAGATAAATTTTAAAAAAATGATCAAAATTACAGAACACTTTCAGATACCTGCACGTTGTTGGTGTTAATCTGGCATCTGGTGCTAATTTCCTTCATTTTGCCAAATGGTGTGCTGTTCCAAAGTGACTGATACCCTCCAGCAGCAGGTTGTCCAGATGAAGACCAAAGGGGTCACCCTAACAGCCATAGTAACAGAAGTTGGTCGTTGCAAGTCTGTGATCTCTAAAATCTTGCATCTTTTCAACATCACAGACTCTTTCAAGTCCCCCAAGAAAGCTGGTCGCTCTCAAAAGACTAATGCAAGAGAGGACAGGATAATGCATAGAATCTCCATGGGTAATTTTTTTTCAACACTGTAGTTGCAATAGCTCAGCACTGAGCAGGATAAGAATCTGTCTAGTTATACTGTGTCACACAGTGTAAGAGTGTTTGGACTGAAAGCCCACTCTGCAATGACCAAACCTCTCATTAGCAGAAAGAATCAAAATGCTAGACTCACCTTTGGTGAGGAACAAGTAGTGTGGACAGAGAAGTGGTCCACAGTTCATTTTAGTTATGAAAGCAAGTTTAATTTATTTGGTCTGATGGGAAACATTATATTTGTCAACAAACTGGGGAAAGACTGAATCCAACGTGTGTAAAGAAGTCAGTGTCACATCGCCATTGGACTCGGTGGCTGGTGTTCCGGCCTCGGCCACTGGGAGGAGCCGGATTCCTTCGGCTGATGGTGCCAGTGATAGGAGGGCCTTGTCCTCATGTGGACCTGCTCCTGCGACGTCTGCCTCTGTCGCTGAGCGCCGCCGTGTTTCTCCTTTGGGTGGTATTGGTGGCAGGGGAGCGGGCCCTGCAGAGGTGTCTGTTAGGCGCAGCCTTCGTTCTTCTGTCAGAAGTGGGGTGAGTGGAGCCAGCCGTGCATCACCATCTGGCCTGGTTCTAGGGGCAGTCTGGGTGAGGTCATCAGGCTGTGAGCTCCAGCCTATGGGAGGTAACCGCGCCCTTCAAATACATTGGAGCCTGGCTTGCAGGCCGCCAGATATAGTTTTGGTTCCCTAGTGATATAGTGTGTGTGTAGTTTTGTGTCTGACCTTGCCTGGATTTCTGACTCTGCCTCAGCCTATCGATTTTGTACCTCAGCTGCCCTCTTGGTTTTTGCCCTTGACCTTTGCCTGGATTTTTGACTCTGCTACTGCCTGATGATTTTGTACCTTCGCTGCCCTCTCGGTTTTGACTCGGACTTCTGACTTCGTTTTTCGGGTCTTGATTTTTCCCTGGCGACCTTCCTGCTCTGTTGCTACTATAGGCAGCTACCCCCTGGGCTTTGCTGTAATTTCAGATCCCTGTATAGGGGTTAAGGGTCTTGGGGTTTCTCGGGGTGCTGCCTTACCAGCAGCTCAGCCTCACAGCGGATGGTCGTCACAGTCAGTGAAAGGTGGTGGAGGAAGTGTCATGAAGGTCATGGTTTGAGGAATGTCTTCTGCTGCAGGGGTTGGACCTCTCATACATGAGAGTGAATGCAAGTGTGTATCAGAACCTTCTTCAAAAACACGTGATTCATTACTTGCGTTCAGCACTTAATCAGCCAGCAATTTTCATACAGGACAATGCCCCCTGTCACACAACAAAATGGGTAAATCAGTTCCTTGAAACAAAAAACTGTGAAACAATGAAATGGCTGCCCAGAGTCCTGATATAAACCCAAGAAAAAACCTCTGAAAATCCTTAAGGACAAAGTTATGGCCAAGAAACCCACAACAGTCACAGAACTGTGGAAGAGACTAGAAGAAGAGTGAACCAAAGTCACATCAGAGCAGTGTGAGAGACTAGTGATGTCCTATGGCTACAGATGTACTGAAGTAATTCAAAGTAAAGGCCTGTACAAAGCAAAGGCCTGTACACTTCCTACCGATTGGTGACTGTTGTAATCTTCACAACATTTAGTTCTAATCTTTCTCTGTGCTACACTCATCGCTGTTCTCTACTTATGATCATCACGTTTTGTATAAAATAAAGGTTTTACGTTGATATACTTTGGTTATTTTGTAAAACCCTGTTCTAGTGGCATGGTATACCCCTTACACGAAAACCTTCAAATGTTGATTAGTGTAGATTACATTTTGTTGGAAAAAATTAAATGATCATACATTGTTCCCTAATTTTGATCGCCAGTGTGTATGTAAAGCTTTCTATGCTATCTTATCTAATGGCAGCATAAGAGAGCAACATAGATAGTGAACTTGTGAATATTTTGTTTTCCTAGAGTCTAAGTCTATAAGTCCTCCTGCTCCACTGACTTGTCATTAATTGTCTTTCCTGTATGTTTTCTATGAAGGGAAATCAATGACTTGAAACTTTAGTAATAGGCTGCAGCATCAGAGGGAATCTTGTTATTTAATAGGAGTACATAAATTTAAAACAATAAGTTATACACCGGACTTAGTCTTATAGGTATCACTACTGTGATGTTGCAGCTAGAAGGCTCTCACGGGAGTACCGTGTTAACCCCCCTCTTTTTATATATATTATTACTATGTCAAGTTATAAGGGTCCAGCGCATATCTTCCTAAAATCAATGGCTTTGTGTTATCTCTATTGATTGATTCACACTACTTTGTTTTTCTGACTAAATGGTTTATTGAAGTATTAAAAATTCATAATAAAATTCATTAAAAAAAAATCATAAAAAATCCATAAAAAATAAACACTATTTCTCTTCGTACATAACAATCCATTCTTGGAAATTAATTTATATACTTAGTCCGGTATTTCTTCTTATATATGTTTTGGACACCATGTAGTGGATTGTTATGTGCAAAGAGAAATAGTGTATATTTTCTATGGATTTTTTAATGAATTTTTTTATGAATTTTATTATGAATTTTTAAAACAATAAACCATTTAGTAAGAAAAACAAAGTAGTGTGAATCAATCAATAGAGATAACACATAGCCATTGATTTTAAGAAAGATATGCGCTGGACCCTTATAACTTTACATAATAGGAGTACATCATAATGTAGAGAGAAATCCTGATTTCAGCGATGTGTCGCTAAGCTCCTTGCTGTAGTTTTGACAAAATCAAGTTGTGTCAGCCGGAAATTATAGATATAGAACTAATAAACCTTCTGTCATGTAATCCTCTATACTCATCAGCACTGTATAACCCTTCCCACACTACTGATTGGTAGCTTACTGCCTATGCAGTGTGTCCACAGAAAGGTGTCAATTAGTGATGGGGGTTGGGTTATACAGAAATCACCATTCAGATAACTGGTAGCAGATAAAACAGTTTAATAAAACAGTTTAGACTGCAGCAATCAATAAAGTAAATGATACATCACTGGAATCTTTGTCCTTACATCATGCTGCTCTCAGGTAGAGATGGGTTGAACTAGATGGACTTAAACTCTTCCTTCAACCTTAAAAACTATGTTACCATGTTACTATGTTACTATGTAAAAGCTTGGCTAGATTCCCTTTAAAACATACATAAAAATACTGAATCAGATCTTAGAAATGATGTATTCTGGTGCTCAGATCACATACTGATATGTTTTCAATTTTCCATACCATTTTACAATTACAATTTACAAACCTATTACCTTAACCTTTAATGACTTCATAGACTGTCCCTCGGCTCCCTATAATTTTACCCTCTTGAGCTGTGGAAAGGACGAAATGACAATATGTTGGAAAGCTCCAGAATTCACCGCAGGGAGAGAAGTTCTGGGATATTTTCTTGATCTACATGATTCTGAGGATATTTCATGGAAAGATGTCAACAATGAACCAATCCAAAATACTCAGTATACGGTACCATTCCTTGTCTGTTTGCACAGTATGTGTGATCTATAATGCAAATTCACCTTCATGGTATTGTAATATATGTATTTTTGCTCAAGGTAAAAGGTCTGACTGAAGGACATTTCTATGAGTTCCGGGCCAGAGCTCTGAATTCGGCAGGTGTTGGAAAGTTGTCTGATCCAAGTGACATTTTTAAGTGCGAGGAAAGGACAACGCCCGAGCCAGGTAACACTAGGGAGGACAAACAGAATCTGTGTTTTACTTATTGCCACTTCTCCAATAAAATTGAGTTTACTACTGCCCAAAAATCAATGAGTCAATGGAGGACAGGACTAAAAGAGTGCTGCCTTTATTCTCTGATGCTCCAAGCTGCCAAATGTGAAGTCATATTAGCAAATGTCAAGACGTAGTACCTGGAAAAGGGAACATTGACAGTAAACATTACTTGGAATCACGGAAATAGTTAAAGACGGTTCTGAGAAAGTACTCACAGCTGGGCCCGAAGACCATATACGAGCACACCAGTATCATAAAATTACATGAAGTAGATAGGGGATATGTTGCAGACTTTGAATAGTGGCCCTGGAGCTTCAAATTACCTCATTGCTTGGTATACTTGTGTTTTTTTATTCAAGGTCCACCATATGATGTCAGATGCCGAGAAGTGAGAGATAACACCCTTATGCTCCACTGGAAAAGCCCCATATACACAGGCAGCAGCTCTGTCACTGGTTACTTGGTAGAGGCCTGTATAGAAGGCTCAGGAGACTGGAAGAGGATCAATGAGAATCCCATGCCAGACACGCATATGAGGGTACAATTTGTATGAATGGAGTTCAGTTTAGTAGTGTATAATAGTCAATGAGTCTTTGAAAATCGCATCAAAGTTTATAATACAGTATAAAATTAAAGTAGTCTGAATTTAAAATTTAGCATAATCCTAAATGCCTTTCTATTTAATGCTATATTCTAATCACTTTTTTAATATACTTTAATTAAAAAGTCCCTACCATTCTCTCACTACTCTACCTGCTTTATTTATTTATTTATTTATTGTATTACTTCCTCTGTGATAACACTTTGTTTGAGAATCTCAGTGCATGCTGGGAGTTGTCATCAGGGGGCAGAGGCTGCAGTCACTGCCACAGACTTTGTCTGCACCCTGAAATTAAGCATCATCAGTAATGTCTGTTTCAGGGGCTAGTCCATGCTCTGCTGACCTTGCATTGGTTGTCAATTCTGACAAATGGTCAGTAGATTCTTGTCACTGTGCAATATACACAGTGACAGTGCACCGCTCGCCAACTCTGATTTGAAGTGACAATCCAGCAAGAGTGTGGCGCCCCTACAGTCCGGTTGCCATAGTGGTATTGCCTCCCTCCTTAGAGGTGGTATCATGCTTGGAAGCAGGAGGAACACCCCATGTTAGGTAACCCCCACATGCACACACAAGACCTAATCCCTGACCAGAAGGGGGAGCCCATGACCCTAGTTCGGGAGGTGCTGCCTCTTCTGGCTGGGCGGAAGGGTTAGAGGAGTGTGAGAGAAAAAGTGTAGGGAGAGGAAGCAGAAGGTGGAGAGAGAGCTCTGGGAGTGGAGAGCTGAAAGGATCATGGATGCCAGAGTCAGGGGTAACACAGGGACTGCATGCCCTGTGAACCGAATCTGGAGGACAGGAGATTAGAAGATTTCTGGCCGCAAACAGGGACCCTACAGCACAACAGTTTATTGAGAGCCTGGATCTGCAAGACAGAAGTACCCATTACAGGTTCGCACTGTCTGCTAGTGGGGAGCTGGTACAAGAGTGAGGGCATAGAATAGCTCACAGGCAGCTGGACTCAAAACCGAAAAGCGCAGCAGGAAGGCCTCCAAACCCACCTGGCGAGGTGGACTCCAACTGCTTCCAGGCTGACCGGACCCTCCTGGACCTGGAGACCAGTGCCCCAGACTCAAAACTTTCTCATCAGTAAAGGTAAAAAGAACTACATCCCCTGCGTTCTCTTGCTTTTTTTCCACACCTTCCTTGCTGTACACAGCACCATAGCAACCACCACCATCCTCCATATACACTTCATACAAAATCTCAGGGGCCCGCTCCGCCTTTGGGGAGTGTTTCATACAAGCTGCCCGTTCATCTATCCCCTGGGAGCCTATATAGCAGCGCTGGTCATCCCTGACCAGGCACCACAGGTGGCATCATGATCATCTACAAATCCCCTTTAAAAATTCCCTTTAATTTGCTTGGCCACTACCACCGCGACTACCCGTGACTTGCCAGACCGGCTACCGAGTACCCCGGCCCTAGCGACCGTTGCAAGAGAATGCACTGTCAATGTGCATTGTAAGAAGAATGGCCAGTGTGAAGAAAAAGCAGAGAACAGCAGGGAATTGACAACCAACATATGCTCAGCAGAGTGGAGACTAGCCCAGCCCATAAAATGCTTCGTTTCAGGTAGTGACCTTAGCCTCTGCCCCCTGATTATGACTTATTTAACTATGCACTGAGATTTTCAAATGAAACATCATCAAAGAGGAAAAAGTTAAATATATCTATAGTTAGATTGAGTGATGAGGTAATGGTAGGGACATTTTAATTAGAAGAAGGTTTAGAATATAGCAATAGATAGAGATTTAGGATTAAAAAACATTTTTGTTTCAGAATACCCCTTTAAAGTCAAGCAGCCTATAAGGCTATCAAGCTTTCTTAAGTGTCTGGCAACATGTTTGTTGACTGTTTACAGTGATCACCCTAAAGGCCACGTCACACGCTTCAATTTAATGAATGATGTTGTTAACGATCACATGCACGCGCGATCGCTAACAACATCGTTCAGATCGCTGGTGAGCTGTCACACAGACAGACTCACCAGCCAATCGGACCAGCGAGCAAGCTGGTATCCAAGGTAAACAGTGGGTAACCGCAGGAGGATTGTACCTGCTGAAGGGCCAAGACAGGGCGCGAATCGACGTATTACCCCCGTCCTCCCACCCGCTGTGCACAACCTGTCGTATGAAGACTGAATAAATATCCACTGCCAGAAGCCTTGAGTGCAGCTCCATTTCTTCTTTATTTGATTGAATACGCAGTTTACCTTGGATACCAGCTCCCAGCGCTTGCTGTGAGGTGCTGGGAGCTCGATGATCGCTGGTCTCCCGCTGTCTCAAGCAGTGATGCTGCGTGGCCAGCGCGTGACCATCGATAGACTTGTGAACATGTTCACAAATCTGCGATCAATGATCAACGATCGTTGACAGGTGTCACACGTAACGACATCGCTGCAGCATCACCAAATTGGTCACATTGCAACGATATCGTGAACGATATTGAAGCATGTGACAGGGCCTTAAGAGTTATGACAGTAGTTCTAAATTATAAAAACACTGTAATATAAGTAAAGTTGCTCTGATTTTTCTATTTTCTGTTATGTTCATAAGCTTTAAAACAATACAAAAATAAAATCGATAAGACGAATATGTGATTTTAAGTTTCTCTATTAGATCTCTGATTTGGAAACAGATAAGAGCTACCAGTTCCGTGTTCTTGCTGTTAACAGCTCTGGTCCTGGCATTGCATCTACACCGTGTGATCCTGTAGTTCCTGTAACAAAGCCAGGTTTGGAGAGTTTTGTGAAGTACTGCCCTAATGAAATCAAGAACACACACTGGGCTATTTATTTATGTTGTTATTCTAAAGAAAGGGTCATATGAGATTATAATAACTAGCTGTGAGCCCGATGCAAATGCATCGGGATTCTAGAACGTGCATTAATTTGATTATAGTAGTTATAGCTGTTAGCCTGATGCAAATGCATCGGGTATCTAAAATATGTTTATTGTTTTTTTAAAGATTTTTAAATAATAATCGCATCATCAATAGCAATAATATAAACCATAGCATTATTAATAGCAGTAATAGCAGTATTAATAGCATTATTAGCATTAATAATAGCATTAATAACATTATTAATAGCATTAATAGCATTATTAATAGCATTAATAGCATTATTAAGAGCATTATTAGCATTAATAATAGCATTAATAACATTATTAATAGCATTAATAGCATTATTAATAGCATTAATAACATTATTATTAGCATTAATAGCATTAATAATAGCATTATTAGCATTAATAATAGCATTAATAACATTATTAATAGCATTAATAACATTACTAATAGCATTACTAGCATTATTATTAGCATTAATAGCATTATTAATAGCATTAATAGGATAAATATTAGCATTAATAGCATTAATAGCATAATTAATAGCATTAATAGCATTATTATTAGCATTAATAGCATTAATAGGAGAAATATTAGCATTAATAGCATAATTAATAGCATTAATAGCATTATTAATAGCATTAATAACATTATTATTAGCATTAATAGCATTAATAATAGCATTATTAGCATTAATAATAGCATTAATAACATTATTAATAGCATTAATAGCATTAATAATAGCATTATTAGCATTAATAATAGCATTAATAACATTATTAATAGCATTAATAGGATTATTATTAGCATTAATAGCATTATTATTAGCAGTAATAGCATTAATAATGGCATTAATAGGATAAATATTAGCATTAATAGCATTAATAGCATAATTAATAGCATTAATAGCATTATTAATAGCATTAATAGCATTATTTATTAGCATTAATAGCATTAATAGGATAAATATTAGCATTAATAGCATTATTAATAGCATTAATAACATTATTATTAGCATTAATAGCATTAATAATAGCATTATTAGCATTAATAATAGCATTAATAACATTATTAATAGCATTAATAGCATTATTATTAGCATTAATAGCATTAATAATGCCATTAATAGAATAAATATTAGCATTAATAGCATTAATAGCATAATTAATAGCATTAATAGCATTATTAATAGCATTAATAGCATTATTATTAGCATTAATAGCATTAATAGGATAAATATTAGCATTAATAGCATAATTAATAGCATTATTAGCATTATTAATAGCATTAATAGCATTATTATTAGCATTAATAGCATTAATAGGATAAATATTAGCATTAATAGCATAATTAATAGCATTAATAGCATTATTAATAGCATTAATAACATTATTATTAGCATTAATAGCATTAATAATATCATTATTGGCATTCATAATAGCATTAATAACATTATTAATAGCATTAATAGCATTATTATTAGCATTAATAGCATTAATAATAGCATTATTAGCATTATTTAATAGCATTAATAACATTATTAATAGCATTAATAGCATTATTATTAGCATTAATAGCATTATTATTAGCATTCATAGCATTAATAATGCCATTAATTGGATAAATATTAGCATTAATAGCATTAATAGCATAATTAATAGCATTAATCGCATTATTAATAGCATTAATAGCATTAATAGGATAAATATTAGCATTAATAGCATAATTAATAGCATTAATAGCATTATTAATAGCATTAATAACATTATTATTAGCATTAATAGCATTAATAATAGCATTAATAACATTATTAATAGCATTAATAGCATTATTATTAGCATTAATAGCATTAATAATAGCATTATTAGCATTAATAATAGCATTAATAACATTATTAATAGCAATAATAGCATTATTATTAGCATTAATAGCATTATTATTAGCATTAATAGCATTATTATTAGCATTAATAGCATTAATAATGCCATTAATTGGATAAATATTAGCATTAATAGCATTATTAATAGCATTAATAGCATTATTATTAGCATTAATAGCATTAATAATAGCATTATTAGCATTAATAATAGCATTAATAACATTATTAATAGCATTAATAGCATTATTATTAGCATTAATAGCATTAATAATAGCATTATTAGCATTAATAATAGCATTAATAACATTATTAATAGCATTAATAGCATTATTATTAGCATTAATATTATTATTAATAGCAGTAATATCATTATTAGAATTTTTTTTTTAATTATTATTTTTTATTTAATTAGTTATCATTTTATTTTATTTTTTTTATTATTTTTTAATTATTTTTTTTTTATTATTAAATTTATTATTTAGGCTGAGACCCAGTTCTGTTTGAGGTCCACTGAAAGGGCTGATATAATTAGCATATATTTATTTTTTTTATTATTATTTTTATTGAATGATTTATTATTTTTAATTTATTTTTTTATTATTTTTTAATTATTTTTTAATTATTTTTTTTATTATTTAATTTATTTATTTTTTTAAGTTTGACTGAGACGCAGTTCTCATTCAGGTCCGCCTTTTTTTTGCCCATTTACATACATTACCGGTGTGTCGGCGATTTTATGGCCGCCCACCTGGTTCTATTTGTCGGCCCTAAAATCGCGGACACACCGCTAATGCATCTCTATGGGCAGTCAGCCCGATTTCGGATTGAACGGCAACCAATCAGAAGTCGAGCTGACTGCCCATAGACATGCATTAGCGGTGTGTCCGCGATTTTAGGGCCGACAAATAGAACCAGGGGGGCGGCCATAAAATCGCCGACACACCAGTAATGTATGTCAATGGGGAAAAAAGGCGGACCTGAATGAGAACTGAATGAGGAGCTCTTCTGATTGGCTGAGGGCATTATCCAGCGACCAATCAGAAGACGGCGTGAGATCTCATTGAGGTAGAATGGGGGATTTTTCCTCCATTCTATCTTAATGAGAAGGAAGAGGACGTCGGAGGTGGAATTTTCGGAAAAGAAGACAGAAGATCCCCGGGGCCGGACGAAGAGGCGGAGATGGCGGAAAGAAGAGAGAAGACCCCCGGGGCCGGAGGAAGAGGACGCCTGGCCGGACGGAGGATCGGACGGACGATCAGATGACTTGAAGGCATGTAAGTGATGGACGGGGGCTTGGGGTGTAGGGCCTTAGGTGAGAGCGGCGTTAGGTTAGGGGACGGCGGGGGGTTAGGGTGTAGGGCTTTAGCGAGAGGGGCAGGGGACAGCGGCGGGAGCTTAGGGGGTATCGGCGGGGGCCTAGGGGGTAGGGGCTTAGGTAGGGGCGGCGATGGCTTAGGGGGTAGACGGCGGGGCTTAGGGGGTATCGGCGGCGGCTTTGGATGGTGCGAGTCGGGGGTTAGGTGGTCGGGGCTTAGGGGGTATCGGCGGCGGGTTTGGATGGTGCGAGTCGGGGGTTAGGTGGTCGGGGCTGCTGCGGGGTTTAGGGGGTTAGGGGCGGCGGTGCCTTAGGGGGTAGGCGGCATGGCTTAGGGGGTATCGTCGGGGGCCTAGGGGGTAGGGGCTTAGGGGCGGCGGTGCCTTAGGGGGTAGGCGGCATGGCTTAGGGGGTATCGGCGGGGGCCTAGGGGGTAGGGGCTTAGGGGCGGCGATGGATTAGGGGGTAGACGGCGGGGCTTAGGGGGTATCGGGGGCGGGTTTGGATGCTGCGGGTCGGGGGTTAGGTGGTCGGGGCTGCTGCGGTGCTTAGGGGGTAGGGGCTTAGGTAGGGGCGGCGATGGCTTAGGGGGTAGACGGCGGGGCTTAGGGGGTATCGGCGGCGGCTTTGGATGGTGCGGGTCGGGGTTAGGTGGTCGGGGCTGCTGCGGGGCTTAGGGGGTAGGGTGCTTAGGGGGTAGGGTGCTTAGGGGGTAGGGGCTTAGGTAGGGGCGGCGATGGCTTAGGAGGTAGACGGCGGGGCTTAGGGGGTATCGGCGGCGGCTTTGGATGGTGCGGGTCGGGGGTTAGGTGGTCGGGGCTGCTGCGGGGCTTAGGGGGTAGGGGGTTAGGGGCGGCGGTGCCTTAGGGGGTAGGCTTAGAGCGGCAGGGGGCTGTAGTGTACAGCGCGCGCGCGATGGTATACTACAGTCCCATGGCGCTTATGGGCATGGGACTGTAGTATACTATAGCGGTGTACAGTACAGCAGCGCGTAGTGGCTTAGAGCGGCAGGGGGCTGTAGTGTACAGCGCGATGGTATACTACAGTCCCATGGCGCTTATGTGCATGGGACTGTAGTATACTATAGCGGTGTACACTACAGTAGTATGGGCTTCGGCTTCGGTGGCTTGGTTAGCGGTGTAGGCGACTCGCAATGCCCGCTACGCGGCCACGGGGAGAGTCCAGGAGAAGCAGCTCGCTCGCGCTCACCAAGCCACCGGAAGTAGCGCCGCTCCGACGGAAGTCGCTACGGCAATTATATAATAGATTGTATGAATTTCATCCAGAAAGCTCGAACGATTTTCATCCATGTTGTCATCCGCATGACATCTGTATTTATACATCAAGTTTGATAAGTAAATGTGCAGTTTTCTATGATACTATAAGAACGTATCCATAATAATTGAATGCATGTTAGCTAGTTAACAAAATATTGATTGCTCTCAGTGGGAGAAAAAAATTATAAGCTTATAGTTGTGATACTTTTTAATGGATAACAAAAATAATGTAATTGATGTTACAAGGCAATCTTTCAGGACTTCTCACGTCTCTTCATCAGGCATGGTATGAGAAAATATTAGAAGAATCACAAATATATACACAAGCAGAAACAGAGGCATGGTATAATAAATGGACATTTAAATAAACAAAAACTAAGCATAGAGAGAGTCCTTAAGTAACTTAGAGTATTGGTGTGAAAGTTTTATGGCCCTAATATCCATGAAAGATCAGAGGCCTGGTGCCTTCACTGTGTCTAGAGCAAATTCCTCAGATGTAGCTAGTCATAAATCCTCCTGACAGATTTAGTCCTGTGTTGACAAAATCAAAGATTGTAATGAAACTGTATTCCCAGACCCATCAATGTTTTTGTGATTTGATGTTGCTTTTTAATATGACAACTTTCATATTGTCTATGTTGTGTCCTGGACCACAGAAATGTTTGGCAAAAGGTAAAAGGTTTTTTTTGTCTGTAATTGTGTGACGATGAAACTTTAGTCTCTGTCCTGTTTCTCCAATATAGGAACCCCTAACAGGACATACAATGCATAGAATTCTTATGAAAATTCATTACAATCTTTGATTCTGTCAACACAAGACTAAATCTGTCAGGAGGATTTATCTAATATATAAAAGCCGAAGGCCACTTCCGGAAAAGCCGAAGGCTACTTCCGTGACGGCCTCCGACCATGGTGGTGACGTCACCAAGTGCACTGTAGCCGGGCTGCCCCTGGCTACAGGGACCCGCGGAGAAACGTTCCGGTCAGGAACGTTCCTGTCTGTCCCAGCCGCCTCTGCACTCACCGCTCCAGCCGCCTCTGCACTCACCGCTCCAGCCGCCTCTGCACTCACCGCTCCAGCCGCCTCTGCACTCACCGCTCCAGCCGCCTCTGCACTCACCGCTCCAGCCGCCTCTGCACTCACCGCTCCAGCCGCCTCTGCACTCACCGCTCCAGACGCCTCTGCCCACCTCGCGACAGGCTCCGCCCACCTCCTGGGCCTTGTGACAGGCTCCTCCCACCTCGCGGGGCTCGCGACAGCCTCCGCCCACCTCCCTGGGGCTCCCGTCAAGCTCCGCCTACCTCTCAAGGCTCCCCCTGGCTCCGCCCACCTCGCGGGCCTCGCAACAGGCTCCGCCCCACCTTGCGGGGCTCGCGGCAGGCTCCGCCCACCTTGCGAGGCTCCCGCTACGCTCCGCCCACCTCCCCGGCCCTCCCGTCAAGCTCCGCCCACCTCGCGGTGCTCCCGCCTGGCTCCGCCCACCTCGCCTGCGCTGACCACTGAGCCTCCATCCTGGCCTGACCACCGAGCCTCCGTCCTGCACTGACCACCGAGCCTCCGTCCTGCGCTGACCACCGAGCCTCCGTCCTGCGCTGACCACCGAGCCTCCGTCCTGCGCTGACCACCGAGCCTCCGTCCTGCGCTGACCACCGAGCCTCCGTCCTGCGCTGACCACCGAGCCTCCGTCCTCTGCTGATCACAGAGCCGCCGTCCTCGCCTGACCACCGACCCTCCGTCCTGCACTGACCACCGAGCCTCCGTCCTCTGCTGACCACAGAGCCACCGTCCTGCCCTGACTACCAACCCTCCGTCCTGCGCTCACCACCGACCCTCCGTCCTTGGCTGACCACTCACCCTCTGTCCTGTGCTGACCATTCTGCCTCCATCCTGCGCTGACCACTCTGCCTCCATCCGGCGCTGACCACTCTGCCTCCATCCGGCGCTGACCACTCTGCCTCCATCCGGCGCTGACCACTCTGCCTCCATCCTGCGCTGACCACTCTGCCTCCTTCCTGTGATGACCACTCTGCCTCCATCCTGTGCTGACCACTCTGCCTCCATCCTGCGCTGACCACTCTGCCTCCTTCCTGCGCTCACCACTGAGCCTCCTTCCTGTGATGACCACTCAGCCTCCATCCTGCGCTGACCACTGAGCCTCCATCCTCTGCTGACCACTGAGCCTCCATACAGTGCTGACCACTCTGCCTCCTTCCTGCGCTGACCACTCTGCCTCCTTCCTGCGCTGACCACTCTGCCTCCTTCCTGCGCTGACCACTCTGCCTCCATCCTGCGCTGACCACTCTGGCTCCTTCCTGCGCTGACCACTCTGCCTCCTTCCTGCGCTGACCACTCTGCCTCCATCCTGCGCTGACCACTCTGCCTACATCCTGCGCTGACCACTGAGCCTCCATCCTGCGCTGACCACTGAGCCTCCTTCCTGCGCTGACCACTGAGCCTCCATCCTGCGCTGACCACTCAGCCTCCATCCTGCGCTGACCACTCAGCCTCCATCCTGCCCTGACCACTCAGCCTCCATCCTGCGATGACCACTCTGCCTCCATCCTGCGATGACCACTCTGCCTCCATCCTGCGATGACCACTGAGCCTCCATCCTGCGATGACCACTCTGCCTCCATCCTGCGATGACCACTCAGCCTCCATCCTGTGCTGACCACTCAGCCTCCATCCTGTGCTGACCACTCAGCCTCCATCCTGTGCTGACCACTCAGCCTCCATTCTGTGCTGACCACTCCTGTGCTGACCACTCACTCCTGTGCTGACCACTCACTCCTGTGCTGACCGCTGAGCCTCCATCCTGTGCTGACCACTGAGCCTCCATCCTGTGCTCACTACTGAGCCTCCATCCTGTGCTGACCACTGAGCATCCATCCTGCGCTGACCACTGAGCCTCCATCCTGCGCTGACCACTCAGCCTCCATCCTGCGCTGACCACTCAGCCTCCATCCTGCGCTGACCACTCAGCCTCCATTCTGCGCTGACCACTCTGCCTCCATCCTGCGCTCACCACTCTGCCTCCATCCTGCGCTCACCACTCTGCCTCCTTCCTGTGCTGACCACTCTGCCTCCATCCTGCGCTCACCACTGAGCCTCCATCCTACACTAACCACTGAGCCTCTCTTTCTGCGCTGACCACTGAGCCTCCATCCTGTGCTGACCACTGAGCCTCCATCCTGTGCTGACCACTGAGCCTCCATCCTGTGCTCACCACTGAGTCTCCATCCTGTGCTGACCACTGAGCCTATATACTGCGCTGACCACTCCATCCTGTCCTGACCACTCAGCCTCCATCCTGCACTGACCACTCTGCCTCCATCCTGCGCTGACCACTGACCCTCCATCCTGTGCTGACCACTGAGCCTCCATCCTGCGCTGACCACTCAGCCTCCCATCCTGTGCTGACCACTGAGCCTCCATCCTGTGCTCACCACTGAGTCTCCATCCTGTGCTGACAACTGAGCCTATATACTGCGCTGACCACTCCATCCTGTCCTGACCACTCTGCCTCCATCCTGCGCTGACCACTCAGCCTCCATCCTGCGAATACCACTCTGCCTCCATGCTGCACTGACCACTGAGCCACTGCGCAGTGCTAACCACTGAGGCAACGCACTGTGAAAACCACTGAGCCACCGCACTGTGCAATCCACTAAGCCTTCACACTGTCAAAACCACTGAGCCATCAAATACAGTGCTAACCACTGAGCCACCGTATACAGTGCTAACCACTGAGCCACCATATACAGTGCTAACCAATGAGCCACCATATACAGTGCTAACCACTGAGCCAACGTACAGTGCTAACCACTGAGCCACCATATACAGTGCTAACCACTGAGCCACCGTATACAGTGCTAACCACTGAGCCAGCGTATACAGTGCTAACCACTGAGCCACCATATACAGTGCTAACCACTGAGCCACCGTATACAGTGCTAACCACTGAGCCACCGTATACAGTGCTAACCACTGAGCCACCATATACAGTGCTAACCACTGAGCCACCATATACACTGAAAACCACTGAGCCACCATATACAGTGCTAACCACTGAGCCACCATATACAGTGCTAACCACTGAGCCACCTTATACAGTGCTAACCACTGAGCCACTATATACAGTGCTAACCACTGAGCCACCGTATACAGTGCTAACCACTGAGCCACCGTATACAGTGCTAACCACTGAGCCACCGTATACAGTGCTAACCAATGAGCCACCATATACAGTGCTAACCACTGAGCCAACGTACAGTGCTAACCACTGAGCCACCATATACAGTGCTAACCACTGAGCCACCGTATACAGTGCTAACCACTGAGCCAGCGTATACAGTGCTAACCACTGAGCCACCGTATACAGTGCTAACCACTGAGCCACCGTATACAGTGCTAACCACTGAGCCACCATATACAAGGCTAACCACTGAGCCACCATATACAGTGCTAACCACTCAGCCACCGTATACAAGGCTAACCACTGAGCCACCGTATACAAGGCTAACCACGGAGGCACCGTATACAGTGCTAACCACTCAGCCACCGTATACACTGCTAACCACTGACCCACCATATACACTGCTAACCACTGAGCCACCATATACAGTGCTAACCACTGAGCCATCATATACAGTGCTAACCACTCACACACCATATACAGTGCTAACCACTGAGCCACCATATACAGTGCTAACCACTCACCCACCATATACAGTGCTAACCACTGAGCCACCATATACAATGCTAACCACTGAGCCACCATATACAGTGCTAACCACTGAGCCACCATATACAATGCTAACCACTGAGCCACCATATACAGTGCTAACCACTGAGCCACCATATACAGTGCTAACCACTGAGCCACCATATACAGTGCTAACCACTGAGCCACCATATACAGTGCCAACCACTGACCACCATATACAGTGCTAACCACTGAGCCATCATATACAGTGCTAACCACTCACACACCATATACAGTGCTAACCACTGAGCCACCATATACAGTGCTAACCACTGAGCCACCATATACAGTGCTAACCACTCACCCACCATATACAGTGCTAACCACTCACCCACCATATACAGTGCTAACCACTGAGCCACCATATACAATGCTAACCACTGAGCCACCATATACAGTGCTAACCACTGAGCCACCATATACAGTGCTAACCACTGAGCCACCATATACAGTGCTAACCACTCAGCCACCGTATACAGTGCTAACCACTGAGCCACCGTATGCAGTGCTAACCACTGAGCCACCATATACAGTGCTAACCACTGAGCCACCATACAGTGCTAACCACTGAGCCACCATATACAGTGCTAACCTCTGAGCTACCATAGACAGTGCTAACCACTGATTCACCATAGACAGTGCTAACCACTGAGCCACCATATACAGTGCTAAACACTGAGCCACCATACAGTGCTAACCACTGAGCCACCATACAGTGCTAACCACTGACCCACCATATACAGTGCTAACCTCTGAGCCACCATATACAGTGCTAACCACTGAGCCACCATATACAGTGCTAACCACTGAGCCACCATATACAGTGCTAACCACTGAGCCACCATATACAGTGCTAACCACTGAGCCACCATATACAGTGCTAACCACTGAGCCACCGTATACACACAATTCATTTCACCGCACTCCCCTAACTATTAGTAAATAAACTATATATGGATTCTAGACTACCCGATTCTTTAGAATTGGGCCACCATCTAGTTTGTGTATATTTGGGTTTCTTCAAATATTTCATCATACCAAGCCTAATTAAGAGACCTAAGCATTATTGAAAGCTTACTTTATAACATCATTCATTATATTTTTGATAGCCATTAAAAGGTATCAATCAAGCTGTATAGTATAAATGGCACACAAAATGAGCGTGGGGCAGGTTTAGCTCCTAAGCCCTCTCCATACTTCTTTATTGGCCATATACATTGAATATACATGTGTGATCTTCAGTGGATTATTGTGATTTAATGATTGAAAAATTCTGCAGTTACTCAATGTGATTGTAGGCTGCTGAATCCCTATAGAGAAAAGAAAAAAAATCACATTGACACTTTACATGACACATGATCATCCAATGCGCACATTGCACACTGATTCAGCAGTCTACAGTAACATGAACAGTTTGCCGACTTTTTTTCCCCAGCCTAGAAAACCCCCTTATTAGATATGCTGTATATGTAGTTATTAGAAAGTCACAAATGTTCTTACTGGTCTTATTCTAGGGTAGTAAAGACTACAGTGTATTTTAATTTTTCTAAATAGAGCTCATTAGTATAATGTTATATTTTCAAAGGAGTTATGCTTGATTTTCTCCTGTTGAGCACCCTGCCCTCCTTGACAGTTTAAGAATTGATTATGGTCCTTTACTGCCTTGGACTCAATGTATCACCCATACCCTTGGTGTATGCAAAATAAACACACAACTGTCAAACTGTCATGACTTGGGTACAATGGCCACAGCACCTTTTATTAAATATTTACACAAAACCCAGGGTGCCTGCAACAATCGTGATCCCACAACATTATTAACGGTGTATATATAAATTGGCTGTAAACAGTTAATAAATCTAATCCAGAGGCAAATGGAGCAACATTACAAACCTCCCTGGTTACACCAGCCCAGGAAGAGGGGCATTAACACTCCATGGTTAATACTCCTAGCCTATGCAGGACCTATACCCACTAATTAAACCGTTGAACTAGAAGCTGCGATTCCCCAATTGTGACCCCACAACCTTACAAACCTCCCTGGCTGCAATGCACCAGCTCAGGGAGAGAGATATTAAAATCAAACAGTTAATACCCCTAACCTTTGCAGGACCTACGTCTGCTAACTAAATTGCTCTACCAGAAGCCACAATTCTGCAATAGTGCCTTCATACCAATGGACATGACCAATCAACCAGCCTCTGAACTAGACCTATCCCCTAGCACAGATCTGGCCGCATGACACCTTACATGGCCTGGACCCACCACCACCAAAGCTTGTGTCGAGCCCCAGGCCCGTGGGGTACTCGGGTATCAGGCTCAGTGGGTTTCACGGGGATATCACGGGTGGCGGTGCCTGAGCCCGTGACCTGGGTGACACTTCAAAGAGGGGTTATGTATAAGGGATTGAATTGTTGTCGCATCACGCCACCTGTAGTACCTGGTGAGGGATCACCAGCGCCACCACAGTCCTCCGGAGGGCGATGGTATTGCGGCAAGGATGGCAAAGCTCTCTACAGGTGGAGCTGGGCCTCCAGGGCAGCGTAGAGTAAGGAGATAGCTTGGAGTGGGACTTGAGGCCAGGGTAAGAAGCAGTGGGGCAGTCTATATAGAGGCTGGGGACGGAGAGGAATAACACACACACGCTGAAGGAAGTCTTTTACCTTTTTACTGGTGGTATTCACAGGTAAAGATGTCCAGAGCACTGTCAGGTGACCAGGTGCACAGTGAGTCTCCACAGTAAGTGGGTATAAGGCCTCCTCAGATTGCCTGCTGTCACTGAAGCCCTGTCTGTATACAACACGACTGACCTCCTCTATTTCTCTGGTCCTCTCTCTCTCCTCCTGCGCGGTCCACGGGTTACCCTCTCTGATCACTGCGGTGTTCTTCCACACAACGGTGTCTGGCTCCCGTTTGCTGGGTACGCAGGGGGATCGGGTGACTAAAGTCTCCACGGTGTGCCGAGGTTTTCTGCAGTCCTAGAGTGATCCTGCAGGTGCGGACCCCGAAGTCCGGTAAGTCTTGGGCAAGCTTCAACTAGTTCCTCTGCTCCCTTGGCTAAACTCCATGCCTTCTATCCCCACTCCTAGGCTTGGCTGAACAGCAGAAGGGCCACTCTGGATCACTAGTTCGGGCCTAACCGGGGCACCGAGCCCAGGATGTCTTCGCAGCTCTCCTAGCGTCTGCACACTCTCACTAACTCCTCCCCCAGCAGCAGTATTTATAGGGGATCTTAACTAAAGTCAGTGAGTCTAGCTCCCCCTACTGTGCCGGGGTGGAAGGTGTTGCATGTAGTAGGTACCTGCTGTGGAAACCCAGCTGAACAGTAGGGAAGGCTGTGGTTACCTGCGTGAGCAGGGCGCCACACTTGCTTGATACAATCCATCACATACATCATCCACAAGTCATTGCCAATTACATTAAATGGACACAGTTTACCGTACATAATCCCTTGAGGGTATCTTCAATTCCTTATGGCGCACCACAATCCCACCATTTTTGGTAACAAAACGGCAACGGCATTTAATCCTTTATCTGTTCAGTTTAACCGCTGATTTCCGTATCACCATACCAACCACCCCACATGATTTCCTTCTATTGAGCACCCTGTATTCCTTTACACATCCAAAATGTAAGTGATATTTTATCATTCAACTCACCAAAAATTAGCATACTGGCAAAGTAACACCTTTATTTCATCAGGACTGTTATAACATTACCATTACCTGATGGTCACATTGACCCATTATATCTCATTTAAATCTATTTGAAATCCACAGGCACAAATGAAATTGAAGTTGGCGTTGATGATGAAGGATTTATATACCTTTCCTTTGAGAATCCAGTGCCAGTTGATTCCCCAGAGTTTGACTGGTCTAAGGACTACAAGGGGGCACCAGATGAAGAGAGGACCGATATCTCTACAGAAGGAAACAAGTAAATAACTATATTAATTCTATGGTTCTGGAATTTCTGTTGTAAATTATTTGTATGAATATTATTAACATAAAATGTCTGAAAATATTTGTGTAAATATACTGTAATGTAATTTTTGAAAAACTAGGATCTCTCTTGATTCCTCCGCTCTGCATTCAGGGTGGGCTGGGATGGGTGATCTACAGCTTAGTCATCCTATCTGGAGCTGGGATATGCTGAGGTGTTTTCATTGACAGCTCAGTCGCCTAACCTCTTTCTAGACTGTGCTGAGATTTTGCAGGTGTTCCTTGTCTCCTGTAATTGCTCTGCCATTTAGCTATGCTGTTTTTCCCAGAGCACTCTGAAGGCCACTTTACACACACCAACTTATCTGTCCAACTTCTGACCAACTTGCTGGTTGCAGTGAAATCATGGACACATTGCTCCATTTTGGGCTGTGTACAAATGGAACAATGTATCCATGATTTCACTGCAACCAGCAAGTTGGTCAGAAGTTGGACAGATAAGTTGGTGTGTGTAAAGTGGCCATGAGTCTTAGTTTCAGCTCTGTTGTACTAGGTTGGTCTTTTGAATCTGTGATCAGGGAATTGATCTTTTGCTGCCTGACCTTGCCTCTGCTTGACCATTCTTTTGTCTTGTCCTCCTATTCTGATCCTCTCCAGGTAAGGCTGCTTTCACATAACGATTTTAGCATTTCCGATGCTGTCCGATAAAAATCGGACAGCATCGGACCGATTTTCGGACCCCATGCATCCCTATGGGCATCGGACCGAATCGGATGTGCACTAAATGCCATCCGATTTGGTCCGATCCGAATCTGTCCGATTTTTTTATCGGTGCAAAAATCGGAGCTTGCTCCGATTTTTGCACCGAAAATAAAATCTGACAGATTCGGATCGGACCAGATCGGATGGCATTTAGTGCACATCCGATCCGACCCGATCAATTTAACATGGGGCCCTATGGAGCAGGGTCCGAGGAAACATCTGATGTCTCCTCGGACCGATTTTAGTGTACTGAGCATGCTCAGTACACTAAAATCGCTGCAAAAGTGAATGAATGGGTTAATTAAAAAAAAAAAAACTATGCTCACCTGTCGACGAGGCCCCCGTCGTCTCCCGGCGTCTCCGGTATCTCCAGGTATCTTGCCGTCTGTGCTGATAAGACCTGCCGTGATGTCACAATCACATGACTGCCAGGAACAAATAGCCGGCAGTCATGTGATTGTGACATCACGAGAGGTCCTGGCAGCACAGAAGACAGAACAGCAAGATACCGGAGACGCGCGGGACCGTGCAGGAGTCGTGGACAGGTGAGAAAGGAGAGGAGGAGAGGAGGGGGACACATGGGGGGATCGGAGGACACATGGGGGCAGCACATTGAAGGACTGGGGGAGGACACATAGGAGGACCGGGGGCCAAGAGGGGAGGACCGGGGGCCAAGAGGGGAGGACCGGAGGCCAAGAGGGGAGACACAGGGGATGAGAGGACCGGGGGCCAAGAGGGGAGGACCGGGGGCCAAGAGGGGAGGACCGGGCGATAAGAGGAGAGGACAGGGGGCCAAGAGGGGAGACACAGGGGATAAAGAAGAGGACCGGGGGAGAGACTGACAGCTCTCAGGGAGCGATCTGACAGGAGGGCGGGCATCCTATTTTCTGTCGGAATCGGATGCCTATTTGGCACCCGATTCCAGGCATTAGAAGAATCCTATGCTGTCCGATTTATATCGGACAGCATCGGATTTTACAAAATCGGTATGTGAAAGTAGCCTAACTGTCCTCGGACCATTACTTAACTAAGCCTCTGTTTTATCCCTCTGTCTTGAGGTGCTTTCCTGGTGCCTGACCTGAATGTTTGACTATTCTACTTCTTCTTGTTCGTGTGGTAACGAGTTCAGGATCCTGATCATGTTCTTCTTTGATAGGTCCAAGCTAATCTTGACAAAGCCATCTGATGAAGATGTAGGCATTTATTCAGTGGAGGTTCCAAATACAGATGGGGTATCTGCGAGCCACACATTAACAAAGGACGGTAGGAAAAATGTTTTATTTCATTCAACTAATGCTAAAACTTGCCGTGCCCACAGCTAGCTGCCTCTCCTGAGTTCATTATCAAGTTAATTGTAAAAAAAAAATCAGGTGTTTGTCAATTTGTAGATTCCTATTGGGGGCAAGGCTAGAAATAACTAGGGTGTGGTTTTCAAATGTAACCCGGACAGAAGAAAAATGGTTAAATCCCGTCACCACAGTTGTGGAACATCAATGAATATCGTATAGTGGGAAAGTAAAATCAGTGACCAGGAAGGCATTTGGTGAATCAAGAAATAAGAGGTGCTCTGGGAGTGTCACTGTGGGGTCATTTGTGATGAATTGAAGGAAATAATTTTTACTAAACATGTATAATTGTATGATTTGAGGAATAATCTCAATAATGTTATTAAGAGAATGAAGGGGCTTATAATATATGAGAATGAAGGGGCTCATAATTAATATATATACTGTGTATATATATATATATATATATATATACACACACTGTGGGGGAGTATAGTATAAGTATTTGAACCCTTGCTGATTTTGTAAGTTTGCCCAATGCCAAAGACGTGAACAGTCTATAATTTTAATGGGAACCTGTCACCTTCTAAAGCCCACCTAACCTATTAATACATGTCCCTGCACCTTCCTATTATCATTATTAACCATCCCTCTCTGTGCTAAATGCTACCTTTCAAAGCTGAAATAAACACTGATACTTACTCATTAGGATGATAATGAAGTAGGGGCTATATGCAATAGCCGTCTGGGCATGTTGTTTTGCAGCCTGAATGATACAGCCCTCTCTGTGCAGCTTCTGCTGTGATGTGGAGCTGAAGGCAGGACTAATGGTTTGCATTCTGTGAGTGACAGAGAGGGGGAGGGCAAGACCTACACAAGCAGAGCAGCACAGACAGAGAAAGGCTTGATCATTCAGGCTGCAAAACAACACGCCCAGAGGGCTATTGCATATAGCCCCTACTTCATTATCATCCTAATGAGTAAGTATCAAAGTGTTTATTTCAACTCCGAAAGGAAGCATTTAGCACAGAGAGGGATGGTTATAATGCTAATAGGAAGGTGCAGGGACATGTATTGATAGGTTAGGTGGGTTTTAGGAGGTGACAGGTTCCCTTTAAGGGTAGGTTAATTTTAACAGTGAGAGAATATCAAAAAGGTGAGAAGGACGGGTCTCAATGTAGATTGTAGGCTTGTCGGAAGAGATGGGTCTTCAGGGTTCTTTTGAAGGTTCCCAGGGTAGGTGAGTGTTTGATATGTTGTGGGAGAGAGTTCCAAAGTATAGTGGATGCATGTGAAAAATCGTGTTTGCGGTAGTGAGAGGAGGTAATGAGAGGGCAGTGGAGAAGGAGCTCTTGGGAGGATCGCAGGTTGCATGAGGGTAGGTATCGGGACACCATGTAAGAGATGTATGGAGGGGACAGGTTGTGGATGGCTTTGTATGTCATGGTTAGGGTTTTGAACAAGGCTTTCTGAGAAGTAGGGAACCAGGGAAGGGCTTGGCAGAGGGGGAGATAAGGGAGTAGCGTGGAGATAGGTGGATTAGTCGGGCGGCAGAGTTTAGGATAGATTGGAGAGGTGCGAGGGAGCTAGCGGGAAGGCCAGTGAGCAGGAGGTTGCAGTAGTCAAGGCAGAAGATGATGAGAGAATGAATTAGTGTTTTGGCGGTGTCGTGGTCAAGAAAGTGCAGATACGGGAAATGTTTTTGAACTGGAGTCAGCAGGAAAGGCAAGGGCTTGGATGTGAGGCTTGAAGGAGATGGAAGAGTCGAGGATTACCCCGAGGCACTTGGCGTGGGGGACTGGGGAGAGTGAGTAGTCTTGACAGTGATGGATAGGTCTGGCAGAGGAGGGAGCTACTTGGGGGGAAAACAATGAACTCAGTTTTGTGCATGTTCATTTTTAGGAAGTGAGCAGAGGAGAAGGTTGAGATGATGGACAGGCATTGTGGAATTTTCGATAGTAGAGAGGTGATGTCAGGCCTGACAGATAGATCTGGGTGTCATCAGCGTAGAGGTGGTACAGAAGGCCATGGGACTCAATGAGTTGTCCTAGGCTAAGGGTGTAAATAAAAAGAGTAATGGCCCCAGAACCGAGCCTTGGGGGGCACCAACAGATAGGGGGTAGGGTGAAGAGGAGGTGTGGGAGTGAGTGACGCTGAAAGTCAGATCAGTTAGGTATGAGGAGATCCAGGAGACCAGGAGAGGGCTAGGTCAGTGATGCCAAGAGATTCCAGAATTTGAAGTAGGGGGGAATGGTCCACAGTTTCAAAGGCGGCAGATAGGTCAAGGAGGAGGAGGACGGACTAGTGTCGCTTGCTCTTGGTGGTCAGTAGGTCGTTGGTGACTTTGGTTAGGGCTGTTTTGGTGTAGTGGTGGGATCAGAAACCAGATTGTAGGCGGTCAAAGAGGGAGCAGGAGAAAAGGTGGGAGGACATTTCGGAATGGACGTGTTGTTCAAGTAGTTTTGAGGCGAAGGAGAGAAGAGATATAGAGCGATAATTAGAGACAGATGCAGGGTCAAGGGAGGGTTTTTTAAGGATGGGTGAGATCAAGGCATGTTTGAAGGATGAGGGGAAGATACTAGTAGTGAGTGATAAATTGAAGAGATGAGTTAGGGCAGGGATGAAGAATCTGGTGAGGTTCGGGATGAGGTTGGAGGGGAGTGGGTCAAGGGCACAGGTGGTGAGGTGTGATCATGACAGAAGGGAGGAGAGTTGGTCTTCTGTCATGGCGGAGAAGCTTCCTTTGGACGGAGGGGGCTTGGCAGCAATGGGGAAGGGCCGAGGGGATAGAGGGTCAAAGCTTTCTGTGATTTTGTCGATCTTCTATTCGAAGAAGTATTATAAAGGAAAGTGCACATCACAAACTATTATAGAAAATTTATTTTTCTTTTTGTTTTTAACTTTTTAGAGTTATCCAATCTACTCCAAAAAAGTCATGATGTGCAACATCCATGTAAGTATTAACTATAAAGTCAATAGATATGCATGACACAATGTATTCAGTATGTTTCTGTTTGTGTTGTCTCCAATCGTCTGTAATCTTCCAATTGTCAATTGTTATTATGCTTTTAGTAATACCCATACCAATCCAATACAATTTTTCACCATAACATAATTCCACCTCATCCAGCTAAAAAAAACTCCAACCTAACTGAGCATGGACTCCAGAGGATTGCATTTATTTTTCCAGAATATCCCCCAGGTGCAAAACTCATTGAGATTGGGGTAATTTATCACAAACGCCTCACCATCACCTCCATGGTAGAAATTTTTTTAAGACCAGGGTTTCATAGTTTTCTTAATAAATGATGACATATTTGCATATGTGTCTAAAAATTAAATCTAGGGTGTCACTTATTTCTATAATAATTTATGACAGTAAATATTTTGGGCTGCAGACCTTACTCCTGGTAAAGCACAACTACTTGTTTTCATAAAGGGAAAGTTTAAAAAGCTTCACATTTTTGATCAAAGCACATGTGAACCAATATCGGTGAATGTTCACAGTCAAAACACTGACCTAATATTAAAGGGGACCTGACAGCTTCTTTATGCCCCACAAGCTATTCCTATGTACTATGCAACTTCATAGTACATTCCTAAGGCTCCCTATCTAAGCTAATACTGTCATGATAAAGTGGATAAAAATCATTTTATAACTTACAATTTCTGCTGTCATTGAGGCACTGTCTAGACACTCTAGGTGTTCCTATGGTAGACATCCCTGCCTTCACTTTGTGGTTATCATGCCCCGGTGGATGTGATAACCTAATTTACAAGTGCTGTTTAATTCATTGTACATTCTAAAATCTATGGGCTGCTTTCAGGTATGACACACTAGCCGCATCTATTTCCTTTCATTGTGGGTAAGTGTTGGGTGTACTTGCTGGCTCCAGAGCATGCACAGTGCGCATTCTGAAGCTGGCAAGTATACCTAATTATTGCCTCATTAACATCAGAAATTTTAAGTTAGAAAATGATTTTGATCAACTTTACCATGACAGTATTAGCTCAGACAGGGAGGTTTAGGAATGTACTATGAAGCTGCAGGGACACATAGTGATAGCATGGGGGGAGCATAAAGTAGCTGACAGGTTCCCTTTAATTTGTTAAACAGACTAGTCTTCAATTTTTGAAGTGTGGCAGAAAGTACAGTTATCATAATGGGATGAACTTGATATGCAACAATATTTACGTAGCTCTAATTGTCAAAGTAAAATTCATATGAATTCCCAGACCCATGATTGTCTTCTCCCAGCTGTGAATCCTGCTGCCATCTCTGCTCTGGGAAACACCCAACCATTACATGATGGGGAAAAAAATGTGAGTCATCAGCAAGCCATCGTCTACCATTGTTTCATGGTCCCGGTCTAATGCTCATGTATCCACTGCATGCGCCCTTGTTAGTGGACAGGAGTCAGTATGGGCACTCTAGGGAATTTGCTCATTATCCTAGGGAATGTGCTGCATCTTGGATGCAGTGCCTCCGGATCTGCGGGGACCCGTGGGTGAACACAGGGAGACCTCAGCTACCGTGTACTCACCATCTGCGGTGGGTGCAGGGCGGCATCTCCCTGCGTGCACCCCATTGTTTCTCTTCCGACTTTGCAGCATGAAATTAACATGCTGTGGAGATGCAGAAGTCTCGAAACCCACACCACAGCTGGAAACGCACTACGGAGGGGAGAAACACAGAGGGCATGGGATTTCTAGAAATCCCATACACTAAGTACTGTACAGTGTTTTGGAAAAGCTGCAATACGCTGCATCCAAAATGCTGCAATTCCTAATCGTGAGCACACAACCTAACTAGTCAGTGGCTACACAGCCCCAAAACTCTCAAGCTCACCTGTCTTCTATAGCCAGCATTAAATGTGTTCAACTTCTCTTCCAAGGATTGGACAGACAGGCTGGACTTTGCTGCCCACATGTATCAGTCTTGCGCATCCATTAAAACGCAATACACTGGTTGGTTTGACAAATCAACTTACAGTACTGTTTTTTTTTCACTTTTTGGACTTAATAAATTTAAAACCCTTTATCTAGAAAAAATTATAATAAATATTCAAAGGTGGTTTAAATATTATGGCTCACTCAGGCATACTGTGTATAGCCTATAAGATTTCATGGTTTAATGACATTATATATTAATATTTCTAGTGATACAAAAAATATCAGGCTGGAATGTGGAAGTGCTGGAGAATGGGGATGTGCGGCTCTGGTTAGAAGTGGAAAAACTGTCCTCTGCAGCAGAATTGGAAATGATCCTTAATGATAAAATCATTGACAGTACACCGGTATGGTTTATTTTTTACATCTACCATGAGTTTTTTTGTGTACTTTTTAAAGCTTAATTTAGTTTCAGATTCATGGACAACATTTTAAACCCACTACATTCAGACAGGTGGTTATTTGGAACATACTCGTCACAGTCTCTATATATTAGTAGCCATAAAGCAAACATTTTACAATCTTCAGAACTCACATTTTATTATTTGTACCATTGATATATTAGCCAACAATTCCCACACAAAAACAGAACAATAATTCCACTGGTGACAACCTACTAGGAAAAACAGTGACTACGTAATAGCAGACGCTTTATACACATAACCACCACATAACAACAACTATAGTGCCAACAAAATAACAGTCACACCATTTTAATAATGCAGCCACAAGAAAATAGAAACTATCCTACAAAATATCACAATGCCCACTTGTTACCATAGATATATAGCTAGGTCATATTTATTGTTCCATGTCAGTCATTTCCCATTTTGTAGACCATTTGGAAGAGAATTAAATTAAAATATCTAGGATTTATATGAATGTGATAGATCTTTGCGCTAGCTTCTCCATCAAACCGTACCAGGTCACGATAAGAAACGTGGCCTTCAACCAATTAACCACTGTACAGAGATTTGAACTTAAACAAGGCCCCCCTGGGTTAAATCTACAGAGGGAGTGGACGGAGCAGAGAATTGTCATATAAACTGGGTTAAATCAGTGCAGTAAGAAACCAAGTCAGAATCATCAGGCAAGAGGTGAAACAATCTGACGTCAGCAACTGGACCAGAGATATAGGGACAGAAGTAGGGTCAGGTATAACCTATAATGGGAAATTAGGGGCACTAAAATCCCAAACTATGACAGTCTGTTGCATTATTGACCTGCTTTGCCCTCATTTTGGCACACCAGGGTTCATGTGCCACAGTAACATCACCAAGGGTTAACTCCCCACACAACCCACAACACTACACTAGAGCCTCCAGGCCAGAAAGGGGAGCTAAAGCTGCTTCCCTATATATTCTGGTGTGGAAAGGAAGAGGACAGTTCAGTGCGGTGCAGCACTGAGGAAGAAGGACCTGGGTGTAAAAGAGCTGCATTAGGCTCACCCCACGGTCCACTGTCCAGTTCCAGGCCGGCCAAGGTCTGAGGAAAGGAGAAGGAGCAGAGAGGAACACACCTGGGAGACTGAGTTCCCTGTAACTCACCCCAGACACGCGCATAGAATGGATACCGGATCCGATGCTGTGCCTGCACCGTGAACACCGCATGAGTGAAGGTCTCACATCTTCACTGTACCACTGCGAAGCAACACGGTGGGGTCAGGATCATGGAATAAGACTCAAGTTGCCTAGTAAGTTGGTACACGTGAGGGGAGAAAGGGCCGTCAGCTTAGCTAAAGTGGCAGCAGGGCTATACACACAGCGCAGAATCAGGGAGCCAAAGGACCCGGCCAGGGTGGGAGCAACCCGGCCCCTGCACAGACTCCGTGGACAGTACTCGGCTGAATTACCATCTGCTTCAGTAAAGACTTGGAAAACTACAAAACTGTGAGCCTGTGTAATCCTTGCAAACCCTGATCTCCCTCACAAACTATTTCCATCACTACTGCCCCGGGGATCAGGCTCTGCCCGTGGAGAGCAGTCACATCACAGGCTGCCATCCATTATCCCCGGAGGTTCTGCAGCAGTGGTGGTCACCCTGACCACATACCATGGGTGGTGTCACAACTTTATCCCCTGTAAATACCCCCCTTTACTTGTGGGCTCGGGACACGTCCAGACCAAGACCGCCGTGATACCCCAGTCCGGTACCGATGTGGGCTCCACATCATCGTAGGTGCTATGCCACCTGATGACAGAATCAGAAGCAAAGTATGCAAGAATAGGCATGCATATAACATATTCTAGCAACTAAATACAGGTGTATCTCAATGTATTAGGATATCATCAAAAAGTAAATTTATTTCAGAGATTCAATACATAAAGTGAAACGCATATATTATATAGAGTCATTACAAATAGAGTGATCTATTTCATGTGTTTATTTCTGTAAATGTTGATGATTATGACTTACAACCAATAAAAACCCAAAGATCAATATCACAGAAAATTAAGTAGGGAGGATGAAGGGTTAAAAACTGCACTGCTGTATTCCATGAGACATCAAAGGGGGAATATAATATTGATTTATTAGTTAAAGCGCTTCAAGGCTTCCTGCGTTAAAACATGGCAATATGATATTGATTTGTCCTGAGGAAGGGGCCAGGGAGCCCTGAAAATGCATTGACTAATAAATCAATATTATTTTCACCATTTGATGTCTCGTGGAATATAGCAGCATTTTTTTTAACCCTTCATCCTCCCTACTCTATATGCACCACGCTGGGGACTGCAGCAGCCGTGATCTGCTTTTATAGTGGTTGTGACTCTCACAACCACACAAGGTGAAGCCTCTGATACCTATTTAGGTAATATTTAATCTCTCAGACCCTTCATCCTCCCTACTTTAATTTCTGAGATAATGACCTTTGGGTTTTCTTTGGCTGTAAGCCATAATCATCAACATTACCATAAATAAACACTTGAAATAGATAAGCCCTTCACTGGCTCCCCATCTCCAAGAGATCCCAATTCAAAACACTAACCATGGCGTACAAAGCCATACACAACCTGGCCCACCATACATCTCCGACCTGGTCTCCCGATACCTACCCTCACGCAACCTCCGCTCCTCCCAAGAACTCCTCCTCTGCTCCCCCCTCATCACCTCTTCGCACAACCGAGTCCAGGACGTTCTCCCGGGCATCTGCCTTATTCTGGAACTCCCTGCCCGAATACGTCAAACACTCTCCTACCCTGAGAAGCTTCAAGTGTCACCTGAAGACTCACCTTTCCGTCAAGCCTACAACTGCCATGAGACCCAGGTGACCGCCTCATACCTGACATTCCCCCATCCTACTGTATCCTAACCCGCCCCTCGTAGACTGTGAGCCCTCATGGACAGGGTCCCTGCCCCTCCTGTACCTGTACCGTCCTGATCGCCTAGATTTAGTGCACTTGTTCTTGTCTCCCTTATCCTCATGTAAAGCGCCATGGAACCTAATGGCGCTATATAAATAATAATAATAATAATAAAATAGATCACTCTCGTTGTAATGACTCTATATGATATATGTGTTTTACTTTATGTATTAAATGACTGAAATAAATTAACTTTTTGATGATCTTATAATTCATTGAGATGCACCTGTATGCAGTGGAATTTACAAGCCCTGATATAAACACAATATTATGTATTAAAATGGAAGTGCTTTATTATTTCCAAAACTATCCACAACCATCAGAAACTAAAAGCACAACAGATAATTAACACTATGTAAAAGGGTGGAGAACATGAAATCAAAATAATGAATTTACTTGGCTCAATAGTCACTATGAGTATAATAAATCCACATTACAGCTCAGCATAGTCCCATAAAAGCTCAATAAGCAACATCCATATAATGATGTACAATTAAAGAACATAATCAAAATTATTTATTATTTATTTTACTCTCATATATTGAGCCATTGATTCCATACCAATTTCCAGACATCATCAACTCTGTTCCCAAAGGGATTAAATATTAATTAAATATACGGTATAAAAAAAATTATTAATGTTCTAAATAGTGAATATATCTTCTGATTAATGGGATGTAATCTAATGCATATGAAATAAAGGAATGATATGCTTAATCACTTTTCAAATCTATGAAGTCTTTTTGTATGTGTATTTTAATTATCATCATTAGTAATAGGCAAAATGGCTGTATCTAGCAAATCTAGATCCAAATATGAAGGGTAAAACCGGTATCAATTAACTATAGAACAGAAAGCATTTAAACACCAGGGCACTGACCGCAATGATACAGGTTGATCTGACTCACCACTCCAGCCGCTTGTCAGTAGACCTTGTAACTCCTTCCTGGGCGAACGGGTGCAACTCCGGGAACATCCTACAGGTAAGTTCCACACTAAGCCAATACAAGAAGCCACGAGCACTTCAAGAACCGTGACCAGGTGATTGGAGCTTTATTGCATAAAATTACAAGCAAATAGGCATGGGCCGCATGGCCGTACTCTCTAAGGTCATGGGGCCCATGCCTGTTTGTTTGTAACTTTGTGCAATAAATCTCCTTTCCCCTGGTCACTATAATTGGAGTGCTGTTGTGGCTTCTTCTATTGGCTTGGTATCAATTTAGTGGCACATATATATATTTAAACAAAATATACATTTTGAAAAAAAAGTGGATGCATGGTCTCCACACAAAGTTGATAGACCAGCTACTTAAATTGCTTAATCCAAAATCATATTTATTTAATATAATACCATATTTTTCAGATTATAAAATGCACTTTTTCCCCAAAACAATTTTGGGATGAAAATGGTGGTGCATCTTATGGTCCAAATGAATAACCTGACTTACAGTAGAGCAGGGTCACAGTAAGACAGGAGAAGGGTCGCCACTGCAAGAAGCCAGCAGGGGTGGGTTTTGTTGCTGTAAACTCCAGTGGCAAGTGCTGGCTGGCCAAGCCGATGCTAATCCAAAATCAATATTCACTGCTCCCCATACCCATAATCCCATCCACCGCTCGGCACTAAGGTCAGTCATAGCAAATGATTGTAAACATTTTTACTACCAATGATGCCAGGGCCAAGAGGTGGGTGGGATTATGGGTATGGGGACCAGTGAATATTCATTTAGGATTAACATCTGCGTGACATTCAGCTGATTTCAGCATGCTTGTGACTGGGGGCACATGGCAGTGACATCAATTTGCTGCCTGTCACTTACACACCCAAGAGGACACTGTACGCCAGGAGAGTGGAGAGAAGGTGATCAGAATTGTTTGTGGTTTTTTGAGTGTTAAAAAAAGCAGCATAATAGGTGGCATACATACCAGAATGGGCCTATGATGGGTGACATATATACCAGAATAAACACAGTATGGAAAACATATACACCATGATGCGCCCAGTGTCAGCAGCAGATTCCCCCCATAATGGTGTGTCATGACCACATTTCTTACTTCAAATTTTTTTTCCTCCTAGGTGCATCTTATGGTCCAGTGCATCTGATAGTACTTTAATCACTAATACACTGTAACTAAAAGTTCCTACCATACCCTCTCTACTCTAGTGCTTTATTTTCTTCTTTTACCTATGGTTTCAGAAACCTGCCCTGCCCTGGGATATACCAACATATACCAGCATATACCAACAATATCACTGTTTGATTAAGATTGGATGATTTTTTTGTATGACCCAATTGTTTTCCCATAATATCATAACTTAAAAGGAAATACCTCCATATATAGGTCTGACATGTCATGAGTGTTTTTTCGCTTTTTACCACTGAGTTCAAGGAATAGACCCGAACTCTAAAGATCTATTCTAATTTCCTGATTCCTCAGAACATTGTAAAACAGGGGGATTTAGGAGGGTATTGCAGGATTGACCCCTTTCAGACACCAGTTGAGGGTCAGTAGCGTCAGCCATCACTGTACTGGGACACCATCCAGGTTTTTTTTACGTGTTTAAAACTCTGTTGCCATGCAGGGCAAGGTAGGATAAGAACAGGGTCATTATCCCCCTTTTCCCCTTCTTGTGTATCAATTGTTCTACTGTATAGGTAGGGACATATCGTTCCCCTTGTTTTAAACAAATTAATAAAAGTTCCATTTTGGAAGTTATACCGCAGCTGAAAATACTGATTTGTATAGGATCACTTGCATCTATTATTTCGGTGACCCGGGAACAGATGTCACTTATGATGTCCCACAATTGCGCTTGGTCTCTGCTCTGCCGTATTCTTGCCTTTACAATGCACACTGACAGAGTGCTCCATTGCTTCTAACTATTCTTTAGAGCCAGCGAAGGAACGTGCTGTCAGTGTGCATTGAAAAAGAATATTACATAGTGAGCTTATACTGAGCATACATTAGAATTCACAACCAATGCACGCTTAATAAAGCAGGGACTATTCCAGCCAATAAAATGGACGTCACTAATGAAACTTCATTTTAGGGTGAAGAATGAGGCTTCGACAGTGACTGTAGCCTCTGCCGCTTAACATATCGTTTGAGTATCATAGCATGCACTGGGATTCTCAAATGAAACATCTGAACAAAAGCAGGTTTTTTTTTTTGTTTTTTTTTAATAAAGCAGGTAGAGTAGAGAGGGAATGGAAAGAGTATTTCAATCTACTATATAATTGCCGTAGGCACGTTTGTGTCAGCCCCCGGCACGCCGTGGCTATGTCACACTGTGACGTCACCACGTGCGAGGCATTGCTCGCGTAGCGGGCATTGCGACCCCTCGCCGCTGTCATCCCGCTCCGGAGCAGCTGCTGTCAGCACATGCTGACACAGTGCTCCAGAGCCTGTGCCCCTGTCATCCCGCTCCGGAGCAGCTGCTGTCAGCACATGCTGACACAGTGCTCCGGAGCCTGTGCCCCTGTCATCCCGCTCCGGAGCAGCTGCTGTCAGCACATGCTGACACAGTGCTCCGGAGCCTGTGCCCCTGTGCCCCCGCTCCGGAGCAGCTGCTGTCAGCACATGCTGACACAGTGCTCCGGAGCCTGTGCCCCTGTGCCCGTGTCATGCCCGCGCCCCCCTGGGTCGGAAGTTCCGTCTGCCCACCAGCCAGTACCGTAGCTAGCGGGTGGGCAGGGGGGCCTAGCGCATCGTGCCACTCGGCATGAGGGGCCCACTGCCTCCACCCCCTGGGGGCCCCGTGCTGACACCAGCCGCCCGCCGTGCGCCCGGAGAGGAGGGAGGACGGAACTTCCTGTCCGGCAGCTCTGCCCGCCCCTCCTCTCCTCCTACAGCACACGCACGCCGGCCGCGGTGAGTCTGCACTCCCCCCGGCCCTCACATCTGTCTGACAGCACCCCCCCCGGTCCTCACATGGGGGTCCTGGGTGCTGATCTTGCCCAGGGCCCGGAGCATGCCAGCTACGCCTCTGCGCTCCAGCCTCTGCCCTCCAGCCTCCGCTCTCCTTTCCAGCCTCCGCTCTCCCCTCCAGCCTCCGCTCTCCCCTCCAGCCTGTGCTCTCCCCCTCCAGCCTCCGCTCTCCCCTCCAGCCTCCGCTCTCCCCTCCACCTCTGCCTCCACCTCCGCTCTCCCCTCCAGCCTCTCCCCTCCAGCCTCCGCTCTCCCTCCACCTCTCCCTCCAGCCTCTGCTCTCCCCTCCAGCCTCTGCCTCCAGCCTTGCTCCCCTCAGCCTCCCCCAGCCTCTGCTCTCCCTCCAGCCTCCGCTCTCCTCGCCTCCAGCCTCTCCCTCCAGCCTACCCTCCACTCCAGCCTCTCCCCTCCAGCCTGCTCGCTCAGCTCCCTCTCCCTCCAGCCTCTCTCCCTCCACCTCGCCTCACCCCTCCAGCCTCCCAGCTCTCTCCTCCCCTCCAGCCTCCAGCTCTCCCTCCAGCTCTCCTCCATCGCTCCCTCCAGCCTCCCCTCTCCCCTCCAGCCTCCGCTCCCTCACCTCCCTCTCCCCCTCCACGCCTCTCCCTCCAGCCTCCGCTCTCCCCTCCACCTCCGCTCTCCCTCCAGCCTCCGCTCTCCCTCAGCCTCGCTCTCCCTCCAGCCTCCGCTCTCCCTCCAGCCTCCGCTCTCCCTCCAGCCTCCGCTCCTCACCTCCTTGCCCTCCAGCTCTCTCCGCTCCCCAGCTCTCCCTCCGCCTCTCCCCTCCAGCTCCCCTCAGCCTCGCCTCCTCCCTTCCTCATCTCTCCTCGCTTCCCTTCCTCCTCCTCCCCTGCTCCCTCCCCCTCGCCCTCCTCACTCCCCCCCCTCCCTGCCTGCCCTCCACCTCCCCTCCGCTCCCTCCCTCCAGCCTCCTCCCTCCAGCCTCCCCTCCCTGCTCTCCAGCACTCCGCTCTCCCCTCCAGCCTCGCTCCCGCTCTCCCTCCAGCCTCTCCCTCTCCAGCCTCCGCTCCCTCCTCCACCTCCGCTCTCCCCTCCAGCCTCGCCGCTCCCCTCCAGCTCTGCCCTCCACCTCGCTCTCCCTCCACCTGCCTCCCCTCCAGCCTCGCTCTCCCTCCAGCCTCCGCTCTCCCTCAGCCCCCGCTCTCCCTCCAGCCTGCTCCCGCCTCCAGCCTCTCCCCTCCAGCCTCCGCTCTCCCCTCCAGCCTCCCCTGCCCTCCAGCCTCCCTCTCCCTCCAGCCTCCGCTCTCCCTCCAGCCTCCGTCCCTCCAGCCTCCCTCTCCCTCCAGCCTCGCTCTCCCTCCAGCCTCCGCTCTCCCCCTCTCCCCTCCGCCCTCTCCCCTCCAGCCTCCGCTCGCCCTCCAGCCTCCCGCTCTCCCTCCAGCCTCCGCTCTCCCTCCAGCCTCCGCTCTGCCCTCCACTCCTCCTCCCCTCCAGCCCCTTTCCCCTCCAGCCTCTCCCTCCAGCCTCCGCCTCCCCTCCCGCCTCCCCTCCCCTCATCCCTCCAGCCTCCGCTCTCCCCTCCAGCCTCCGCTCTCCCTCCAGCCTCCGCTCTGCCCTCCAGCCTCCGCTCTCCCTCCAGCCTCGCTCTCCCCTCCAGCCTCTGCTCTCCCTCCAGCTCCGCTCCCTCTAGCCCGTCCCCTCCAGCCTCTTCCTCCAGCTCCGCTCTCCCCTCCAGCCTCGCTCTCCCCCAGCCTCCGCTCTGCCCTCCAGCCTCCGCTCTCCCTCCAGCCTCCGCTCTCCCCTCCAGCCTCCGCTCTCCCTCCAGCCTCCGCTCTCCCCTCCAGCCTCGCTCTCCTCCCCTCCGCTCTGCCCTCCAGCTCGCTCTGCCCTCCAGCCTCCCCTCGCCCTCCAGCCTCCTGCTCTCCCCTCCAGCCTCCGCTGCCCTCCAGCTCGCCTCCTCCAGCCTCTGCTCTGCCCTCCAGCCTCCGCTCTCCCCTCCAGCTCTCCCCTCCCTCCTCTCCCTCCAGCCTCCGCTCTCCCCTCCAGCCTCGTCTCCCCTCCAGCCTCCGCTCTCCCTCCAGCCTCTTGCCCTCCAGCCTCTCCCTCCAGCCCTCCCCTCCAGCCTTCTCCCCCTCCAGCTCTCCTTCCCCCTCCAGCCATCCCCTCCAGCCTCCAGCCTCCCCTCCAGCCTCGCTCTCCTCCAGCCTCCGCTTCCTCTGCTCCTCCCTCCAGCCTCCGCTCTCCCCCTCAGCCTCTGCCTCCCTCCAGCCTCCCTCCGCCTCCCTCAGCCTCTGCTCTCCCTCCAGCCTCCTCTGCCCTCCAGCCTCCCGCTCCCCCTCCAGCCTCCAGCTCTCCCCTCCAGCCTCCGCTCTCCCCTCCAGCCTCCGCTCTCCCCTCCAGCCGCCTCCGCCTTCCCTCGCTTCCCTCCAGCCTCTCCCTCCTCCAGCCTCTGCCCTCCAGCCTCCCCTCTAGCCTCCCCCCTCCAGCTCTGCCCTCCAGCCTCCGCTCTCCCCTCCAGCCTCTCTCCCTCTCCACCTCCGCCTCTGCCCTCCAGCCTCTCCCCTCCAGCCTCTGCCCTCCAACCTCGCTCTCCCTCCAGCCTCTCCCTCCAGCCTCTCCCTCCAGCCTCTCCCTCCAGCCTCTGCCCTCCAGCCTCTCCCTCCAGCCTCTCCCTCCAGCCTCCCTCCCCTCCAGCCTCTGCTCTCCCTCCAGCCTCCCTCTCCCCTTCCACCTGTCCTCCCTCTCCAGCCTCACTCTCCTCCAGCCTC
The DNA here is from genome assembly GCA_033576535.1 of Allobates femoralis. Taxonomy (NCBI): domain Eukaryota; kingdom Metazoa; phylum Chordata; class Amphibia; order Anura; family Aromobatidae; genus Allobates; species Allobates femoralis. The sequence continues at coordinate 374,292,430 of JARQOC010000002.1, forward strand.
TGCTCTCCCTCCAGCCTCTCAGCCTCTGCCTCCAGCTCCCTCCAGCTCCCTCCGCTCTCCCTCCAGCCTCGCTCTCCCCTCCAGCTGTCTCTCAGCCTCTGCCTCAGCCTCCGCTCCCTCCAGCACTCCGTCTCACTCGCCTTCCCTCCCATGCATCGCTCTGCCGATCCAGCCTCGCAGCCTCTGCCTCCCAGCCTTGCTCACCTCGGTCCCTTCAGCCTCCCTCCAGCCGTCCGCATCTCCCCTACAGCCTTGCCCAGCTCCCTCAGCGCTCCCCAGCCTCCGATCCCTCCAGCCCTCTCTCCAGCCTCGCTCCATCCCAGGCCTCGCTCTCCTCAGCCCTCCCTCAGACTGCGTCCCCCAGTCCTTGCCCTCAGCTTCGCTTCCCTCAGCCTTTCCACCTCGCTCTCCTCAGCCTCCCCTCAGCTCCAGTCTACCTCCAGCTGTGCCTCTCCCCTTCCACATCTGCCTCAGCTACTTTCCCTCCAGCCTCCCCTTCCCCTCGAGCCTCGCTCTCCCCTCCAGCCTCCGCTCTCCCTTAGCCTCTGTCTCCCCTCAGCCTCTGCCCTCCAGCCTCTGCTCTCCCCTCCTGCCTCTGCCCTCCAGCCTTCGCTCTCCCCTCCAGCCTTTCCCCTCCAGCTCCGCTCTCCCCTCCAGCCTCTGCCCTCAGCCTCCAGCCTCTGCCTCCAGCCTCCGCTTCCCCTCCAGCCTCTGCCCTCCAGCTCCGCTCTCCCCTCCAGCCTCTCCCCTCCAGCCTCCGCTCTCCCCTCCAGCCTCCGCTCTCCTCCAGCCTCCGCTCTGCTTTCAGCCTCGTTCTCCCCTCCAGCCTCTGCCCTAAAGCCTCTGCCTCCAGCCTCTCCCCTCCAGCCTTTCCCCTCCAGCCTCTCCTTTCCAGCCTCCAGCCAATCCCCTCCAGCCTCAGCCAATCCCCTCCAGCCTCCGCTCTCCCCTCCAGCCTCTGCTCTCCCTTCCAGCCTCCTCTCTCCCCCAGCCTCTGCCCTCCCCTCCAGCCTCTGCCCTCCAGCCTCTGCTCTGCCTCTAGCCTCTGCCCTCCCCTCCAGCCTCCGCTCTCCCTCCAGCCTCCGCTCTCCTCACCCCTCCATATGCAATGTACAGTATCTACTATATAATTGCCGTAGGCACTTCCGTGTCGGTCCCCGAAAAGACCGTGGCTATGTCACTCTGTGACGTCAGCACGGCGAAGCATTGGCCGCGTAGCGGCCAATGCGAGTCGCTGGCCTGCGCGAGCAATGGCCCGAGGCCATTGCTCGCGCAGGCTGAGTACGAGCAATGCGAGTCGCTGGCCTGTGCAAGCAATGGCCGCGAGGCCATTGCTCGCGCAGGCTGAGTACGAGCAATGGCCGCGAAGCGGCCATTGCGAGTCGCTGGCCGAAAATCGAACCAGAGGCTCGGCCTCAAAGTTAACGATTTACCGGTCAGGTAGCGCGAGCAATGGCCGCAGGGCCATTGCGAGTCGCTGCCTGAGCCGCCTTCTAATTGGTCGGCGCCAGCGAGTCGTTACACTTGCGGCGCGCTTGCGGTAATCCTCATACAAAGTATAGTATTCTAGACACCGGATGCATTTGCATCGGGCTCACAGCTAGTTAAAGATAACCTGTCAGCTAGTTTATGCCTCCCCAGCTATCACTATCTGTAGCCGCAGGTTTATAATACTATTCTAATCTTCCCTGTCTGAGCTCATAGTGTAATGTAAAAGGTGAAAAAAAAGCATTTATACACTTACATTTCCTTATGTAATGAGGCAGTCAGTCTCCAGCTTGGAGGACGGGGACTGTTTGGCAGGTTAATAGTTAACATTTCAGCCTTCTATTAGCACATGTTGGGAGAAATGATGTGATGTCATAACCATATGACTACAATAGGCAGAGCTAAGTCCCTATAACATAATATGAGTTTGCTCGCTTAACTCCACCCACTATAGTCACATGATCGTTACATCACACAGGTCCTTTAGCCATACAAGTTAATAGTGAGTTAACTATTATTCTGCCAGACAGTCTCCCTACTCCAAGGTGTAGACTGAAAAGTAAGTGTATAAATGCTTTTTTTTCACCTTTTACATTACACTATGAGCTCAGACAGGGATGATTAGACTAGTACTATGAATCTGCAGGTGCAGTTAGTGATAGCTGGGGGAATATAAACCACCTGGCAGGTTCCCTTTAAGGTCAATTAGAAAAGAGATAAAATGATGACATTAAATATATAATTCAAAACAACTTGGTTTCGGACCACTCCTTTAAGTTTTCCATTGTGTCTGTATTAGGGATGGGCGAATCCTAAATTGCTCGGAATCGCTAGACTCTAACGAGTCCGAGTCCGGGACTCGCTACTCGTTGCAAGTCTAGCGAGTCCAATGTAACTGAATGGGGAAGCGAGTAATTGCGAGTAATTCCTCTGCTGCTGGACCCTATAAGGTCTGGCAGCAGAGGAAAAACCTGCAATTTCCCATTTCATTGTTTAAAAGCCAGCGGTAAAAAGCCTCTGGCTTTTAAACAATGCTCACAGCTGCTGACAGCAGGCTGTCACTATTGTTCGGGAGCGGGGGGGAGTGGGGTTGGAAATGGGGGGGTCGCCGGTGTTCACTCACCGTCCTCTGCGCGGCCCGCCGTCTTCTTACCTGTGTCTTTGCGACTGCAGCCGCAAAGCACAGCCGCTATCACAGAAAACCGGATTCTCCCGGATTGTACCGGTCCGGTGCAATCCGGCGCCCCATAACATGGGGCTCTATGGTCCTGGATTGCTCTGGACCGGGGCAATCCAGTTTTCTATTTTTGACCTTCCCGCCTGGATTTTCAAATGAACAGCTGACTCAGGTCAGCTGTTCATTTGAAGTAGCAGTGCTGGCAGGGTTCATGTGAGTTCATGCTTGCTGCGGATTCCAGCCCCCAGCTGCCTAGCTGGACCTGGCTGGACATAGAAATTGCGCGGAGCCCCACACATTTTTTTTTTTTTATTTCATGAAATTCATGAAATAATAAAAAATAAGGGCTTCCCGGTATTTCTGTGTCCATGCAGGTCCAAATAGTCAGCTGGGGGTTGGGGGCAGCCCGTTGCCACCTGCTGTATCCGTTCATTGAAGCGCCATTTTCTGGCGCTGAACCCAACTTTTCCAGGGCTCTGGTGCGGTGGCTCACTAGGTAATAAAGGAGTTAGGGCCAGCTTTGTATTATCAGCTGACCCTAAGCCCGAAATTCATGGCGGTCACGCCAATGGTAGACATTACCGCCATAAATTTCTAGTGAATTTTTCAAAAAAACACAACACAGAAAAAATATTTTTATTTGAAAAAAAAAACAAAAAGACACTTAGGGACTCCATCTTTATTTAAAAGAAATCCTCTTCCGTCCGCCATAGTCCGCCATAGTCCCAAAACACAATTTCAGCATTGCTACATCACTCTGCATAGACACACATGTCTATGCAGAGTAATTGCAGGCTGAGAAATGACAATCTCAGCACTGCTACATCATTCTGCATAGACACACATGTCTATGCAGAGTGATTGCAGGCTGAGAAATGAAAACAGTCAGGGTTCACCTCAGGTCATAGCTCAGGCTATGACCTGAGGTGAACCCTGCTGTCACAGCCGAAGTCTGCCGACGGCCGCCGGAGACTGCCGACCGCCGGCAGAGCAGTGAATAAACCAGAAGTTAATGACTTATATGACTTATAATGAACAATATGAATGAAAGGGATTGCGTCTTTATTAACCCCTCGACCTTGGTTGAGGGGTTAATAAAGATGCAGTCCCTTTTTATAGGTTTGTTTAATGGATTTTTCAGAAAAATGTTGAAGTGGGCTTCACCGTATTTTTGTATGCCAGCCGGATACAGCAGGTAGCTGACAGGGGTAGCTCAGACCCTACAGATTATGAATCGGGACGATTTTTACCGGTACCGGCCATGTGATCAAGGTTATACACCGTTTACCGGTGTATAACCGCGATCACATAAATATACACTAAATTGCCGGTAAATAAATGAAAGCATTTAGGGAATTAAAGCAAGTAGGTAGTGATGAGGCATTAAATAAATACAGAAAATTAAATAACATTTGTAAAAAGCAAATCAAGGCAGCAAAGATTGAGACAGAGAGACTCATTGCCAGAGAAAGTAAAAAGAATCCCAAAATATTTTTTAACTACATAAATAGTAAGAAACTAAAAAATGATGGTGTTGGCCCCTTTAAAAATAGTCTGGGTGAAATGGTGGATGAGGATGAGGAAAAAGCCAATATGCTAAATGACTTTTTTTCAACAGTATTTAACAAGAAAATCCCATGACAGACAATATGATCAGTGATAACAAAAATTCTCAATTAAATGTCACCTGCTTAACCCAAGAGGAAGTACGGCATCGTCTAAAAATCACTAAAATTGACAAATCCCCGGGCCCGGATGGGATACACCCCAGAGTGCTGCAGGAATTAAGTACTGTCATAAATAGACCATTATTTTTAATATTTAAAGATTCCATAATAACAGGGTCTGTACCACAGGACTGGTGTATAGCAAATGTGATGCCAATATTCAAAAAGGGGACAAAAACTGAACTTGGAAATTATAGGCCAGTAAATGTATAAATATATGAGGGGACAGTACAGAGACCTTTCTAATGATCTCTTTACTCTTAGGCCTGAGACTGGGACAAGGGGGCATCCTCTACGTCTGGAGGAAAGAAGGTTTAATCATAATCACAGACGCGGATTCTTTACTGTAAGAGCAGGGAGACTATGGAACTCTCTGCCACATGATGTTGTAATGAGTGAGTCACTACTAACATTTAAGAAGGGCCTGGATGCCTTTCGTGCAAACTATAATATTACCAGTTATACATACTAGATTCTTTGATAGGGCGTTGATCCAGGGAACTAGTCTGATTGCCATATCTGGAGTCAGGAAGGAATTTTTTCCTCCAATGTGGAGCTTAGTGTTGCCACATGGTTTTTTTTTGCCTTCCTCTGGATCAACATGTTAGGCTATGGGTTGAACTAGATGGACTTAAAGTCTTCCTTCAACCTTAAAAACTATGTTACTATGTTACTATGTTCTCTGTCATGCCACAGGGTCAAACCTGTGGCATGACAGAGAAATGTCTGCCCCGGTTCCCCAGTACCGTTGCACAGCTCCCAGTATCGGTACTGTACCCTAGATATAATCCTTGAGGTATCTAGTTTCCAAAATGGGGTCACTTCTGGGGGAGCTCCAATGTTTAGGCACAAAGAAGCTCTCCATACACGACATGGTGTCTGCTAACAATTGGAGCTAATTTTCCATTCAAATTGTTAGCGGACACCATGTCGCGTATGGAGAACCCCTGTGTGCCTAAACATTGGAGCTCCCCCACAAGTGACCCCATTTTGGAAACTAGACCATCCAGGGAGCTTACCTAGATGCATAGTGAGCACTTTGTACCCCCAGGGGCTTCACAAATTAGTCCGTAAAAAGGAAAAAAAGAGGATTTTTGTGAAAAAAAACATTTTCATTTTTATGGATCAATTTGGGATGCACCTGCGGATTCCAAGTGCTCACTATGCATCTAGATAAGTTCCTTGGGGTGTCTAGTTTCCAAAATGGGGTCACTTGTGGGGGAGCTCCAATGTTTGGGCACATAGGGTCTCTCCATACATGACATGGTGTCCACTAACAATTGTAAATGTTAGTATTTACCATGTCGCGTATGGAGAGCCCCTTTGTGCCTAAACATTGGAGCTCCCCCACAAGTGACCCCCTAAGGAACTTATCTAGATGCATAGTGAGCACTTTGAACCCCCAGGTACTTCAAAAATTGATCCGTAAAAATGAAAAAGTACTTTTTTTTCCACAAAAATTTTCTTTGATCATTTTTACGGATTATATTTGAGGTTCAAAGTGCTCACCACCTTGGGGTTCAAAGTGCACCTTGGGGTTCAAAGTGCTCACCCCTCATCTAGATACGTTCCTTGGGGGGGTCTAGTTTCCAAAATGGGGTCACTTGTGGAGGAGCTCCAATGTTTAGGCACACAGGGGCTCTCCATACACAACACGGTGTCCGCTAACAATTGGAGCTACAGTAATTTTCCATTCAAATCGTTAGCGGACATCATGTCGCATATGGAGAGCCGCTGTGTGCCTAAATATTGGAGCTCCCCAACAAGTGAACCTATTTTGGAAACTAGACCTCCCAAGGAACTTATTTAGATGGGTGGTGAGCACTTTGAACCCCCAGGTGCTTCACAAATTAATCTGTAAAAATTAAAAAGTACTTTTTTTCACCAAACTTTTCTTTTTTCCTTTTTACGGATCAATTTGTGAAGCACCTTGGGGTTCAAAGTGCTCACCACCCATCTAGATAAGTTCCTTGGGGGGTCTAGTTTCCAAAATTGGGTCACTTGTGGAAGAGCTCTAATTTTTAGGCACATTGGGGCTTTCCATACACATGGTTTCAACTAACAATTTGAATTGAAAATTAGCTCCAATTGTTAGCGGACACCATGTCGCGTATGGAGAGCCCCTGTGTGCCTAAACATTGGAGTCCCCCACAAGTGACCCCATTTTGGAAACTAGACCCCCCCCAAGGAATTTATCTAGATGCATAGTGAGCTTTTTGAACCCTCAGGTGCTTCACAAATTGATCCATAAAATGAAAAAGTACTTTTTTTTCACAAAAATGTTCTTTTGGCCTCAATTTTTTCATTTTCACATGAGCACAGGATAAAATGCATCCTAAAATTTGTTGAGCAATTTCTCCTGAGTACACCGATACCTCATATGTGGTCATAAACCACTGCTTGGGCGCACGGCAGGGCTCAGAAGTGAAGGAGCGCCATTTGACTTTTTGAATGGAAAATTAGCTCCAAAAGTCAAATGGTGCTCCTTCTCTACTGAGCTCTACTGTGTGCCCAAACAGTGGTTTATGACCACATATGAGGTATAGGTGTACTCAGGAGAAATTGCCCAGCAAATTTTAGGATCCATTTTATCCTATTACCCATGTGAAAATGAAAATATTGAGGCTAAAAGAACATTTTTGTTGGAAAAATTAAAATGTCCATTTTTTCCTTCCACTTTGCTTTAGTTCCTGTGAAGCACCTGAAGGGTTAATAATCTTCTTGAATGTAGCTTAAGGGGTGCAGTTTTCGGAATGGTGTCACTTGTGGGTGTTTTCTGTCATGTACACCCCTCAAAGGGACTTCAAATGTGATTTGGTCACTAAAATAATGGTTTTGCAAATTTTGCTGGAAAAATGAGAAATTGCTGATGAACTTTGAACCCTTATAACTTCCTAACCAAAAAAATTTTTTTTACAAAATTGTGCTGATGTAAAGTAGACATGTGGGAAAGGTTATTTATTAACTCTTTTGTGTCACATAACACTCTGGTTTAGCAGAATAAAATTTCAAAATTTGAAAATTGCAAAATGTTCACAATTTTCGCAATATTTTTTACTTTTTCACAAATAAACGCAAAAAAGATCAACCTAAATATACCACTAACATGAAGTCCAATATGTCATGAAAAAACAATCTCAGAATCGCTAGGATCCATTGAAGCATTCCAAAGTTATTACCTCATAAAGGGACACTGGTCAGAATTACAAAAACGGTCTGGTCATTAAGGTGGAAATTGGCTCCGTCACTAAGGGGTTAAAGGAAATCAACTATTAAAGTTAACAACTCTTTCTGCTAGAATTTTTGAGGTTGTATTTGCACGCTGAATTTGTGCTGCAGATTTTGGACTTCCAAAATCTGCACCTACTGATGGAAATATGCACCCAAACCATCCCTGTCCGCATGGTGCATATTTTATGCGTTTTTGGTGCGGATCTTAAGGTGCTTTGTGACTGTTTAAATAAAGCTTGGATACTTTGGCCAAAAAAAGCATAAAAAGTCATATCCTGCTTGACCCCCCCCCCCCACCTCAAGACTATCACTTTTTGCTGAATTCAATGCAAATTAAGCCCAAAATAAGCAACAAATACGCAGAGTGTGAACACGGATGCAAATCTGCTGCTTATTTTGAATTCACATGAGGGTCTATGGGTGAAAAACGCAGTAAAACCCGCATCAACAATTGACATGCTGCAGATTTGTGAACAATAAAATATGCTGCATATCCTGCAGCATAGCTCAACTCCCTTGCTCCTCGGTTCTCCAGGCTATGTGTGCGTCTCCTCTTGGGAGGTTTTCCCTTTTTTTATTTTTGCTTTTACATTTAATTCTAATAAAGATATTATTTTTAATCTCACTTAGGGCCACGTCACACACACAGATATCTGTGCAGATATTGTTCACAGATCTCTGGTTGCAGTGAAATCATGGAGACATTGTACCATTTTGTGGCTGTGTACAAATGTAACAATGTGTCCATGATTTCACTGCAACCAGAGATCTGTGACCAATATCTGCACAATTATCTGTGTGTGTGACGTGGCCCATATCTATATGAATATCTTTTTACCAAGGGATTATCACATATCATGAGGTTTTGGTATATTCTAAATGTATCACTTGGTTGTGTCACCTGATGCAACATTTTGTCTGGTGTAAATTATGGTTAACCCGTTTTTTTAACTAAAATGTAATCATTGGGCTGCAATGGATTAAAAACATCTCGCTATAAGTCTCAACTGAATTCAGTGACTGAATGTTTCTATCCTTTATGACAAATATGTTTCAGCACAATTATTAAGCAGTACATTAAATGGATTTAGGCATTGTCTATTAAAGTTTGTCAGATATGCATTCCTCGTTGCAGAAACGGAAAATAGGATTTGTCAAGGAAAATGGTCTCATTGAAGTTATCAAAGAAGACTTTGGAGAAGAAGATAAGGGAACATATACTGCCAAAGTGGTAGATGGAAAAGCATTAAACCAGTTCAGCATTGTCCTTACCGGGGAAGGTGAGAAAAGTTTACGCCCTTTAATCATTATCATACATTAAAGAGATTATCCAAAATGACCTATCTCAACACTGTGGATCAGCTGTTTGAAGTGGCTACCTCTTTGTTGCTACCCATACTGCACAAAAACATGATTTTCATAGCAGTTTACCATGAAGCACCATCCTTCTGGGCATGGGTTGAAAGATCATTGGTACATCCAGTGCAGTCGCACAGGAGCCCATAAGGGGGCCTATTTGTGGCACCCCTGCAAACTGGTTGCCACAGTGATACTGCACCTACTCCATAGGTGTGGTGTCACCGTTCCCAGGTGAGAGGGGTCGCAAACCCAAGACACACAGAATTGCACACAACATCATCCCAATTCCAGGCTAGGTGATTCGGGCGGACCCTATTGAGAAGGAGGGCCCCATCTTCTCATCAGGAGGAGGGGTTAGCAGTAGTTATTTAGAGAGAAAAGGAGAACATTGGAGGAAGGCGTCTGGAGCGGATGCAGGACTGAGAGAGTCCTAGGGGACACGGGAGTGGGGGATCCACCCGTGTGCCTGAATCCGGTCCCAACCCAAGTCAGGCAGAGGGACTGGTTGGCCGAGGGGACCGGCCCTGATCTGGTTTGGGTACTCCAAGTCCTGACCAGGAAAACCGGAGGTAACTGACTCTGCAGGAGCAGTGGTCACAAACCATGGATAATCCGCAGGACAATGGCTAGGACTAGGGCCAGGGGATGTGCCGCTGCAGTAGCCCGACAGACAAGGCCCACAGCAATCAGCCTGGGACCCTGTTCACGAAGGCACAGGGCAGGCGAGGTGAGAATCCAGCACACGGAGAGAGATACCTAGAAAGGCCCATGAGAGGTGTCTCGGCAGAGTGATCCTAATCTCCTGGGGACAAACCTGGCTGCACTTTGGAGGAGCACAGCACCTGGCTGGGTAGCCTTCCCCGATCAGCAAGTAAAGGTAAAGTATTTCACAAACTGTGTTTGTCTCCTCCTTTCATGCCCTGGGTCCCTCTTTATTGCCAAAGCCCCATCCCGGCAATAGAATCTTCCATCTGCCCTGGGGTTTCCGCTCCACCTGTGGGGAGCGATACCATCCCCGCTGCCCTACCATCTGCCCCAGCGGTCTGAAACTGCAGCTGTCGGCCATCCCTGGCCGAACATCACAGATGGCGTCACAAACTATCCCCTGTAAATATCCTCTTTAACTGCACAGCCAGGGTCATGGAGCTGGGTCACTGCCACCGTGATTCCCAAAGAACTGACTGGCCCAGTATTTTGATGAGCTCTTGGGTGGCCAAAGGCCCAAATATTGTTCTTGCACAAAGGACCTTTTCTGTCTGTGTCTGCCACTTCTTCTGGGTCAAGGATATCTATCATCTAACTTGGTATAGATGACAAGGAAGACAAACTAACAATCGATTTAAAGGGTTTGTCTAGGTTTTTACAAAAGTCTCAACTCTATGTGATTGCAGAATGTCAATACAAGTGAATTGAGCGAGGCCACGTATGTTAGTCAGAATGTGGCCGGAAATACACATATTGTACATACTTACGGTCACGTGACTGCTCAGTCTCATTTCACCACCAACAATGGAGAGTCCTTACAACGCACGATAATAATATTTATTCACTTATATAGCATCATTATTTCCACAGCACTTTACATACATCAGACACACTGTCCCCATCAGGGCTCACAATCTAAAATCCTAATAGTACGTCTTTGGTGTGAGGGAGGAAACCAGACGACCCAGAGGGAACCCACAGACACACAGGAGAACATACAAGCTCCTTGTAAATGTTGTCCCTGGTGGGACTTGAACCCAGGACTGTAGTGCTAACCACTGTGCCACCATGGCACTCACTGTTATGAGGATTCACAAGTCTGTAGTCACATAGAGAGGCTGCAGACTTTTAGGATAAACATGGAAAACCTGTTTAACCCCCAAAGCTTTTCAACTGGCCAGAAGCAAGGCAGGCCTACCGAATAGTAATTCTGCACTGGCTGATGATCATAACAGGAATAGAGGGGACAGGCACTGGCACAGATGTCACACAACATTGCAATAAGTCTTGATTAACAATTACTCATGTCCATATTTCTTATACACGCCTTGTGTCTACAATACAAATGACTCCATCAAACACTGTATAGTCTGGTTCTACAGTAATATTTTCACCTATCCAATTTCTACCTTTTATTACAATGCATTTAGTAAATTAGCAACAAGAAAGTAATGTATTGTGAGGCATATAACTAAAGGATTGGACTGCAGCATGGTTTTCTTGTGAATTTAAAGGGAATGTTTAGTTATGTGAAGTTATCACCTACCCATAAGATAGGGAATCACATACAGATGCCATGACCTGCACAAATAAGCAGAATGAGGCACTTTACATGGAGAATCAGACAACCATGCACACTGCCACTTCATTCTAATAGGGCTAAAAGTGAACCATTCTGACTATCAGTTTGGATTTTAATTGTCGTAACTCCAACTATCTATAAATTATCACCTATCCTGTGAGTACGTGATAACTTCTCTTTACTGGTCAACCCCTTTTACCATGAAGATAATTAGGTTGGCACAAAAGTTGTACGAAATGCTTAGCTAAGGTAATTTTTAATGGAGTTTTAAAAAGGGGTTAGAAACAGGAATTGTGTTGAAATAATAAAAACAAACCATTATATTAACCTATTCAAATCCTGCACTTTCCAATCACTAGCCAGGAGCCCTGCTAACTTCCTAAAAGTTTGATAGCAATATCCTTCCTTCTTCAGAACATGTGATTTTACTGTAACAGATTGAGAGAAGGACAAAAAGTACCATGAACTAGATTAAAAGTTTCAGGAGTATGGAACATTTCACAGACAATCTCTTGCAGCTCCACCCCCCTTTAAATACCAAAAGACTAAAAATTACATTTTTACAGGGAATCTGTCAGCAGAATTTTACCCCCCAACTATATTATAGGCACATGTAGTCCTTTCAAAGACAAATCCAGCAATAACTTTACACGGTCTCTGTCACCCCAGCTGTCACACCAGCTCTATTCCCCACCCAGTGTCACCCTCTCCTGCTGGTCTGATCACTCCTTTGCCTGAAAGTCACACAGCATAGAGGCTACCAAAAAAGCACAAGGAGATGGCACTGGGTGTGGAATAGAGCTGGAGTGACAGAGCTTCGGATCTGCCATAGTTCTTCAACCTAATTTGCATGTCAGTTTAAATGTTGATTCCTCAGTAATGAAGAAATGGACTGACAATATAGCACTATTGATGGACCTTACTTTAAAAGAGCTACATGTACATACAAATAGTTTGGGGGTTGAAATCATGTTGACAGATGCCCTGTAAGGCCCCCTTTACACTGCGTTTTTTTTCACATCAGTGTGGATCCTTGAATTTCAAGGACCATACGGACAGGCACTGATCTGTTCAAACTGATGGCAGCTGATGTCCACGGATTAGTGTTTTTCACTGATCCGTCATCAGTACCAGAGACAGGGCTGGGAAGAGCTGTACCTTGCTTCTGAGCATGCTCAGTACAGCAAAACGGATCCTTTTTTTCATGGATCCGTCTCCATACACCCCCATATTATTTGATGCGGACAGCTACGGATTCGTGTCTGTCCATTCCTGTCCGCTTTTTTCAAGACAGCCCAAAATCGGAACAGACTCCGATTCTGGGTACATGAAAAAAACTGACAAACAGATCAGTGACAAAACTGACACACATGGATGGCCATATAGGACCAATCCGTGCCCATAGGGATACATGGGAGGCCAAAACTGGTCAGTGGCTATCAGTTTTAAAATGGATAGATACTGATCACAAAAAAAGCAGTGTGAAGGCAGCCTAAAGGTCTGTCAGGGTGGCTACATTTATTACTTCAACAAGTTAGGGTGCTTTTACATTGCGATTTCTGCCATCCGTGGCTGTCCGTTGCAAAACAGACAGCCACGGATGCGATTTGGTCCCCATGTATCCCTATGGGCATTGGATCACATCAGATTTGCCCTTAATGGCATGCGATTTGTGTCATATCCGATTCGGTACGATTTTTTTGCTGTCCCCAAAATCGGAGACTGCTCTGATTTTGGGCACAGCGGACCAAATCTGACACAATCTAATCCGACATGATCCGAGGCCATTAACATGGGGGCCTATGGAGCATGGGTCCGAGAAAACAGCTGACCATTTCTCGGACCAGATTTTAGTGTACTGAGCATGCTCAGTACAGTAAAACTGCTGTGTGCCGTCTAATTTCACTTACGCAATGTATAATATACATTCGAAAGTGAAATAAAGTAAAAGAAGGGTTAAAAATTATGTATTCTCACCTGTCCTGTGATCCCCCGATGTTGGCATCTAGCTCCCAGCACAGGAACTGGGGTTGCTTGGCAACCCGATCAGCTGATCGGGTCATGTGACATGTGACCGATGACGCTGATCAGGTAGCCCCGCCCAGCCAGGTCCTTCAGCCATCGGGAGCTTGATGGAGGCGTCGGGGGATCGCTGGAAAGGTGAGAATACATATTTTTTATTTTTAACCATTGCTTTTACTTAATTTCACTATACATGTATAATTATACATTGCGGGAGTGAAAGTGCTCCGCCGCCTCCTGTCAGCTGTTTTTTCTGTGTCCGGACCCGTGATAATCACAGCCCCGGACACAGAAATAGCAGCTGGAGGTCACCTTCGATGCAGTCCTTTCCTGTCCGTGGGGTCCTGCAAAAAGTAGGATCCCACGGACAGGAAAAAAACGCAATGTGAAACCACCCTTACACTTCTTCAAAACATGATAAAATAAAATCACATTCAATGATCCCACAGTTCCTTTTCTGGCACTTATCTGCTTCCCATTGGTTGGTGCTTCCTGGTCCTATCCTCAACATACTAAAAATGGCCAATCAATGATATCAATGATGACCCACTTCAGCCAAAGATATAAAAATATATAAAAATGTATGCAACCGAAAAGATAAGACAATAGACATACATGCTCCAGTTTTTATAATTATTCTATGACATAAATATTTGAAAAATATATGCATGGAAAAGTAGTGGTTAATCAACTTGCAAGGATTACCAATTAGGCCAGGGCCACACTTGCTACTGGATCCTGTTTTTCATCTTGAAATCCTGATCAGGTACTTGACACATAGACTCCAATGTTAACATTTGTTTGCCAAAGTGCAATCCATCTACTGGATCCAGTTTTTGAGATATCAGGTTTTAATAGGGTCTGCAACATTTTTTGGTGTTTGAACAAAACCTAATCTTTCTTTTATTAGATGGGACCCTACGGGTAACGGATCAGGTACCGGATGGTACATATAGGTACCATCAGTTACCGACCGGGTCAGTACATGATCCGGTAAAAATGGCTCAAAAATGGCAAGGGGAAAAACTGGATCCAGTAATACATCCAGTTACTAGATGCAGGCTCCCAAGTGTGGCCCTAGCCTTACTGCTGCAATCTACTGGCATAAATGTATGACAGCTGATAGAGTGCGTGTTCTGTACAAATTGTAATTAATTAATTCACTTACTATAGACAGTTTCACGTAAACTTTAAAAACAATGATATTTGCTATAGACATTTTTTTTTTATTTATTTGAGTGTATTTCTATTTCCAGACTTCGATAAGATTCTTGAGGAGTCTAAGCAGAAACGAAAACAATCAAAAAAGAAGAAAGGTGAAAAAAAAAGTTAAAGTTGCAACAACGAATGCACATTTAAATGCACATTTACTAATGGTATCTAATATTGTAAACTTGGTCCAGTCATTCTGAAGATGCACCAAATTCATCACAGGGCTATGATAGAAATGGGGCATCATGCTAGACATTAAACTCTTAGGCTGGTTTCACACAGGCATTTTTCGCGATCAGTGTGAATCCGTAACAAACTGGATGCATCAGTATTCAGTCCCATTGACTTTCAGTCAGTTGTGTACGGTTTGCCCTGGATCTGGATTGATTCAGGTGTTCCCAGATTTCTCACAGAGACAAAATCTGCATTTTGTTGCAATTTTGGTCTCCATGAAAAAATGTGATGCCACGGATCCACACGGAACTAGGGCACCACGTGTGAACTTGCAATTGGGACCTATGCGACAAGGAAACATCTGGACTCCGGATCCTGGTGGCTCTGGATATCCGGTCCATATTCTATGCACAGAGCATGTGCAAAATGTAGTTCTAAATGACATGCCGCTTAGGGGACGTGTCTTCACCATCCGCCGGATCCCTGCAAAATATGTAAACTGATGCTCCCGCACGGGGTGTGTGCGTCCAGTTTATCATTGTGGGGGAATCCAGGGGCATTCAGGATTTTCCTGCATTCCCCCGGATTAAAAAATATGCTAGTGTGAAACCGGCCATACTGGTAAGTATGGAACTTTTTGTGCAGAAATGTAAAGCATTAAAAATAACACATAAGGCACTAAAAGACAGGTGTAAAACAGATGATGAATTCCTCCCAAAGACACAGGAGCACTAATACTAAGGATATGTTAATATTACATTACTGCCACATCACTTGCTCCATTGGGGTTTCAGGCTGATCCACTGATGAATCCATTGTCTTTAATGAAGCAGACTAAGGCTGGCTTCACACTGCGTGTGTGATCCGATCCGTGGCTGTCCGCTTGAGGCAGACAGCCACGGACCGGATCAGCACACAGGACTGGGGGGCTATTATGTCCTCTGGTCCGGTGTGCAGCGCACGCAGTTCCCACTGCTGATAAGTCAGGACCGCGGCGCCAGCTATGTCGGCAAGTGGGAGGAGCAAACAATGTATATACAGAAACAATTATAAACCGGCAATTTTTTGGAAATGATTTATAGATGACATTCTTTTCATTTGGGATTCAACAAAAAGCCCTGTAAACGATTTTATAAATGAACTAAATCTAAATGATATGGGCCTAGAAATTACAGTAAATATAAGTGAACAAAGTGTCAACTTTTTAGACTTGATGATTTTTGTGGAAAATAACAAATTGTACACCCGGAGCTACAGGAAAGAAGTAGACTCAAATAGTTTTATTCACAGATCCAGCTGCCATCTGCCCAGCAGGCTCCTAAACATCCTGAAAGGGCAGTTTATGCGTCTAAGATGGAACTGTACAAATTTTAATGACTTTCTGGCAGAGGCCACATTTTTGAAGGATCAATTTGTTGAAAAAGGATACGAATCAAAATGGTGGATGAAAAATTGCATACAGTAAAGGGGATATCAAGAACTACATTGATAAGTAAAAGGAAGAAAACAAATCATATCCCAAGTATTGAAGAACAAATTGGTGACTTGTCAATTATCACACAGTATCATGACAACCATCACAAATTCAGAGCTATTGTTCAAAAACATTGGCATCTTTCTCTCCAGGACAAGTTGTTAGGGCCATTATTACCATCAAAAGTTTGTGTTTTTAAAGGCCAACACTTTAGGCAATTTAATTGCACCCACTATAGACCATCAGAAGAAAGAATCCATTCCGGCAACCATAAACACTCCAGGTGGTCTAGCAGGTCTTCAGGCAGGCTTTGAAGCATGTGGTATTTGCTCCAACTGCCGAAAGACTAGTGCAAGCAGAAATCTAGTGAAATCCTTTACAGATTCAAGTGGAAGAAGATTGTTTGCTATTAATCAACCGATAAATTGCTACACTTCAGGAGTAATATATGCTATCCAATGCCCGTGCAATCCCCCTGATGAAGTGGCTGTAAGGGCTTCCCTAGCCACGAAACGGCGTCGGGGTTGCAGCCCACTCTTCTCCTTCTCCTCCTCCACCTAAGCCCTGAGAATCTGCGGTAGTGGTAATTATAATGGCTGTAATATGCTTTGTTTGATTACAAGCTGGGCTCCATGCTTAACATGAAAGGGGTCTGCTGGGCTCAGTAGTCCTCTCCTTTCTAGTTACTGCACTATTAATGCACTTTATGAGCTAGAAAGCTTTCAGGTTACTGTATAGATTTAACACTGGTAGGTCCTTGACCAGGGTGTGAGTACAATTGTAAGATATACAGTGACTGCGTAATAATGCTGTGAAACTGCTGTCAATGGTGTAAAATAATAGTGCAATATTGTGATTATTTTAGTGTTGATGCCTGTCTACTATTACTAAGAAAAGAATGGTTTACAGCCATAACATGCGTTATAGGTCTTGTTTGACCATGTAACAGTAGGGATATGTACCTCCCTTTCTCTGGGGTTTAGACCCACCTTCTTTCATCCTTTCTAGATCAAGCAAATAAAAAGCACTTTAATTGAACTAGCTATTGCTCTTTTCTCTTTGTTAGTTATATACAACTGAGCGCTGACAGGGCACTCATCTTCCGTGGTGGGTGACCCTGATTTATGGATAAGCTTGTATTCAATGAATTGTATGTTGGACGAACTATATGTCCACTGCAGGTGCGAATCAAGGAGCACTTCTCTAATATAACGAAGGGTTTTGAAGGGCACTCTCTTTCACGCAATTTTCGAGAGAAACACAGGAGTACACGGGTGGTACCCAATTCTTTGGGATCAAAAAAGTTGAAAAACATTGGCAGGGTGGCAACTCCTATTTATACCATGTCTAGGTCAGAATCACGGTGGATTTTCTAGATAGATACATTAATACCGAGGGACCTGAACACGGAATTTGAAATTTTTGCCTTTTAATATAAAGATTTCTATCCTTAATAAACTATTTCTTTCCTTTTAATTCTGACATAGTCATAGAGTGTCAAATTAAATGTGAAAATAAAAATAAAAATTTCTATAAATAAATGGAAATAACATAAATGCAAAAATATTAATGCACTTCTATTTTATTTTATGCATTATATACCATTAGTGCACACACATATTTTATGTGCTTATATCCATTTTTATACACCATATATATTTTACAAAACATTTTTATATTTAGTATTTTATATGGGCAGTTAACTTTAATTATTACATAATAAAGTTTTAATTTTAAGTTTTATTTGGGGTTTGGAAGTGCCATTTTATGTAAGGACAGTGCAATTCTATATATCTTAGGATGGAATTGACCACAAAAACATAAAAGTCAGTTAATATAATTAAAATTGCATTTTATGGGCGTTATTTTTGCATGTAAAAAAGCAGGGTTGACTAATAATAAATAATACATTTTTGAAAAACCACTTTAGAAAATTGATGGCATATACCTCTACAGAAAATTGATAGCACATATCTATACAGAGCACCAATGTATTACTGAGAAGTAGGCAGGTTTACAATATATAACGGAATAAAGGTTGAATATCTGCAATTAATTACTCCTAACTATCCTCACAATAATCAATCTATTTAATGATGGACTATATTAGTACAGGTGTTATTTTATGTAGAGCTCCCTGTTTTATATACTCATTTGAATAGGGCACACTACTTAAGCAACGGCAATTCTACGGACAGGATAATCCCTGAGGAAGAAAGCCCATGTACTAGTTTTCAAAAGGCGTCACTTAGTCTTCTGACAGCTGCGGGCTTCCGTAGTCCCACCTGAGATCACGTGATGTCACTGACTTGGCCTTAATCCCGAGAGAGTTGGTCTCCGGTTACCGCTACTGGCCGGAGCGGCTGGAGACCATCAGCGGATAGCGTAGTGCACCGGAGTTCTGTCGCCTTGACATTCTAATAACATCACAGAGAAGCACAAAACAGGTCTACACCTTTATATCCATATGGACAATATTGTGAAGTAAGTGCCAACTTATTTACAACTAAATGGACATCTGTCCAACTTAGTATAAGTAATCATATTTTAACTCTGGGAGGAATCTGAAAGCCTCTATTTAGTAATTATTTGCCCTGCTTTGTTTAAACCACACACAGACGTTTTTCTGCTGACTATTGCATCAGAAACCAGTGAAACTTAATTGTCCTTAACTGTACTAGGAAGACTTGCACTGACTCCATTAAGAGCAGGTATCTAATACACTGAGGTACAAAAAGAAAGAAAGGAATACATATTAAGGGTAGAGAAACACAGTCAGTATTTGGTCAGTATTTCACATCAGTATATGTAAGCCAAAACGAGGAGTGGGTGAAAAATGCAGAAGTGGAGCACATGTTTCTATTATATGTTTCCTCTGACCGTTCCATCCTGATTTTGGCTTACAAATACTGGTGTGAAATACTGACCAAATACTGATCGTGTGTCTCTACCCTAATACTAACCCTCTTCTATTAACTATCTGTCTGTAGCACTGTTTTTCTACACATCTATACCAGCCAAACAAAGAGGAAACATCACTACTTGTTATGGCAGGTAACCATTTGTAATTTAATTTACACTTTATATGGTCTAGATTAAGGTGCTACTTCTCCCTTGAGCAGGGAGTGTTAATAATAACTCATAACTCCTGGGGATTTAGTGCATTGAAATCTCTTTATTGTATAACTAAAAAAAAATTCTGAAACTTTGACACACAGGATCTCAATTTTCAGTGCAGCTTTACCCCTTTTGGAACCACTTAGTTGAGCGCAGGTTCCCCCTTTTTAATTGGAATTTCATCTTGTTTGTTGGCCTCAGAAAAGCAGACACTTCCAAAGAAGAGGTCAGACACAGCATAAAACACACTTATACATATGTTTTGGCCAGTTAATGGCACGCACCGCGCATGCGCTGCCTCATTGTGGTGGGGAGTGCCCTACCACACACTGCACCTCCATATGGACCACGCATCAGGTAATGGTCATATGATGTGGGGTTCGTGTGCATTACATGATCTGTCTAGGTCATGTGTTCAGAGGTGTGATGCTGGGTGTTTCCTCTATTGCTTGGCACCTTAATGATGATGCCACGCCCCTTTGTGACTTGGCCAATTGTGAAGCATAAAAGGAAGGATGATATTTACATAAGCTGTACTATTGATCCAGGGATATGTCCCCACATCATAAGCCAAATTATGTCATAATATTATGAAGGTATATTTACATATATGCTGCAGCATTGATGTGGTAGTACGCACTCTATGCCACATGTATTCATTTCATTAATCACCAGAGAAATGTTTTAAACTGGCTATTTCCTCCTGACTCATACCTCCCAATCAAACTGTAGTTTTAGCGGTGAAACGCTCGTCAAGATTTCTCTGTGTATGGTCAAAAGACCAAGGTGTCTCAAGCCATTACTGGGAGGCGGCATGTTTTGCTGCTATTTGTTTAACAAATTCTCTATAGTTTTATGTCATGATTTCATGCTTGCATCCTACAATCACATTCACTTGATATAGTGTATTCTTCGAGGATTTTTTTTTCCAATGGACACATATTTGTATTTTACATTTTATATGACTTTAGTGATTTTTCTATATGTCCAATTATTTTTATTCACTTTAAAATGATTATGGTCGAATAAGTGAGACACTGGTCCACTGTTTCTATAGAGTTTCCCTGTTTCCTTCTTTTCTTGCTCTTTTTCTCTCCTTTATAAATCATATGGTACATAGTAATTGCTTTTATTGTTATAATTAAAAAAAATTATACTGTACATAGTTATACTTACGATATATATGATCTGCATGATCTCGGCCCTTTTATGGGTTTATATATAATCACGGTTTTTATCTTATTGGCTATGAGGTTCCATTCATACAAACCTTACGGCAGTACCTACCTTTCTGAGGAGGACATAAAAGAGCAGCTGACCACATTGTCTGCTTGCCTCAAAACGGTAGACACTTCCAAAAATGAGGTCAGACAGAGTACAAAGTGGCTCCGTCTGCTTCATTAAAGTCAATGGACCCTTCTCATTTTTCAGGGTTTCAGATGGAAGCTCTAAAGGTACCGTTACACGAGGAAACATCACCGGCAATCACGGGAGCGCGCACGTTTTGGAAACTTTGCCAAGATCGCTGTGGAGATGTCACACAAGGAGACATCGCTGGCAACAAAGCAGCAATGTTGAAAATAACTTTCGCTGCCAGGGTTAAACTCAACCCAGGCAGCGATCATTTAACATTGCAGTGAATGGGGAAAGTTGCTTTCATCATCGCTGTTGCGGTGTCAGACTGGGCGATTCTGCAGGTCGCCTGAGCAACATCACCAGGTTTCAGAACATGTTCTGAAACCTGGCAACCCACTCAAGCAACTTATCGCTGTTGAATGGCCCTGTCACACATAGCAACGCACGAGCGATTTCAACAGCAACAGTGATGCCTACGTCACTTTTGGGCGATGTTGCCGGCGATGTTTCCCCATGTAACGGTACCTTAACGGAATAGTGACATGTGGAAAAAACATATATGTGAACAGAGTTTAATAAATGCGCCCCAATGTTTTAATTTTCACTCTTTAGTATACTATAGATATTCACTCATGGCAGTTTTTTTATAACAGGACCACATTTTGTGGAGCAATTGGAGTGGAAGGTTACTGAGGAGTGTCATGTTGTAATAACATGCAAGGTATGTTCTATGATATCCTAAATATGTGGTTAAAGGTTTAGGTCTCCTTCACATGTCAGGTTTTATATTACGATGCTATTCATGTTTTTCATAGACAATACATATGATAGTCTATGGAGCTGTTCACATCTCCATAATATTTTGCAGACCGAGTGGTCTGTTCAAAATGGCGACATATGTCTGTTATTGATTTGAGTGTCAGATCAAACTCGGCAATGCAAGACTATGGGTCCATGAAAAAAAAACAGCACTTGGATGCCATTTACAGTAGGTGCAATCTGCTTTTCACAGACTGTTAGATGTGGAGAAACTTTTTATTTTTGTACGTAGGAAAAACTAATCAAAATTGGACAAACTGTTGAAACTGATTACAATCAAAACCTCCCACTCCCGTCTCCAAGATTCTCACAAGCTGCACCAATTCTCTGGAACAGATTACCAAAAGCAATTCAATTAATTCCCAACACCAATAGTTTTTAGCAGGCCCTAAAAATAAATTTCTTTAGACTGGCCTCACCTCACTTCACCCCTCTATTTCCATTCTGCCTTTTTCCAAATCTGGCCTCTTCAGTCATCTGTCTACACCCTCCGTGCACTTAATAGCCCTCTATCCATACTGGTACAGATCCCGTCTGGTGACCGGTTCATGCAGAATTATGTAAATCCCCTATTTATTATATTGATGGCTGGACCATATATGACGGCACTTTTTATCATTTACCTTGTGTGTCATGGTCTAGTGAGAATGCTAATGAGGGAATGGCAGTTATGAGCAGGGTGACCAGGGAAGACTAGTCTGACCCTAGTCTAGGAACCCTGATTGGCCCTGATCCCGAAGGTATCTCTGAAGGTGAGAAGGTTCGGGCCTCCAGCCTCTCCCTAAAACTCCTCCACCAGCCCTGCGCTATTTCCCCCCTCACCTCCCTCCACATGACTGGGATACAGCAACTCCAAAGGAAAGGACTTCAGCAACATAAACACACAGTCAGCACAGCACGGCTTGCCCGGCATAGAGTGAAACTCTATCAGCAGCACCACCTGGTGGAAGGAGAGGCTACTTAAAGGCTAGGGGGAGGGGAGTTCAGGTGAGTCACACATTAACCCCTCAACCAGTAGTTGAACCTCATATTGAATGCAATTCTGGAGCACAACTCAGGAGGCCCAGGACCTTCAAAACTATCAACCATGCAGCTCTTAAAGGGATCCTGCCACCTCCAAAAAGCCACCTAAGCTACAAAAACATGTCCATGCAGCATCCTATCACTAATCTCACACTCATTTTGTCTCCTAAAAGCATCCTGTCAAAGTAGATAAAAACGATTTTATACTCCCTCATTAGGCATTATAATTAGTAGGGGCTATATTCTTTAGCCCTTAGGGCGTGTTTGTTTTGCAGGCTCCAGGATCCACCCTCTCTCTCTCGGTGCTGCTTTGCTTGTGTAGGCTCTGCGCTCATTCTCTCTGTCACTCACAGAATGCAAATCATTAGTCCTGCCTTCAGCTCCACATCACAGCAGAAGCTGCACAGAGAGGGCTGGATCACTCGGGCTGCAAAACAACATGCCCTAAGGGCTAAAGAATATAGCCCCTGCTAATTATAATGCCTAATGAGTGAGTATAAAATCGTTTTTATCCACTTTCACAGGATGCTTTTAAGAGACAAAAGGAGTGTGAGATTAGTGATAGGATGCTGCAGGGACATGATTTTGTAGTTTAGGTGGCTTTTTGGAGGTGACAGGATCCCTTTAAAGACAAACACACAAACACATACACAACAGCATCCAGCAATGTCAGCGCCATCTAAACGCGTGACATTGTGCCTCCTCTATTTACTTATAGATTGTAGCTTGCGAGCAGGGACCTCACTCCTCATGGCATCTGTTGAATTGTGTTATTTTGTATTGTCTCAAAATGTCTGTACATGTCCCCTCTAAATTGTAAAGTGCTGCGGAATATGTTGGCAGTATATAATTATATCAGTATTATAATTATAATTACTGATGAAACTCAGACTGCTTTTCTTGTATGTGAAAAAAAAAAACCTGACATCTGAATGAGTCCTTAGAGTCAGACGTTTTATAGGTTTATAAGATAACTTGGGCTTGGACGCAGTTTTTGAAGAGGATTTGTCACCAATGTCCTTGAGCCAATTCAAAACAGACACTAGTGGCGCATTGACTTTGCGGTCAGTTTTACATGAACTAATAACACAATATAAGTGCCCCAGCTATATGGTAAATTTGGTTATACACTATATTACAAACAACTATTTAGTGAAATGATGGTATCCATTTTTTCATTGCTTTCTGACCATTTTTAATTATTATAATAAATGTAGTTTAAGGACCATCTACAGAGATGTATTCGGATAGTGTTTTTCCATAGTGAGATGTAAGAAATGTAGGAAGCCAAGCTCACATATTCATTAATATTAATTTAGTTAAACTCTATTGAATAATGCCTGTTCTTATATTGCTCTTATTCATAAATAAGATATCAGAACAGTAGCAGGAGAAGAGAGCAGATTTTATCTGTCAGCGCTTGTCATCTGCTGAAATCCCTCAACCTTCTACTGTCTCTGTCTGTGTTATTGTGACCCTGTCATCCATATTAAGGGCCTAGGTCTTTAATCATACCTAATACTCTAGTCTGATATTAACCTGGTATTTTGCTGAACATGCAACATAAAGTATATTTTATTTGATGGACAGTTCATACTTTTACCCATCCATGATATTAAAACTGACTTCTGTTAGAATTTCCTTTTTGCTTAGGTGACAAATACTGAGAAAAACACAACTCTCAAATGGTCCTTTGAGAAGAAGCCACTTCCAAATGGACAATATGATGGGCAAAGTGGATCAGGAGCATTGGTTATCACAAAGGTAAACCCAGTAAATGTATATCTCTATCCACATTTATTTGTCTAAAGAATTCCAAAATCCATCTTAGAGACTGTTATTAAAGCGTATTTCCAGTTATCATAATTGATAATTATAATGCGCTTTAAAATTATTTTTATCATCAGAAACTGCCACATAATGTGTATTGATTTAGACTAGAAGATTGTATTTGTGAAAATGAAAAAAAAATCAAAGCAAATTAACTTTAATAAATAAGAAAAAAAAAGAGAACCTTAGTCATAAATGCTTACATGCTAAAAAACTACGGTAAGCGTCTAATTCCTGCATGTTACTAAATGTTTAGTTCTAAGGCCCCTTTCACATCAGCGTTTTGCGCTGATCGCGGCAGTTGTGGTGAAAAAAACACAACTCCTGCGATTACCGCATAATGGCCATTTCAATTAAAGAGAAAAGCTGACCAGTATAAACTAGGCGATCACCAGTTGTAGTATAACAAATATAAATCTTTATTACAAAAAACCACAGACAAACAATGAGAGTGCCATTAAAATCAATTAAAAAAGCCCCATACAGAGCTATCTATATTCCAAAAACTCCACCCACTTCAGCAAAGATCATAATTAACACCTATATCGTGATTAGTCAAGCCTCACTAATGAACACAAAATCAGATATCTCAAAAAACTCCCAAAGAGGGGATTATATGTAACCACAATCAGTTTTCCTCATTCAAACTTCCACCAGGTGCTCCTGGAGGAAACCAGAGGAACATAGGGGCAAAAACATACACATTAGGCAAAGTCAAACACATTGGACAATAACAAGCAGTGAGTCAAGTCATAACCTGCAGTAGATTAGCTGAGTGGGCGGAGGAGGAGGGTCACCCAATGCATTTCGTCATCTAAGATGACTTCATCAGGGAAGCACTCCCATGTCATGTCTGCCTGGTTTATATAATAAGAGAGTAACAAGATAATAGTGTTCACCTGCAGCAAGAGGACAGCTGCGTCCTTTCCAGCGCCGCCTTCTAAAGGAAATGCAGGGACTGTGTGTGCGGAAGTAAGATTTCACTGGTCTCACCGCGCATGCGCGTACTAAGTGAAAGCAGCTTCAAAAACCTTTGGTAATATGGCCGCCGCGTCTGCGCAGTTACAAGCAAACTTCTGCGCTTGTATCAGGCGGTTTGTAATTGCTTAGGAGCTACTTCCATACACTGGATGCGTGTGTGGAAACGCTAGTATTGCCACACTTGGCTGAGGGCATAAGAGAAAGGTACAAGCTAAGAGGGTAAAAGAATGGACAATTGTAAAAAACTGAAGGAAGGTTCCAACCAAAAAGGATCAGAAAACACACAAAAAATAGATGGTAAAGAAAAGAGAAACCACATCTAAGGAGACAAGATGGGGATGTTTATAGTTGTAATCGTTGCATAGCTTAAATAACTCTATATATACATAGTTTATACTCACACCATCAGATAGTAAGTTAAGAGAACTGCCCAAAGGGCAAGAATGAATTATCCCCCAAGGGAGAAGTCAATCTCTGTCTTGTAAACATATAAATACCTACAAAGTGCAAAACAGTATGAGTGATTCTCAAAATAAAGGACACACAAGAATCTAGTGAGCTACAGTGTCAAATGAGTAGCTCGGTTGTCTCAGAGCACCATAGGTGCTTGGCCACCCTTCCGGCAAATTATTCACAAACAGGTCAGTGAATAGAAACTAAAAATAATAAACATTATGGAAAAGTCCATAGCAGGGACCAACCAAAATTACAAAGAAATATGGGAAAAATATTTTTATTATTATAAATGTTGAAGGAGGCAGAGAGGCGGTCAAAAAGACCGTCTCCTGTCTACAGGATCCTGTAAAAAGGTGGCAACAAATGACAATATGAGTATTCCAAATAAAATCTAATTATGAAGCCACATAGCTTTCAAGTATTTAATAAGAAGCAAATTATTATTCGAAGAACAATCTAATGTATCCCCAGAAGGAGACACCACATGGGAGAAGGAAATCTCTTTTTTTCTGTATTTTAGAAGTAGCCAGTAGAATTATGATTATCACAAAACTACTAAACCTAAAAGCAGTATCACAAATAAGGATTAGATTCAAAACATCATACAGACCTAAGAAGAGAGGGAAAAAAAAAAAGGGGGGGAGGGAATGGAAAACCAAAGAAAATGGCACTGATATGTGAAAAATATAAAGAAACAATACTCATCCTGATTTGATGCAAATTGTATATAGATAGCTATATCGGGTAATCCGAATGCCATGGGTTAAGGCCAGTCGTTAGAAGGCAGTGTGAACGTTGATTAGTATACATCAAAAGTGATAGAGATAAAGCTAAGTCATAAACTTCCACAGTAACACCCCATATTCAAAATAGTTATCTCCGAAATGATATGGTTTACGTAAGACCAAAGTAGGTTAGAACACAATTCAGTTACAATTTATGTCCAATATTCATCAGTGTAGTGGCACAGATACGCCATGAAAGTTGCAAAGTGAAAAACATAATATAAGTCCAGTTGTTGGGGTCAACGAGGAGATATTGGAAAGTCCTCTTCATCCCTATCTTTCGAAAGCCTCAAATCCCAGGGACAGAAAGGGAGCCGCTCCACAATAGGGTTCTAACTTCGACAGTAAAAGCCAATTGTCCTATCATAAAAAAGTGGACATGAAAGATTAGTTAGTTAACAAAGAAAAACTATTAACACCCTCTTACAACTGTTTATAGAACCCTGTGTACAGCAACTCCTCATTAAGCCCCACAGGGGTCAAACTTTTCAGGTTGTAGATCCACCTGGATTCAAGTTTCAAGAGTTCCGCTGAGATATCGCCGCCACGGATTGAGGGTTTTATCCCCTGTAATCCAATAATTCTCATATTGGATGGATTGCTGTTATGCTTCAAAAGGAAATGTTTGGCGACAGAAGTTAACGCATTACCTGCGACTTGATCCCTTCTAGCAGTGTTGATATTTGAAATATGTTGCTGAATTCTTTTCCTCAGTTCCTGTGTCGTTTGTCCAACATAGATTTTCTGGCACGCACAAACAATTCCATACACCAGATTCCTAGTCTTGCAATTGTAATACGCCCTGCTCTTGATAGGGAAGGAGCAATGAGGAAGCGTTAAGGAATCACTGGAGATCATAAAGGGACAAACATTACAATTGCCACATGCATAGGTTCCTTTCAAAATGAAACCCCTTCCAGTACTTTTAGTAGCTCTCATGAAATGGCTCCGTGAAACAAAGTCCCTCAAATTGGGAGCCCTTTTCGCTGTTAAAGAAAGGGGGTCAACTGTTCATCCCTTATTAGAATATCCCAGTTTTTATCTAGTATTTTCCTAATATCACTCCATTGGTTATTAAAAGGAGTGATAATGTTAAGGGTCACCCCATCATCTCTTTTTCTTGGTTTTAGAGCCAACTCTCTACTTAAGTTCCTGGAATGTTGATAAGCTGTGGCAACAACCTTTCGTGGGTATCCCCGCTCAAGAAAGCGATCAGTTAGATTTCTAGCCTCCCTATCAAAGTCAGTGCTCTCAGTACAATTGCGTCGTACTCGCAAGAATTGTCCCTTAGGGATGCTGTTGCGCAAGTGTGAGGGATGATAACTCGAATAGTGCAATAAACTGTTGGTGGCCGTCCTTTTACGGTATGCGTGGACTTGATCTTACCAAGTTCAATGATAAGCTTCAGGTCCAAGAAATTCACAGACACAGTGGAAATTTCTGATGTTAGTCTAATATTCCATGAATTGAGGTTCAGGAAACTGATGAACTGCCGGCATTCCACCTCAGTCCCTGTCCATAAGAAAAGATTGTCATCAATAAAACGGAACCACTTGAGTACAGAACTATCAAAACAATCCTGTTGATAAACCAAAGTTTCCTCCCACCACCCTAAAAAGATGTTTGCGTACGAGGGCGCACATCTTGCGCCCATCGCGGTCCCTGAGGCCTGGTTGCAGTAAACCCTATCAAACACAAAATAATTCTTCTCAAGAACCATCTTTAGGAGGTCTAACAGGAAGGAATCATGTAATCTGTTCCTTGTCTGGTTTTTATCTAGAAAATACCCAACCGCATCGACACCATTTACATGAGAAATGGAGGTATAAAGAGCCTCCACATCCATGGCAACCAGAAAAGTGCCATGTGGTATTACTAGATGTTCAAGTTGTTCCATCAGAAATGTTGAGTCCCTCACGTAAGATCTGAGTTTCAATGCTAACGGCTGGAGAAAATAATCCAAATAAATACACGGTTTCTCGAACAGTCCACCTATCCCCGAAATAATAGGCCTACCTGGAGGTTCCTGGAGATTCTTGTGAATTTTAGGGAGCATGTAATAGGTGGGGACTTTGGGATACTTAGTTGTTAGAAACTCCCGTTCCTTCTTCGTGATTAGCGCCAGGCTGAAGGCTCGTGTAAGCAGGTCATCCAGTTTCCTTTTGTAGATCTTGGTGGGATCAGAAGGCAATATCTGGTAATTCTGTCGATTGTTAAGTTGGCGCTTGGCCTCCCTAAGATAAAGTGGAATTGGCCATAAGACAACGTTACCACCTTTGTCTGCCTCCTTTATCAAAAACTCCTTATTATTCTGTAAGTCAGATAGAGCTTTCCTCTCATGTGGAGTCAGGTTTTGGTACCTTCCTGGTGTTTCCTTTAACTCACTTACCTCCTCCGTTACCCGATTGAAGAAGAGTTGGACTAGAGGGAAGGCTGACAAAGGGGGAGTGACCTGCGATGGAAGTTGTCTGGGGAATCGATCGAAGGTGTTCCCGTCATCATTATCCGATCCCATGGAGACTAGATCTTCTAGGGCCCGTCGTTCCTGGGTAGTCATGGAATCAATCAGAGAAGGCTGATGATACAACAATTTAAAAACCAGTTTTCTACAAAAGAGATAAACATCCTTCGTTAGGGTAAATTTATCCAGGTTAGAGGTCGGTGAAAAAGATAAGCCCTTCTGTAGGAGAGAGATTTCTATCTCAGAAAGTTGGTTTGATGAAAGATTAATTATTTGCATTTTATTATTGTCATCAGCATCAGAGGTTCCAGTTACCTGACAGGATCCCGTTATTTCTTGTTGATGCTGTTCTTTCTTGAATAAGAGGGGGATTTCCGTTTCCCTCCTTGAGGAACTTCTATGTCGTCGTTTCCTCCTCCCACGTCGAGTGCGTCCTCCAGATCGCTCGGGCCGGTGGATAAAAAATCCTCATCATCTTCATCACCAGAGGGTACAGATGGTGTGTTAGGTTTATCTGGTTTATTGGGTCTTTTTGGCTTGTGTGGGCCATACGGACCCTCACCTCCACCTCCACCCCCTCTTGGGCGATCACGGCACACTTGCGGCAAGCCCCATACAATGTCTACAATGTAAGTGTGCAGCAAATGCGGGTTCAGCACTTGCGGCAGAAGCGGCCGCAAAAAAAACCACGGCATACCGCGTTTTTTTCGCGGCCGCATCTGCTGCAAGTGCCGAAACCACAACTACACCGCACTTGCCGCACCTGCCGCAAGCCCCATAGACATTGCATGGGGCTTGCCACAGGTGAACCACAAGTGCAGCCATTATGCGGTAATCGCGGCAGTTGCAGTTTTTTCACCGCAACTGCTGCGATCAGCGAAAAACGCTGATGTGAAAGCAGCCTTAGTCTGTTTAGTTAATACTTTAGTTCCTCCCATAAAATATTTCTAAAGGCATCTTATTCTTAGAGCTCTACATTTTACTGTACCTCTGTTATTCTTCCTGGAAATCAAGTAAATAAATTGAAAAGAGAAAAGTGGGTATTGCAGTTCTCCTTGACCCTAAATTGTCAGTGCTGATCGTCAGATACAGCGGGGGTAAATAAATATTTAATTCTCTGCTGATTTTGCAAGTTTCCCCACCTACAAAGAATGGAGAGGTCTGTAATTTTTATCGTAGATATTCTTCAACTGTGAGAGAATCTAAAAAAAAAGGAAGAAAATCACACTGTATGATTCGTACATAATTATCATTTAATACAGCTTTAGTACATAATTAGCATTTTATTGCATGAAATAAGTATTTGATACAATTGAAAAACAGAACTCAATATTTAGTACCGAAACCTTTGTTTGCAATTACAGAGGTCAGACGTTTCTTGTAGTTTTGACCCAGTTTGCAAACACTGCAACAAAGGTTTTGGCCCATTCCTCCACACAGATCTTCTCCAGATCTTTAAGGGTTCAGGGCTGTCACTTGGCAACACTGAGTTTCAGCCCCCTCCAAAAATTTTCAATTGGGTTCAGGTCTGGAGACTGACTAGGCCACTTCAAGACCTTGAAATGTTTCTTACAGAGCTCCTTAGTTGCTCTGGCTGTGTTTTTCAGGTCATTGTCATTCTGGAAGACCCAGCCACGACTCATCTTCAATGGTCTTACTGAATGAAAGAGGTTGTTGGCCAAAATCTGGCAATACATGACCCCATCCGTCCTCCCATCAATACAGTGCAGTCGTTCTGTCCCCTTTACAGAAAAGCACCCTCTCAGCACGATATTTCCACCACCATGCTTCATAGTTGGGACAGTGTTCTTGGGGTTGTACTCATCCTTCTTCTTTTACCAAACGCTCCTAGTGGAGTTGATATCAAAAATTGTAATTTTGGTCTCATCTGTCCACATGACTCTCTCCCATGCCTCTTTTGAATCATCTATATGGTCATTGGTGAACTTCAAACAGGCCTGGACATGTGCTGGCATGAGCAGGGTGACCTTGCAAGCCCTGCAAGATTTTAATCCATGATATCATAGTGTGTTTCTAATGGTAATCCTTGAGATTGTGGACCCAGCTCTCTTCAGGTCATTGACCAGGTCCTCCCTTGTTATTCTGGGTTGATTCCTCACCTTTCTCAGAACCATACCTTACCCCACAAGGTGAGATCTTGCATGGAGCCTCAGACCAAGGAAAGTTGATAGTTCTCTTGTGTTTCTTCCAATCCTTAAAGATTGTGCCAACAGTTGTTGCCTTCTCACCAAGCTGCTTACATATTGTCCTGTAGCCCATCCCAGACTTGAGAAGGTCTACAATTTTGTTCTTGGTGTCCTTAGATAGCTCTTTGGTCTTGGTCATGGTGGAGAGGTTGGAGTGTAATTGATTGAACTTGTTACCTGTAAAAAAGACACCTGTCCACACACTCAAACAGGAGGAATTAAAACAGGTAATGAGGGCAGAGTTGGAGGGCTTCTTAAAGAAGAACTACCAAGTCAGTGAGATCAAGAGTTCTTGCTTGGATCACTTTTTTTCATGCAATAAAATGGAATTTAATTTATTTCAAAATCATACAATGTGATTTTCTGAATTTTGTTTAGATTCTGTTTCTCACAGTTGACATGTACCTATGATAAAAATTACAGACCTCTCTACAAACTTGCAAAATCGGCAGTGTATCAAATACTTATTTTCCCCATTGTAAATGTTTGTAGGAAATCTACTGTAAATTGACCTAAACGCAACCGTGTAGTGGTTATAAGACTTTCCCAAGAATTTATGGAGTGAATTTATGTGTGACTACACAAACTATATGTAACAAGAAATCAAAAGCCATGCACTTTAATTAACCTGCATTTTAGTTATTTAAGTGGTATCATTTTTATTAAACAGTTCACTAATGAAGAAAAAGGCTATTACCGAGCTGTGGTGAAGGATAGCAGGGGAGAAGATATCAGTGACTTGGATCTTACTAAGGAAGGTAAAATAAGAACATCTCATCAAAGAAATTAGTGATAAGGTTTTACATGTTAGGTTGATGAATGCAATAAAGAAATTGTCCATCAAAACAAAATGATGTTCTCTTGTATATAGAATGTTATATGATTGCACTTAATAGTACACGTCTGTCTATATGTTCTTGACCAATATGAAAATGCAACTGCCAGGACTTGGAGGGGACTGTTATAATAGAGACAGCTAGGCACATTTTCATGTTAAGCCTACATTACTATAGGATTATCTAATTCGAGATTCATTGATTATGGTAATGACACTCTGATTAGAGTTTGATCACAGTGTCAATTTAGTGTGATCAGATTCTCTCAGATGAAAGAATTATAGCACGCTGTTAAGCTTTCCACTGTTATAGAAAAGCTGCTGTATAGTAGAATATCAGAAGTTAGAGATGAAGCCCAACTATGGTCATAGAAAGTGTTACTAGACATTTTAATTGCCATTGTAAAGGCCTTTTTGGATAGTCAGAGGTTTTGCAATAATGTACAAATAGTATTTCAGATTTCTTGGATTAGGTTATCTAGGAACGTCTCTAAACGGGCCGTCAGACGCATCAATCTGGCCTGCGATGTCGGAAGCGACATAGGCGCACCCAAGGGGGGGGACCTACGTGTCTGGACCCCCCCCTTTGGATGGCCCTGAGAAGTGGTGCAGTACACAAGGAGCTGGGCCCCTATGTCAGGAGACAGGAACAATTACACAGCACCCAAGGGCCCACAAAAGAGGCTGCTTTTAGGGAGGCTTCACTACCCCAAACCCCCCCACTGGGGGCTTTGCCCCTCAGAACCCCGCTGGGGGGTGACACCCCCCTTTCAGGGCCAGTGTGTGTTTCTTGGACCCCTACCTTGGGAAATTTCTGGGTGCGCCACTGGGAAGCGATGCGCAAGTGCGCGCTCGCTTCCGACATCGCAGGCCAGCTGTCACACGGCAGGATGTTGCCGGTGACGCGGCGGCGATCGAGCGGAGCAATCGCTCGCTGGGCTGGGATCACCGCTGCGGTATAGGCTGGATCACCGCCAACATCGCTATTGCGGTGTCAGATGGCGCGATCCAGCCTAATCGCTGGTTGCAGATTGACAGCGATAAATCGCAGTTGCGTCGCGCTTTCACATAGCACGACGCAACTGTGATATCACGAGTGACATCGCTGATGTGTCACTTGTCGGCGATGTTGCTCGCGATATTGACGCGTGTGAAGCCGCCTTAAGAGGAAGCTTCATTATTAAAGGGATTGTCCCATGAACAAAGTTCATTTTAATCAATAGATCTTGCAATAATAATAATTTCCACAATTGGATGTGTTTAAAAATCTGTTCCTGTGCTGAGATAATCTTATAGATTTCCCTTCTATGTACTGGATAATAGCTGAGTCTGACTGTACAGGGACATGGTCTGATTGTACCACATCTCCTGTGCTAAGATAATCTTATATATGTGTCCCTGCTATGTATTGTGTAATGGCCGTGTCTGACTATACAGGGACATGGTCTCATCATACCACATCTCCTGTGCTGAGATAATCTTACATATTTGTCCCTGCTATGTATTGTGTAATGGCTGAGTCTGACTGTACAGGGACATGGTCTGATTGTACCACATCTCCTGTACTAAGATAATCTTATATATGTGTCCCTGCTATGTATTGTGTAATGGCTGTGTCTGACTGTACAGGGACATGGTCTGATCATACCACATCTCCTGTGCTGAGATAATCTTATATATGTGTCCCTGCTATGTATTGTGTAATCAATGTTGTCTGACTGTACAGGAATATAGTCTGATCATACCACATCCCCTGTGCTGAGATAATCTTATATATGTGTCCCTGCTATGTACTGTGTAAGGGATGTGTCTGACCATACAGGAACATGGTCTGATCATATCACATCTCCTGAGATAATCTTATCGGCTCCATCTTGCCCTGCTCGCTCCATCCTGCCCCCCTGGCTCCATCCTGCCCCCCTGGCTCCATCCTGCCCACCGGCTCCATCCTGCCCCCCTGGCTCCAACCTGCCCCCCTGGCTCTATCCTGCCCCGCTCGCTCCATCCTGCCCCACTCGCTCCATCCTGCCCCCTGGCTCCATTCTGCCCCGCCGTCTCCATCCTGCCCCCTGGCTCCATCCTGCCCCCTGGCTCCATCCTGCCCTGCTGGCTCCATTCTGCCCCCCCGCCACTATCCTACCCCCCGCCACCATCCTGCCCCCCCATCCTGCCCCCCGCCCACCATCCTGCTCCTCTGGCTCCATCCTGCCCTGCTGGCTCCATCCTGCCCTGCTGGCTCCATCCTGCCCCCCCGCCACCATCCTACCCCCCGACACCATCCTGCCCCCCCATCCTGCCCCCCCGCCACCATCCTGCTCCTCTGGCTCCATCCTGCTCCTCCGGCTCCATCCTGCCCCCTGCTGTTCTTGCTCCTCTGCACCCCCCTCCACCTCCATCCTGTCCCCCCTCTGGCTCCATCCTGCCCCCCTCACTGCCTGCATCCTGCCCCCCCTGGCTCCATCCTGCTTTCCCCCCACTCCATCCTGCCTCACTCGCTCCATCCTGCCGCCCCTCCACCCCCCCATCACTATCCTTCCCCCCTGCTCCATCCTGCCCCCCTGGCAGTTAGCGGTCATGTGACCGATCAGCTAATCGGTTTCCAAGGCAGCAACGGGTCCTAAAGGCCTGTAGGACCTAGAAGACGGAGGTGGATAGGTGAGTATCCTCACTGAGGATTTTTTTACTTTTTCTGTGGAGGAGCGATGGGCTGCGGGGAGCGGAGTATCGCCATATACCATAGTGCTGCTATACATGTACTGTAATGTACCGCCATACACTATAGTGCTGCTATACATGTGCTGTAAGGTATCGCCATATACTATAGTGCTGCCATACATGTGCTATAAAATACCACCATATACCATAGTGCACCTCTACATATACTGTAGTATACTGCCATATACTATAGTGCTGCTATACATGTGCTATACTGTACCGCCATATACCATAGTGCTGCTATACATGTACTGTAATGTATCGCCATATACCATAGTGCTGCTATACATGTGCTGTAATGTACCGCCATATACTATAGCGCTGCTATACATGTAATGTAATGTACCACCATATACCATAGGACTGCTATACATGTACTGTAATGTACCGCCATATACCATAGCGCTGCTATACATGTACTATAATGTTCCTTCATATACTATAGTGCTGCTATACATGTGCTATAAAATACCACCATAAACTATAGTGCACCTGTACATATACTATAATATACTGCCATATACCATAGTGCTGCTATACATTTGCTATACTGCACCGGCATATATTATAGTGTTACTTTACATGTACTGTAATGTACCGCCATATACCATAGTGCTGCTATACATGTACTGTAATGTATCGCCATATACCATAGTGCTGCTATACATGTGCTGTAATGTACCGCCATATACTATAGCGCTGCTATACATGTAATGTAATGTACCACCATATACCATAGGACTGCTATACATGTACTGTAATGTACCGCCATATACCATAGCGCTGCTATACATGTACTATAATGTTCCTTCATATACTATAGTGCTGCTATACATGTGCTATAAAATACCACCATAAACTATAGTGCACCTGTACATATACTATAATATACTGCCATATACCATAGTGCTGCTATACATTTGCTATACTGCACCAGCATATATTATAGTGTTACTTTACATGTACTGTAATGTACCGCCATATACCATAGTGCTGCTATACATGTGCTGTAATGTATCGCCATATACCATAGAGCTGCTATACATGTGCTGTAATGTACCGCCATATACTATAGCGCTGCTATACATGCAATGTAATGTACCACCATATACCATAGCGCTACGATACATGTACTGTAATGTACCGCCATATACCATAGCGTTGCTATACATGTACTGTAATATACCGCCATATACTATAGTGCTGCTATACATGTGCTGTAAGGTATCACCATATACTATAGTGCACCTGTACATATACTGTAATATACTGCTATATACTATAGTGCTGCTATACATGTGCTATACTGTACCGCCATATACTATAGTGTTACTTTACATGTACTGTAATGTACCGCCATATACCATAGTGCTGCTATACATGTGCTGTAATGTATCGCCATATACCATAGTGCTGCTATACATGTGCTGTAATGTACCGCCATATACTATAGCGCTGCTATACATGTGATGTAATGTACCACCATATACCATAGGGCTGCTATACATGTTATGTAATGTACCGCCATATACCATAGCGCTGCTATACATGTACTATAATGTTCCTCCATATACTATAGTGCTGCTATACATGTGCTATAAAATACCACCATATACTATAGTGCACCTGTACATATACTGTAATATACTGCCATATACTATAGCGTGCTATACATGTAATGTAATGTACCACCATATACCATAGTGCTACGATACATGTACTGTAATGTACCGCTATATACCATAGCGCTTCTATACATGTACTGTAATGTACCGCCATATACTATAGTGCTGCTATACATGCACTGTAATGTACCGCCATATACTATAGTGCTGCCAAACATGTGCTGTGATGTACCACCATATACCATAGCGCTGCTATATATATATATGTAGTTCACTCACGTTGACTGAACAAGTTCTGTCAGTCACAGTATGTCAACTACATATTCTAGAATTCCCAATGCGTTAGAATCGGGCCACCATCTAGTTTAATGTATATGGGGCATCACAACTAACATTGGACAGTTTGAATTTAAAGGGACTTTTTTTATTTGTTAAATAATACCCTAAGGGCCCTTTCACATCTGCGTTTTTCGTAATTCGCGGCAGATGCGGTGAAAAAACCGCATCTGCCGCGTTTGCCGCATAACGGTTCCACTTGCGGCACGGTTGCGGTTTTTTCCATAGGAAGTATAGGGGGACTTGCGGCAGATGCGGCAAGTGCGGTATTGCACTTGCGGCAGGTGCGGCAGAGAAAAAAACCGCGGCTTACTGCGGTTTTTTTCTCTGCCGCACCTGCCGCAAGTGCAATACCGCACTTGCCGCATCTGCCGCAAGTCCCCCTATACTTCCTATGGAAAAAACCGCAACCGTGCCGCAAGTGGAACCGTTATGCGGCAAACGCGGCAGATGCGGTTTTTTCACCGCATCTGCCGCGAATTACGAAAAACGCAGATGTGAAAGCACCCTAACAGAGCTGCTTTTAAATTCATTTTGCAGCATTTCTTGTCCATGAGAATAAAAGAATCGGCTGTTGGAAATCCAATATGTTGGATCCTTTGATCCCATGACATCATCTGTTGGGGAAAGTCCAGAGGTGTCCATACACATTAAACTGTCAGTCGATCCCCCTGATATTGGAAAGTTCAGCTGAGCTTAGTCTAATGCACATGCAGGCCTTTAGGACAAGGACTGATGTCTTTGATGATCTTTTTACAGAATATTTTGGCACTGTACAAATTAAACAAAAATGGAAGGATCAAAATGGGGCTGGTTAGGTTGATATAGGTAAAAGATGTATCATTCTCACTGACAGGATCAAAGACGTAGCGTGACGTAGTTTGAACTTTTATTTTATACAGCAGTCTTTTTAACATGATGAAATATTCTGACAGATGTAAAGGTGTGTATACATACCTAGGTAAGTTCATGTTGATATAGGTATGCATTTCAGGTTTTCAAGATGTAATGAAAGAAATTTCGAATATAAGTGGTAAGTATTTCCAAACTGGTAATTGCAAATTATAAAATTACAAAAAGGGTTAAATTGATGAGATATATGATAGACTTGTGATATTTAACTGGATACTGGAATGTGTGTACACAGAAGATATGCATGTCATTAAATAGGTCACTTGTACTAATCTCCGATATTTATAGCTTGCATGAAAATAGACATGAATGATATTTGAGACCAGATATGCATCATAGAGATTACAGAAATAGATGAAACACAGCTTCCACCAACACCAAGAAACAATTCTAGGTGAATTTATTGGGGTTATCTCACAAAACATTATCACCTATTCACAGGATTACTGATCACCACTCTAATTCCCCAAAAACTTTAGAACAGGGTTTAAAATCTGGTCCTCCTCACTATCCAGTCACAGTGAGAAGGAGTTTGAATGGAGCCATGGTCACACCCAGTGGCGTAACTTGAAGCTCATGGGCCCTGATGTGAAAGCTCTAACGGGGCCCCCAATTATTAGAAATCTTTATCTGCAATAGTCTTTTTCTATAGGCCAAAAGGACTTTTGGGACCCCCCTAGGCTGCAAGGCCTAGGTGCGATCGCATCCCCTGCACCTGTTGTAGTTACGCCCCTGGTCACACCTGCTTTAGGCAGCTCAATTTAATAAATGTGCATTGAGGTAGACCCAGGAGCTCAGGACCCCCCATTCTAGTGGTTGTAAAAGTCTTAGCCTTGGTGTCTCTAATGATTATACATTTATCAACTATTTTGTGATAAAGTGATAAATGTTGTTTTTTGGGGTTTTTTTCTTTGTGGGAGAGCCCCTTTAAGAGTCTATACTATAATAATATTTAATTCAACATCCCTAATGCTTCTTATTGCCTGATGCTAGATCAGAGGTCATTAAACAAAATCTACCAGTAGGATCAATCCTCCTAAACCATATAGATGGGCATGTAGGTCATAGAAAGCTGAACAAAATCATGCATTGATAGCTATGATATGATGTGCTATGCAAAAGGCAGCCACATTTTTCTTAGAGCATGTATTAGTAGGATGAACCCTACTAGGCAGTGCATGCCAATGAAAATGGCTTAGGATGGTTGATCCTACTACAGGATTCCCTTTAAAATGTAAATGAGCTGTTACGATCTAGGATCCCGAAACAGATCTCCCTGAGAATCTGCTTATAGAGCTTTTATTAAATGAAAGGGGCATAAACAATGTGATGTGACACTAATCACTACTCATGGATAAAGACAAAGGGGATAGGCAAATGGATAATCAGAGGAAAAGTCCAAGTTCAGGTAACAATAGATCAAATGCAGAGCACAGGAAAGAAAGGCATGCAGACAGCACGGAGCATAAGCTACAAATGGCAGATCCCGAATTGCCTGGGTCAAACTCATCACCTGATTGTACAATGTATGAATAGGATACATACTTATTGGAAGGAACAAAAAAATGTCAGGCCAATTGTACTAGTCACTATTCATGGGCTAACCATTAGGCTGGGTAGTCTAGAGGTCCGGGGTCAGATACCAAGAACACTCATCATACGCAAAGGGGTAAAACAAAAGATGTAGTTAGGCTGGCTTCACATTTGCGTATGGGAAGGCAGCGTATTGCTGCGTTCCCATACGCAGTCAAACGCATGCGCACTGCGTTCCTATGTTTAACATAGGAACGCATGGTGCCTGCGTTTGCTGCGTTCGGGTGCGGATGCGGACGATATCTGCTGCTTCCGGTGTCCAGCATCCGCACCCGGGACGCAGCCAGTTGGGTTTTTTTGTGCGTTTGGGGACCTTGGACAATCAGCAAGCGTCCCCAAGCGTACAAAAAATGCATTGTCTTCAATGGGTCCGCAGTGTCCTCTGCATGACACCGCAGGAGAACGCTGCGGACCCATTGAAAAATCTCCCGGTGGCCGCCGGTGATGTCACAGGAGCTCACCGACGGCCACCGGGAGATCAGCTGAGGCTCTGCTGTCCTCCTTCTCCCCGCCGCCTGTAATCTCCTAGCGATGTCGGCGGGGAGAACAGCTGATCTGAGAGCTGTTTGAATCTTCCCGCGCCGACATCTCCTCTCAGTGTCGGCGCGGGAAGATTCAAACAGCTCTCACATCAGCTGTTCTCCCCGCCGACATGTCCCGGAGCTTACCGGCGGCCGGGGGGGGCGGAGATCTCCGGCGCTGATCTCCGCCCCCGGCCCGCCCCCGGACAGCGCCGATTGGCTGCCGGGCTCCCTAGTGATGTGTCCGCAGGCGGACATTATCCGCTGCGGACACATCAAAGTGTCCCTGCTTTTGACAGCGTTTGTGTCTGCATGCCATCAGCATGCAGACACAAACGCTAATGTGAAGCCAGCCTTAGGTCACGGTCTGACATGAAAATTCCAAGGAAGTAGCAGATAAAGACAAGGTGCTAGACAAAGAGTCAGCAAAAAGGTCCAAGGTTCGGTAACAATAGATCACATACAGAGCACAGAAACCAAAGGCATGCAGACACCATGGAGCATAAGCTACAACTAGAAGTAATTGAAGGCAGGGAGCCAGCTAAATAGCCAGGTAATCACTCTGAAAAGGAGACACATGGAGGAAATTCAGCATGCTCCAGCCTCCAATTGGATGGCTAAACTGTCAATCACCATGCTGACAGCTCAGCACGCCCCTGCCAAAGATTGGACAGCTGAACTGTGACTCACTGCATCCAGACCCTTTGCTATGAGTAAAGATTGCATGTGAGACATGTAACGACGGACAGTCTGCTCTTCCAATCTCACTGTAGAGATAAGTGCATTTTGTGTAAGACCCAGTTCAGACATTGCAAATCTCCAGCAGTTTACTGTATACTTGAAGGA
Source organism: Allobates femoralis (assembly GCA_033576535.1). NCBI lineage: Eukaryota > Metazoa > Chordata > Amphibia > Anura > Aromobatidae > Allobates > Allobates femoralis. Next base: position 374,332,999 of record JARQOC010000002.1, read on the forward strand.
AAAAGGGTTTTCAAAACCTAGTCAAACACCACGTAAAGTAATCTGCATGAAAGTAACAGCATGGTGCATAGCTAAAATCTGCAGCATGTTTATTATTTCCCTATTCAATGGTTAGGAAAATGGAGTAAGGAGAAACTTTCAGCCAAATCCAACAAAATCTGAATCTGTTACTTGCAGATTTAGCTGCAGAGATATTCCACAATATATGAACATAGTCTTAGGGTTCTAACCTCATTTTTAAAGCTAAAATGCTATGATCGACTTTGCAAATTGGTATGATCCATAAGTAATACATTAGAAATTCAAATCAGGATTCACACTAGTGTATAAATATGATGAGTGCAATGTGAGAAAAAAGGTATTGCACTCTGACTGTTAGTCAATGAGGTGGAGGAGAACTGAGATATTTTTCTCAGCCGTATGCAGCTTGAGGAAAAAAATGCAACATGCTGCTATTTGCTGCGTAAATCGGGTGAGACACATCAATACAAGTATACAGGTGTGAGAAGAAAAGAACGATGCCACATGGACCATCTTAGCAGCATCTGTCTTTTATAGATATATTACCATTCTGCAGCATAGACCACTGTAATTGGTCCTGTAAATGACTGTAGAATAACAGTCATACAGATGTCATACAGATAGATGCTAGGCAAGAAAATAATGGAACACTTGCATAGCACTCGAATGACATCTAGAATGACATGTGCTGACACATGTCCAGCTTTTCTGGATAAGAATCTGACCTATTTTTATACACTAATGTGAGCGAACCCTTAGATTGATCATTGACTATTCAAAATTCAAGTTTGCCTTTATTACTCCATTCATTAAACGCTATGTATATACTAACTGTAAATACTTTTTGTATACACTGATAATTCTGTCTTTTCTGTAAGCGCTGTCTGCCTCCCCTCTAAAATGCCAAGGCACACCTGAAGGGATTAAGATCTACAGTGATATGAAACAGTTCACAGATATCATGAATCCAGTATGGCACCACAAGTAAGTTCTCTTTTTCAATGAATGATATATAGATTACTTACCGTACTCACTGACTCAGTATAATATATTTCAATAATATGTTACGTCCTAGATAGGGAATATATACTGTATATAGAGATCTATGTATATATACCATCCATATACACATCTCATTTTATCTCACTTACCCTTTGCTTTCCCATGTAGCTCAATGCACTAGTAGTATCTCCAACCTGTCTGTCATTCGGTCTCCTAACATTTGAGTTCTCTCCCGCTGACCTAGATTTTATTTCTTTTTTTCCAATTAAAGTACAATAATCATTTCTTCCTCCTTTTTCTAAATTAGCTTTTTTTTATCTTTTTTGCATTATGTTCTCATTCTGCTTCTCTTCTTCCTCATAATTCTATTACTTTTCTCTATATTTTTGTTTATGTAGCCGGTATATTCAAATTTTTCCCAGTCTTTTTTCCTCATCAAAGTGGGCCATGTCTGACGTACCTTATTTATATCTCTACTATGTTTTGCTTGTTGTGATTTTCATTCCTGAAGAAGGTTTCATTTAGCGCTCCAAAAATAAAATCATTCTATGACATCCTTGCCCTTGATGTGTCTCCTCCTGGCAGCATGGCATTGCACCTTTTCATTTTTATGATTTTTATGAAGATCCATATAGACAAGTATTAATAAAAATAAATGCCTTTTGCACCCCTAATCATAACAAAAGAGCTCAGTGATAGAACTTTAACATAGAGCTTATCAGTACATTTGGGCACATGATATTTGGCATTTATAATGTTCAGGTTTGCCACCAATGACTTATGCAGTTTCTTTGAATAATATAAGCATGATATTCAGTGTCACCGATTTGATGACCGGGGGTGGGGGGTGCTAGCAGAATTTTTGATGCCCGGGGTAGTGCCGGTAGAATTTTCCAGACCGCAGATCACTTGCCATGTCCCCGCCACCTCGTCGCCGCACCAGCCGCAAAGCGCCCATTTCAGTGGGGGGCGGCCCTATATGTGGGCTATACCACCAGCTCAGGGGCACTTGCCCCCCTGCCACCTGGCCAGTCTGCACCTGTGTGTCACAAACTGACTCAAGCTTCTTGGACATGTTTAGTTTTTTATATTCACTAGATTATCAGTGGTGAGTTAACAGTTGCGCCATAAAATCAGTCCATGGGACTCTAAGCACCTTGCTGTGACAGATGAAGTCAACATGTCTGGCAATTCATGAAGGAGGGAGGCATGATGAAGTAGAAGAACACCAAAATGGACAATTAGCTACTTTCAATACTTGAAGACATATGATGAAAACAAACTCCCATGGGGGTCAAATAAAACCCATGTGATTATTTAAAGATAATTGCTGCTCAATTACCTGTAAATAAAACATTGCCATTTCTATCCACAGAACAGAGAAAATGGCCAGTACAGAAAAGGTTAAATCGGGCAGCACAGAAAACCAAGTATGGCTTCAAATAAACAATCCTACAGACTCAGACCGCGGGCTATATACACTTGAACTGTTTGATGGTAAAGACATCCATAAAAGGAGCCTTGATGTCAGTGGTAAAGGTAATAATTATCAAATCTGACTACTTGTATGCAAAAGACATAGGAATACATCATTATTGCTAAAAGGGTGGACACAAGACCAATCTTCAGGTGCAATCCACTCCAATGTCCCTAGGCTTCCTGCTTGGCTGCACTGCTGGCCTAAACGTGCCTTCTCCAGTACCACAAACAGAGGCAGCTAAGCTTATGCGCTGTGGGAGAAGTGCCAGGGGAACTAACCTGGCTGGAAACATTTAATCGGCCATCTTCACATAGGACTTGCAAGCTCTAAAGTATAAAGCTTCCAAAAACCGTATGAGGCCAGCAACCACTGATAGACTGCAGAGGTGGCCGATAACCTAGGCAAGAGGAAGGACGCAATTACAAATGACAAATTACTCCAGTTTTGAGAACACTGAGGATTTGCAATAATAGACAGATTATAAAGCTGCTTGTTTTCATAAGCACTTTGCATTTGCAACGTTTTATGATGTTGTGTAAATGCCTTTATTGGCAAATGGTAGTTAGAGGCCTAATAATATGTGTGTTATATGAGATCTGGCGGTGCCCTTACACCCATGATAGCTGCCAACCAAACCCAGAAGGCAAATGGAATAGGCCTCTGCCAGACACTGATGGCAGCATGTTATCTCCCGGTGAAACAAAGAATTCACCCCTTCCCATCAAAGACAAATTTCGTTTTATGGAACGATATTTAAAAGACAGAAAACGAGGCACCGATCACTTGGAATCCAAAGACGCGGTATCAGCAGTGTCAACTGCGTTGGAACCGGGGGTGCACAATCTTATAACAGCCTGAGAGGTATATTCACAAATGCAGAAAGAGGCACTTACCCGGTGGTATTTGTTCATCAATGGACGACTTTAATCAGCATTAGGATACAGGGTGCTGGGGAGGGGTGTCGGAGGTGCAGACGACGGCACCGTTTCGGATCAACTGATCCTTCAGCTCGTCTTGGAGCCAAGACCAGTTGAAGGATCAGTTGATCCGAAATGGTGCCGTCGTCTGCACCTCTGACACCCCCTCCCCAGCACCCTGTATCCTAATGCTGATTAAAGTCGTCCATTGATGAACAACTACCACCGGCCGGGTGAGTGCCTCTTTCTTCATTTGTAAATTTCGTTATATGTACTTGTTTTTCCCTCCCTTTTCCGAGACCTGTAACCTATTTATCTTTCCAATGACAATCCCATGTTCGGGCTTGTTTTTAGTGTGTTTGGGCTTTAAACTTTTGTTTATGTTTTCAATCTTGTTTGGGAAGTGCATTTTTTTTTCTTTACCTCATTTATCATATGAGTTAAATAAAGATGTATTTTGATTGATCAAACTTATGTGGATGCAGCATTCCAAAAATGGCATAGTTTATTATTTTTAATGTTTATATTTTTGGATTAGGAAAATCGAGGGGATTTAAATTTTTATTGATATTTTTTAAATATTTTTTCTAAAACTTTTTTTTTTAAATTATGGTCAAAATGTAACATCTGGAATAAGCTAAAGACGTCAAGGTAACTGGAATCACATAACAACCAATGTCCTTACTTCCTTTCTGGCACCCCCTGCAATGCTTTCCTATATTCTGACATCCCCGGGACTCTTACATTATCTTCACTTATAGGGAGCCTGTCATGTCATTGTTCTATAGTAACTTTACATTAGAAGAGGAAAAGAGTAGCACTCACTGATTTAGCAGGCAACCTTCTTTATATGTCTTTATTGCACAAAACAGGAGACATAAAACAGGAGGGAGGATGGGTATGAACAATAGCCGTTTCACACCCTCGGGTGCTTCAACGGGTATATATGAAACTGCCCCAATGTCTTGTTATTGATGCAATGTGCATCACTAACATGGTGTCCTCAAATGAAAGTTGCCCATATGTAACTGACCGTGACTGAAACACTATGAAGTCTGACCCCGATGACTGAAATAGAAGGTATTTGATGCCTTCATGCTAAAAATTGTTTTTTTATGGATATATACTAGGAAAATTTATTCGAGAACAACATAACAGTGATGCACATTGTATCATTAACAAGACTTTGGGAACAGTTTCATATAGAAAAACGAAATGACAGGTTCCCTTTCAGCAGATAGCCTCTAACAGACATCATTTGGAGCTATTCGGTCACAAAGACATATCTTAGTTAAAGGATCCTTCTGGTGCGGCTTATAAAAAAAATTGCCACAGTGATATGAGGGAACAACTGCTACCTACAAGTTCTGTCAATTAGGACCTTTTGCTTATTTTTGTTTTGCCTCTCTGTTGTAGAGATATTGGTAGTCAAATTAATTGACACCTAATGAGTTAACTTTTTGTAAATCAAGTAGATGCTATCAGAGAGTTTTCACTGGGTACTTGTACTTCGCATACATCTCACACACTCAGAAAGCTTATTTAAGCTGTGTTAGGGGGATGTTCTTTTCCATGAGCTTTTCTGCCTTTTTATGATTGGTCAGCATCATACAGGGGGAAGAAGTACACACCCCCAGTGAAAACTGTCTGATAATACCCACTTGGACTTAAAAAAAAAGTTAACTCATTAGGTGCCAAATACTTTTTATTGCTAACATCTCTGCAACAGAAAGGAGAAATAATAGTAAAAAAAAGGTGTGTTTTTTTCCAGTCTTCTGCCATTATTACTATTATATCCTGTGTCCAGTTTAAAATGAAAAAAAAATTGTGAAAGGTCCATCTGATAACGCTATTATCACATCCTCACATTCTATACATGTTCTTCTTAGAACTGTGTTCTAAATAATTGATTTCTTATTTTCAGTATTTGAGGATGCAATGGCAGAACACCAGAAATGCAAGTAGGTGATGATGAAATGATTTTATTCTCACAATGCTGGTCATTAAAGGGACATTTTTTGCAGGATAACTGAGTTGTTTAAAGTCATGAGTGTCACTAACACTAATGTTCGACTGGCGACACCTGTATGTAAAGGTGCTAGCTGGAAAAAACATTATAACGGTGCGTTCACACACTTCGTATTTGCTGCGTATTTTTATGTGAGTGCTCTTGTAGTTTTTATAGCCAAAACCAGGAGTGGCTGATTAAAACCAGGAATGGGTGATTAAATAAAGAAGTGGAGCACTTGTTTTATTAGAGTTTTCCTCTGATTGTTCCATTCCTGGTTTTGGCTACAAAAACTGCAAAATTGTAAAAATATGCAGCAAATACGCAGTGTGTGAACACACCCTTAGGCAAACCACTGCACACTAACCACTAAGAAAAAAAATCAAACTAGCATACTGACTGGATATAGCAATAAATAGCAAGGCAATTGTGTAAAGCTAATACAAATGTGTATGGGAAAAAGGTCTTTTTTTCCCCATACACATTTGTATTAGCTTTACACAATTGCCTTGCCATTCATTGCTATAGCCAGTATGCTAGAGTCAGGCCAGGGTTACACATAGAAATCCGTTTTTGGAAGTCCTTTTCATCACCAGTCCGTTTTTTTTTGGGTGCTTTTTGAGCCTCCTGCACTTCTGAACGTTTTTGGGACTTAGTCATTTTTTCATGAAAAACGCATATGCGTTAACGCATGCGTTAACGCAGATGCCTATATGTGCTATGCGTTAACGCATGCGTTTCCCATAGGGCCCCATGTTAAAAAACGCATGCGTTAACGCATGCGTTTTTTAACTGATGCCAAAAACGCTGTTTACTGCGTTTTTGGCTCAAAAACGGACAGGGCAATGTTTTGAGCTCCAGAGAAAAACGCACAGGGTGTTTATTACACCCAATGCGTTTTTCTGTCAGTTTTTGGACTTAGAAAAAAAAATTAACAAAACTGAAGCCAAAAACGGGCTGAGGGCTTATGTGTGACCCCAGCCTCATGTGTGCAGCAGTTTGTCTTATTTATGAAGTCATGAGTGTGTCACATCCTGTTAACCCCTCTGGGGAACTTAATTGCAGAAGGTCTCAGCACTTGATTAATCGCTAACTTTAAAGCTTTGCCTATGTGCTTGCTCTGCGTAACTGAAGGGTTAAGGACCTTTTCACTGCTGAATGAAGTAATCCCTTCAGTTGTAGCCTGTAATTACACTCCTCTTCTGCTATATCTACCTCCCTCTGACCTCACTCCATGCCAGTGATACAATGTACTTTCTTGTTGTGAAGCTCGCTGTTGTTCAGCTGTGGTGTCGTTGCTCTGTAGCAGAGCAGTATATATTGGGAGATCTGCTTGAATCCTGCTATACCCATTGGTTTCCCTAAGTTCTCTGTCTGCTTCCAGGCTCTCTAGTCCCTGCACTCCTTTGGGGGTGATGAGTCTAATTCAGGAGCCTAGTAAGGTATGCGGCCCAGTCATCCTCACATTCAAGGTTAATCTTGGGGACAGGGATTGGCCTACGGTCTCCTAGCAGGATGGAGAGCTCAGGAGTACACAATCCCTGCTTCCATTGTTTCTGTTATCTACCTCTGTATGCTTGCCCTGTTGGAGTTGCTGTGCTTAGCAACAATCGCCCCAGGTTCCTTAAGTGGTATGGGAAACTATTGACAGTCTATCAGGTACCGAGGTCGGAGCAGTCATCTACTAGTTCTGCGGTTAGGGTTACTCCTATTTGTGCTGGTGCCTTTAGGGACTGCACAGTTGGAGTTATAGTCTGTACGGGAATGAGCTAGGTGGAGGTGCGGACAAAGAGAGACTATGATAACTTATCCTTTGCATGCATGACATCCTGCTACCATACTGTCTCTGGCGTGACATTTGCTTTGGATGATCTATTACTGTGAAGATACATTAATTGGTGAGACCAAAAACACACCATCAATTAAAGAATATAGCTCATCTAAGATAATATTGTCCCAGCCTGCTCCAACATCTTTTTGAAACAAGGAAAAAGCTTGGCTGGGAAGGGGTTTTGGTGGAGTAGGTTTACAACAATAAATGGTGTATATTTTTTTGAAGAAGCGCATGGCAGGTGAGAGATGCACCAAATTCATAAAGAGACACAAGCCTAGGACTACACAGCAACCTTGGTTAAGACGCAGCTTAATGCTGTTGCATTGCGGCATTATGCAAGTAAATTGAGTCGCAAAAGATCCAATTGGATTTCTGACTTTTTGCAACTTGTTGATCGCAATACCTAGTGATCCCCAATGCAAACTCATTCATTTCCCCTATTGTGCGACATAGGAATCGCATGCATTGATTTTTGGTTCTGCAACCTTTTTTGTGGCCAAAGTCACCATGTAGACCCAGTCTTGGGCTGGCGTCACACGAGCTAGAAAAAATCAGTCCCATTCTAATGAAGAAAAGTGGGGCAATTTGTTCTCACTTGTTAATCCGTGTGCTGTCCGTATGCAATCTGTTTTTTATCCACAGCTGTTAATCTTTTACAGGACCATTTACAGTTTCCCATTCTAAAAATTGTAATGTATCTGTAAAAATCAGGTGCATATAGATGGTTCGCATGGCAACCGATTTTTTTCTCACACTGTACCGATTTCAAAGTCATTGCAGCATACTGCAAATTTATTCTCATGTCAAATACAGCTGAGGAGAGAAACACAGATCTGCACTGCCTCATTGAATAACATTGGTTTAAGATTAATCACTTTTTTCTATTGGATTGCATGCATCCTATTTGTACATTTGTATGAGTGAGCCCTTATAGTGATTTTCAGTGTAATCTAAATGTAACTTCAGAATCTGTATCATTATCAACATAATCAATCTATTAGTTTGCTTTTTGACATGTTTTTCCTATTTTACCACTGCTGATTTGTAATATATTTGTAATATTCTTTCAGAGAAACTGCTGTAATTGAGAAGAGTAAGTGACATATTATTTTGTTTTGGGATCCAGTGACCATGCATGTAATCATACAATGTGGATAAAAACGTGGCATCTTCCATCCATTTGTGTATTTACTGATGGATTTGTTTCTGGAAGTGCTTCTTCTTGGGTAGAATGTAAGGGAACACCCAATAAAACCTGTACAGAGGGTCTGCATAGCTTCACACTGAGGGGTCGTACAGGCTTTGTGCTCTGGGATCTGCTGTCTGCATTGGCCGGGGCCTACTGTACATCTACAGCAGCTGAGCAGAGAGCTAAGAGTGGCGCCCGGAATACCATACAGCATCCTCAATGGGGCAATGGCTGTGGGCTACGGTAAATATAATAACAGCTGTATGCCCTGATCTTCTGGTGGGCATACTAAAAAACTTTGACAGGTCTTATTTTCGGAGGGGTGCTTTATATTTAGCAGTTCTGCAAAAACCCCTACTATGTCTTATTTTCATGGGATGTCTTTTTTTCGGGAAAATATGGTAGTTGGGCATCACTACATTCACAATTAAAGGGAATCTGTCTGTTTTTCCTACGTATCTGAAAGCAGCATGTTGTAGGCAAAGAGATTCTGAAGTCCCAAAAAATTAACTTAGACTACTGGTGCAGCCATTCTGAGCAATCTAAGCTTTTAAGGCCATGTTACTGTTGAGATATTGGTCACAGATCTCTGGTTGCAGTGAAATCATGGATACATTGTCCATTTTGTGGCTGTGTACAATGGAACAATGTGTCCATGATTTCACTGTAACCAGAGATCTGTGACCAAATATCTGAACAGATATCTGTGTGTGAACATGGCCTTTAAATTTTAGCCTGCAACAGAGCTGGGAGAGCCGTCCCCGCGCACACCAAGGCTCTCAGTAAAGATTACACATTGACAAGAGCTGTTAATCATAGTAGGAGGCACTCAGACTGCCCAATGTGGTCCAGTAACAGTAATTACCAGGTGATAAGCCTTTAGTTTAAACAATAACAATTAGCCTCATAGAGAGACATAGCTGATCTTTGTTTTTTAACCCTACAGAATGATGTACCCATCCTACATAGCAAAAGCCCACTGACAGATTCCCTTTAACCATCGATAAAATCCTGGACTGCTACTGAAGTGTTTGCATTGATAACTGGAGTTATTTGCTAGATGGCATTTGCTGTAGAATTTACTATGTAACTTGTGGTTTATACTTCTAGATCGTGCTAAAGTGGTTCGTGGTCTCCCTGATCTGGCAACAATAATGGTGGACAAGGTATTGCTTACTGAAGAGAGAGAACCTATAATGTGACAGAAGTTACCATACTATTGCTTTTGATTGGCACTCTCCATGAGTATATTTACCACATACGGTGTAGATCACATATATTTTGCTATTTCAGTTTGTCTAGTAATATATTTTTTACTTATATAATAACAGGTTATACAATAACAGGTTGCAAGATAATAATGGAGATTATGAATTGTCACCCTCAAAATGCTAATGAAAACCACAGTGTAGCTCTTAATTAGTGATAAAAAATAATTTTAGTACCTTCAATATGCATATTGAGAACTCCTAACTAATATCTCTGGCACTACATAATATTGTTGGGGTGCGCTCTCATAACTGACTCCTGTTGAGCATTACAGTATCAACAGGATCCAATGGTGATAGCCAGAAATGACACCTATAAATATGGCTGTACTGTCCATTGCAGAATGTAGATCCACTATGGATGCGTGCCACACGATCAGTGAACGCGCGTTTTGACACATGTCTTACCCTGTTCACAAAATGCTGCGTTGTACATTAGAAGCATAGTGGATGATGACTTCAGAAATGCCATCCTCGCTATGCTTCACTCAACCGCAGCGTTTTTACAGCTGCGTGAGGGTTGACAGCATTCCCTCCTCTACAGCATGTTCATTTCATGCTGCAGAGTCGGAAGCAGCTGCCATCAGGTGCATGCAGGGAGAAGCCGCCCACACCCAAGACACAGCTCATCTGGACCATGAACACATACCCTAATTGAGTTAAGCGCTTTCAATCAATGACTCTGGCATTTGCATGGACAATATAATCACATATTGCAAATTTCAGCTTCTATCCACTGATGGGTACAGTACTGCAGATAAGAGCTATAGTAAGGGTGAACATATCATTGTTGCAGCCTGTACAACCATAGGGGCCAAAGAGGTAAGGGGGCCCACTTCCATCTCCAAAGTCTTCAATAAGCCTCTGTCAGAGCAGAACTATTGGACTGTACAGAATTCATATACTGTTCTTATGGAGGAGCGTCTTTTTGCATATATCCACCACTGGTTAGAGTTGAGAGCTGCAATAACATTATGTGAGTATGGCTGCAGAGTTAAGACAATGATGACTTTAGCACCTGTCAATCAAGATATACCAGTGCTCAATATGCAAACTGAGGGCGGAATGGTACACACTCTTCTATATTGCATATGTAAATAAATCCTTTTTTAAGCCAACAATACCACTAAAAGCTGTACTGTACTAAACATAATTTTTATAGGGGCTAAGTCATCAACCTATCTGTATAAGTGGTTTAGTTGGTGTTTTGGGGCTAACTGACTCGCTGTATAAAAAATGTTATTTTGTGTTTAGTATGCAACAAATTCATTAATCTTTTCCTCTCATTACTAGACCCTGTGTTTAACATGTCACATATCTGGAGATCCCTGCTCCTGAGGTTACCTGGGTAAAGAATGAGAAGATAGTGATCTTTAAAGACCGCTACAAGCTGGATATAAAGGGAACAATCGTAACTTTGACCATAGAGAAGATCTGTGCTGAGGATTCTGGGCGCTACAGCATTACTGTTAAAAATAAGTATGGTTCTGAAGTTGGCCAAGTGACTGTGAGTGTTTTTAAACATGGAGAAGAACCAGAAGAACTTAAGAAGACAAGTGACACTACCCCATAACGCTAAAAGTCAATTACATTTTACAAGTTGAAAATGTTAAATCTCAATAAACAAAATATCTCATGTTTGTCTGTATTTGGTATGCACTTATTTTTCCTTAAGGAACCTTTAAGGGTATGTTTTGGTGCTACAAGAATTTCATTATATCACACAATGATATTGTCATACCATGTGAGCAAGAAATCGATGTAATTACTGATGCCCACTCCCAGAATACTTTCGTAATTTTTTTAGCTTAAAATATAATTTCAATTTTTGTTTAATAATATTGTAGTGCAAGTGATGATAATAAACTTTCAAATATACTTCATAAGAGAAACCTGGAAGGAAACCTTTCAAAAACCTTCCAGAAAATGTCCCCACTAGACTGTTTCTAAACCTGACATATGCTGTTTGTTAGGGAGATCCGTCTTCAGTTTATAAAGGGGACCATGGCCTAAACGGCGTTCCACAATACAGCTGATCAGACTCTCAGGTCACCTGAGGCAGGGACAGTGCCGAGATCAGTCTGTCAGCACACAACTCCTGGGAGAGATTTTATCTGACTCCTCTAAATTCTACACTTGTGCATGAGGTAACTTGATAGTCTGATCAGCTGTATTGAGCCACAGTGTTTAGTACGGTGTTCATTTTAGGACATGGTCATTTATCGAAGTCAAAGTCAAAAAAAGCTGTTCCTGATGGTTGATTATGACTTTGACTTGGACAAATGACCTTACTAAATGACTTTGACTTTGATAAATGACTCTGACTTTGATAAATGACTTTGATTATGACTTTCATAAATGACTTTGACTTTTATAAATGATTTTGTGTTTGATAAATGACTTTGACTATGACTTTGACTTTGATAAATGACTTTGACTTTGATAAATGACTCTGACTTTGATAAATGACTCTGATTTTGATAAATGACTTTGACTATGACTATGACTTTGACTATGACTTCGATAAATGACTTTGACTTTGATAAATGTCTCTGACTTTGATAAATGACTTTGACTATGACTTTGACTATGACTTTGATAAATGACTTTGACTTTGATAAATGACTCTGACTTTGATAAATGACTTTGACTCTGACTTTGATGAATGACTTTGACTATGACTTTCATAAATGCCTTTGACTTTGATAAATGACTCTGACTTTGATAAATGACTTTGAAAAAATTTGATAAATTACTTTGACAAATGATACTTCACTTCTCAAACATCAAATTATGATTTATCACTATATCATGTGTCTATTCACTAACATAATGTATTAAAAAAAAAATTCTACAGTGGGTCCATTATGGATTAGAATCATCAACGCTCGCTTCCAAAGGCTAAAAGCTTATCCACTAGCCCATGAAACCAACTACTATAACAGTCTGATCTTGTTAGACTAAGATAAATAACCTGCACACAGCCTGTGTGCAGACATTTTCTGATTATGATGTCTGAGAGCTTCTCAGTTATCGTGGTCATACTCACTTTCATTTCTCATGGAGGTTAGCAGCATAATCAAACTACAAATCCCCAAGCAGTGCCAATGTTTCCTAGTTTGTTTTTCTTAAGTTATTATAGTTAATAATATTATTATTATCCTCTGAAACAAAAATAATGTAAAAGAAATGTTTCCTTTGAAACACTAATTACTGCATTTACCAGTGTCTGTAAATTTCTATAATTGTTTACAAAATAATTTAACATAATGTAATAATAATATGTTTACCACTGACTGTACATTTGTATAACTTTTTAGGAAACTGTTTAAGAAAATATAATAATAAAAATGATTATTATTATTATTATTAATAAATAATTAATAATCCACTACATCGATTTGAACACCAAAGATGCAGACCTGCAAACATTTTAGTTTATCACTATATTTTATGTCTATTGACTACCATAATTTATTAAAAATAAATAATCTATAGGAGGTCCAGCATGGATTTGAACCACCAACGTTGGATTCCAAAGGCAAAATGCTTTTCCACCAGACCACCAAACCAACTGTTACAAAGCAGAGATTTTGTTCGCCTAAGAAAATGAACATGTAGGCAGCCTGTTTGCAACATTAGTCTGACAATGATTTTGAGAAGTCTAATAGTCATTTGTCGTGGTGAAAGTCAGAATCACTCAGGAAAAGTCACATGACCTCAATGTGTCACAGAGGCTTGCCAGTGTAAAGAAGGTTCACATCCCCAAGCAGTAGCAGGAGTTTCTAATTTTTTTTTTTTTAAAGGTATTATTGTTTTTATTATTAGTATTATTATTATTATACTTTCCAACCAAAATAATGTACAAGAACAAAGTGTTGACTTTGTGTTTCATTCTCATACCTGAGTATGATAAATCACTTTTACAGATGACACTTCACTTCTCACACATAAAAATGAAAATAGTTTTCCATACACAAAAGCTTTAACCCTTTTTTTCAGTGTGGCCAGGCACAATGGACCTTGCTTTATTTAACCCCTTAGTGACGAAGCCAATTTCCACCTTAATGACCAGACCGTTTTTTGTAATTCTGACCACTCTCCCTTTATGAGGTAATAACTCTAGAACGCTTCAACGGATCCTAGCGATTCTGAGATTGTTTTTTTCGTGACATATTGGGCTTCATGTTAGTGGTAAATTTAGGTCGATAATTTTTGTGTTTATTTGTGAAAATATTAAAAAATTGGCAAAAATTTTGAAAATTTGACAATTTTCAAATTTGTCATTTTTATTCTGTTGAACCGGAGCGTTATGTGACACAAAATAGTTAATAAATAACATTTCCCACATGTCTACTTTACATCAGCACAATTTTGGAAAAAAAAAATTTTTTTGGTTAGGACGTTATAAGGGGTCAAAGTTCATCAGCAATTTTTCATTTTTCCAGCAAAATTTACAAAACCATTTTTTTAGTGACCACATCACATTTGAAGTCCATTTGAGGGGTGTACATGACAGAAAACACCCAAAAGTGACACCATTCCGAAAACTGCACCCCTCAAGCTACTCAAAACTACATTCAAGAAAATTATTAACCCTTCAGGTGCTTCACAGCAACTAAAGCAAAGTGGAAACAAAAAATGGACATTTTAATTTTTCCAACAAAAATGTTCTTTTAGCCTCGATTTTTTCATTTTCACATGGGCATCAGGATAAAATGCATCCTAAAATTTGTTGGGCAATTTCTCCTGAGTACACCGATACCTCATATGTGGTCATAAACCACTGTTTGGGCGCACGGCAGGGCTCAGAAGGGAAGGAGCGCGATTTGACTTTTGGAGCTAATTTACCATTCAAAAAGTCAAATGGTGCTCCTTCTCTTTCGAGCCCTGCGGTGCGCCCAAACAGTGGTTTATGACTACATATGAGGTATCGGTGTACTCAGGAGAAATTGGCCAACAAATTTTAGGATGCGTTTTATCCTGTTGCCCATGTGAAAATGAAAAAAATAGAGGACAAAAGAAAATTGTGAAAAAAAAGTACTTTTTCATTTTTACGGATCAATTTGTAAAGCACCTGAGGGTTCAAAGTGCTCACTATGCATCTAGATAAGTTTCTTGGGGGGTCTAGTTTCCAAAATGGGGTCACTTGTGGGGGAGCTCCAATGTTTAGGCACACAGGGGCTCTCCGTATGCAACATGGTGTCCGCTAGTCATAGTCAAAGTCATTTATCAAAGTCAGAGTCAAAGTCATTTATCAAAGTCAGAGTCATTTATCAAAGTCAAAGTCATTTATCAAAGTCATAGTCAAAGTCATAGTCAAAGTCATTTATCAAAGTCAGAGTCATTTGTCAAAGTCATTTATCAAAGGCAAAGTCATTTATCAAAGTCAGAGTCATTTATCAAAGTCAAAGTCATTTATCAGAGTCAAAGTCATTTATCAAAGTCAAAGTCATAGTCAAAGTCATCTATCAAACACAAAATCATTTATGAAAGTCAAAGTCATTTATGAAAGTCATAATCAAAGTCATTTATCAAAGTCAGAGTCATTTATCAAAGTCAAAGTCATTTAGTAAGGTCATTTGTCCAAGTCAAAGTCATAATCAACCATCAGGAACAGCTTTTTTTTACTTTGACTTCGATAAATGACCATGTCCTAAAATGAACACCGTAGTTTAGGCCAAACCCCCCCTTGTAAACTGAAGACAGATCTCCTGCATGTCATGTATGAATCTTTCTGCTGCTTATCAGAGGTTCTGCTACCTACACCTGTTACCAGCGTTCCTTCTGCTCTGGCTGCTCATGCTACTCTCTCTGCTGCAGGTCTTGCCTCAACTGCATTTGCTGACACGTAAGCTGGTTGCATTGTTAAGTGCTCCATTGCTTCCTACATTCAAACAGATTTAGAGCATGAGAATGTTCTGGAGTTTGTAGTTGCTCTACATCTGGTTCTGGACTTTCTAAAACACTTCCTTGCCTGGCTTCCCTGGATGATTTAATGTATTATATAAACTTGCTTAAAATACCTCCTAGCTTGGACTTGCCTTTAGACTTTACTTTTACTACATCTCCAAGTGTAAACTGTGCTTTAAAGACTTCTCCACTGATTGCATTTACCTTCAATATCTACACTGTGTGTTTATGGACTCTGAGATTTTCTCTGCACTTGTTGTGAAACCGTGTTTTATAATATAGACTTTTTCACTTATAAACTGTATTCTGATGTGACTTTGCTCCATGCAAAAAGACTCCTGGATTCTCCATTATAATTATAGTTTTCTTCCACATTTTACTTATGAAGTATATTTGAAAGTTTATTATAATCACTTGCTCTATATTATTATTAAATGAAAATTTAAATGGCGGTTACTCTTTAAGCATGTAAATCGATTATATCACACAAAAATATTACTAAAGATGCATTTACAACATGTTTATAATAAATCAGAAATTCCTAGGAACCCTCACTCAGCATAATCGTGTAGTCTAAACAGGCTAATCAACCAGTGAAAGAGCAAAGCGCTCATTCATTGGGAAAAATGATCTTTTGGTTTGCTCAAAATATCATCATTCTCAGCAATGCATTGTCCAGTGTTAAAGAGGACCTGTCACCCTCCTCCCTCCCCACCCCGGTGCATGGCAAACTAAATGAATCACTGAATTCAGCATGTCTGCTGCATTCAGGGAAGGGGTCCCCCATATCTCTAGCCCCCCTGTAAGCTTTAAAAAAGACTTTAGAAAACTTACAGTTAAGAGGTCGTCTGGGATGGATCTTGTTAAGAGGTCCTGGCTGCTGGCACAACCCTCCCTGCCTTCTCCTTGTGTATTCCGCACCCTCTTTGTGTCTGCCGCCTCCTCTTCTCCTGGGTCTGCCCTCCTCTTCTGCTCCTGCTCTGTGTGACGTCAGGAGCAGAAGAGGAGGGAGGACCCAGAAGAAGAGGAGGCGGCATCAGACACATAGAGTGGGAGGAACACGCAAGGAGAAGGTAGGAAGGACTGTGCAGCAGCCAGGGCCTCTTAATAAGATCCAACCCAGATGACCTCTTAACTTTAAGGTTTCTAAAGTCTTTTTTAAAGCTTACAAGGGAACTAGAGACATGGGAGACCCCTTTCCTGAATGCAGCAGACATACTGCATTCAGAGCTGCTTTTAGTTTGCCATGCACCAGGGGGTGACAGGTCCTCTTTAATCTATGGGTTCGCTCAGATCTACAAGTGCATCTCAATAAATTAGAATATCGTCAAAAAATGTATTTATTTCAGTAATTCAATACATAAAGTGAAACGCATACATATGTCTATAGAGTCATTACAAACAGAGTGATATTTTTCAAGTGTTTATTTCAGTTAATATTGATGACTATGGCTTACAATCAATGAAAACCCAAAATTCATTATCGCAGAATATTAGAATATTCTATCAAATCAACTAAAATAATAATTTTTAAATCATAAATGTTGGCCCATTGAAAAGTATGTACTGTATATGCACTCAATACTTGGGTCAGGGCTCTTTTCCATGAATTACACATCAATATGGCGTAGCATTGAGGCGATCAGCCTGTGGCACTGCTGAGGTGTTATGGAAGCCCAGGTTGCTTTGATAGTAGCCTTCAGTTCATCTGCATTGTTGAGTCTGGTGTCTCTCATCTTCCTCTTTACAATACCCCATAGATTTTCTATGGGGTTTAGATCAGGTGAGCTTGCTTTTTCAAAGCAAAAAGTCAGTGCTTTTTCATAAGGGACAGGGACACACACACACACTTTATTACCTTCCCCAAGGTCCGAGGTATTCAGCGATGAGTTACTTCCAGGTATCGCGCAGTAGCAGATCCCCTGACTGAGTCACCTGACCAGATCCTTTTGACTTCTCGCAGGTGCTGTTATCTGGCTCTCGGCAGGAACACATTGATGGAGCAAGCCGCAGGATCACTAGGGATGTTAAAAATTGTAGCATTTGTGGTGTGGAAAGTACACTAAAAAAACATCACAAGGAGCGTAGGAGGATGTTCCAAACTATAAAATATAATGAGGAGGGGGAACGAGCTGTCATCTCCTGGCCTTGGTGGCTGCTACGCAGATGGACGCTTCCTTCATACTACACACTATGGCTAAAAGATGAGGATGGTAGGGAGGTGACCAATAATAAGGACATAATGACGGTGCTGGCTGACTTCTATGCAAAGCTGTACAGATCATAAGTGAGTCAAGGGGAGGAGGAGATTGAGGCCTTTCTAGATAGAGCTGGGCTCCCACAGTTGTCCGCTGAGTCTCAGGAATTGCTGGATAAACCATTTGACATAGGTGCACTGGAGGCCTCCTTAACATCTATGGCTAATGACAAAGCCCAGGGGGTGGATGGATTATTGGGTGAAGTGTATAAGCAGTTCAGGGTGCCTCCATTATCAAACTTGCTGGAGGTGTATAATGCGGGATTGGAGAAGGGGAAGTTGCCACGGTCCATGTGGGAAGTGATTATTGTAGTATTGCCCAAAAAGGGCAAGGATCCCACTGCATCAGCCTCATATTGCCCGATTTCCTTAGTAAAGGTAGACATCAAGCTTCTGGTCAAAATGATAGCTAATAGGCTTGGCAGAGTTATTACCTCGATCATACATTCTGACCAAGCAGGTTTCATGCCTAACGCATCTTCGGCCACCAACCGCAGATTGTTCCTTAATATGCAGGCCAGGGCGGACAATGTTGGATACAGGGCCATTCTTTCACTAGATGCTGCCAAAGCTTTTGACAGTGTGGAGTGGAGATACCTGTTGGCCACCATGTGACATATGAGCTTGGGGAGAAATTTATAGGATAGTCTCAATTGCTGTACACTGCCCCTAGAGCTAGATTGTGGGTCAACGGACAGTTTTATGAGGATTTCCCCCTTTTTTGTGGGACGGGTCAGGGATGTCCTTTGTTCCCTCTGTTGTTTGCCATTGCCATCGATCCGCTGGCGGCAGGCATACGGCGGGATCAGGATATTGTGGGATTCCAGTATGGGACGCATGAGGAAAAGGTGACGCTTTACACGGATGATACGCTCCTGTTTTTTGGAGATGCGGACAGCTCTTTGAGAGCAGTTATGAGAGTGTTGGATGCTTATGGTTCTGTCAGGGATTTTAATAAATTGGGACAAATCAATGTTGCTCCCACTGAACCAGATAACGGCTGTAGAAATGGATCCATTGATTCCGCTACAAGTAGTCAGGGAATTTTGTTATCTTGGAATTCAAATATCAGCTAATATACTGTAGATAATTATGAAAAATTTAATTTAAATCCCCTGTTGAGTAAATTTAGACAGAAGATTGCAGCTTGATGCAGACTACACCTCTCAGTGGCAGGAAGAGTGAACCTGCTAAAAATGATCATTATGCCCCGGCTCTTCAATGTCTTACATAACGCTCTGGTGTGGTTGCCACAAACCAGGTTTTATAGTATCAACGCCATCTTCAGGGATTTGATCTGGAAGGGAAGGCATGCACGCATCAAACTAGAGTACATGCAGCATGCCAAGGAAAATGGGGGTCTGGCAGTCCCTAATCCGTGGGTCTACTATATTGCATCCCAGGGACAACATCTGGCAGGATGGGGGGACCCAGCTTTTGACAGCTCCGAAGGTACGATCCTCAGGCATATGGTAGGGAGTGGTCCATTATTGGCTAGCGTGGAGGCAGGTAAATTCTGGCTGAATACCCGAAAATTCCCCATGGTAGTGATGATCTGAAAGGTGTTGCAGAAAATTAAACAGTGGAGGGGGGTTACTTGTTTCACCAGATATACCTCCATTTGGCATGACCTCAGATTGCCTGAGTTGTTCCAACTGCGGAATTCTGGTCAGTGGAGGAGGATCGGGATATGGCATGTTTTGCAGCTGCTGAATGGTAAAACGCTCAAATTGTTCGAAGAGTTCAGAAAGGAATTTCCCCTAGAGCGCACAATGTTCTTCCAATATCTGCAGCTGCGAAGTGCATTTCTGAAGCAAAACAGATGGTCACAGATATGGGTCCAGGCACATAGCAGACTACCTGTTATCGGGTCACAGAGAGGCACCAGGGGGCTTATCTCCTTGTTGTACCGGAACCTGCTAGAGACTTTCCTGGAAAGACACCCACTGACAGCTAGATTAAAATGATTTGAAGACCTGGGGCCTATATCAGAAACACAATGAGAAGGCATTCTGCAATATATCCCTAAGATCTCCATGAGTGAATCCGGACAAATATCACAACTGTTCACTGTACACAGTGTGTACAGGACCCCTTTATGGATGTGTAGAGCGGGATTGAGGGAGGACTCAGATTGTCCTCGGTGTGGGATGGAGGAAGTGGATGTTGTCCATATGCTCTGGTCCTGTCCTCGACTGCAAGCTTTCTGGATAGTTGTTTTAAATCTCATACAAGGTGTGATAGGTGTGAATGTGACCCGAGACCCACTGACGTGCATTTTGGGGCATGTAGGAGATCTGATGACGGATGATTGGGAAAAGCTGGCAGTTGCGAGAATGCTATATATTGCACGTAAGATAATCAGCCTTCATTGGCTTGATGAGAATCCCCCAACAAGGAATGAATTTGTACATAAAGTCAACTTTATTGGTCTTATGGAACATAACATCTACACTAAATGGGGCAAGCTGAGCCAGTATGAAAACGTTTGGGGGGGTTGGCTAGATTATCCAGGCCTGGCGTCCCTTGATTTATTACGAGACAAAATATTGGGACTGTAATCCAAAAGGAGTAAGGGAAGAATGCACTTATAAATTTTTATGTTAGCAATCAGAAGTGATTTGATTAACCTGGATCCTTATACCTTAGTGTTGACGCATTGGGTTGGGGGAGGGTGGGTGAGGCGCTGGCTTGCTCTGTCTTTGTTGGGGTTGTTTTTGAAAATTGTGAATCTCCGACATTATATACTGCTATAACTGTTTGGATATTTGCATAAAAAAATACTTGATTTAAAAAAAAAAACATCACAAATGGACTGAGTGAATACAAATCCATTAGTGAAGCTTTTTTTTTTTATAATTACAATGGAGTCATTGGAGAGAAAGTGCAGCAGAAAATAGGGCAATTATTGACATGCTCTTTGTTTTCTGGATGCGCTTTCTGCACCACTAACACAGAAGTCAAAAACACTAATGTCTGCACAACAAACTGAAAATCCCATTCACTTTGCTGGCAAATGCAGAGACTGATCCATTTTTGGTGCAGTTTTTAAAAAATGCAGCACCAAAAACAGATCACTAACACTGCAAAAACAACCAGTGTGCTCTGATACGCCATCTTCAGGGTCAGGGAAGACTCGCTACCGGGCAGTTACTAGTTGTTCTCACATCTTCACTTCTCAGTTCTTTTCACCAGGACAGACAGGGGCTGAGACCCAGTGCCGTGACCCTGGCGTGGTCAGTTTAACAAAGGGGGTGATGTTAGGGAAAGTCTGAGGGGATAAGGGGTATCCGTGACATCACTTGTGGCATGCGGCCAGGGCGGCCGCCGCTGCTGCTGAACCTCTGGGGATGATGACCTGCAGCTTAGATAGTCCCGGTCCCCACTGGTGGAGTGCAATCCCCAGGGCAGTGGAGTAGTTCCCCCTGCTTGTAACTCAGCATTTGGTCTCTTGGTCAGCAGTACCTCAGGTGTCATAGGCGGCCTCTGCGGCCAATGGTCGCCGCAGATAAAAGTCTCTCACACCACAGTTGCAGTTCCGTTACTTTTACTCGGGTGTACTCTCTCTGCCAGTCTCCGGTACTTTACTCTTTCTCCAGAGCTGGGTTGGTACAGTCTAGGCACAGTTGGTGCCCTTACTCTCCCTTCTACATTTCACAGTCTCTGGTGGTTCTCTTCTCTCAGCATTATAAGGGGTAACTTTCATCTGAGGCGAGCGGGTCATCGCTCTGTCCCCCAGGCTCTCAATGCTCTCTGCAGCACAGAGCTCAGTTACCGGTAGCCACGGGTGCTTCTGTGTGTCCCGGACACCATTAGGATTCCTTACGGTCACTGCTTCTTAGTTCGGCCACCTTCACCAAGATGTGTTGGGTGTTCAGGCACAGCTCCCGTTAGAAGTCTGAGGCCTCCGGTTTCGGCTCTGGTTTGAAGCTTCCGCACCTTCTGCAGGGCCGGTCCCTGTGTCCTCCACCAACCCCTCTGTCTCATCAGATTCGGGCATACGGGTGATCGCTGTCTTCTCCACACCCCAAGGGTTCTTTTCTGTCTCTACCGGTCTCTTTTCTCCCTCCCATGGGCAAGCGGGGTGGTATATCTTCAGCTCACAGGAGTCAGCACCACATCGCCTTTGTACTCCCGACTACCACTCTGCTGATGTTACTCTTCACTATTGAAATAACATGTCTAACACTGTCCCGTCCCCCTTTTGTGGCCTAGGTCCTCCCTTGGGGCCCACCTATTGTCCCAGGGGCCCATCACTACATGTCTGTGTGTTGTGTTTTGGGCTCAACCATACCATCCTAGCACCTGGAGAACAGGGGCACTACACTTCCTAACCACAGAAGTGCAGTACCTCTAATGGCGATTTACCCGGAGGGGCACCACATTCCCCCTTGGCAGAATAAGCTCATCCCCGAATGACCTGGTACCTCGGACACATACAAAATTTAGTTTTTATGCATAATAACCATAACATTAACATTAATCAGCATTTTTCTTCCCTTTTGGGAGGCATGGTTTCTTGAACTTTACTTAACAGTATAAAGTCTAGTATCAAAAATAAAATGCCTGTCAAAGTGCTTAAAAATGAAAAAGAAAAAGTGCTCTTCAAAGTAAAGTCTACAGTCCAGTGAGCAACATGACCCCTATCGGGGCTCAAAAACCAGTTCTGGTCAATGTCCTCCACCCGCCAGGCTTTTGGGTGTCTCGGCTTAGGAGTCCTATTCTCTACTTTTCTCCTCCAGCCCAGGAACCTGCCCTAACTTAATTGTCCTGGGTTTTATTCAAGTTCCTCCACCCTTCTGTACACTATCCATGGCGGATTAACTGTCTACACGCCTACATTTACATTTATACATTCACCGGTATCTTATTAACTCAATATTCAAATTATTTACACAAGGAAACACATGAACTACTATTTACAGTACTTTCCTAGTCTCACTTAGGGTTACGGGTCACTTGCCTGCAAATTGTCTTTTCCCCTGGAAAGCTGTACACCCGACTCGGTTTGCGGGGTCTGAGGCTGCAGGATTTTGTATATGCGCAAGGCGTACCAGCCCCTCTGTCCCATGCACTGGGTGTAGCCGACCTCATCACCAGGGCGTAAGTCCCAACCGGGGTGTCCCTTCGGAAGGTATGACTCCACGTCTCTCCTTCCAACAAACACCTCCTACTCCAGTCCATACTACTTAATGAACCCCCAGCCGTATTTAAGATGAAAGTCGACTACGACTCTGTGGTGCCGCTCTTCCGGGTTCGAAGCGAGAGTCCTCCTCATCTTCCGTTTCTCCTCCAAGTTGGCTATTGCAGTTCAGTGCAGTGAATATTCATGAAGATTAATGAGTGGCCCTGGAACCAAGCAGTGGGAGACTGGTAAGATAGATCTATCTATCTATCTATCTATCTATCTATCTATCTTCCACGCCCCCCGAAAGAAGCGGAAGCGAAACGGCTGTAGGGGAGGAGGGAGCACGAGCGCATTCACATCCATCAGTGGGTCAGGTATGATGCACATCCTTGTTGATTAAAGTTTTGCAAACTGCACCTTTATATTGGGCTACAGCAATAGGAAACTGGTTGACTAGGCTGTAAATAGTGACAGGTTGCATATAAAAAGATCAATAGATGTGGGTGTAGATTTTTTATTAATGTGATTGAATTCCACACTGTTGTAACTTGTTGGAAGCAATATAGGGATGTTGCATGATATATTATTGTATCACACTTAACAAATGTGGATGTTTTTCTTGTGTGTCCCCCCGGAGGGAATGCTCTGAATTGGTATTTTTTAAGATTTTATGGAATATAATAAAGATTCTTTGGTTAACTAAAATCTTTATGAATGAATCTTTCCTTGGGTGTGTGAAAAGCACCCCTAATGTGAGACTATCTAACTTTTTATAGCATGGAAAAGATCATGCTTAAAATGCCATCCATGTGCTGTCCGATTTTTTCTTGCACTTATTAACTTGCATTGGGGGAATCTTGGTGAGATCCGCAGACATACGCAGCATGCTGCAAATTTTTCCTCATATTGTTTCTCACTGAGGAAAAACTCGCAGATGGGCATTGTACTATAGTTTATAGTCCTAATTGCAGGTGTACTTGGGCTGTTACTGTGGTGACTTCCGGTCCAGAAGACACAGTGACCGGCGGTCTTTTTAAAGCGGCCGTCACACGCTACGACATCGCTAGCGATATTGTAAGCGATCACGTGCACGTGCAATCGCTTACAATATCGCTCACATCGCTGGTGAGATGTCACACAGACAGACTCACCAGCGATGTGGACCAGCGAGATCGCTGGTTACTATGGTACACATCGGGTTACTAGGCGCCGCGCGTCGCTTAGTAACCCGACGTGTACCATAGTTACCATCTCCCAGCATAAGCTCTGCCGCTGGGAGATCGTTCATCGTGGTGTTATACACCATGATGAAGCATATCGTTAAATCGTTCATCACTAGATCTGAGCTCCGGAGCTCAGATTTGCGATGTCACGATCAAGCGATTTTACATAGTAAAATCGCTTGATTACATGCAACGATGCCAAAACGATATCGCTTAAGCGATCAAAACGCAGATCACTTAAACGATATCTAGCCATTTATCGTAGCGTGTGACGGCCGCTTAAGGGGGAGCAACAGCAGAGCTCCTTTATCCCCCTGATGAAGTGGCCACAGGATCCTCTAGGCCACGAAATGTCGTAGGGTCCACCTACCCGGGTCCTCTCTGCATTGTGACTATCCTCATACCTACTGGTGGTATGGGTAACAAATGAATGAGTCTGTATGCATATGTCAATTCTTGCTGCCTGTAACATATCCACTGTGGAATGCACTTTATAACTGGCAACTTATAAAATTTGCACCTTATTAATAATATATGTAATGGGAGGCATTATGCACAGTATCTAGTGATATGTTATTACTGTAATGTTAACATACATTAGTTTGACCAGATACGGTCTTTGTAAAATTCTGATCATATGTTACTCTTACAAAGGTGACTGAATGTTTGCTATATAAAAGATATTGTTTTTTTGTGTATCATAAGAAGTGAGCATAACATGTAATATTGACTCTGTAAAAATTATTGCCCACTGCCTGTACTCTTTTGGGGTTGGTCACTTTGCACCACCACCTCCCCTGAGCTTTTTTTGTCATGGTGTATGAATAAAATCAGCACCTAAATTGCAATACTTGAAGCTTTGACTCTTTCTTTTTCACGTGTATGCTTAATCTGAGTAGCTTCACATCGGCTCCCCAGGCCGGGGTTCGCCTCTGTTATCTACACTGTGTACAGAATTATTAGGCAAGTTGTATTGTAGAGGATTATTTTTATTATTGATCAACAACTATGTTCTCAATCAACAAAAAAGACTCATAAATATCAAAGCTTAATATTTTTGGAAGTTGGAGTGTTTTTTTTTTTAGATTTGGCTATCTTAGGCGGCCGTCACACGCATCAATATAATGCACGATATCGCTTAAGCGATCTGCGTTTTGATCGCTTAAGCGATATCGTTTGTGCATCGCTGCGTGCAATCAAGCGATTTTACAATGTAAAATCGCTTGATCGTTACATCGCAGATTGGTGTGCCGGATTTCATATCAAGCGATAAACGCTTGATCAATCTGCCTCATCGTGGTGTGTGACACCACGATGATCCATCTCCCAGCGGCAGAGCCTATGCTGGGAGATGGTATCTATGGTAAACGTCGGGTTACAAAGCGCCACGCGGCGCCTAGTAACCCGATGTGTACCATAGTTACCAGCGATCTCGCTGGTCCACATCGCTGGTGAGTCTGCCTGTGTGACAGCTCATCAACGATGTGAGCGATATTGTTAGCGATCGCCTGTGCACGCGATCGCTAACAATATCGCTATCGATATTGAAGCGTGTGACGGCCGCCTTAGGAGGATATCTGTTTGTGCAGGTAACTATTACAGTGCAGAATTATTAGGCAACTTAATAAAAACCAAATATATTCCCATCTCACTTGTTTATTTTCACCAGGTAAACTAATATAACTGCATAAAATTTAGAAATAAACATTTCTGACATTCAAAAACAAAACCCAAATAAATTAGTGACCAATATAACCACCTTTCTTTATGATGACACTCAACAGCCTTCCATCCATAGATTCTGTCAGTTGCTTGATCTGTTTACGATCAACATTGTGTGCAGCAGCCACCACAGCCTCCCAGACACTGTTCTGAGGGGTGTACTGTTTTCCCTTCCTGTAGATCTCACATTTTAGGAGGGACCACAGGTCATTATTTTTTCTTCTTTTAGACCTCTACTGGCCAGCTACGCTGTGGAGTAGTTGGATGCATGTGATGGAGCATTGTCCTGCATGAAAATTATGCTTTTCTTGAACAATACCGATTTCATCCTGTACCACTGCTTGAAGTTGTCTTGCAGAAACTGGCAGTAGGTCCGGGAGTTGAGCTTCACTCCTACCTCAACCCGAAAAGGTCCCTAAAGTTCATCTTTGATTATAACAGCCCATACCAGTACCTCACCTCCACCTTGCTGGCATCTGAGTTGGAGTGGAGCTCTCTGCCCTTTACTGATCCAGCCTCTGGCCCACCCATCTGGCCCATCAAGAGTCATTCTCATTTCATCAGTCCATAAAACCTTTGAAAAATCAGTCTTAAGATATTTCTTGGCCCAGCCTTGACATTTTATCTTATGTTTCTTGTTCAAAGGTGGTCGTTTTTCAGCCTTCCTTTCCTTGGTATAGCACACCTTGTGCTTTTTGATACTCCAGTAATGTTGTAGCTCTGAAATATGGCAAAACTGGTGGCAAATGGCATCTTGGAAGCTTCACGCTTAATTTTCCTCAATTCATGGGCAGTTATTTTGCGCCTTTTTTGCCCAACACGCTTCTTGCGACCCTGTTTGCTATTTGCCATGAAACGCATGATTGTTCGGTGATCACGCTTCAAATGTTTGGCAATTTTAAGACTGCTGCATCCCTCTGCAAGACATCTCACAATTTTGGACTTTTCAGAGCCCGTCAAATCTCTCTTCTGACCAATTTTTCCAAAAGAAAGGCATTTGCCTAATAATTAAGCACACCTTATATAGGGTGTTGATGTCATTATACCCCACCCCTCCTCATTACAGAGATGCAAATCACCTGATTTACTTAATTGACAGTTGGCTCTCAAGCCTACACAGCTTGGAGTAGGACAACATGTATAAAAAGTATCATGTGATCAAAATACTCATTTGCCTAATAATTCTAACACAGTGTATGTATGGTAATTTCTAATATTTGTTTCTGTGGTTTCCTCAGCAATTCCTGATAATATGGACTGTCGAGCCCATGACAGTATGTGGATCAGCGATTTGGACAAAGGTCTGGACAAGGCAGGTGGTGCTGCAGGTGAGTCTGGCGGTGATGGCTCTATGGAGGAGGTAATAAAGGCCTACAGATGGCTGCTATGAAGATGGACTAAGATTGGGTGGAATAGGGCTTTTTTAAGCGGCCGTCACACGCTAAGATATCGCTAGCGATATTGTAAGCGATCACGTGCACGCGCGATCGCTTACAATATCGCTCACATCGCTGGTGAGATGTCACACAGACAGACTCACCAGCGATGTGGACCAGCGAGATCGCTGGTAACTATGGTACACATCGGGTTACTAGGCGCCGCATCGCTTAGTAACCCGACGTGTACCATAGTTACCATCTCCCAGCATAGGCTCTGCCGCTGGGAGATCGTTCATCGTGGTGTCATACACCACTATGAAGCAGATCGTTAAATCGTTCATCGCAAGATGTGAGGTCCGGAGCTCAGATCTCGATCTTGCGATTTGAACACTTCTCGCTCGTCGTATCTTGCCGTCACACGCAGAGACATCGTTCACGCGATGTTTAATCAGGCGCGTTCAAGCGATATCTTTCAAGATATCGTAGCGTGTGACGGCCGCCTTAGATAAGTATGTAGAGAGGTCCTAATACCTAGAGGCCTGCATGTGTAGGTCTTCCCCTATTCAATATTAATGATGAGACCTTCAAGTCAGAGTGGGAGGAGTTGGCCAATGTCTGCTCAAAGGGGTTCCTGAGCCTGTTAAGTGACCTCAACACTACCTCGATTGAGGAAATGGAGAAACATCTTTGTCAGATCAAGGAAAAGTTGCCACACGATGCCCAGCGAGCGATCCGCAGCGACGCTGCGGTATAGGCTGGATCGCCGCCGACATCGCTCTGGCGATGTCACACGGCGCGATCCAGCCTTATCGCAGGTTGACAGGTTTACGGTTCTTCCCGTAAACCTGTCAACCTGCGACCGGCGATAAAACGCGGTCGCGCCGCGCGTTTACACAGCGTGACGTCGCTAGCGACATCGCTGATACGTCACTTTTTCGGCGATGTCGCTAGTGACGTCGCCAGGTGTGAAGCCACCTTTAGGAGACACTGGCCGGTGCTGTTGTCTGAGCCATCCCTGAGGGGATCCTCACTGAGAATCCTTTGATGACATCAAGAAGGTGGCAAAATCTAAAGGATATTTTGGTGCATAATCATTATGCACCAAAAGTACCTAGGATTTTCGGTGTGGGCCCTCCAGGGAAAGGATTTTTCCCATGTGGAGATTGCAGTGCATGTCCGAATCTGGTCAGGAGCCCGGACTTCACCTCTAGTGATGGTTCAAGGACTTACAAGATCAACCATTACATCTCATGTGGCAGTACACATGTCGTGTACTATGCCACATGTGGATGTAATAAAATATATATTGGTCTGACGACTAGGGAGTTGAGGGTCCGGGCTCGTGAACACGTTCGTGACATTTTAGCCGCGAGAAGAGCTAAAACAGAAGAAGTCGCGACCCTTAAAACTTTACCCCGTCATTTCTACCATCACCATAGATGTAGCGTAAAAACCTTAGAAATAAAAGGGATTGATCTGATACATGAGGGAGTTAGGGGGGGTGACCTCCAGAAAGTGCTGTCCCAAAGGGAATTAAAATGGATTATAACCTTAGACACAGTTTCCCCTAAGGGATTGAATGAGGCTGTCAGCTTCGTTCCGTTTCTCTAATTAAATTTGAGGTTCCTGGATCTTACAGTTATGTGGTCAGATGGGAACTCTGTCATCACTGCTATTCTTTGCCCAGTATGATAAGGATATATGTAAAATGAATTATTTGTCTTCCTTTTTTCTTCCCTCTACCCTCCTTATCAAAATGATTAGGGATGTTTTATCTGTTGTTTTTAATTGGTTTTATTTATGTTAACAGCGATTATCTCACCACAGTGTAGCTGCAAATGCTGCTGTATTTGTAAATTGAACACCCATCTAACATAGAATATGATGACATCGCCATTGGATTAAAGAACAGATGTGTTTTTGTATTGTATTTTATGATTATGTGGCCATTCTGACTATCTAGGTATATTGGGAGCCATCAGACACTGTGCGCATGCGCGGCTGCGGCCGCTTCTGGGTTGCCATGGAGGCGCATTAGTGACGCGCTTCCTGATTACATAGCGTCCTGGCGACAGCCGGATGTTTTTGTGTCAGGATGGGCGTCGCGCCGGAAGTGACATCACCGGCGACGGTCTGCTTCTGCGCATGCGCCGCAAATAGGGATCTGATTGGTCACACCGCAGCATGTGACCGCTGTGTGTTTGAGATAAAAACTCCCCCATTATCCTTTAGGGTACCTTTACACGCCGCTACTGGCAGGTGGATACAACCAGCTACTTCACGTGCACGAGCACGCACAAACGGTTGCAAACGGTAATCGCACCACCTTTACACGCCGCCATAAGGTGCGCTACAGTAGGTTACATCTATCTCTAGATACACCGCCGGGTGTCTCAAGTTACCTTCTGTAGCTCACCTTACCTCATTTACACACCGCTACAACAAGCTAATATGGGCGGACACAGTGCAGCAGGGACAACACATAGGCGTGCCACAATTGTGTAGTACGAGACGTCCGTACGCCGATAGGACAAAGCAAGAACATCACGATTGGGCAGGCATCGCAGGAGGCTGTTTAATACATGACGCTCGAGCAATTGTGTAGTGTGACTGGTCAGCTCCTTAAATATGCCTCCCTATGCAGCGACTACCAATCGTAATGCAGGAGCTTCCTCCAATGATCGCTGATGGGGCGCGGTAACCCGGAGCCTGTGTCACGCCCCAGCTACATACCAGGTACATAGCATGGTGTAGAAACAACCCTTCTGTTGCTTCTTTACACGCCGATACAGGTCGCTACAATCGGCTGTGTAGCCACCTGTTTCAGGGCAGTGCTCGGAAAGAGGTGCCGCTACTGCCGGGTGGCTACTACCGTCTTCACACGCCGCTACTACGGGGTATATTGCCGATGCAAGATACATTTCTCGCAAGTAGCTGGTTGTATCCACCCGCCAGTAGCGGCGTATAAAGGTACCCTTACTATCACTCCTCATGATGAAGCATATGCATGTCTAAAGCAAAGCGAAACGTACGTAAGGAGTCTGATATGGAGGTTTCTATCTTTTATCCTGCACTAGCACCTTATCCATTTGACCTGTTGTGCACTTTTGTATGAAGTTACTTTACTATATGCACTTTATGGGACGCTGCAATAGGCCTTTGTGAGCTGCCAGTTATATTCATGATTACTATGGCTGCCTCACTGGAGATCTAAAGAATTAACTATTAGTGAACCAATGCTGATTTGTCCTATGAATGTGCAATTGTGTTAAACACTGTGCGCTCATGTCTTTTGTTTATGGACTACCGTATATATTCGTGTATAAGCCGAGTTTTTCAGCCCAAAAATTGGGCTGAACAGTTGCCCCCTCGGCTTATACATGAGTCAATACGGTAATGGCCCCCAAATGCTGGCACTCGCCCCCCCTTGTGGTAAGGGCCTCCCCGCTGCTTAACTTACCATCCCCGGTCTTCTGCACCACCGGTCTTCTGTGCTCCGTCCTCCATGCTCCGAGTCCCGTCCGGCTGCATCCGGATCCACGGCCGTCGCACAATGACATCATCGTAACTGTGACGGCCGGGGATCCCGGATGCAGCCGGACGTGAGCATGGAGGACGGAGCACAGAAGACCGGCGCAGTGCAGTGCAGAAGACCAGGGATGGTAAGTTAAGCAGCAGGGGGGCCCTTACCACACAGGGGGGGCGAGTGCCAGCATTTGGGGGCCTGTATACCCCTGGGGCTGCTATATACCCCTGGGGCTGCTGTATAACCCCTGGGGCTGCTGTATAACCCCTGGGGCTGCTGTATAACCCCTGGGGCTGCTGTATTACCCCTGGGGCAGCTGTATTACCCCTGGGGCTGCTGTATTACCACTGGGGCTGCTGTATTACCACTGGGGCTGCTGTATTACCCCAGGGGCTGCTGTATTACCCCTGGGGCTGCTGTATTACCCCTGGGGCTGCTGTATTACCACTGGGGCTGCTGCATTACCACTGGGGTCTGTATATACCACTGGGGAGGCTTCTGTAATACTGCTGGGGCCTGTATATACCACTGGGGAGGCTGCTGTATACCACACTGCTGGGGGCTGTATACCTGTGCTGGGGTCCACCCTCGGCTTATACACGAGTCAATAGGTTTTCCCAGGTTCTGGGGGCAAAAGTAGGGGGGTCGGCTTATACACGGGTCGGCTTATACACAAGTATATACGGTATGTACTATGTGCCTTTTATGATGCACCTTATTTCCTGCATATTTATGTTTATATATGTCTCTAATAAAATGAATTATATGATTGTTTAAAGCAATTGTTTGACTCCACATGTATTTCTCCTTTTGATGAAGTACTCATTAGTGATGATAATGAGCTGGAGCTGTATTCTTTAGCCCCTAAGGCGAGCCATCCTCATCCCAATATCACGCCTTAATAGGCGTGATCTTCAATGCATATTGTAATCAACGCCTCCCAGCTCTCCTGAGCGCTGCCTGGGCTGCAATGGGGCTGTAATGACGCGAATTGCGTCATTTCCGGCATCGGGTGACGTCAGTACACCCACGCTGCATGCGCAGTGCGGTGCTTGAAGCCTGCAGAGCTTTAAATTTCTTTAAAGAAATTTCAAAGGGACCAGAACGACTTCAACAATGTTCGGGTCTATAAATGGAAGTCAGGGTTAAGACCAAGACCTAATTATCACCCCAAACTACCTCGTTCTGGTTCCCGTCCAATAACGGTTCCACGGGAGGAACCAAATGATCAAATCCCAGTGGCACTGATGAATCGGACACTGAATCTCTTCTCGGCGCTGGTGTGATGACTCAGTTCAGGGCTAGAAATGAAGACAGTGGCATCTTCACAACCAGGGGCAGATCTCTCCAGGTATTAAATTTGTCTTTTCATTCTCTTCCCACCACTCAAGTTGAGGTCCTTTCCAAAGGGCTTTCCTTCTCACCCACCAATCCTTTTCATTTCTTCACAGCTCTAAAAGATCTACAGCTTTTCTGCAGGAAATTAATCCTAAAGAAATGACACTTCAAAAACCGATAATGCCCAAATGTTACCTCAGGGGAAATGGTGTATCAGTGTCCGCGCTGCTGAAATCCCAAGAAAACGATCTGGAAACCATATGTAGGTTGCATCAATCATCCATTTATTCCTTTCCTACGCGTTTCAACACTGTCCTAGTGTCTTCCTCAGGGATATCCCTGAGGAAGACACTAGGACAGTGTTGAAACGCGTAGGAAAGGAATAAATGGATGATTGATGCAACCTACATATGGTTTCCAGATCGTTTTCTTGGGATTTCAGCAGCGCGGACACTGATACACCATTTCCCCTGAGGTAACTTCTGGATGATTCCCACGTGCATGTGGAAGGTGGAAGTCCTGCAGCAGCTGCATTTAATGCCAAATGCTTTTACACCAGTTGTGGGTCTCACAACTGTGCTAGGTGAGTGAATTCATACCCACCGCATACATTAGTGTCACTAGTGATAGGGCACTATTGCGCCTCTTGTTCCCCCCCCTATTTTTTACTTTGATAATGCCCAAATGGGATGGATGCTGGTGAGAGGGAGGTCCTGCGGAACCTTGAGGAATTGGCCAAAGAAGTGGAACCCAGGAATAATGGTGAGTTTCTCCCCTCAATTTTGCCCAGATCTACAAAGTTTCCCCCTTTATCTGTCTGTTCAGCAGTCAAGATATTTTCGAAGTTGGCGATGGATGACTTAAAAAAATTGCCAACTAAGCGTAAGTTGGATAACTTAAAATACAAGCAACGACAAGCGCTTCTCGACCTAGAAGAACTTATGGATGTTGTTATTAAACCGGCAAATAAACGGGGAAACATCGTGATCTGGCCAATTGAAATGTATGAGCGGGAAACATTCCGTCAATTACAAGATAGGGAGACATACTCGAGACTAACCTAAAATCCTGTGGCCCTCTTTCTCCAACCAGCTCCAGGCCATCTTCGGACGTGCATTTGATAATGGTATAATCACTAAAAAAGTGATGGATGGTTTGAAGGTGTGTGGTAGCGCCGGGATTGCAAGACAAACGGCCGTGAGCTTGGTACTAGTTTATACAGTATCCGGATTTATTCATGAGGCACAGATGAGGCACAGCAGTGGCACAAGTTGCCAGGTTCCGGGACGCAGCCGAGTACAATGCATACATCCCCCGGACAGTAACATGGTCCCTTCAGGTTAGGAGTTCTCTCCGGTCTAGGTCGCCCTTGGCTCCCGGGTTAGGCCGTGTTGTAACAGCACACAGCCTTTCACGCCCTGGACCTGACCACTCAGCAGTCCCTTCTGCCTCAACTCAGGCCAAAGCTCTCCACAGGGGACCCCGCACCGTCTCCTAACCTAGCTTTTAACCCCGTGTCTCCCTCCAGGGAAAACCTACAAGACCTGGACTGGAGTGGAGCGTCCCTCTATCCTATATTCCATACCGGGTTCAATACGTGACAGTGCACATTGTGGGGGACACATAGCGCCCCTCGCATATGATCCCCCTCACTGTCTCACCCACCCCCCCCTCTGTTCAAACGTGTGGGGTTGAACACCAGCCACCAAACAGGTGCCCGGGACAGGGAATCCGCATTGCCTTGCAACTTGCCAGCCCGGTGCTCCACCGAAAAACTGAAGTTTTGGAGGGACAGGAACCATCGGGTGACCCGAGCATTCCGTTCCTTGGTATTCCGCATCTAGGCCAGGGGAGAATGGTCCGTAACCAACCGGAACTGCCGCCCGAGCAAATAGTAGCGTAGGGACTCCAAGGCCCATTTTATAGCCAAGCACTTCTTCTCCACTACGCTATAATTCTTGCGACTGCACAGCCCCCAGTCCCACTTCAGAGGCATCTGTTTGAAGTTGGGACTGATGCGGACTGGCTGTCCGTACAATGCCACCTTCATATCCTGAAACGCCGCCTCCGCTTGGGGATTGCAGCACACCATAACTGACTTCTTCCCCTTTAAGAGATCGGACAGGCCGCGGTTCGTCCAGCAAAGTTGGGTATGAAGTGTCTGTAGTATCCAACGATGCCCTCACCTGTTTGATAGACACCGGTCGGGGCCAGTTTTGAATGGCCTCGATTTTATTTATTTGGGGCTTGATAACCCCTTGCCCAATCACATACCACAGGTACCGGGCTTCCTCGAGACCTATAGCATATTTTTATGGATTTGCCGTCAGGCCCGCGGCCCTGAGCGAATCCACCACTGCCTGCACCTGGGACAAATGCGTGTGCCAATCCTTACTGAAGATGATGATTTCATCCAGATAAGCGGACGTATATTTCTGATGGGGTCTTAACACTATGTCCATTAGCCACTGGAATGTAGCCGGGGCCCCATGCAACACAAAAGGCAATACGACATATTGATTGAGGCCCTCCGGGGTGATAAAGGCGGCCTTCTCCTTGGCCGCCTCGGTTAGCGGCACCTGCCAGTAACCCTTGGTTAGATCCTGCGTCGTGAAATACTGGGCCTGCCCCAGTCTTTCAATTAGCTCGTCCACCCGGGAATGGGATAAAGGTCGAATTTCGACACCTCATTCAACTTCCGAAAGTCGTTATAGAACCGCAGCGATCCATCTGGCTTCGGAATCAGCACAATGGAACTAGCCCATTCACTCCGTGATT
This sequence comes from Allobates femoralis, assembly GCA_033576535.1. NCBI lineage: Eukaryota > Metazoa > Chordata > Amphibia > Anura > Aromobatidae > Allobates > Allobates femoralis. The sequence continues at coordinate 374,367,982 of JARQOC010000002.1, forward strand.
CCTCAATTACTCCCAGCTTGAGCATTTGTCTCACTTCAGCCGCGATGGCTTGTCTTCGGGCCTCGGGTACCTGGTACGGTTTCATTTGCACCTTTACTCGGGGCTCGTGACAATGTCATGTTGAATGACGGAAGTACGGTCGGGCAGGTCGGAGAATACATCTGGATTCTGCTGCACCAACTTTCGAGCCTCCCGTCGCTGTGCCTTAGTGAGGGAGTCACCTATTTTTACCTCGTCGGCCCCTCTCAGGGCCAACAGCAGGGGTTCCCCATCAACCCAGCCAGGGGAGCCTCCATGATCACGCACTCCCAGTCTTTCCAGGCTTTGAGCAAACTAACATGGTATAGCTGTACGGGTTTTCTCTTCCCGGGTTGGTACACCTTGTAATTCACTTCTCCTACCTTTTCCCAGATTTCATACGGCCCCTGCCATTTGGCCAAAGCTTGCTTTCCACAGTCGGCACTAAAACCATCACCCGATCCCCCACCTCAAAGGACCTGACGGTGGCCCTCCTGTTATACATCGACTTTGAGCTCCCTGGGCCTCCATTAGGTGCTTTTTTCGATGGCATGACTGTGGTAATCGGTCCTGCTTATTAGCCACATGCTCAATAACACTCTTATAGGGAGTGGGTTCCTGTTCCCATGTCTCTTTGGCGACATCCAACAACCCTCTAGGATGTCTGCCATACAATTAACTCAAATGGGGAAAACCCGTAGATGACTGCGGTACCTCCCAGATGGCAAACATCAAATAGGGCAGTAACATGTCCCAATCCTTCCCATTCTTGGCAACTACCTTTTTAAGTATGGATTTCAGGGTTTTGTTAAACCGCTCAACTAACCCGTCGGTCTGGGGATGGTACACCGAGGTGCGCAGCTGTTTTATATTCAGCAGTTTACACAGTTCTGCTGTCACTTTGGACAAAAAAGGAGTCCCCTGATTGGTAAGGATCTCTTCCGGTATCCCCAGGTGACCTAACATAGAAAAAGCTCCCGGGCAATAAGCTTAGCCTTTGTGTGGCGTAGCGGAATCGCCTCCGGGTATCGGGTGGCGTAATCGACGACCACGAGGATGTGTTGGGCCCCGAGCCGATTTAACTATGGGCCCTACCAAATCCATGGCAATCCGTTCAAAAGGCTCCTCTATAACCGGTAGAGGTACCAATGGACTCCGGAAGGTTAAGATGGGGTGTGGTCAGCTGACATTCCGGACAGGAGTCGCAGAACCTCTGGACATCCACATACACTCCCGGCCAGAAGAATCGCCGCTTGCGTTTTTTAGTCCCAAGGTGCCCCCCCCAGCAGGTGGGAGTGGGCCATCTCTAGGACCGCCCGGCGGTGTGTCTGCGGTACTACCAGTTGCTCCACAACCTCCTCCCGGATTTTGTCCACTCTATAGAGCAACTCTCGGTTGATCACCATGCATGGGAACACATTTTTGGCCCCCGGTTGCTGAGCCACCCCATTTACTTCTATTACCCTTTCCCGATGCCCGGGTCAGTGTGGGATCCTGCACCTGAGCTGTCCAAAATGCTCCCCGGGGCACTTCCAGCTCTGGAATTGCTTGGGTCTCCTCGACCTCTCCTGCCAATACCTCTAGGGGGAACCTATCGGGGTGACACTCTATCCCTAGGTTGGCGACCACTACGGCAGGTACCCCTGGCTCAGGATCATTGGGTTCGGCACCGGATCCAATGGTGTTTGTGGAGGGCTACTCCTCCTACCTATAGGGACCAAAACAATGGTAAATCTCTTCCCAGCACAATCCCATAAGGTAGAGTATTCACCACTCCGACCACATGGTTACCTCTCCACACGGAGTGGAAATGTCAGCTCCGCGGTCGGATACACGCGAGGTCTCCATGTATACATCTGACCCCGATCCTTCCCCCAGTGGGCTCCAACCCGGGGAGTAATGACCCATGAACCAGAGTCACCAAACTGCCGGAGTCCAAGAGAGCCTCCGCTCTGTGTCCATTAACGAGCACCGGGCACATCTGGGGTTCCATCGTGGGAACAACTGCATCTGCAGCGAGCACGGTGCTGGCATACATAGAAACCCGGCGTGTAAACCCGCAGTCCATGGGTTCAATAGTCAGAGGACAATAGGCCGCCACATGTCCTGGCCTTTGCATTGCCTGCACCACCTAGCAGTGGCACCGCCAGTCTGGAAGCCCCATTAGGGGAGCCTCGTCTCCTGCTGGCCTCCTCCTCACGTCCTACACAGCGGGAGCTTTGTGTTGGACGGTCCCCAGCAAAGGGACGTCACCTTTTCCCGGCTCCAGAGGCTGGCGGGACAGACGCAGGGGGGCAGAGTCCCGTATGAACTCCTGGGTGGCTGTATACCTCTCAATCAAACTAACCATCTGGTCCAGGGTACCCGAGTCCCCTTGCCCCACCTAACGCTGTATAGCAACTGGCAGAGTTCATACCAGCCGGTCGATCACCAGCCTTTCCACCATCTGGCCCGGAGACAAGAGCTCAGGCTGGAGCCACCTTTTTACCAGCTGTAGCAAATCATATGCCTGAGATCGAGCCGGTTTGGATTCCACAAAGGACCAGGAAAACACCCGTTGGGCCCTCACATAGGTATTGACCCCCAGTCAAGCAAGGATCTCACTTTTTAGTTTCCCGTAGTCTTGCGCATCCTCCCAACTGAGGTCAGAGTATGCCTTCTGTGCGTCACCCATTAGGAGTGGCGCCACTACTTCAGCCCACTGGCCAGCCGGGAGACCTTCCCGCTCCGCGGTGCACTAAAAGATGGTGAGGAACGCTTCCACGTTGTCCTCCTGAGTCAGCTTTCTGGGTGGGCAGGATTGATGCGAGGGGGGCCGGATGGATACGGGGGGCAGGATGGATGCGGGGGGGAAGGATGGATGCGGGGGGGGGGCAGGATGGAGGAAAGGGGCAGGATGGAGGCGGGGGGGCAGGATGGAGTGAACGGGGCAGGACGGAGCGAGTGGGGCAGGATGGAGCCTGGGGAATGGGGGCAGGATAGAGCCGGGGGGGCAGGCAGGATGGAGCCAGGGGGGTAGAGGGGGTCGGGATGGAGCCGGGGGGGGGCAGAATAGGGCCAGGGTGCAGGATGGATGCGGGGGGGGCAGGATGGAGCTGGGGGGGCAGGATGGAGGCAGGGGGACAGGATGGAGCGAGCAGGGCAGGACAGAGCGAGCGGGGCAGGACGGAGCGAGGGGGCAGGACGGAGCCAGGGTGGAGGGGCAGGATGGAGCCGGGGGGCAGGGTGGAGCCGGGGAAGGGGCCGGGGAACAGAATGGAGCCGGGGGCAGGATGGATGTGGGAGGCATGATGGAGCCGGGGGGGCAGGGTGGCTGCCTGGGGGGGCAGGATCCCCCTCGCCCCCTCTGTTGTCACCCGTCTTCTGCAGCATTGCACTGTGTACAGTGGTCATGTGACAGGGCCGGCTGTGTGACGTCACATCAGTCCGCCCTGTCACATCACCGTTGTACAGGGAGAAGACGGGTGAGAACAGCGGGAGGCGAGGAGGAAGGCGAGGAGGGAGGCAGGGAGGCAAGGAGGGAGGCAAGGAGGCAGGCGAGGACGGAGGCGGGAGGCAAAGAGGCGAGGAGGGAGGCAGGGAGGCGAAGAGGCGAGGGGGGAGGCGGCGGGTACCGATGCCGGGGGTCGCCGCGGCCGTACATGTAGCCTGGCAACAGCAACGCTATGCGTCGCTGTCGCCAGGTTACAGCTACTGTATAATCTTCTAATTTTGAATGCACGCGGCTTTTTACAGACGCGGCGCTCATTGGTTGCAGCTGCTAGTGGCAACCAATGAGCGCTGGTGCGCGATTTCGGCATTAGACAGACACGATTATATATATATATATATATATATATATATATTATATATGTACCTGACTACTATGTTGTTGAATAATTCCACGCACCACAATTTGTATATGCCTTAAATGTTCTTTTTTATAAATTATAATAAAGATTTGAAAAAACCTCCATTTGGGTTTACCTGCTGTTTAAATAGTTGTAAGTCAGTATTAGAACTTCTCACCTTCATTTCCTCATATTCAGCTAATAATTATTTAATTGCTCTTCAACATCTAGCTGACACAGAAAAAAGGAATCCTAAAGGCCGCTTCACACACAAGGATGTCCTTAACGATATCCTTAGAACGATCACGTAACAGTGATTGTTACATCGCTAGTGCATTGTCACACACAAGAATATCATTAACGATATCCCATTCGGCAACGCACAAGTTAAATACGAGAGCAAGGACTGAACAAAGTTTTAAAGCAGCAGGAATAGGAGATTTTTGAATGATATCGTTCATAAAGGTGTCTTCCAGCAGCGTTAATTGGACGTTGAACGATAGATTTGAGGTCCGGATCTCAAATGTAGGATGAACGATCCAACGATCTTTTCATCCTATATTGTTCGTTTACACGCAACGACGCCCAAACGATATCTTTTGAACGATCACAAATTCGTGACATTTCAAGGATATCATTCAAGATATCCTTGCGTGTGATGCGGACTTTATACAGATGGAGGAGCACTGGGGTTTTCCTTTTAAGGGGGCCGTCACACGGAACGATATCTTGCCCGATATCGTTTAAGCGATCTCCTTTTTGATCGCTTAAGCGATATCGGGCACGATATCGTTGCATGTAATCAAGCGATTTACGATGTTAAATCGCTTGATCGTGACATCGCTGATCTGAGGTTCGGTTCTCAGATCTAGCGATGAACGATGCAACGATCTGCATCATCGTGGTGTATGACACCACGATGATCCATCTCCCAGCGGCAGAGCCTATGCTGGGAGATGGTAACTATGGTACACGTCGGGTAACTAAGCGACGCGCGGCGCCTAGTTACCCGATGTGTACCATAGTAACCAGCGAGATCGCGGCTCCGCATCGCTGGTGAGTCTGTCTGTGTGACATCTCACCAGCGATGTGAGCGATATTGTAAGCGATTGCGCGTGCACGTGATCGCTTACAATATCGCTAAGGATATCTCAGCGTGTGACGGCCGCCTAAAGAATATCAGAACAGTGACCTCCATTAAACAATATTATCTGTAACTTCCCAATTACGCTAAGCATTATGTATAATTTGCTTCTATATATTAGCAATTTTGGGTGTCCTTAGTATTAAGAATAAATAATACCACAGGTAAAATTACTGTGTTCTGACTCTATACTTAGCACTTTGAATTTTTAGTTGCTGAATTGTGGCTTTGTCTACCCAAAGAAAGAGGTCATTGAACTTTGTATGTCACAAGCCGATTCTGTAAGGTGAGTAACCTAGACTCCATTCAGAAAAAGCCAACAAATCACTTACTACAGTTTCTAAATCAGTCAGATGGTTTTATCATACCGCTGTAAGGTCAGTAACCTACGCTTCAACCTGTATAACTTCAGCTATGGTATATTAAATAAATTAAACTACGGTAATTGCAAATACCCCAAGTGTTATATTCAGCCTTTAGTTTTAGGATAGCATATACCACAGTGCTTTACAGATGTTGTTACAGCCCCCATTAGGAGTAACAATTTCTTTGTAGTATGAGAAGAAATCAATGCACATACATGGAGCACATATAAACTTATCTGCATATTGTTATTGGTGAGGTCTGAACCCTGGATTCCAGGAATGTAGAGCCACAGTGTTAAAGGGGTTGTCCAGTTTAAAACTGATAATTCTGCAGTCACTCTATGTGACTGCAGACTTCGCAATCCTCCGATTGCCAACACTGCGCACTAGGAGGATTCTCTGTTTTGTAAATCGGGAACGGACCGCAATTATTTTGTACTAGATGGCGGCCCGATTCTAAAGAATCGGGTAGTCTAGAATCCATATATAGTTTATTTTCTAATAGTTAGGGGAGTGCGGTGAAATGAATTGTGTGTATACAGGTGGCTCAGTGGTTAGCACTGAGTGCGGTGGCTCAGTGGTTAGCAGTGAGTGCGGTGGCTCAGTGGTTAGCAGTGAGTGCGGTGGCTCAGTGGTTAGCAGTGAGTGCGGTGGCTCAGTGGTTAGCAGTGAGTGCGGTGGCTCAGTGTTAGCAGTGAGTGCGTGGTCAGTGTTAGCAGTGAGTGGTGGCTCAGTGGTTAGCAGTGAGTGCGGTGGCTCAGTGGTTAGCAGTGAGGCGGTGGCTCAGTGGTTAGCATGAGTGCAGTGGTTCAGTGGTTGCAGTGAGTGCGGTGGCTCAGTGGTTAGCAGTGAGTGCTGTGGCTCAGTGTTAGCATGAGTGCGTGCGTGGCTCAGTGTTAGCATGAGTGCGGGCTCACGGGTTAGCAGTGAGTGCGGAGGCTCAGGGTTAGCATGAGTACGTGGCTCAGTGTTAGCAGTGAGTGCGGTGGCTCAGTGTTAGCAGTGAGTGCGGTGAGATTGGTCAGCACAGTGGCATGGCAGAGTGGTCAGCGCAGCTCCGTGGGCAGAGTGGTCAGCGCAGCCCGTGGCAGAGTGTCAGCACACACATACATACATACACACACACACCAACACATACACACACTCCGCTATAGTTAGCACCGACCCTGCGTCTTCCCCGCCGCTTGGATCCTGAGTCGACATGTCGCCGCCCGGGGACGACTGGATCCAATATGGCGTCCGGAAGTTTGGCGAGACTTCTTGGACGCTATATTGGATCCAGTAGTTCAGGGTGGCGACATGTTGACTGAGGATCCAGGCAGCTGATGCAGGGCCGGTGGTAAGTATAGCGGAGTGTGTGTGTGTGTGTATGTGTGCGAACAAAGTGAGGGAAGTGCTGACAAAGTGAGAGAAGCGCGGACAAAGTGACGGAAGTGACTACATACACACATATATACACATACTGTACATTGCATATGGAGGGGTGAGGAGAGCGGAGGGTGGAGGGGTGAGGAGGACAGAGGACAGGGGAGGCTGGAGGGCAGAGGACAGGGGAGGCTGGAGGGCCGAGGACAGGGGAGGCTGGAGGGCAGAGGACAGGGGAGGCTGGAGGGCAGAGGACAGGGGAGGCTGGAGGGCAGAGGACAGGGGAGGCTGGATGGCAAGAGGAGAGGGGAGGCTGGAGAGCAGAGGACAGGGAGGCTGGAGGGCAGAGGACAGGGGAGGCTGGAGGGCAGAGGACAGGGGAGGCTGGAGGGCAGAGGACAGGGGAGGCTGGAGGGCAGAGGAAGGGGAGGCTGAGGGCAGAAGACAGGGGAGGTGGAGGGCAGAGGACAGGGGAGGCTGGAGGGCAGAGGAGAGGGGAGGGGAGGGCAGAGAAGAGGGAGGCAGGAGGGCAGAGGACAGGGGAGGCAGGAGGGCAGAGGACAGGGGAGGCTGGAGGGCAGAGGAGCGAGGGTGAGCGGAGGGAAGGGAGCGAGGCTGGAGGGAGAGCGAGGCTGGAGGGGAGAGCGGAGGCTGGAGGGGAGAGGCTGGAGGGGAGAGGTGAGCGGAGGCTGGAGGGGAGAGCGGAGGCTGGAGGGGAGAGGGTGGAGGGGAGGGTGGAGGGGAGGGAGAGGCTGGAGGGGAGAGCGGAGGCTGGAGGGGAGAGGGAGGCTGGAGGGTGAGAGCGAGGCTGGAGGGGAGAGCGAAGGCTGGAGGAGAGAGTGGAGGCTGGAGGGGAGAGCTGAGGATGAGAGCGGAGGCTGGAGGGGAGTGGGGAGGCTGGAGGGGAGATGGCTGGAGGGGAGAGCGGAGCTGGAGGGGAGAGGCTGGAGGGGAGTGGAGGTTGGAGGGGAGAGCTGGAGGGGAGGCGGAGGCTGGAGGGGAGAGCGGAGGCTGGAGGGGAGAGGCTGGAGGGAGAGCGGAGGCTGGAGGGAGAGGCTGGAGGGAGAGGGAGAGTGGAGGGGAGAGCGGAGGCTGGAGGGCAGAGACAGGGAGGAGGCTGGAGGTGAGCAGAGTGAGGAGAGGGAGGCTGGAGGGCAGAGTGAAGGGGAGGCTGGAGGGCAGAGGAAGGAGGCTGGAGGGCAGAGGACTAGGGAGACGGGCTGGAGGCGAGAGGAGCGGAGGGGAGGCTGGAGGGCAGAGGACAGGGGAGGCTGGAGGGCAGAGGACAGGGAGGCTGGAGGGGAGAGCGAAGGCTGAGAGGGCAGAGCAGGAGTCTGGAGGGGAGAGCGGAGGCTGGAGGGGAGAGGCTGGAGGGGAGAGCAGGGAGCTGAGGGAGAGGCTGGAGGGAGAGCGGAGGCTGGAGGGCAGAGGCTGGAGGGGAGAGGCTGGAGGGAGAGCGGAGGCTGGAGGGCAGAGGTTGGAGGGCAGAGGCTGGAGGGGAGAGCGGAGGCTGGAGGGGAGAGGCTGGAGGGGCAGAGGCTGGAGGGGAGAGCGGAGGCTGGAGGGGAGAGGGGAGAAGCTGGAGGGGCAGAGGCTGGAGGGGCAGAGGGGAGAAGCTGGAGGGCAGAGGCTGGAGGGGCAGAGGGGAAGCTGGAGAGGCTGGAGGGCAAGGGAAGCTGGAGGCTGGAGGGGAGAGCGGAGGCTGGAGGGAGAGCGGAGGCTGGAGGGGAGAGCGGAGGCTGGAGGGGAGAGCTGGAGGTGGAGAGCAGAGGCTGGAGGGCAGAGGCTGGAGGGGAGAGACTGGAAGGGAGAGCGAGGCTGGAGGGCAGAGGCTGGAGGGGAGAGTGCAGGCTGGAGGGGAGAGGCTGGAGGGGAGAGCGGAGGCTGGAGGGGAGAGCGGAGGCTGGAGGGGCAGAGGCTGGAGGGGCAGAGGCTGGAGGGGCAGAGGGGAAGAGGCTGGAGGGGCAGAGGCTGGAGGGGCAGAGGGGAAGCTGGAGAGGCTGGAGGGGCAGAGGGGAAGCTGGAGAGGCTGGAGGGGCAGAGGCTGGAGGGGCAGAGGCTGGAGGGGCAGAGCGGAAACTGGAGAGGCTGGAGGGCAGAGCTAAGCTGGGTGGGGGTTGCACATTCACCGCGGCCGGCGTGCGTGTGCTGTAGGAGGAGAGAGGGGCGGGCAGAGCTGCAGGACAGGAAATCCCATCCTCCCTCCTCTCCGGGCGCGCGCAACGGGTGGCAGCTGTCAGCACAGGGCCCCCCAGGGGGTGCGGGGCCCCCCCAGGTGGCGGGCAATGGGCCCCCCCCCCCCCGTGGCTACGCTACTGGGCTGGAGGGCAGACGGAACGTCCGAGAGCGGAACGTTCCTCTGCCGATCCCTGTAGCCGGGCGGCGGGCGGCTACCCTGCACTGGATGACGTCAGCAGCATGGTCCGGAGGCCATCACCTTCGGGTTCTCCGGAAGTGGCCTTCGGCTTTTATATTATAGATAGATAGATGTATGTTCCTGGTTACAACACGACTAGTGGGCGTTCCCTCGCTCAGTGCAAGTGTATGGAGCGGACGTGTCCAACTAGTGGGTGTGACCGTTGTTCCATACACTTGTATTGAGCGAGGCCACGCCCACTGGTTACAGGGGACCATTAACATACAGACCCCATAACTGCGGTCCATACCCAGTTTAGAAACTGCAAATCCTTGCAGATGACAGTGTGTGCGCTGGGAGGATTGATAATTCTGCAGTCACATAGACTGACTGTAGAATTATCGCTTTAGACTGGACAACCCCTTTAACCACCAAGGTACATAATAAATGGCAGTCAATAAAATAAGTGTAAATAATCTGCCTTCATGTCTAAATGCTGCGCATATGTTTCAGCAGTCTTTTGCTCCTTCATATGTGGTGATACAGAATACTAGTCAGAGATACATGATATTTACCTGCTGCTCTTGATTTGAAGAATTATTGTAGGCTCCGTAATCAATCAAAACATGCATCTTTCATCTTAAAATACTTTCACATCAGCGTTTTTGCTGATTCGTGGCAGACCTGGCAGATTTTGCCGCATCTGTCACGTAACGGCCGACTTGCGGCAAGCCCATTAAGTCTCTATGGGATTTGCGGTCAGGTGCAGCAAGTGCAGTTTTTCCATATCCAGCAGATCCAGCACTTGGGGCAATTCAGTCACACTTATGCATGCTATGAGTAAGGATTTTTAATCTGAAATGCGTAAACCAGACTATTTTTCCCAGGGAATGGTTGTTTTAAGCCATTGATTTTTAACTGATTCAAATAAAGTTTTTGGCTTTTAAAAATTAATCTGGACAAATTGATGGAAAAACACATTTTACATAAATAATAATCATGTATTGGCACCCACCTAGATTCAAATCAGGCCATTGCATGGTCTATGGTATATGCAAATTGTCACTTCAGTGAGGAAGTGAAAAACTGTAATGCCACCTAATAAAGGTAGCAATCCTAAAAGTCATAATTGACTCTTTAACAAGCCTTTTAATATGACTTAGGATTTGTGCCAGATCATAACCACAAACTGCAGATGCTGCATTTTGGGGTGATTGCCCCTCATCAGTGAAGTGTGTGGTGTGGCGCCCCTGCAACTAGGAGGCCACAAAGGGAACTGCAGCCAGGAAGGTAGGAAAGACAGTTGAACCCCAACACCCTCACAGCCCACACCACCCACATACCAGTAGAGGGCAGCACCCAACCCGGAGCACAGGAACTCTAGGCGGGCAAGGGGTGGTGGGTTTAGAGACAGTGGATGGGCCAACAAGTAGGTCAGGTGACGGAGGGTAGATATAGAGCAGGGGAGGAGGAAAGAGTCAGTAGGCCCAGGGTGCAGAGCAGTAAAGACACAGACCAGCAGCAGGCTGAGGAGCACGGCACAGGCCGAAAGACAGCAGTAGGCCGGTGTAGGCTGAGATGCAAAGACAGAAGCACATGTCCTGGAAGGGTGGGGTGGAAGGAACACAGAATCTGGAGAGCCAGTGCGAGCCACAGAGAGAAAGCCTATCCGGAGCCAGCACCCCAGGAGTGAAAGGGACCAGAGGACCAGTAGCACTGCGTCCTATAAACACGGCTGAGATGGCAGACTGCAGGCGGAGTAGCCCTCCTATTGAACCTAAAGACACGGTTAGAAGGAGCTGGTAGAGCCTCACTCAGGAGGACTATTGGAGGCTAGGCTAGCAGCAGAGTGTCGGCTCTGACGGGGACCATTAATCCACCCGGTATCCCCAAACAACCGACGGGGAACTCTAGTTTCACGGTAGGGTTCCCACCCAAAAGGAAGGGTAGCTCAGTGGCGACCACGAGGGCCCACAGGGGTCCGAGCCAAAGCCATACCGTCCGGAGACACGCACAACAAGTGACAGAGAAAGAGAATCAGAGCCTGGAATGGTCAGAGAACGAGTGAGGGGTCATAGAAGGAACAACCTGGCTGCAGGGAGTAAAGGGACCCGGAGGGGAGAGTTATGCCCATGTAAAGACTGTGAACTGTGACTGTGAACTGTAACTGAGAAGCTGAGAAGTAAACACGGTGAACCCTGATTCTGACTCCCTCGCATGTTTCTACCTGCACATGATTCCCTCCAAACAGGTCTATAGAAGATCACAACCTGGAGAGCCACAGCCTGTCAGCTCTGGACGCTAAAGGAGGATTTCTGCAGCATCAGGACAGTAAGTGCATTGCACCCAGCACCAGCCAGCATCATACCCTACACTATAGACCTTACATCCCTGCCCGGGGAACCTAGTTCTGCCCGTGGAGAACTATTCCATCTTAGCTGCCACTACATCATCCCCGGAGGTTCTGCAGCAGCGGTGGCCCCACCAGTGGCCACACACCGTGGGTGCCGTCACGACTGACATGATCCCCTGTAAATATTCCCCTTTTCACTGTCAGGCCAGGGACACGATCCGGACCAGGACTACCCGTGACATCCCCAGTAGCAGACCTGGTCCGGTACCGAGTACCCCGTCCCTATGGGCTCGACATGTGGGAATTCTGATCTGGCTGTAAGAGACCTTACATTTATCCATATTATATTTCAATTCCCATTTCTCAGCCCAAGGCTCCAGCTTACATAAATCCTCCTGTAATATAAAATTATGCTCCATTGTATTAATTACCATGCAGAGATAGTATCAGTTGCAAATATTGAAATTCTACTCTGTATGCCCCCTACAAGGTCGTTAATAAATATGTTAAAAAGAAGGAAGCCAATACTGACCCATGTGGTACCCCACTGATAACTGTGACCTGGTCCGAGTGTGTTTTGGTAATAACCACCTTTGGTTTCCTATCAGTGAGCCAGTTCATAACCCAGTAACACATATTTTCCAATATCACCATTATTCCAATTTTATGTATCAACCTTTTGTGTGGCACTGTATCAAAAGCTTTTGAAAAGTCCATATACACAACATGCACTGCATTTTCCTGGTCCCGTCTGGAACTTACCTCTTCATAAAAGTGATCAGATTAGTTTGACAGGAATGATCCCTCATAAACCCATGTTAATACTAGGTCATGATGTTCTTCTTCTTGAGATACTCCATATAGAATCTCTTAAGAAACTCTCAAAGATTTTACCCACAGTGGAGGTTAAACTTACCGGTCTATAATTTACAGGCTCAGTTTTTATCCCCTTTTTGAATATTGGTACCACATTTGCCATGTGCCAGTCCTCTGTTACAAACCCTTTTATTATGGAATCTTTGAAGATTAAAAATAATGTCTGTCTATTACGGTACTTAATTCCTGCAGTACTCGGATGTGTATCCCACCCGGGCCCGGAGATTTATCAACTTTAGTGGATTTTGAGGAGGCGCTGTACTTCTTGCTGGGTTAAGCAGGTGATATTTAATGGAGAATTTATGTTCTCGCAGATCATGTCATGCAAGTTTCTTGTATAAATACTGTAGAAAAAAAGGCATTCAGCAGCTTGGCTTTCCCCTCATCCTCCTCCACCATTTCACCCAGTCTATTTTTAAGAGGACAAATGCTATGATTTTTCAGTTTCTTTCTGTTTATGTAGTTGAAATTTTTTTGGGATTATTTTTTTTCCCTGGATATGAGGACCTCTGCATCAATCTTTGCTACCATGATTTTAAAAAATGTATTTCAATTTCTATAATTATTTAATGCCTCATCACTGCTTACTATCTTTAATCCTCTAAATGCTTTCTTTTTGTCACTTATTGCACCCCTTACAGCTCTATTTAGCCATAGTGTTTCCTCCTATTTCTAGCTTATTTATTCCTTTAGGGTATATATTGTGCATAGGTCCTATTCAGGATGCTCATAAACATCTCCCATTTGCTTTGTGTACTTTTATGTCTCAGGACATCGTCCCAGTCTATTGCACTAAGATCATCTCTCAACCGTTGGAAATTTGCCTTCCTGACGTTCAGTATCCTTGTAGCCCCTCTACCATACATCTTTTTGAAGGATTCATGAAAACTTATTATTTTGTGATCGCTATTATCCAAGTGATTCCCAACCTGTATATTTTATATGCAGTCTGGCCTATTGGATAATATTAGTCCTAACTGTGCCCCACATCTTGTTGGGTCCTGTATCACTTGTGAAAGATAATTCCCCAATGTATTTCAGAGTGTTTAAAATACCCTATAATGTCCATTTTTGCAGTATTTTTGGTGATTCACTGCATCTAAAAGAAAAGATCTTTTGCCAACACTGATAATTAAACGTACTCTGCGTGTAAAGCTTCCATGATAATCTATGAGGGATTTACGGCTGTTAAATTATTGTTACTCAAAAACCAGATCCACCTTATAAGTAATACACAGACACTGCTTGTGACTTGGTTAAATTTGACCATACTAAGAGAAGGACACTGACCAACTGGCATCCCAACATTAAATAATAGATAACACAATAATACAATATATAATACAATATGTAACCCTGAAAACCTGGTCCAGAAGCCCACCATAAGACATTATCCTTGGCCACAACCCACCGAACCAGAGATGAGGTATTAATCAATACGAATTAATACTCCCAAACTTGAAGGACCCCGTGCCTGCAAGTTACCTGTAACCGGAGCCACTATACCCTACTAGTGGCTCACCTCACAGATACCATTATCTGTTAAACTGCTTCTGAACCAGACCTACCCCCGCTGCTGTGACAAACAACTTACCCACACATATCGCACATATACAGTGCCTTGTGAAAGTATTTGGCCCCCTTGAACTTTTCAACCTTTTGCCACATTTCAGGCTTCAAACATAAAGATATAAATTCTAATTCTTTTTTGTAAAGAATCAACAACAAGTGGGACACAATCGTGAAGTGGAATGAAATTTATTGCATATTTTAAACTTTTTTAACAAATAAAAAACTGAAAAGTGGGGCGTGCAATATTATCCGGACCCTTTAGTTTCAGTGCAGCAAACTCACTCCAGAAGTTCAGTGAGGATCTCTGAATGATCCAATGTTGTCCTAAATGACTGGTAATGATAAGTCTTCGTATAAATGCACCTGCTCTGTGATAGTCTCAGGCTTCTGTTTCAAGTGCAAAGAGCATCATGAAAACCAAGGAACACACCAGACAGGTCCGAGATACTGTTGTGGGGAAGTTTAAAGCCGGATTTGGATACAAAAAGATTTCCCAAATTTTAAACATCTCAAGGAGCATTGTGCAAGCGATCATATTGAAATGGAAGGAGTATCAGACCACTGCAAATCTACCAAGACCCGGCCGTCCTCTAAACTTTCATCTCGAATAAGGAGAAGACTGATCAGAAATGCAGCCAAAAGGCCCATGATCACTCTGGATGGACTGCAGAGATCTACAGCTGAGGTGGGAGAGTCTGTCCATAGGACAACAATCAGTAGTACAATGCACAAATCTGGCCTTGATGGAAGAGTGGCAAGAAGAAAGCCATTTCTCAAAGATATCCATAAAAAGTCTCATTTGAAGTTTGCCACAAGCCATCTGGGATACACAACAAACATGTGGACTAAGGTGCTCTGGTCAGATGATACCAAAATGGAACTTTTTGGCCACAATGCAAAACGATATGTTTGGTGTAAAAGCAACACAGCTCATCAGACTCTAAATACCATCCCCACTGTCAAACAAGGTGGTGGCAGCATCATGGTTTGGGCCTGCTTTTCTTCAGCAGGGACAGGGAAGATGGTTAAAACTGATGGGAAGATGGACGGAGCCAAATACAGGACCATTGTAGAAGAAAACCTGTTGGAGTCTGCAAAAGACCTGAGACTGGGACAGAGATTTATCTGTCAACAAGACAATGATGCAAAACATAAAGCAAAATCTACAATGGAATGGTTCAAAAATAAATGTATCCAGGTGTTAGAAAAGAAAGTCACAGTCCAGACCTGAATCCAATCGAGAATCTGTGGAAAGAGCTGAAAACTGCTGTTCACAAACGCTCTCCATCCAACTCAATGAGCTCCAGCTGTTTTGCAAGGAAGAATGGGCAAGAATTTCAGTCTGTAGATGTGCAAAACTGATACATATCCCATGCAACTTGCAGCTGTAATCGTAGCAAAAGGTGGCGCTACAAAGTATTAACTCAAGAGGGACGAATAATATTGCACGCCCCAATTTTCAGTTTTTAATTTGTTAAAAAAGTTTAAAATATCCAATAAATTTTGTTCCACTTCACGATTGTGTCCCATTTGTTGTTGATTCTTCACAAAAAAATTAGAATTTATATCTTTATGTTTGAAGCCTGAAATGTGGCAAAAGGTTGAAAAGTTCAAGGGGGCCAAATACTTTCACAAGGCACTGTACTTATATTAATCATAAAAACAAATTCCATTTAACCCTCTTTTTGTACATACGGTATATAACGATTCCCAACTAAAACAAGATTACAAGAGGAGGTAACGTCCCCTTACCTCCCTTTATACTCCTTAGGTTGCTCCCCCTTCCTTCCTCTGTATCCTCCTCCACCACCAATCACATCCTATGCATTTTCCAAATGCTTTCCATGATATGCCTTTTAACCCCTTTAACTCCCTCCCTCATGATTGTCATATAACCCATGGGCTCCCGGCATTCCTTTTAGAGCGTATGTGTTTCCAAAATAACAGAATACTATACAGAATAACAGAACAGTTTGATCCTACAATCTTATTACACTCTTCCATTTGCCTCTCCATTTGCTGTTTGTAGGAGAGAAAGAAAAGACAAACGGTAATGAAGTAAAACATATGACTGCAGTACCAGACTAAATCCAGATTTTTTGGTAGTGCGAATCAATATGTAAACGTAAAAGCTGTAGACATAAAACAGTAGGATGTTTTGAATGAAAAATATTTGCAAAGTGGATCAATTTTCATATTTAGGCTATGTGCCCACACAAAAAAGCAACCAATTTGTGGTCAGGAAAATTCTGCATGAAAACCTTATCAGGTTTTAACAAAAAAAAGCAGCACAAACGTTTTACATTTGTGCTGTGTCTGCTCTGCACTTGTGCACATTAAAAATGCAGCACAAATAAGGGGACACACAAAGACAGACACACAGACAGACATACAGACACACACACATTATTACCCTTCCTGGCGACCCCACGGTGAGCTCTGGTGATTTCTTCATTCCAGGTATAGTACTTCAGGGACCTGCAACCCATATCACTCAGGCTGAGTCACATGGGGCGCAGGTCCTGTAAGTCACTTTGTGCTGGTCTTGCCAGTGCACAGAAGGAAGAAATCACCAGAGCCCACTGTGAGATCGCCGGGGAGGATGAGTATTGCAGCGTTTTAACTCCAAAACTGGATCAATTATAGAACATGCTACTTTAACCCTTTCCCGACCTTTGACGTTGTGCAACGTCATGAAAGTCGGTGCCTTCCCGACCTTTCACGTTGCACAACGTCATGCCGCAGTAACTGCCATGGGCCCCAGTGCTCTGTGATTTCTATCACAGAGCACTGAGGCTCGAGGTCGGGGGGGTGGATTCCCCACCCCATCCCCAGGATCACTGTGATTGGCTGTTAAAACAGTCAATCACAATGATCCTGTTTCCACCTAGAGAAGGGGCGGTCAGAGTCCCTTCTATAGGCTGGAGCGCTGGAGGGGGCAGGGATCACCCCCACCAACACTGATGGGGAGTGATCTGATCACTCCCCATTATCTTCACCAAGATGGCGGTGGTGCAGGCACTTTTGCCAGACAAAAATGTTAGACACACTACCCTAAATACTGTAACTGAAATTTAAGGACAGTTGTTGCAGGGTGGGGGGAACAGGCGGCTTGATATTCCAGCTGGATCAATAATTTTACACTTTGCTCCTTTGCAAAGAAGGACTACAGCTTACGAGTAAGGATGAGGGAGTACCGTAGTATTCGGAATCGCCATACCTGCAACGAGTAGGTCCCAGTACTCGGTACTCGTTGCGAGTATAGCGATTTCGGGTACTACTACAAAAGTCCTGTAAAAGTGAAGAAAAGTGGTTACAAAATAAAAAAAACGGATACTCACCTTAACCGACGGCTGCACCGGGACCGGCCGATGGACATCTATGCATGAAAAAGGACTTTTCACTCTCCCAGCCAATCAAATGGCTGGGAGAGATCTGGCCAATCAGATGCTGCCACGTCACAATCACGTGATCACTAGCGGCCACCTGATTGGCCAGATGGCAAGGTCCTCGGTGTACCTGAGAGGTAGTTTTCTCGGCGAGTAGCGAGTACCCCAATACTGCTACTATTCAGCGAGTAGACTCACTCATCCCTACTTGCGAGTCCTTGTGAAATGAGGGTCCCTTGTAATTTAAAGGACTGTGCCTTGTGAGGTAGCGCTGGGGTTGCAAGACAAACGGCAGTGAGCCCGGTATCAGTTCATACAGTACCCGGATTTATTGATGGGGCACAGAAGTGGCACAAGCCGCCGGGTTCCGAGACGCAGCCGGGTACAATGCATACATCCACCGTCCAGTAACATGGTCCCTTCAGGATAGGAGTTCCCTCCGGTCTAGGTCGCACTGGGCTTCCGGGTTAGGCCGTGTTGTAATAGCACACAGCCTCTCACAGCCCTGACCTGACCGCTTAGCAGGTTCTTCTACCTCATCTCAGGCAGAAGCTCTCCATAGAGAACCCCACCCTGTCTCCTAACCTAGAATTTAACCCCGTGTCTCCATCTGGGGAAAACCTACAAGACCCAGCCTACCTTCCATACCGGGTTCAATACGTGACAGTGCACATTCTGGGGGACACATAGTGGCCCTCGCATATGATCCCCCTCACTGTCTCACAGCCTCCAACTAAATTTATATTCTTCTAAGGACGGTACCTCTTTCTTAGGGATATATGAGAAATTATGAACTACTTAGTGACCTTTGTTGTGGCATTTGAGAAAGGACTATGCCCTTGGTCTTGAAGGCATATCTCTGTTGACCTATGGAACCTTGGACTCTTGGTTCCAAGGTCCCAACCAAGAGGGTCTGGGGTAATGTTGACCTAAGAAAGTGAAAGACATTAACCGCCTGCCAGTGCAGGAACTGCTGTTGTTTTTGTTTTATGTGGTGTCTTGTTAGGGTCTTCGATTGGTCAAGGATGACTACTGTCAAAAAGTGGAGGAATGTAAAGAGGTGAACTGGAAGTTGCATTACTCTGAAGGCATGAACCGCACTGATGTATTGTAGTGTATATTGTGTCATGTGACATTGTATGCTGTGATTGTCAAAAGTGTTGGGACCATTAAAATTGTTCCAAAATATGAAGTAATTCTCCCATAAAATTATTGCAATTACCGTATATACTCGCGTAGAAGCCGAGTTTTTCAGCCCAAAAATTGGGCTGAAAAGTCCCCCCTTCGGCTTATACGCGAGTCATACGGCAGGCCGCCCGCCCGCCACCCCCATCAGTATACAGGCGCCCCCCCATCAGTATCCAGGGCCCCCCCCCCTTGCTCCGCAAACTTGTAAAGTAAGATCATTATACTTATCACTGTCCTGTCGCCGCTGTCCCCGCCGCTGCCATCGCGCTGCTCCGACTTCATCCGGCTTCTTCCGGCTTCCTCCTCTGGTGGGCGCAGGCAATGACGTCATTGTCTGTGCGCCAGAGGAGGAAGCCTGAAGACGCTGGATGCAGCCGGAGGAGCGCGATGGCAGCGGCAGGGACGGCGGCGACAGGACAGTGTATTTTGTATTTCATTCTTTGTTTTACTATCTCTGGAATCACTTTCTATCTCAGCACACTTTCCCTTCTTTGGGAAAATTGCCCTCTGCTTTGCCCTCTGGTTCTTTAGGAGGAATATGAAGCACTCTACGGCCAATCAGGAAGAATAGGTCCAAGTTCCATTGTTTAGTCTGTGGTCATGGCTATCCCAACTCACATAGGAACCATTAGGGTCTGTGGGATCAGGATCTGTAGTCTGTACAGGAACTGGCAGAATCAGTTTCAGATTTTAGTGTGTTGCTGATTTCCCATGTGAGTTGCTACACACAGGGCCAGCGTTAGGGGGGGGGGGCAGACTGGGCAGTTGCCCAGGGCCCCAACTCTCTTAGGGGCCCCCAAAGGAGCTGAACTGAAAATAGCAATAAAACAGTAAAAAAAATTAAAAAATACACATATTTGGTATCGCCGCGTTCGTAAGAATCTAAGCTATCAATATATGAAGTAAATTAATCCAATTGGTAAATGGCGTAACAGGAATAAAATAAAAACGGCAGAATTATGTTTTTTGGGCAGCCACGTTGTTACATTACAATGCAATAAAAGGCGATCAAAATGTATCTGACTCAAAATGATATCAGTAAAAATGTCAGCTCAGGGCACATAAAGTAAGCCCTCACATAGCCCTGTATCTTCAAAAATTATAACATCATGGGTCTCGGAAAATGGTGAATAAAGCAAATTTTTATTATTTTTTTTTTTTCTTTTTACAAATTTCTGGGGGGGTTTTATGATTGAAAAAAGAAAAATGTTCAGTATCTTCTTAGGCGGCCGTCTCACGCATCAATTTCCTGCACGATATCGCTTAAGCGATCTGCTTTTTGATCGCTTAAGAGATATCGTTTGTGCATCACTGCGTGTAATCAAGCGATTTTACAATGTAAAATCGCTTGATTGTTTGATCGCAGATTTGTGAGCCGGAGCGCATATCAAGCGATAATTGCTTGATCAATCTGCCTCATCGTGGTGTCACACAGAGCCTATGCTGGGAGATGGTATCTATGGTAAACGTCGGGTTACTAAGCGCCGCGCAGCACCTAGTAACCCGATGTGTACCATAGTTACCAGCGATCTCGCTGCTCCACATCGCTGGTGAGTCTGTCTGTGTGACAGCTCACCAGCGATGTGAGCGATATCGTTAGCGATCGCGCGTGCATGTGATCGCTAACAATATCGCTCTCAACATTGAAGCGTGTGACGGCCACCTTACTCTGACCTAGATAATCAACTTATGAAGATTGCATTTTTTTTTTGCAATATCAAAGCACTTGGAATTTTTTTTCTCATTCTCCAGTACATTTTGTGGTAGAATGAATGATGTCATTCAATAGTATAACTCATCCCCAAAAAAATAAGCCCTCGTACGACTATGTGGAAGGAGAAAAAAAATGTATGGCTCTTGAAAGAGGTGAGGAAAAAACAAAAACGAAAAATCGCTCAGTGGTGAAAGGTATACTAGCCATGTAATAGCCATAAATAGCAGCAGGAGCGCCCCCCACAGGCTTCAATCTTCACATGTTCATGATGGGTGTAATTAGAGTTAGGGGGCCTCCTTAATTCCTACATTTGTAGACAGTTCTTACAAGTCTTTAAAGGGGATGTCCAGGATTAATAAAACTTTACTACATTCTTTCAAAAACAGCTCCACCCCTGTGTACAGGTGGCATATGGTATTACAGCATAGGCCCATTCTCTTCAATTAAGCTGAGCTGCAATATCACACACAACCTGTAGACAGGGGTGGCGCTGTTTTTGAAGGAAATCAGTCATGTGTAAAGAATTCTGGATAACTCCTTTAAGATCAATATTTCCTCTAGTGACCCCAGAACAACACAAGACCACCAGGATGGGGCTCAATTCAAATGTATTTGTTTTATAATATGAAGCATATAGCAGATCTTTGTTAAAGATGACATTTAAGTAGATGATCCTATGGAAACATTCTCTTTACTGACTCCCCAGTTTGTAAATCCTATTTAATTAAACACTTGTAGGTAATTTTTAATCAATATAAGGAGTCCTTTGTACACAATCCCCATCTCCTGGTCAGAGGATAAGAGGTTAGAAAGAGCGACTCTCCCTGGAGGAACCATCCTGTATGTCAGACAATGATGGCAATGGATGTGTGTGTCTATGTGTGTACTCAGTGTTTACATGTAATATATAGTGTTTGTGTCACATACCGTGTGTTGTGTGTATGTAACATTCACATTTATAAATCCCAGCAGCACAGACGACAGTTCCTAGGTGTAAACAGGTCGGCAATTGCTGCTCATCATCGGGTGATTGGATGTTTATGGACGAACAAAAATCCTCGCTCTCGACAGCACACCCCCTGCTGCAAACTGCAGCCGATAACATGAATCTGTAGGGGTAGATTGCTCTACTGGTGATTGCTCTGCACCCATCATTCTTCAACCTGTGTAAAAAGGCCAGAAACAGGCGCAGAATGACTTGAATATTATAAATCGCACTCATTTACCAGTCGGAATTCCGCACTTGTACATGTAACCCAAATGTCTGGATGTGACGGGTGCAATATGTGAGCATTTAGAGCCCACTTTAACCTTTTGCCCAGGGCCCCACTTTGCCTAAAACCGGCCCTGGGTACACAACTATAACAACCATATTTGTCTGTAGGTACTGTGCACTTTTCTTTATACTCATTTTGTTTTAGGTAAAAAGCATAATGATGCACTTTAATAAAATGCTCTATCTTTGTTTTATCTGTCCACAGGATGCTTTCGCAGAGGATTGGCTTAGGCTAGTTTAACAGTTGCATCTTGTGTTGCATCTTGTGTTGATATGACAGAAAACGCAAACCTCATCCGTTTATTTTTGTGACTCTTGATGCAAATGGATGCAACCACAGTGGCATTATGCTGGATCCAATTCTTGGATCCGGCATGATACCAGTCCGGTTGCATTCGCTTCCATTCATTTTTTGACAGATCCGTGGAAGAGTTTTTAATAGTACACACCTAGATAGACAAATTCTCCTGCTGCTTGCTTCCACGGCTGCTCATTAAGCTTCATGAATATTCACTGCAGTGATCGGCAATGGCCAATCACAGATGCTCACTCTCTGTGAGCGCCTCTGTGATTGGCAGTTGCACTCAGAGTGTGCTCCCACAATCTGTACCGATGTCTGTGCTTGGTTGCCATACACATTAGTGTATGGCAACCAATCTGCTCTCATAGTGTGTAAAATAAATAAATAATGGAAAAAATGTGTAGGACTTCATTGTATTTTTCATTCTCAGCACAGATATAGCGGACAGCTGTGGGCTGCTACCCTCAGCTGCCTAGTTTTGCCTTGGCTGGCAATTAAGAATAAGGCGAAGTCCACACATTTTTTTTTTTTGCTAGCCAAGGCAAAACTAGGCAACTTGGGGGTGGTATTCTCAGCATGGTGGGGCCCATAGTTATTTGTTAGAAATAAAACACAGAAAAAAATTCAGCAGCGGGAGAGTGGGAGACTGATGAGCTCTATCTTCTAATGTATTCGCATGCACCATAGGCAAAACTGGATCCTGTTTTACCGGATAATGCCTGATTCGGTAAAAGTGGATCCACTGCCCATTTACTTTCATTTTAATTTATACTGGATCTTTCCTCATCCAGTTAGCGGCGTTTTTTTTTTTTAAACCCCAAAAAACACAACATTATGCGCTCTTGTAGCTTAACAAAAAAAACTGTTTCTGCCGCATAAACATAGACAGAAACTAGATGCCACTGCATGTGCCGGATTTCCCATTGTAAATCATTGGGGAACAAACCGAATCCAGTAGCATGCGGTTTCTGCCAGATTTTAAAGAGGACAGAAAACCACTAGTATGAAACCACCCTTACTTACGTACTTACATACATTTTGACAAACTACAATCTAGCTTTTATATGTCTCTGTGTCAGCAGTGGGGTCCTCCTGAGTCTGCTGCCATAGCATTTAATTTCATTCAAATGATGATGCATTGTTAGCACTGATACTGTTGCGCACTGAGTCTGCAGAACAGTTTAAATTTCTTAGGAACTTATTGGGGCTGCTTATCCACCATCTGGATTATCCTGTGTTGCACCCTTTTATCAATTTTTCTCTGCTGTCAGCATCCAGGAGATTAGCTACAGTGCCATGGGTTGTAAACTTCTTGATCATGTTACACACCGTTAGTCAATAAACATCAAGTTCTCTAGAAATGGACTCATAACCTTTAGATTGATATTTTGAACAATATAGGTTCTTAAGTCCTGACGCAGTTCTCTTCTCCATGCTTAGTGTGACACACAAACACAATGCAAATATTGAGTCAACTTCTCCTCTTTTTATCTGGGTGCAGGTGTGCATTCATATTACCCACACCTTTAATTTGCCCCAGGTGAGTTTGAATGAGCATCAAATGCTTTCAACAAAGCTGTTTACCCACAATTTTGGAAAAGTGCCAACAATCTTGTCCAGCCCATTTTGGGGGGTTTGTTTGAAATTATGCCCAAATTGCCTTTTTTTCTCTCTGTTTATTTCCAATACACACAAATGAAATAAACATGTGTACAACCAAACATGTGTAACTGCACTTATTTGCTTGGAGAAATAATTTATTTTCTGGATCAATTTAAAGGGTGCCAACACTTTCGGCCATGACTGTATATTGTAATGTGATGTGGACAGTGTTAATGCATAATGTTGGTTAATGTAAGGTAATCGTGATAAGTATAATGGCTGGCACTTTTAACAAACAATGAGAGGGGTTAGCTTATAGGGTAAGTAATTGTTTCCCTATAGAATATAAGATAGAGATCTACTAGTGACTAATACCGACGTATACGGTAAGTCAAACAAGCCACCAATTCTCAAAGGAGAAAACTCCAGCATCCGTCCGGGTATGATAATGCAGATTTATTAAGTATGGTGTAAAAAATCAATTAAAAACAGGTGACATGCAGATCCCAGTGCCAGTCTACGTGTTTCAAGTACTGAATGAGGTGAACTGTTCTGATTTCTCACTTTATGTCAGTAAGACTGCATGTAATGGATAATTCAAAGCAACTGCATTGTTGAGACTGGAGTGAATTAGCGTGATCCTGTGAAGTGACTGTAGAATTGAATGGAATAACTGAAGGACAAGAGCTCTAACCTCGGACAAGTGGCTTTATATTTAAGGAGCCAGAGCACAGACAATCGGTCAGGACCCTTAGCCATCAAGGTATGGGGCTATCACCACTGGCACGTGATGGAGTGCAACTTTTCCTGGCGGGACCCTTTCTGGTGACTGTGTGCCTAAGGTTTTTCACCAACACTATGGTGTATCCCCTACCCTAACCCCCTCTTCTATGGGAAGATAAGACCGTCGCATGGAAGTGTCTGGTAGGAAGGAGACATGGGCCCGCTGAATAGGAAGGTGCTTGTCAGGGAATGTTCTGCTGTGTTAGGCTATGCTCACACAGGGTGTTTTTGCTGCATTTTTGTGCTCAGTTTTTCTGTTGGTCTTATGCTAATCTATGCTAATGTAAGCCTGCATTTTTGATTCCCAGCAAAACCTATGTGATTCAGGGAAACGTTATCCACACACATTGGTTTAATTTCCATATAGCTGTACAGGTATTGTTGCGTTTTTTAAAGAATAAGCATGTCAATTGTTTTCTTCATTTTTGCAGTGTTCTATTGCAAAAACGCATCAACTACGCAGCAAACAAAAACGCAGAAAAATGTGGTTAAAATGCAACAAACCCGAGGAAAATACGAAGCAAATCTTCTGCCAAGAAATCAGGAGTTACTAGAAACCCCTAAGATTTTACAGCATTTTTGCTGCAGCAAAAACCAACATATATGGACATAGCTTGTGGATGGGTTGTGCTGGGGAGCTCAAATTCAGAAAGAGCAAGAACAACCCAGAGACAACTAGAACTGCATATGATGCTAAATTTTGAAACCAAAAGTGTGCTTAAGATATGTGCCCACTATCTCATGCATCAAGTTGTGCCTGAAGAAATGAGAAAACCATTAAGTTAAAGACTGTACACTGTGTTCAGAATTATTAGGTAAACTAGATGGTGGCCCGATTCTAACGCATCGGATATTCTAGAATATGTATGTAGTTTATTTATGAAGATTTAAGAATAATGCAATGAATACACGATATCCATCATCTACCTATGTGTCTATCGGCTATGTATGCTATATTTATTTATCATCTCTCTACGCATGTTTTATCTACCGTATATACTCGCGTATAAGCCGAGTTTTTCAGTACTGAAAAGTACCCCCCTCGGCTTATACGCGAGTCAGTGCTATATACCGATGTATACATCGGTACATATCGATGTATACATCGGTATACAGCAGCCCCCGCATCCCCAGTAATGCAGGGCCCCCCCAGCGTCTCTCCGGTCACCTGTAAAGGAAACTATACTTATCACAGTGCTCTGTCCGCGCCCGCTGTCCGCGCCCGCTCGCAGCTGCCGACCGCGATCCTCCATCTTGCGTCTTCTTCCTGTTTCTGTGCTCGTCGCGGGCAATGACGTCATTCCCTGCGACGAGCACAGGAAACAGGAAGAAAGAAGACGCAAGATGGAGGATCGCGGTCGGCAGCTGCGAGCGGGTGCGAGCGGGCGCGGACAGAGCACTGTGATAAGTATAGTTTCCTTTACAGGTGACCGGAGAGACGCTGGGGGGGCCCTGCATTACTGGGGCTGCCTGTATACTACTGCTGGGGCTGCTATATACCTCTGGGGCCCTGTATACTACCACTGGGGCTGTATATACTACCACTGGGGCTGTATAAACCACTGGGGCTGTATATACTGCTGGGGCCCTGTATACTACCACTGGGGCTGTATATACTACCACTGGGGCTGTATATACTACCACTGGGGCTGCTATATACCTCTGGGGCCCTGTATACTACTACTGGGGCTGTATATACTACTACTGGGGCTGTATAAACCACTGGGGCTGTATATACTGCTGGGGCCCTGTATACTACCACTGGGGCTGTATATACTACCACTGGGGCTGTATATACTACCACTAGGGCTGTATATACCTCTGGGGCCCTGTATACTACCACTGGGGCTGTATATACTACCACTGGGGCTGTATAAACCACTGGGGCTGTATATACTGCTGGGGCCCTGTATACTACCACTGGGGCTGTATATACTACCACTGGGGCTGTATATACTACCACTGGGGCTGCTATATACCTCTGGGGCCCTGTATACTACCACTGGGGCTGTATATACTACTACTGGGGCTGTATAAACCACTGGGGCTGTATATACTGCTGGGGCCCTGTATACTACCACTGGGGCTGTATATACTACCACTGGGGCTGTATATACTACCACTGGGGCTGTATATACTACTAGGGCTGCGTCTATACTACCACTGGGGCTGTATATACTACTGGGGCTGCGTGTATACTACCACTGGGGCTGCTGTATCTACCTCTGGGACTGGTGTATACCACACTGCTGGGGGCTGTATACTTGTGCTAGGGCCCACCCACGGCTTATACACGAGTCAATAGATTTTCCCAGGTTTTGGGGGTAAAAGTAGGGGGGTCGGCTTATACACGGGTCGGCTTATACACGAGTATATACGGTATCTATCTATCTATCTATCTATCTATCTATCTATCTATCTATCCATCTATCTATGTGTATAGACCACACCTTGAGATGGAGATTGTGGTGAACAGCCGTCCCGGCCATCTCTTTAGCTGTTCACAAAAACTCAGCCCTGTTAAAGATAAATTAAGTTTCTCAGCATCTATGATACTGGAACATTACATCTGGGTTAATATCACCAAATTTAACAATTTGGATGATACACATCTCCCCTCGTATACTTAACGTGTGATCACCTTACTATATAAAATATCTATAAATTTATCACACCTATGTATTTATGTATACCTATGCCATATCTATCTGTTACCTAGCTATGTTTCTTTTTCTGTATCTGTTATCTAGCTATGTATTATCTATATATTTTAGATCTATTTATTTGTGCATCTGTCCATCTATTTTTTTTTGCATTTTATATCTATGTATTTATGTATCTATCTGTTATCTAGCCATGTATTATCTATGTATAAAGATCTATTTATTTGTGCATCTGTCCATCTTTTTTTTTTTTGCATTTTATATCTATGTTTTTATCTATCTATCTATCTATGTATCTATGTGTATATATTAAATATCTATGTAACAGACTAATAATGCAATGAATATACAGCATTTTCTCGGTACAATATATACATTTTCACTAAATATAGTCAACCTAAAATATTTTTGTACACCACATTTCTTGTGAAAACCTTTGGACTATCTGTAAGCAAGTGTCCTTGTAAAGGGGTGTCAAAAACTTGCACCTTGATGTTGGCTCTCATTTTAACTCTAGAAAATGCAACGTACAGTTGTCCATGACCAAAAACTGGCTCCGGTAGATATATGCCAACACAGTGTAGAGTTTGACCTTGTGACTTGTTTATAGTCAAGGCAAAAGCTGGTTTTACTGGAAACTGTCGATGCCGAAGCCTAAATGGAAGACCTGTGTCCGAAGGACATAAATAAATGCGTGGAATAAACACTTCATCTCCTTTTGCTGATCCACTGATGACTCTTGCTTGAATTAGGTGGGAATGGAGTCCAGTCACAATAAGGCGAGTTCCATTACATAGACCATTTTTTGTATTTAGATTCCGAAGCAACATTACAATTGTTCCATCTTTTAGTTGTAGTCTGTGGGATGGCATTCCTGATGGCGTAAGACTATTTAAAAATTCAACTGGTTAATGCTCTTGTTCATCTTCATTATCTACATCCACTGAATCATCACTGTTGTACAGCTTATACTCTCCAGGCATTCTATCCATCACACACGAATTTAGCATAGCCACGTCATCGTTCTTGGGACAGAGAATTGCATGGGAAGAGGCCCTCTCAACACTGGTTTGGTCGTTCACATCAATTTCAATGCGTTGTCAAGAAACATCAGTTACAATGCAGTCAGTGCACAACATGTCTTCTGGTATTTCAATAATATCTTCTCCAAGGTTATATTCATTGCTAAGTTCACCGTTACCAAGTTTAAGAAGCCAATTGCTGTACTCTGGGTCTGAAGATCGCATGTTGTTAATTAGTTGGAGTTGAGTAAACTGTTTCCAAAGATCAGCCATTTTTAAGCAGGACTCAGTAACATCTGTTCTTGTTCCATTTGGTATGACTGGAAGGCATTTACTAAAATCTCCACCAATGACAAAAACTTTACCTCCAAACGGAATTTCATTCTTTTCAGCAGCATTTGTAATCATTACTTCACGCAGAAGTCTGTCAATTAAGGTCTAAGCATATTTGGGTGCCATGGTGCACTCATCAAGTATCAACAGATGTGCGTTGTTTAACCGTTTTCCAGCAAATGTGTCTTGTTTTATTCTGGAAACAGAAATTTCGTTAACAGGAACTGGCATCCCAAAGAGTGAATGCATAGTGCAACCTCCTCGTAAAAGATTTGCTGCTCCCTCCTGGACCGTCAATAAAGAAACATTTTGTCCTTGCATCTGCTTGGTTTTCTATGGCACTCACAATAGTAACATAAGCAATACGTTGTTGTTCATTTAAGGAGTTTATTTTCTGTGTTGCCAACAATAATTCGTAACCTTCATCATACTGTAGAGGTTGTGGAACTTGAGTTGCAGGCTGTGGCAAATTAAAGTCTGAAAATGTTTTTCCATGCAGTAATAACACATTTTGAACATTTCACATGGCATAAGATTGAGAATTTTGACAATCTCCACTTTTGTTGTGAAGACGTAAGCAGTAATCCTCGATTAGATGTTCTTTGAAATTTGTCCAAAGTTGAGCAGGATTTGTAGGTGGTCCAAATACACAGATGTAGGCAAACAATTGGCGAAGTTGCTTAGGCATATGTAGGGTAACTGCGTCTTCTAAAGTAATTGTCCAAACAGTATCATCCAATAAAAGTCCTAAAGTCAAAGCTGCAGCTTTAAATGTATTGTGCAATACTCCGTTAACTGTTTTCAAATAATCATAACTTGTAGCTCCTTTGACATGCAGCAGTAACAGCCGAAGGCAATATCTTTCTTGATCCTTGACACTAAAGGTACCGTCACACACTGCAATCTCACCTGGAGATCTGAAAGGCGATGTGTCGCCCCGGTGCAATCGCCGTAAAACTGCCTCACGGTTGCGGCGTGCGATTAGGCGATTTCGCGGCGATAAATAGCCGATCGGCCGTCGCCTGATTCCTGAACAGTGCTCAGTAATCAGGCGCAATCGGCAAGGCGATATTTTCTTGTTTTGGCGTGTGACAGCTCGAGAGTGATGGAAAGAGTGTTGTCTATGATTTCCTGTAGGCATGCCTCAGCGTTCTGTAGTCCGCGCCCCGTCTGAGATGACTGGTGTGGGCTACTGTATTCCCATTGGCTGTCAGTTGACACCGCGCCATATTTGAAGAGCTGTCCGTTCAGCACCACACATCTTCAGCTACACAACCGTCCACAAACGCGCGCCATTGAATAGCGCAAGCTATGTTGTCTGCGTGTATTAAGTTGCGCTGTGTGGAGTATAGTACCACACATGACAGCTCAGATGTTGGGCTACACATCGTAGATGGGTGTCATGGGCCACGCACTACAATCACTCAATGTGTGTAAATTTGGTGATGCTGCTGGGTACATTCTACTGCTCCCACTCCATGAATGTCTACCTTGTTAGCGCCCTCAACCTTGTTTGGCAGCGCCAGTGTGCGTGGTGATGTCACATTTCTGCTCGCTCCTTCCTGCCTGCCAGGTGCCTGCCCCTCCCCTGCACATAGTAGAAGAGTCATGGTGGCCGCACAGCGCGCTGCCACATGGGGTGTGGCAGAACTTGTCATGCTGATAGACCTGTGTGACCGGCATGACTACTGGTACCGCCAGTGTCACCGCCACCCACGGCTGCGCAAGCATAGTATCCTGAGGAAAATCCAGCGGGCCCTGCTCCAGAAAATGGGTTTGGAGAGGACCCGTAAGCAGACCCAAAAAAAGTTGGTGGACCTGTAACACAAGTCCCCAGGGCGGATAGTGGACATTCGTGCCTGGATTGCCAGGCTGAGTTGTGAGTATGTGGCAATGCCAAGCACACACATGCCAATCATCCTACTCCAAACACTACCTAACCATCATGTGGTATTGTGCCATGGCACATAGTGTGACATAAACCACCATGTGGATATGTCACCAATGTGCATTTGCATGTTGGTCACACTGCAACATGAAGGGGCAGAATACACTCATATGTTTTGTTATTGCTGACGGCTATAGTGGTCCTTGACCTGTGTGTGGTCGAACATAGGTGTGTAATGACAGCAAAGTTGACCACAACATATTAATGCTAATTTGAAGGGCCACATCAAACCTGGCAGCACATATGTGCGCACTCTGACACAGCATTTCACAAGACATTGATTACAATCCGGAAAAGTGACTACAAGCTGACTGATATGTGTTTGCCCCCATGGAGGCACCACCAGATGCTTACTGTCTGCTCTTGTGTTTGGTGTAAAAATACATCCTTTGCTAATCCAAGGGTGTTTTACATCCCGAATATGTGCTCACTGGTGTTGTGGTCATGTCCAAAAACAGACTGGCCCCTAACCATAGAGTCGCTCAAGACCCAAACCTTTTAGGCTAGCCTTCACGCCCTAAAGACATTGATATACACACAGTACGTGTTTGCCCTATGTTGTGTTCCTTTTGTAAAATCAGTGTCTTGTCAATTTTGATATTACAGATGAGGATGGCTCCCCGTCTGAGGAGCGCCAACGGTCCCCTACACCACCCGGGACCCCACCCTCACCTTGCCTGGAGGGCCCAGGAAGTCCCGCACCCCCCGGGACCCCACCCTCACCTTCCCTGGAGGGCCCAGTAAGTCCTGCACCCCCCGGGACCCCACCCTCACTTTCCCTGGAGGGACCAGGAAGTCCCGCACCTCCCGGGAACCCACCCTCACCTTCCCTGTAGGGACCAGGAAGCCTGGTCCTCTTGCTCCCTAAACGAAGCCCAGGCTCAACCCCTTCCCCCCCAAGCATCCCCAGCTCCCGGGCCAGCCCTGCTGTGTTGTTGGCCCCACACAGTGACATGGAGCCTGCTGGAGTTGTGATTGGTGGTAAGTGTTGTGAATGGGCTCCAAGCTTTGCAATATACATGTTGGTGTGTGTCCCTGACATCAGTATGTGAGTCATGATGTTGTTTTTTTTCCTTTCTTTGTCAAGGGGCAAGAGCTCGTGCTGCAGGATGGGCTGTGAGCGCATCACCATCTCCTGAAGATGGAAACCGGGATGGGGATATGCAACATAAGGGAAATCCTGACCAATGACGTCACCCACCCACACCTACACATGTCACTGACTAATGTCCTTATTTCCCATACAGGTGTACCCACTATTGAGGAGCTGCTGCAGGCATACAGGGAGGCACAGCAGCATATGGAGCGTGCCCACCGAGAAGGCCAGCAACATCTGGCCCGGTTGGGTGTGATGATCCTGTGCCTCCAGGCAGCCCAGTCTGCCATTGCCCCAACTCCACTATATTCCCCCCCCCCCCCAATAATGTGGCCTATGGCCCTTGTTTAAAGTTGTCCATGTTGGACATTTTGTTTGTTTCTGTTGCCATGTTGGCACCTTTCTTTTTTAGCCCCCATTGGCCTTTCTTCTTATGGTATCCCACATTGGGAAAGTGGCTAGCATGGTTTGCCGACTACTAATCTGAAAAAACATCATTAAAAAAAAAAAAAGGAAACAATAAATGTGCTTGCAAACCAAAATACTGTGTGATACCTTGTCTCAGCACACACAGGGACACCTTTGGGAGATCAAATTGTTAAACACAGCACTTGGCTAATGACTTTGCGTAGGTGTGCAGTGTGACATGATAAAGACCTAACCATACTGTACTATTTCAACACGGATAAAGCCCTATTTTACATCAATGTCTCCAATATCACATCCACATTAACAAACACACACAAACATACTCGCCTGTGTCGGCCAGAGAAGACTCGTAATCTCTCAACACTCACACATGTCACCTAGGGATAGGCTCCTGTCTGCTACAATGACACAACTATGTTATTGTGGACATGAGGCCTCTCCTTCTGCCACACAAACATCACCATTGCACCCACAACACACTACACATACAATCATACTGCTGCACCTGACACATATGTGGACGTAGGTATGGCAAATAATAGTGATGTTTATTAAACCAAAATAAAAAGCCCAACACACTTGATTTTAGATTAACAAAAAAAACAGTTCAGTACGCAATGTCGTGCATTGCCTAGTAGTGCCTTGCGTCTTCGTCCTCTGCTGGATCAGACAATGGCTCCTCCCCCTCATCCCCGTACTCCCACACATTGGGGGCCCTTCTGTGCTGGAGTCTTCGTGGGGGACGTGGAGGATCCGGATTTTGGCGACCTCTAGCCATGGGTTGTTGGGGCGCAGGGGGCACTGGGGGTGCTTTCTTGGGGATAGCAATGTAACCATCCCATCTGAATGCCCCATCCACACCCCTTCCAGGACCCGAATGATGGCCCTCTCGGCGATGGCACGTTGTTCTGGCTCCATGCGGTACTCCCACTCACTGGCCATGTGCCCGATTGAAGTGGTGGGGGTTCTCGCTCTGTCCAACAGGACCCGTTTTGCCCAGGTACCCAGCTCAGTGTTGGGTGGGGCAGGTGTGCGACACCTTTGTATGCCTGAGCTGGGCCCTGGCACGGCCCCCCACCACTGGGATCAGGCACCTGCTCCACCAAAGATGAGGGTGGAGCCTGGCCAGCGGCTGGGTCCTCTGCACTGGAGCCAGACTCACAAGGGGCCTGTAAACTAAACATAGAAAAAAACTAGTTAACAAGAGTAGCAATGTACTGACATCAATTACCACAACCAACCAATCAGCACCAAATGGCGCATATGTGAGCATACCAAACCCCAAAATCAACAGTAGTGGAAACAGAGATGAAGAAAGAAGTTGACCAGTGCTCTGTACTCACCTGAGGCTCCAAATTGATATGCCAAGTGCCCCAACATAACACAGCACAATCTGTGCCAACAGCCATGAGCCAACACACAGCAGAACACACAGCAGAATGGTGAAAGTCCAACACGATTGTGCCTTTACATCTCCACCAACCCACACATCAGTGCAACCACCAAGGTGTGGACATAGGTAGAAATAAACAATTACACACCTCCTGTGACGGGGCAGCTCTTGGCTTGTGGCCGAAGATGGTTGGGCAAAGCGGCTGCTGCACCGTGTTGGGCGATGAGCCTCCTGGTCCAGGGTGAAGGTGAGGAGGTCATAATACCACAGACGTGGCTTTGGGACCTCCTCATCTCCAACCCCGGACCGAGCAATCAAGACCTTCTTATGTTCTTTGGTGAACACGGTGCACAGCCGCTTGATTTTTTCCACAACCATCGCACCATCCACGTCTTACATTTGTCAAGCCGGTCCACCAAGGCCTTGCCGCCCTGGTGTCTTGTAGTCGGGCGACGCAACCACATTCATGGTCCTGGTACATGGCTAGGAGTTCTCGCACAAAATCAGGACCCTCAGCATCTGCTCAAAAACATACATAGTGTGTTACCAAAACACACACATGTACATATCAGGTCACACCCTACTCGTGTGGTCAATCCATGTCCAGCACTAGCAATGACAGGTGGTCTGGCAGTTAGCTTGTGTATGCAGAAGCATTAATGGCCTTGATATGTGTACACAGATGTTACATGCTGCACATGACATGGGTTGTATGTGGTTTAGGGCCTGGCCAGGCAAAGTTACAAAGCTGTATCATGCTTGAAATGGCACACATGGCGTACCACACAAAATTTAGAAACAGGAATGACCTCAGCACATACAGTTCTAGCCAAAAGTATTGACACCCCTGCAATTCTGTCAGATAATACTCAGTTTCTTCCTGAAAATGATTGCAATCACAAATTCTTTGGTATTATTATCTTCATTTAATTTGTCTTCAATGAAAAACACAAAAAGAATTGTCCTAAAGCCAAATTGGATATAATTCCACACCAAACATAAAAAAGGGGGTGGACAAAAGTATTGCCACTGTTAGAAAAATCATGTGATGCTTCTCTAATTTGTGTAATTAACAGCACCGGTAACTTACCTGTGGCACCTAACAGGTGTTGGCAATAACTAAATCACACTTGCAGCCAGTTGACATGGATTAAAGTTGACACAACTCTGTCCTGTGTCCTTGTGTGTACCACAGTGAGCATGGAGAAAGGAAAGAAGACCAAAGAACTGTCTGAGGACTTGAGAAACCAAATTGTGAGGAAGCATGAGCAATCTCAAGGCTACAAGTCCATCTCCAAAGACCTGAATGTTCCTGTGTCTACCGTGCGCAGTGTCATCAAGAAGTTTAAAGCCCATGGCACTGTGGCTAACCTCCCTAGATGTGGACGGAAAAGAAAAATTGATGAGAGATTTCAATGCAAGATTGTGCGGATGGTGAATAAAGAACCTTGACTAACATCCAAACAAGTTCAAGCTGCCCTGCAGTCCGAGGGTACAACAGTGTCAACCCGTTCTATCCGTCGGCGTATAAATGAAAAGGGACTGTATGGTAGGATACTTAGGAAGACCCCACTTCTTACTCCAAGACATAAAAAAGCCAGGCTGCAGTTTTCCAAAACTTACCTAAGAAAGCCTACAACGTTCTGGAAGAATGTTCTCTGGTCAGACAAAAGTAGAGTTTTTTGGGCAAAGGCATCAACATAGAGTTTACAGGAGAAAAAAAGAGGATTCAAAGAAAAGAACACGGTCCCTACAGTCAAACATGGCGGAGGTTCCCTGATGTTTTGGGGTTGCTTTGCTGCCTCTGGCACTGGACTGCTTGACCGTGTGCACGGCATTATGAAGTCTGAAGACTACCAACAAATTTTGCAGCATAATGTAGGGCCCAGTGTGAGAAAGCTGGGTCTCCCTCAGAGGTCATGGGTCTTCCAGCAGGACAATGACCCAAAACACACTTCAAAAAGCACTAGAAAATGGTTTGAGAGAAAGCACTGGAGACTTCTAAGGTGGCCAGCAATGAGTCCAGACCTGAATCCCATAGAACACCTGTGGAGAAATCTAAAAATGGCAGTTTGGAGAAGACACCCTTCAAATATCAGGGACCTGGAGCAGTTTGGTGCTAAAATTCCAGCAGAGCATTGTAAGAAACTCATTGATGGTTACCGGAATGCGGTTGATCGCAGTTATTTTGGCTAAAGGTTGTGCAAACATGTATTAGGCTGAGGGTGTCAATACTTTTGTTTGGCCCATTTTTGGAGTTTTGTGTGAAATGATCAATGTTTTGCTTTTTGCTTCATTCTCTGTTGTGTTTTTTCATTGAAGACAAATTAAATGAAGTAATAATACCAAAGAATTTGTGATTGCAATCATTTTCAGGAAGAAACTGAGTATTATCTGACAGAATTGCAGGGGTGTCAATACTTTTGGCCACAACTGTATTTATGGAATGATGTAGTGCTGAATGACACATTGTCATGTCATTGGTGGCAAGGATCATTATGTGTGAAACATGACACTTAGAGGGTTTAACGATGCGTAGGAACCGCAAACCACACATCTTCATGACGCCACATGAAGCTGTACAAAACCCGCCATACATCTCGCAAAATATGGCTCGGAAGCCGAAAATAAGATACCATACTGAGAAGCACAATAGCATATACATCAACTTACCATCTGTCCAACAGAGTTCTGGTGATAAGATGCAACTAGAACAATGCATATTGAAGTAGGAGCATGGCTGGGGACCAGCTGCCCACATTTTCAACACAACATGGCTAATCACAAAGCAGCATAGGCGCCTAATCAGTAGTCGCACCTGGCAACGCCCAGGCGCCTATGTGAATTAGATGACGCAGATGCTCTGTGATTGGATGGTTACCACATAAAAAATGCAAACGACCGAGCTACGGCACGCTTGCTGCCCAGAGTCATTAGATAAGTACCGATGTTCATACATGATTTGGGATATGGCTGTGTATAGCGTTTGATACAGCTTTGCATTACGGATCGTTCTTGTGTACTGTAGCAGACGCCCAAGTCCTGGTGTATGTAGTTTGTAATGATGATGTGTTTGATAGATCTATTGTGTGCTTCAAAATGGATGGATGGCTTTCCTTGCCAGAAAACACCCTCCGCATTGACATTCCATTTTGCCTTCGCCATACAGGATCGTGTACCAAGGAGACCTCTGTGGTTAGTTAAGTGGAACATATAAAATGTGGCCATATAGTACTGGCCTTTTATCAGACATAATGGAAGTATTCTGGCGATACTGAGATGTGGAGTGGCCCACGTGGCTTGGGAATGTCTGCCTGTGAAGATCCGGCCTTACAACACAACAGGGATGTCTGTTGGACATGATGAATATGCGATTATCAGCTGTGTGGGATGATGATTTGTCAGTAGCACATGGCTCTGGTATGTTTAGCATGTTCTTGTATTTAATTGTTAACAAGCATCTGTCTGTGTGGTTGAGTGTTGTATTTTCCTAGGCCTTGTGGTTGTACATAGACATTATGGGCAGCTATGTGGGGGTATGGTAATGATGTCACAATTTGGATGAAGTAGATATAGTTGTGGAGGAGGCCCATGGGTGTAGTGATAACAGGTGTTGTGGTGAGGCAGTGTAATGTTGTTTGTGACCGTTCAATGGTGCCACATATCTATGTGGGTGGCCATATGAGCAGTCTGCTAGGATGTGGGTCACTGTCTAGGAGATGTGTAGGGAAGGTGGTAGTCATTACTTTTGATGCCTGATAATGTTATCTTTTGATGCTTGGCTTTTTTTGTTCCTTTTGCAGGGTTGGACCCTGATGGAGATGTTATCGTGGCTCTTGCCTTGGTGGAGGAGGACTTGTGGCTAAAGGAGAGAGCTGAGAGGTTGCGGGCATGTGTGGGTTAGGGATTGGCTTCGGCAACAGGACAACCTGAGTCACATGCGCCTGCAGCATCAGCTGGAGGATAGTAGTCCGCATGATTTCAGGAACTATCTCCGTATGTCCGAGGACTCTTTCACATTCCTCTTGGAATGCATAAAGGCAATGATAGACCGACAGGACATTTGATGCGTCGAGCTGTGCCACCTGAGGATCGTTTGGCTGTAACTTTGAGGTTCCTGGTAACAGGTCGTTTGAGGACAGACCTGCAATACTCTGCAGCAGTCTCAAGGCCACTGCTGAGCCGCCTGATACCCGAGACATGTGAGGCCATCGTGAGTTTGTCTGCTGCCATCCTACATACAGTTACCAACAACCCCCGCTGGATGGATAGATGTTGCTAGAGGTTTTGTCAATCGATGGCAATTTCCAAACTGCGGGAGTGCATTGGCTGGTAAGCACATGAGGATCACGCAACCCCCCAACACGGGGTCCTTGTATTTTAATTACAAAGGATATTTTAGCAGGTCCTCATGGCCCTGGTGGACGCTCACTATGAGTTCCTGTACGTGGAAGTTGGCATGAACGGCCGTGTCTCAGATGGGTGTGTGTTTGCACACAGCTCCTTGGCCCAAGACCTAAGGAGAGGAGCTCTGAACTTGCCCTCAAATGATGTCACGACCGGTCAGCTAAACTTTGCGTTTGTGGGGGATGAAGCATTCCCACTTCAGGCTCACCTACTACGGCCATATCCCCAGAGGACGGTTACTTCTGAGCAGTGCATTTTCATTTTCCGGCTATCCCGAGCTCGCCGTGTGCTTGAAAATGCGTTCAGGATCATGGCCAATAGATTCCGCGTGTTTCATACACCTTTGCATATGAAACTGGAATCTATCGATGTGGTAGTGCTGGCCTGCTGTGTGCTGAATAACTTCCTGCGTCGTAGGGATCGGTCATCATACACGCCGGTAAGTTATGTGGATTCTGTGGACCCCACAACAGGGGAGCTCCGTCCTGGGATTGGCGTGCTGCCGACCATGGTGAGGCGCCACTCCAGCCGCTGAGCCAGGGTCTGAGTCAGCAGGATGCCAGGAGCAATAGAGACGCATTCTGCTCCTTCTTTAATGGCCCTGGGGCAGTGGCCTGGCAGCACCAGCAGGTGTAGGTGGGCTGGTGTTGCAGGCAGCAACATCAGGAGGAGGGTGGAGTCACCAGGGTGGCTGCACCATGAGGATTATGGTAGTGTTTGGTCTATTTTGGGTGTTTAAAGATTAGTTAGTTAGATTTTTTTTTTTTGCTTTTTTTTTGTTTTTTTTGGTGTAGTCTGAAATGTTTGGGCATGGCCATTATTTATCAGCATTTTCTATTTATTTGTGTGATGTTGACACTTCTGTTTTTAATGTTTTGTGTGTGTTGTTAGAATTCCTTTTTTTGTGCACAAAAAGTAACACTTAAAAAAAAAAAACTACCTGTGTCTGTCGTTACTTTTCAATACAGGGCAGTTACACATAGCTTTATGCTGTGTCCAGAGGTATATCCGTTAAATGTTATTGATGGGTCCGTGCAGCATTGTCTGCTAATGTCCAGTACACAGGTCCAGCCCTTTGGCCCACACTGTATGCTGTGACAGTGTGTACATGTCCATTATGATGTGTTTGGCCACATGTCCACACACATGGAGAATGCAATGGTGTTTGTGAGGGATGTAGGTACACTTCAGTACACACACACAAACATGTGTGCACACACATAGTTCAGCCATGGCGGCTCTGCCATGGCGTGGACCAATGCAGACACATATGTCCATAGTGTTATTTGTATCTTACCGCCATCACCTACAAACGCACACCTAGCCATTCTTAGGGTAATCTACTGTACTGCACAAGACCGCTCTTGTGTGACACTTTGGTGCCTCGAAAGTGTGTTGCAGGAGCCACAATTGACGACACGAGTGTGTATTTGTGACAAACTCCGATAGACAATGGAGTCATGTATTAGCTAGCCTTCCAGAGCAGGCTGACTAATCGTAACGCTGTTGCGTTGTCCAATGAGCGTGTATGGGGCGCGGTGTAAAACACTGTGGCATGCCTATTTCCTCGCTGTGCTGACCATGTACGCCCATATTGCCTTTGAGATTGCGGCTTGTGAAGTGGCGATGGAATGAGGCAAGATTGGTTCCGCTGTAGGTGAGGCGATTTCCGGAGCGACACAATGCCTTAGCTTCAGGGCGAAATTGCGGTGTGTGACGCCGCCATCGGCGATCTGAGGCGACCACGAAAAACATGAGGCGCATGTCAGATCGCCACACATAGCCAGCCGAGATTGCGGCGTGTGACGGTACTTAACAGTATACATGGTCCAATTATCTTGGTAAGGCTGGTTTCACACTGCGGTTTTCACTCATCAGGTTCGATCAGGTTTGGTGCCAAAACAGGAGAGGAACCAGGAGAGGAACTTGCAGAGAAACTATAATTGAAAGATTGACACCTGTTCTGGGTTTGAGTCACTCCTGTTTTGAAACACAAAACCTGATCGAACCTGACTGATCTGACGCAGTATGAAACCAGCCTTACTCCTCATTGTCTTGGCTTCCAAGTTTTATTCCAAACTTAATGCTCTGGAATCTCGCGATATAAACACTGCCTTGCGTTGTCGTCACATTTATTCAGCAAAATCCATTCCTTTAATGTTGACGTCATGCTTAAAGTTGTTGAGACATCTCTGACTTGACAATTTTCATAGAAATAAAGCTGTTGTTGATTAGGTAAATGGATAGCTAAATGTATAATGGCATGGGACTGTGAATGCATTAGAAATGTAAATATCCTCCAAGCAGATTCTGGAGCACTCTCATATCTTGAGTCAATAAAAGTTGATGATTCATCGTGATTGACTGTTGTCTGTTGTATTTCAACATTAGCTTTGTCATGGCCCTTGTAGATGTACTTGAAAAGATATTTGACACTTTTTATTGAAGCGCAGATTTCTATGTTGATGTGACAGTTGTAGCGTTTTGATAAGTATGGATTGTATGGGACTATCCAGGAGTTATTTATAATTATTTTTTGAGAGCAATGTTATCAATGTGTG
Organism: Allobates femoralis; assembly: GCA_033576535.1. Lineage (NCBI taxonomy): Eukaryota > Metazoa > Chordata > Amphibia > Anura > Aromobatidae > Allobates > Allobates femoralis. The sequence continues at coordinate 374,407,966 of JARQOC010000002.1, forward strand.
CTCGCCGGTATGATGGGTAGCCATCCAAGTCTTTAACAGTTGGCTGTTTTAACTCCTTTGGAAAGCCTTTAGTACACTTGCCATTTTCCATGCATGGATGTTTTGGATTTGCTTCACCGCATGGACCATGAACCATATGAGAGATGACAATATCATACAGTTCAGAATATTTTTCTTGTTAGGAATTTCATCTCACATTATGTTGTCAATTTCTTCCTCTGTGCGAAACTTAGAATCTGCATCTAAGATAATGAGTATCTGCGCATGTGGGAGACCTCGTTTCTGAAACTCAATGACGTGTACCATTGCTATGACTGTTCCAAAAAGACCATTTTTGATATCTTTCAAAAGGCTGGTGAGTTTGAGTTGAAATACGCGTGCAACTAACTCCGGCCTGTGTTCCACTTGTTGCCAGGGTTTAGATTTTCAGTAATTTCCGGTAATTTAGGATTACAGGTCATTGTCACAAAAATGTCAGGTCTTCCATACTTTGTGACAATTGCCATCAGATCTTGATAACGCTGTTGCATGTTGCGGGGGTTACCTTCAAATGACGATGGGAGAATTACTGTTTTTCCAATGGGAATTCCCTTTTGAATTGATTGGTTTTGCAAATGTTCTTGAAGACCCAGTAGTCTTCAACTTTAAGTTGTTTTTGGTTCATTCATATAAAATTTAGGCCATTAGCTTCAATTTTAACGTGTGCAGCGACTAAGTACTGTTGTGTCAGTTTCCCACCGTTTAAAATAGGATTGAAGTAATTTCATACAGACAAAAGAAAACTGTAGTACTGCAGTTGTGTAATTCGTCTTAAAGTGCCTTGCTGGTGTAGGTTTTCATGCCACCCTTGATCACCTCTTGGAAAGAATAGCGGATACAGAAGAGCGTCAAGGTTGCTGTGCAAAATGCAAATTCTCTGTGTCTTAGGAAGCAAAGGGTTGTTAAGGTCTGGCTTAAGATGGACTAATATATCCCTTTGAAAATGAGGCTCTCCATCATCGTTTTGAAAAACAACTGCAACCTCACACGTGGTTTGTTATAACGTTGGGGATCTTGTGTACGTTCTTGTTTAATTGCCATGACAATAGAAGGCATTTCAGTCCCATTTTGTATATCCCTCTGTTGCTCCTCAGTTTCAACGTCTTTTAGCATGCGATATGCGGCAGCAAATGGGCTGATTTGTTGTAAATGTACAGCAATGAGAATCATCAGTTCAGCATTACACTTTTCATTTTCTTTCAGAATCATCCTTTGTTCTGTAGCCTCATTTGCATCAAGGATGTATAATTGTGCAAATTTTGGTGGTTGTCCTATTTCTAGGTAAAGTGTTCCAGTGTGGTGGTAGATCTGGCCATGAATTTTAAAACAATACGGTCCGACTCCAGGGGGCGGTGTAATGTTGGCACCAAATGAAGCAAACACAGGAGAACTGTTGATGCTTCTGATATTTTCTATAAAAGTTTTACTGTGTTGATGTGTTCCTTTCATCAATTGCTTAAACAGATCTGAGTAGTGAAGTCTCGGTAGCATAACTTTCCCTTTTTGGCAGCATTGAGTAAACTTATTGTAAGATGGTTTTTTATCAATAAAATTTAGAGAGTTGCATGTAGAGCAAACTACATTCATATTCCCACAGTACTGTTGAATAATTGTCGTTTCATCATTTGTGAAGTAACATGCAAGTTGTTGAATATTTTCCTGGGCTTGCCTTAGTTGGTAGAGCATTCGTGTTGTATTAATGGCACGAACATGTTGTTGTCTGTTTGCCCTGTCTTCTGGAGATTCATTCAGCCGACATGGTCTATGAGATTCGGCATATTGGGCTTGTCTGGCAGCAGTTTGCTGTGGTGTCTCCTGTTGCCGACGACGTCTGTGAGATGCCACATCCTGGGCTTGTCTCACGGCAGTTTGTTGTGGTGTCTCTTGGTGTTGACGTTGTCGTCACCTTGCTGCTTCTGCAGCTTTTCTATCATCGTCATTGGCGTTATTTGCGCTTATGACCAATTAAACCCATTGAATAAACGTGACTGAAGTAGTTCAGACTGTCACTGACACAATGTGTGAGGTAAAGGTGACTGAAGAACAGTACACTATGACTGACAGACCTTGTAAACAGGAGTGAAGTGCGTCACACTATGAGTGGCTGACCTTGTAAACAGGAGTGAAGTGCGTCATACTATGACAGCCTTGTAAACAGGAGTGAAGTGCGTCACACTATGACTGACAGCCTTGTAAACAGGAGTGAAGTGCGTCACACTATGACTGACAGCTTTGTAAATAGGAGTGAAGTGCATCACACTATGACTGACAGGCTTGTAAACAGGAGTGAAGTGTGTCGCACTATGACTGACAGGCTTGTAAACAGGAGTGAAGTGCGTCACACTATGAGTGGCTGACCTTGTAAACAGGAGTGAAGTGCGTCATACTATGACAGCCTTGTAAACAGGAGTGAAGTGCGTCACACTATGACTGACAGCCTTGTAAACAGGAGTGAAGTGCGTCACACTATGACTGACAGCTTTGTAAATAGGAGTGAAGTGCGTCACACTATGACTGACAGGCTTGTAAACAGGAGTGAAGTGTGTCGCACTATGACTGACAGGCTTGTAAACAGGAGTGAAGTGCGTCACACTATGACTGACAGCCTTGTAAACAGGAGTGAAGTGCGTCACACTATGACTGACAGTCTTGTAAACAGGAGTGAAGTGTGTCACGCTATGACTGACAGCTTTGTAAACACGAGTGAAGTGCATCATGCAATGACTGACAGCCTTGTAAACAGGAGTGAAGTGCGTTAAACTATGACAGCCTTGTAAACAGCAGTGAAGTGCGTCATGCTATGAGCGGCATCCTTGTAAACAGGAGTGCAGTGCATCACACTATGAGCGGCAGTTAAATTGCGCGCCAATATACTAAGCCGTGCTCTGCTTCGCTGACCAATCAGCGCACTTGGCGTGTGTATTAAAACACACTTCACTGACTGGTCACCGGCGGCGACCAATCAGCGAAGTGGCGCAGCTTGGCAGGAAATATGAATCCTGCGCTGCTGATTGGTCGCCGCACTCAGCGGTGACTAATCTGCAGCGCGGGATTCAAAATCCCTGCCAAGCCGTGCTCCGCTTCGCTGATTGGTAGATGCCAGCCGTGGCGACCAATCAGCGCACTTGGCGCGTGTTTTAAAACACGCTTCGCTGATTGGTCACAGCGACCAATAAGCGAAGCGGCACGGCTTGGAGGGAAATATGAATCCCACTCCGCTGATTGCTCTCAGCAGCGACCAATCAGCGGCGCAGGACTCAAAACCCCTGCCAAGCCGTGCTCCGCTTCGCTGATTTGTCGAGGCGCGGGATTCATATTTTCCGCCAAGCCACACCGCTCCGCTGATTGGTCACCGATAGCCGCGGCGACCAATCAGCAAAGCGTGTTTTAAAACACGCGCCAAGTGCGCTGATTGGTCACTACGAGCCTCGGCGACCATTCAGAGAAGCGGAGCACAGCTTGGCAGGGGTTTTAATACCCGCGCCGCTGATTGGTCGCTGCTGAGAGCAGCGACCAATCAGCGTCACAGGATTCATATTTCCCGCCTAGCCATGCTGCTTCGCTATTTGGTCGCTGCCGGCCACAACGACAAATCAGCGAAGCGTGTTTTAACACACGCACCAAGTGCGCTGATTGGTCGCCGCGGCTGGCAGCGACCAATTAGCGAAGCGGAGCACGGCTTGGCTGGGGTCTTGAATCCCACCAAGCCGCGACGCTTCGCTGATTGGTTGCTGCTGGCCGCAGCGACCAATCAGCGAAGCGTGTTTTAAAACACGTGCCAAGTGCGCTGATTGGTCACCACGGCTGATGACGACCAATAAGCGCGGACGCGCGATTTTCTGGACAGATAGACACGATTAGGCAATTATATAGTAGATGAGTATTTTGATCACATGATACTTTTTATACATGTTGTCCTACTGCAAGCTGTATAGGATTGAGAGCCAACTACCAATTAAGTAAATCAGGTGATGTGCATCTCTGTAATTAGGAGGGGTGTGGTCTAATGACATCAACACCCTGTATAAGGGGTGCTTAATTATTAGGCAACTTCCTTTACTATGACAAAATGGGTCAGAAGAGAGATTTGGCGGGCTCTGAAAAGTCCAAAATTGTGAGATGTCTTGCAGAAGGATGCAGCAGTCTTGAAATTGCCAAACGTTTGAAGCGTGATCACCAAACAATCAAGCGTTTCATGGCAAATAGCCAACAGGGTCGCAAGAAGCGTGTTAGGCAAAATAGGCACAAAATAACTGCCTATGAATTGCGGAAAATCAAGTGCGACACTGCCAAGATGTCATTTGCCACCAGTTTTGCAATATTTCAGAGCTGCAACGTTACTGAAGTATCAAAAAGCACAAGGTGTGCTATACTCAGGGACATGGCCAAGGTAAGAAAGGCTGAAAAACAACCATCTTTGAACAAGAAACATAAGATAAAATGTCAAGACTGGGCCAAAGATTGTATCTTCGGAATGATTTTTCAAAGGTTTTATGGACTGATGAAATGAGAGTGACTCTTGATGGGCCAGATGGATGGGCCAGAGGCTGGATCAGTAAAGGGCAGAGAGCTCCACTCTGACTCAGATGCCAGCAAGGTGGAGGTGATGTACTGGTATGAGCTGGTATCATCAAAGATGAACTTGTGGGACCTTTTTGGGTTGAGGATGGAGTGAAGCTCAACTCCTGGACCTACTGTCAGTTTCTTGAAGACAACTTCTTCAAGCAGTGGTACAGGAAGAAGTCGGTATCGTTCAAGAAAAACATGATTTTCATGCAGGACAATGCTCCATCACATGCATCCAACTACTCCACAGCATGGCTGGCCAGTAAAGGTCTAAAAGAAGAAAAATTAATGACATGGCCCCCTTGTTCATATGATCTGAACCCCATAGAGAACCTGTGGTCCCTCATAAAATGTGAGATCTACAGAGAGGGAAAACAGTACACCTCTCGGAACAGTGTCTGGGAAGCTGTGGTGGCTGCTGCACGCAATGTTGATCGTAAACAGATCAAGCAACTGACAGAATGTATGGATGGAAGGCTGTTGAGTGTCATCATAAAGAAAGGTGGCTATATCAGTCACTATTTTGTTTTGGGTTTTGTTTTTGCATGTCAGAAATGTTTATTTCTAAATTTTGTGCAGTTATATTGGTTTACCTGGTGAAAATAAACAAATGAGATGGGAATATATTTGGTTTTTATTAAGTTGCCTAATAATTCTGCACAGTAACAGTTACCTGCACAAACAGATATCCTCCTAAGATAGCCAAATCTATAAAAAAAAATACTCCAACTTTATTAAGCTTTGATATTTGGAGTCTTTTGGGTTGATTGAGAACATAGTTGTTGATGAATAATAAAAATAATCCTCTACAATACAACTTGCCTAATAATTCTGCACACAGTGTATAACCCCTTTACAACTTATGATGTATAGGAACGTCAGCATACCCCACACATGTCAGCTGATCTAATTAGCTGACATATGTAGCTAACAGCACCAATCAGATCAGCGATCCTTTTAGAGCTGTTAACCATTTGTATCACTCTGTCAATCACTGACAGCGCTATCCAAAGCACCGTGGAGGAGATTGCGTTGTTCTCAGCTGGCATCGGCGACCCCGTGACTTAATCGGGGTCTCAATGCATTGTAATGACAGCCGAGGGGTCTTGTGAGGTCCCCGGATGTTGTCATGAATCACTTCCTGTGAATGCCTGGTGAGCGCCTGCATCCACAGTAAGTGATCATTTCCTATGTTTACAGCCATACATCAGCATGGCTGTGGACAGGAGAAGCGATCAGACTATGGCATGTGAAGTCGCCCTAAGGAGCAGTGTAAAATAAAGTAAAAGTAAAAAAAAGTTTTCAAATATATGAAGAAAAAAAGAAAAGTTCAAATTATTCCCCTTTTGCAACATTGAAAATAAAACCATTAGAAAAGCAAATATTTGGTATTGCCCTGTTCAGAAATGCTCAATCTATCAAAATATTAAATCAATTAATCAGATCTGTAAACTGCGTAACCAAAAAAAAGTCAAAAGGCCAAAATGATGTCTTTTGGGTCGCAGCAGTGCAATGAAATTCAATAACACGTGATCAAAACTGCGCATCTACCCAAAAATAGCATCACTAGAAACATCAGCTCAAGCCACAAAACCCTCAAAAATGAGAGCACTATGGGGGCCAGAAAATGGTGCCAAATGTGCAATTCTTTTTCCTGTTTTCCAGTACACTATATGGAAAAATAAATGATGTAATTTAAAGCACAACTCGTCCCGCAAAAAACAAGCCCCCATATGGTCATGTTGACGGAAAAATAAAAAAGTTATGGCTCTGAAGGTACCGTTACATGGTACAACTTATCAGCGATGTTGTTTGCGATCTTGGGAGCGCACTCATTTTGTGGACACCTGTGCAACATCGCTGGTGAGCTGTCACACGTCCAAATATCATGGACAACTCACCAATGATGTTGTGAGCAGGGATGATTCGCAAACACAGTGAACGATCCCTGCTCATTGCTGCGAATGGGCGAAATCGGTCGTGTCATAGCTATTGCGGTGTCACACCGAATGATGCTGCAGGTTGGTAAAGTTGAAGTTGACAAATTTTCCTGCATGCAGGAAAACCTGTCAACTCTGACTTGGACAACTATCGATGTTGAATCGTGCGTTTACACGCAACGATGCAACAACAATGTTGTTTCAACATTGTTCCTGACGTCACTTTTGAACGATGTCGGAACGATGTTGAAACATGTAACGGGGCCTTTAGAAGAAGAGGAGGAAAAATGGAAAACGGATAACATAAAATCGACAGGTGCTGAAGGGGTTAATAAGAATAATTGGCTTCCATGTCCATTTCCACTGTGTCTCATCCTGACTTGATAATGGCAATGTCCACATGTGTCTTGCACAAAGGTACAGTTGTGTTCAAAGGTTTACATATACCGACAGATTTTTTGCTTTCTTGGCCTTTTTTTCAGAGAATATGAATGATAAAAAAAAAACTTTTTTCCACTCATGGTTAGGCCGGCTTCACACCACGGATTTTTGCTGTCAGGCTGTGTCCGGTGTTTTGCTGGATGCACTGGACACAGCCTGACAGCTCCGGATAGAGCAGAACCGAAGGGCAAATACGCCCTCAGGTACTGTTTTCTGCCGGAATAGGCAGTGTGCAGCTGCTGGAGCTGTCCCTTGCTGCATGTGGAGCTGTCCCTTACTTTTACGGGGAGGTAGCCTCAGTTCTGAAATCTCAACTGGGAGCTCTCCACGGTGCTGAAGTTCTGTGCTGACCGGCGCTGAACTTCAGTACCCGGCGTCTGGGAGCCGGATCCGATTTTCTGTCAGATCCAGCAAGATCGACGCCATAGACTCCCATTTTAGGGGGCGCCAGATCGCACTGGATCCGGAGGATCGATTTGGTCCAATTTTTGCCCTGGACACAAAATGCTGCAAGCTGCGATTTTGTGTCCAGGGCAAAGAAAAACGAAATGTGCCTGATCTTCCCGGACAGCACAAAACGGATGGCAAATAGCTGCTATTGCCCCATCCAGCCCCATAGTGATACTATGGGGCCAAAATTGGATCCAGGGCTGTCGGTTCACACCATACCGGTTCATACCCGGATCGCAAAAACTGGTGTGAAGTAGCCTTAAGGTACCTTTACACGCGGCAACTTTTCTAGAATTTCACTGGCAACTTACTGGTTGCAGTGAATAATGGAGACATTGTCCTATTTGTACACAGCAACAAGATAGAACAATGTGTCCATGATTTCACTGCAACAGTAAGTTGCCAGTGAAATTCCTAGAAAAGTTGCCGCGTGTAAAGGTACCTTTAGTGTTTCAGTAAAGCCATTTATTGTTAAATTACTGTGTTTTCTCTTTTTAAATCATAATGACAACCAAAAACATCCAAATTAACCTGATCAAAAGTTCACATACTCTGGTGATTTTGGCCTGACAACATGCACAGAAGTTGACACAACTTTGTTTGAATGGCTAATAAAGGTAACATCCTTACCTGCATCCTGTTTGCTTGTAATCAGGTGGGGCATAAAAAATGAGAGCATTTCTGGGATCCAGACAGACTCTTGCATCTTTTATCCAGCCACTGATGTTTCTGAATTGTAAGTCATGTGGAAGCAAAAGAATTATCAACGATCTACAGGAAAAGGTAGTTGAACTGTATATAACAGGAAAGAGATATAAAAAGATATCTAAGTAATTGATAATGCCAGTCAGCAGTGTTCAAACTGTGATTAAGAAATGAAAAATCAGGGGCTCTGTAAAACCAAACCACGATCAGGTAAACCAACAAAAATTTCAGCCACAACTACCAGGAAAATTGCTCAGGATGCTGATAAATACCCACAAAATAACATCAGCTGAAATACAGGACTCACTGAAAACTAGCTGTGTGGCTGTTTCAAGATGCACAATAAGGAGGCACTTGAAGAAAAATGGGCTGCATGGTTGAGTCACCACAAGAAAGCCATTACTGTGTAAATGCCACAAAGTATGTCTCCTACAATATGCCAAACAGCCCAGAGACAAGCCTCCAATCTTCTGGAACAAGGTAATTTGGATTTTTGGCCACAACTATAAATGTTACATTTGGAGAGATGTCAGCAAGGCCTATGATGAAAGGAAACCCTTCCTACTGTGAAGCACGGATGTCTATCGCTGATGATGTGGGGATTTGTGAGTTACAAAGGCACAGGAAACTTGGTCAAAGTTGAAGGATAGATGAATGTAGCAGTTAAAAGCAAATACAGAAGGCAAACTCATCAGCCCAGAAGCTGCACATTGGATGTACTTGGATGTTCCCCAACAATCCAAAACACAAGGCTAACTTGACATGTCATTGGCTACAGCACAACAAAGTGAAGGTTCTGGAGTGGCCATCTCAGTCTCCTGACCTCAAAATCTTTGAACCACTCTGGGGAGAACTGAAGTGCGCAGTTCATGCAAGAAAGCCCAGGAATTTACAGGAACTGGAGGCTTTTTGCCAAGAAGAATGGGCAGCTTTACCATCTGAGAAAATAAAGAGCCTCATCCACAACTACCACAAAAGACTTCAAGCTGTCATTAATGTTAGAGGGGGCACTACACGGTATTAAGAACTAGGGTATGTGAACCTTTGATCAGGGTCATTTGGATGTCGTTGTTTGTCATTATAATTTAAAAAGAGAAAACACAGTAGTTTGAGAATAAATGGCTTCACCCAACCACTAACCATGAGTGGAAAAAGGTTTTTGTGTTATCATTCATATTCTTTGAAAAAAGGCTAAGAAAGCAGAAAAAAATCTGCCGGAGTATGTAAGTTTTTGAGCACAACTGTATGACCTACACCACATAAGCCCACAAACCCAGCCAGGACCATTGTTTTCCTGTAGCGTGTCAGGACACAGCTACCACCCTGCACCATCCACCATCTGCGTAGAGATTGTCATCCAAGTTATACAGTCTTCTGAATGCGTCCCAACAAGAGCAATCTGACCATGAGCCACCATAGGAACCTTGGGCCACAGATGGTAGACCAGACTGCCTTCATTATAGAGTGCCCCTGGTCCATTAGCTCTATAAATTATGCTGACACCATATTGGAATTCTTGCAATTGTCATGTAACTCTTTTACGCCACAAAAGATGCCATGGAGCCCCAATGTAAATTGTAGACTCGCAGAGAAATAATTGTACATTAAGAAAATACTGGTAATGTACTATATAGCAGCGCTTAAGTCTGAGAATGAATAAAAGATTGTGAAAGATGACACGTTGGATAATTAGGATACTAAAAGGAAAGGGTCATGTTACATAATATTCCCTAACCTAGACATCACTGAACACTGAACTACAGGTCATTTTTATGGTGATCAAACAAGTCATTAATGATTGATGGTTGTGCAGTTAATAATTATGTCACTCAAAGAATCCATTAGGTTATCTGTCCAGATATAAGCACCCTCAGGACAAGCAATTGTACTTATCACTCCTCTCACTTCCATTTGCCAGCCTCCACTTGAACATCAATACTCACCATGGCTTTCAACGGAACCTGGAATGTCTATGCTCAGGAGAACTATGACGGTTTCCTGAGAGCTGTAGGTAAGAAAAGCAAAGTGAACTTTACATGTGTGTGTCTATAGCCTTGTAATTCATATTTTTGTATTTTATTTTTGCCCATAACATATTTTCTGCTCTCCAGGGCTGCCAGAAGATGTCATCAAAGTAGCAAAGGATATCAACCCAGTAATTGAAATCCAGCAAAATGGAAATGACTTTGTTGTTACCTCAAAAACCCCAAAGCAATCTAATAGCAATTCATTTACTGTTGGAAAGGAATCAGAAATCACTGCCATTGGTGGAAAGAAAATTAAGGTAAAGAAGAAATGTTTTATCTAAACATCTCATTAATTTATGAATAGAGATATTGAGAATGTGTATGGATAGGTCATGTAAGGCCTTGTTCACATCACATTATGGATATATTCTTGGCATAAATACTGGGAAACGCTCCTGATGTACATGCCAAGTGTAACCATAAGGATCCATTTACATGACGGATAACAAAAAGGCTATCCTTTATTTTTAGACAATGCTATTCCAAAAGAAGTTATAAAGTAACACGTATGCTTATATTGAGGTAATACTTTGCAGACTTCCATTTGAGCTATACGTCAGGAGCTTTTCCCGGTGCATAGATCAAATGAGGGCTGGAAGTACATTGTCATCTTAAGGGCAGAGACACGCTATGCGAGCTGCATACAAGTATCTTGCATGCATCTCGCATGAGTCACCCAACCCGGCTGATGGCTTTCTGAACGGGAGAATGGAGATGATTGTGCTTCTATGGAGCTCCACTCTCCCATTTAGAGAGCCAGCGGATGGCCTGGGTGACTCATGCAAGACACTCACATGCAGCTCGCATAGTATGTCTCTGGCCTTATACTGTATATGTCAGGCTAGGTCCACACTATTTTTGTGCCATGTAGAGCACATACACAGTCAGGAGGCATGTGCCTAACAGTGTGCACAGTCATGATGGATGCTGATGCATCTGTCCACTATGAGTAACCACTGTGAAAAAATGTACAGCTCATGGCATACATTTCTATTCAGTAGCCCTCTGTATAGGAAAGATCAGTCTGCTGTACTTACATATGCAGTTAAACAGTATACAAATGCACACCAGCCAGAAAGTGCCTGAAAGAACACACATTCAGCCTCCACTTGATGAAAAGTAGCCTATGGTGCCTAAAAGTATATGTCAGAAGCAGCTTCCAAGGTAGGTGCACAAATGCAGTGAGGACCTATTGTTGAAGAGGTTTTCCAAGGCTGGAATATTGACGGAATATGTGTAGCCTATCCTGGTACAGCAGTTTGTAGGAGCTCAGTTCCATTCTTTAAATGTGACTAAACGCCACTACTGGGCACAGCTATATAAAAATCACTGAAAAGGAAACAAGTGCATAGGGTCTTATGGTTTAAAGATAAAATGGCTCTGAAGCCGTGATGATCACTGCTCACCTTATTGGGTTGTGTAGCACACAACCAGCATCAGGAGCATGTAATGGTGCTGCAGGACCCACACCTCCACATACAACGTGGTATATAATCCAAGGATTCTGAAGGGACAAAGTGTTGCCAGTCCGCACTGTCACAGAAGACACGTAGCCAGTGGTACAATTTATTGGATCTATCAGACCGTTTCAGAGCCTGCTATGCTCCTTCCTATACATCCCTGATGAAGGCGCGTAGCAGGCTCTGAAACGCGTCGGATAGATCCAATAAGCCAGCAGTAAATTGTACCACTGGCTACGTGTCTTCCGTGACAGTTCAGACCGGCAACACTTTGTCCCTTCAGAATCCTTGGACAGTAAAAAATATGGTTCTTTGCCTCATAAACAATAGAGTAGTTATGAAGCATGATGATCAAAGGTGGCCCCATCCTTTAGTTGAACTGTACAGGGATGGGGTGAGACTTAACCTGATCATAGATAAGAATTTTGTTTTCTTGTGACACAAAACTGCACACAATGATTGAGGGCCTTGTTGTTCTTCTCTATAAATGGTGAACTCAATGGATGTGTTTTTTTCAACCTACCCAATTATGCATTAGAAATACTGAAAGCATTGTGGTGGTGTATACATAACTGCATCTCAAACGTCTTAGGGCCGCTTCACACTGCAGCATGATCCGGTCCAGTTCTGTCCGGGAGGACCCAGACAGCTGCGGACCGGATCAGCACACAGGACTGGGGGGCTATTATGCCATCCGGTCCTGTGTGCATCGCACGCAGTTCCCTCTGCTGATAAGTCAGGACAGCGGGCGTCGTGGTCCTGACCTGTCAGCAGCTGCAGCTGCGTGCGATGCACACAGGACCGGAGGGCATAATAGCCCCCCAGTCCTGTGTGCTGATCCGGTCCGCAGCTGTCTGGGTCCTCCCGGACAGAACCGGACCAGATCACGCCGCAGTGTGAAGCGGCCCTTACTTCTGTAAAGGTACCTTTACTTTCGGCAACTTTTCTAGGAATTTCACTGGCAACTTACTGGTTGCAGTGAAATCATGGAGACATTGTTCCATTGTACACAGCAACAAGATAGAACAATGTGTCCATGATTTCACTACAACCAGTAAGTTGCCAGTGAAATTCTTAGAAAAGTTGCCGCGTGTAAAGCTACCCTAATGGTACTCAGGTGCTCTAACCTTACCTATGTGAAAAGTAGATCTTAAATAAAGAATGTGTTTTTTTTCTTTTTTTAGGTTACTGTTAATCTAGAAGGAGGAAAACTTATCTGCAAGAGCGACACATTTACTCATATACAGGAAATCAAAGGAGATGAAATGGTGGAGGTATGTTTCCTGTAGATTATGCAGAATATAACAGACCATTGGGAATGTACAAATCGGACAAGGGCAATCCGATAAAACAAGGATTGCACTTGGACCAATGTCATTCAATGAGGCATTTTTTTCTAAGCTGTATTTGGTATTAGGAAAAAAATCGCAGCATGCTGCAAATTGCCTCCGAAGTTGGTATTGTGTGAGGATAAAATCGTATGCAATACAAACTATTTGTATTGCATCTGATTTTCATGGATACATTACTATTCTGTAAGCTAGGAAACTGTAAATGGTCCTGTAAAAGCTTAATAGCTGCTGAGTCAAAATAGATTATAAACAGACATCACAGTGATGACAGGGGAGAAAAAAAATCATCCACTTTTCTAGATGAGAGTTTGACCAATCATTTATATTTATACGCTTGTGCAACCCCAGCCTTATGTACAGACTGGCCGCAGGTCTCCTAAACAGAACTTAGCAGATTCATAGGCATATATGAGATTGTGGGCTTTAAATCAGTGGATGTGAGCAACTAGCTTGGGACAAATTGTTATATTGATACACAAAAGTTATGACATATATAATAAGCAGAGCTTTCTGTGTTCTCAATGCATTCCCAGTGTAAATTATGTGATTTAAGTGGGTTATCCATTTCTTGGACAACCCCTTCTCAATCAATATGCTGGCCTCCAGTAAAATATTAATACCTGTTCTCACCACCGTTGGCTGCACTGTTATGGTGGGTTTACACACACCAATTTATCTGTTCAATATCTGAACAGATCTCTGGTTGCAGTGAAATCATGGACACATTGTATCATTTGTACACAGCCACAAAATGGAACTATGTGTCCATGATTTCACTGCAACCAGAGATTGGTTCAGAGATTGAACAGATAAATTGGTGTGTGTAAACCCACCATAACAGCAGTGTTGGCACTGGTTCTCCCAGGGTTCACATGACATTGTTAAGTCATGCTATCCCTGCAGCCAATCAGCACTTTTGTGTTCCCTACTTCGAACATAACAAACATCTGGAGGAAGAGAGAGCAGCCACAGCTCTCACTTCTTCCAGATGTGTGGACTTGTCCGGAGGAGGGGAGAGTGAAGCCACTGCTGATTGGCCGCTGATTGACCCAGCTGGAATAGCACCAGCATCGGCGTTGAGAATAGTTGTTATAATTTTACAGGGAGCAAACATAAGGATTGAGAAAGGATTGTGCAAGTAGTGGACATCCCTTTTAATAGGCAGTCGATTATTTCATAGAAGCAGGTTATTTCAGGCTTTGTTCACACCTGCATCAGAGAGTCTCTCAAAGGTTCCATTATTTTTGCTGAATTAGAAAGGGCAGCACTATTTTTCCTGTTAAAATCTCAGAAAATGTAACAAAAACTCAACAGACATTAATATAGTCAGTGAGGTGTGCTGAATTTAGGACATTATGGGAAAGATCCATTTTGTGAAATAGAATTGTTTCATTAATGTAATGGAACGGAAGGAAAGAACATTAGGACATAAGGCTAAAATGTGATTATTTTAATATACTCATTAAATAATTATTTTTTTATTTTCTTGCAGACAATCTCGGTTGGCTCAGCAACACTAGTCAGGAAAAGTAAGAGGGCTTGAGACAAGATCCTGGCATAGTGTTTTTTACCAAACCAAAATAAATGTTGTCCATAATAAAGTAACGACTGAGCTTGAAATCTATGTTTTAATCTAAACTACTAAATGAGAGAGAGAGAGCGAGAGAGAGAGTGAGAGAGAGAGAACAAGAGAGAGACGCCAGCAACTTTCATAGCTGGGGGCAAATGTGAAAGCAAACACACACAACAATGACAGCAATTGCTGATATTAAAAACATCCCTTTAAGGGACAATCATATTCATTGAGTACTATGGACCTGATTCAGTTTCTTGTGCAAGTCTTAAGGCCCCGTTACACATAGCAATGTTCCAGTGATCCCACCCACAATCCGACGTTGCCGGGATCGCTGGAACATCGCTATGTGATCGCTGGTGAGCAGTGACACTGAACGATCAACTTACCGATGCTGCGTCCCCTGACGATCACTCACTGTCCCGGGCGCAGCATAGGAATTGTTGTTCGTTGGGCCTGTCACACATGCCAATGCATGCTGGGCAGCTGGAGACCAATGATGGAAAAATGGTCCCGGCCATTCTGCAGCGATCAGCGATCAGTGAGCTCATCGCTGGTCGTTGCTACATGTCACTCACAGTGACGTCGCTAGCAAGGTCCCTGCAACGTCACAAAACCTGTGATGTTGCGGTGACATCATTAATGATATCGCTAGGTGTAACGGGGTCTTTAATGACGGATGTGCAGGATTAAGATGTGCTGAATCCAGTAAATGAAATCAGGACGTCATATCAATGGCGTGTGCCTCCATGTTCCTCTCCAAAACTATTACTCTAGTCAGCCACAGCTCGGTGTATAGTGAGCAGCGGCTGTAACCCCGCCGGCAACATTGCATCAGTGTCTAATAGATCAATTCACAAGCATAGGTGACCTATGGCTTGTCTAAAACTGTACTGCCAACTGAAATAACACTCTCCTTGTCTAATGTAAAATTGAACACAAGTCACAGGTGTATTGTATTTTTTATCCAATAATTTAAATTTTTTTCTGGCAGTGTTAAGGACTTTTTTTTTGAAGTTTACAAACATTAATCCCTTCCCAACACTTAAAATATACCGTATTTTTCGGATTATTAGAGCCACTTTTCCCCCCCAATATGGGGGGAAAACAGGTGCATTTTATAATCCAAGTCTTGTGTTATCTTTTTTTTTAAACCGAGGGTATATATGTCCCTCATCATTGTACATGGCTTCCCCGTCCTGAGCCTAATATGGCTTACTGAGGGGGATTGCGGTGGTGAAGCAGAGGTGCAGGAGGCAGGTTTGCAGGGTCCATGGAGGATGGGGTTACGGCAGCGGGCCACTGCCACCCCCCTCAGTAAGCCATGGGGGGGGTTCAGGATGGGGAGGCCATGTACAATGATGAGGACATATATACCAGGATGGGGGGGTCATGTACAATGATGAGGGACATATATACCAGGATGGGGGGCCATGTACAATGATGAGGACATACATACCAGGATGAGGTGGCCATGTACAATGATAAGGGACATATTACCAGGAGGAGGGGGGGCCATGTATAAGGATCGGGGACATATACACCAGGATGAAGGACCTACAAGTGCATCTCATTGAATTAGAATATCATCAAAATGTTATTTATTTCAGTAATTCAATACATAAAATGAAACACCCTATATTATATAGAAACGTTAACAAACAGAGTGATATTTTTAAAGTGTTTATTTCTGCTAATGTTAATGATTATAAATCCAAATGGACAGTGCTTTTGCAATCCGTGCAAACTGTATGATAAAAAGGACCACAAGAGATCAAAGGAAAATGGTGCTTTATTCTATGCATTTCAGAGCATATTGAATAAAGCACCATTTCTATTTGATCCCTTGTGGTCCTTTTCATCATACAGTTTGCACGGATTGCAAAAGCACTGTCCATTTGAATTTGTTACTGACCACCATCGTGTTACGTGGAGTGTGGATCCTGCGTACCATATACTGTACATATACTGGTTGTGGTCTCACAACCAATCCATTGGAGCAGTGACATTTGTCACTTTTTGTATAATGTTAAAAAGGATAAGACCCTATTGCACTTTTCTTTCCTCATTTTTAGTTAAAAGTTAATAATTATGACTTACCGCCAATGAAAACCCAAAATGCAGTATCCCAGAAAATTAAATAATTAACACAAAACACCAGAAAAACGCTTACTAAGCATTTAAAATGGTCCCTTAGTCTGGTTCAGTAGCCTACACAATCATGGGGAAAACTGCTGACTTGACTGATGTCCAGAAGGCAGTCAAGACACACTCCACAAGGAGGGTAAGCCACAAGAGGTCATTGCTAAAGAAGCTGACTGTTCAGAGTGTTGTATCCAAGCATACTAATGGAAAGTTGAGTGGAAAGAAAATGTGTGGTAGACAAGGGTGCAAAAGCAACTAGGATAACCACAGCCTTGAAAGTATTGTTAAGAAAAGGCCATTCAAAAATTTGGGGGAGATTCACAAGGAGTGGACAGCAGCCCTCCATGCAGTATAATGAACCTACATTCAGCATAATGGCCCCGCCGGGCTCCTCTGAGAGCAGAGCACATACTATAGCTATTGCTATAGTATGTGTGCTGTCCGAGGTCCTGAAGCCTTATACAGTAAGGCAGCAGCGCTGCCCATAGATCTACTGTAAATGGCTTCAGAACCTCGGACAGCACACATACTATAGCAATAGCTATAGTACGCGTGCTGCTCTCAGAGGAGCCCGGCGCTTTCATTGATAAAACTGTACAGCAGCTGACAGGAGTCAGCTGCTGTACATAAGTGATTCACGCATTATATGCCCACCTGAGTGGGTGAAAGGTCTTTAGGGGGAGTGGGCACCCCCTAGAGACATTATAGAAACATTTATTAATAAAATTAATAGTTTACACAAACACAGAACAGTTTGCTCATCCCTGCGGCAGCAGGGATGAGCAAACTATCCGGTAACCGGATTGCTCAGGATTACACATCCTGAGCAATCCGGTCACCGGATTGCGGCTTCAGCAATCCGGTTCCCGGATTGCTGGTTGTGTGAAGCCAATTGTGTTCACCGCATCCGGATCTGGATGCGGTGAACGCAATCCTATATTTAAGTGTGACCCTAGCCTAAGTTCTGGACTGGACCAAAGAAATGCAGTAGACGTGGTGTATATGGACTTTTCAAAAGCTTTTGATATGGGGCCACACAAAAGGTTGATACATAAAATGAGAGCAATGGGGATAGGGGAAAATATTTCTAAGTGGGTTAAGAACTGGCTCAGTGATAGGAAATAAAGGGTGGTTATTAATGGAACACACTCATAATGGGTCACAGTTAACAGTGGGGTACCACAGGGGTCAGTGTTGGGCCCGCTTCTTTTTAACATATTTATTAATGATCTTGTAGGGGGCATACAGAGTTGAATCTCAATATTTGCAGATGACACTAAACTCTGCAGGGTAATCAACACAGAGGAGAACAATTTTATATTACCAGGAGGATTTATGTAAAGTAGAAGCTTGGGTTGATAAATGGCAAATGAGCTTTAATGGGGATAAATGTAATGTCATGCACTTGGGCAGAGGAAATAAAATGTATAATTATGTGCCTAATTGTAAAACACTGGGCAAAGCTATCACTGAAAAAGACCTGGGTGTATGAGTAGATGATAAACTCACATTTAGTGGCCATTGTACCGAAGGGTACTTCCGTGATGGCCTCCGGACTGGGGTGGTGACGTCAGGCAGTGCAGAGTAGCCTCCAGCCTCTTCCCCCTCCAGCCCCTGGTGCCCCCTCACCTGTGCCCCTCCGCTGGCCCCCTCACAGCCTCATGTGCCCCCTCAGTCCTCTGCCCCCTCCAGCCTGTGCCCCCTCAGTCCTCTGCCCCCTCCAGCCTGTGCCCCCTCCGTCCTCTGCCCACTCCAGCCTGTGCCCCCTCCGTCCTCTGCCCCCTCCAGCCTGTGCCCCCTCAGTACTCTGCCCACTCCAGCCTGTGCCCCCTCCGTCCTCTGCCCCCTCCAGCCTGTGCCCCCTCAGTCCTCTGCCCCCTCCAGCCTGTGCCCCCTCCGTCCTCTGCCCCTCCAGCCTGTGCCCCCTCCAGCCTCTGCCCCCTCCAGCCCCTGGGGCCCCCTCCAGCCTCTGCCCTCTTCCAGCCTGTGCCCCCTCAGTCCTCTGCCTCCTCCAGCCTGTGCCCCCTCCATCCTCTGCCCCCTCCAGCCTGTGCCCCCTTCGTCCTCTGCCCCCTCCAACCTGTGCCCCACATCCAGGCGGTGGGAAGACGCAGGGTCGGTGGTAACTATAGCGAGTGTGTATGTTGTTATGTGTGTGTATGTGTGGTGACCATGGCCACCGCACTCATGCTTAACACTGGCACCACACTCATGCTAACCACTGAGCCACCGCACTCACTGCTAACCACTGAGCCACCGCACTCACTGCTAACCACTGAGCCACCGCACTCACTGCTAACCACTGAGCCACCGCACTCACTGCTACCAATGAGCCACCGCACTCACTGCTAACCACTGAGCCACCGCACTCACTGCTAACCACTGAGCCACCGCACTCACTGCTAACCACTGAGCCACCGCACTCACTGCTAACCACTGAGCCACCGCACTCACTGCTAACCACTGAGCCACCGCACTCACTGCTAACCACTGAGCCACCGCACTCACTGCTAACCCACTGAGCCACCGCACTCACTGCTAACCACTGAGCCACCGCATACTGCTAACCACTGAGCCACCGCACTCACTGCTAACCACTGAGCCACCGCACTCACTGCTAACCACTGAGCCACCGCACTCACTGCTAACCACTGAGCGACCCACTCACTGCTAACCACTAGCCCCCCGCACTCACTGCTAACCACTCAGCCACCAGCACTCACTGCTAACCACTCAGCCACCGCACTCACTGCTAACCACTCAGCCACCCACTCACTGCTAACCACTCAGCCACCGCACTCACTGCTAACCACTCAGCCACCCCACTCACTGCTAACCACTCGCCACCGCACTCACTGCTAACCACTGCGCCACCGCACTCACTGCTAACCACTGAGCCACCGCACTCACTGCTAACCACTGAGCCACCGCACTCACTGCTAACCACTGGCCACCGTATACTCCTGCTACCCACTCAGCCACCGCACTCACTCTAACCATGAGCCACCGTATACTCTGCTACCCACTGAGCCCCGCACTCACTCTACCCAATGAGCCGCCGCACTCATGCTAACCACTGAGCCACCGCACTCACTGCTACCACTGAGCCACCGCACTCACTGCTAACCACTGAGCGACCCACTCACTGCTAACCACTAGCCACCCACTCACTGCTAACCACTACGCTACCGCACTCACTGCTAACCACTAGCCACCGTATACTCTGCTACCCACTGAGCCACCTGTATACACACAATTAATTTCACCGCACTCCCCTAACTATTAGTAAATAAACTATATATAGATTCTAGACAACCCGATTCTTTAGAATCGGGCCGTCATTAGTAATGTATAAATATATGAGGGGACAGTACAGAGACCTTTTTAATGATCTTTTTACTCTTAGGCCTGAGACGGGGACAAGGGGGCATCCTCTACGTTTGGAGGAAGGAAGGTTTAATTATAATCACAGAAGCAGATTCTTTACTGTAAGGCTGGTTTCAGACTTGCACTCCCCGCCGCAGCGTATTGTGGTGGGGAAGTGCAAGCTGAGCGCAGGCACTGTGCGTCCCTATGTTTAACATGGGGATGCAAGTGGCTGCGCTCGGGTGCAGATGGCCATGCGCATCCATTGCCGCAATATGTGATTTGTGCGCATGTGGATGATTGCGCACAAATCACACAGTCTCATCCGCACCAGGAACGCAACATGTCGCTTTCAGGGTGCGGATGAGAGTGTGTGATTTGTGCGCAGGCTTGCACCTGCGTAAAATCATACATTGCTGTGAATAGGGGCACACGGGGTGCGCACGCCAATCTGCATCAGAGTGCAGGCACCTGTGTCCCCATGTTAAACATAAAAAAGGATAAATAGGGAGCGCACATAGGGCGTTATCATCTTAATAAATAGTCCAGTCCCCCCAATCGGTGTGACTCATCTGCGGTGGTTGTGAGAGCCACAACAAACTGAGAGAGCCTGGTAATGGTCGCTGCAGGAGCCCACTGAAGATAAATGATTTCCACGAAGAAAAAGCCCTGATGAAGTGGCAGATTTAAAGCCACGAAACGCGTAGGCAAATAAACCAGAACCTGATTAACCCTTTACTGGACTGGAAGTTTCTTGAGGTCAGCGCGGACTACAGAGCCCAGCTTTTTCTTCGGTGGAAATCATGTTAAACATAGGGACTTGCGGTGCCTACGCTCAGCTTTCGGATCCCCTCCGCAAGACACTGCGGAGGTGTCCGCAAGTCTGAAACCAGCCTAAGAGCAGTGAGACTATGGAACTCTCAGCCTCATGATGTTGTAATGTCACTACTAAAATTTAAGAAGGGCTTGGATTCCTTTCTTGATAAATATAATATTACCGGTTATATATACAAGATTTCTTGATAAGGGGTTGATCCAGGGAACTAGTCTGATTGCCATATGTCGAGTCAGTAAGGAATTTTTTTCCCCCAATGTGGAGCTTAGTGTTTACACATGGGTTTTTTTTTTGCCTTCCTCTGGATCAACATGTTAGACTATGGGTTGAACTAAATGGACTTAGGGTCTTCCTTCAACCTTAAATACAATGTTAGGCTACCTTCACATTTGCGTTCCCCTCCGTAGCGTTCTGCAGAGGGGATCTGCAATGTGACCGCAGCACCGCAAGCCCCTATCTTTATAATGGGAGCGCACGGTGCTGCGTATGACCGTGCGCAGAAATGCAACATGTTGCGTTTGTGGTGCAGACGAGACTGGGTGATTTGTGCGTAGGCATCCGCCTGCGCACAGATCACATATGGCGGTGAGTGAGTGCGCACAGTCATACGCAGCACCGTGCCTTCCATTATAAAGATAGGGGCTTGCGGTGCTGCGGTCACATTGCGGATCCCCTCCGCAGAACTCTGCGGAGGGAACGCAAATGTGAAGGTAGCCTTACTATGTATGTCACTTCTACATGGTAGCTCTAGGGACCAGCCCTACCCGTGGAGGGCGCATCATCTCTTCTGCAACCCGCATCATCCCCAGGGGTCCCGATTGCAGCAGTGGCCACCTCTGGCCACAAACCATGGGTGGACATCAAGATTCACTTCTAAAACTGTTTCTCTACACAACAACACCCCTTTATTGACTCACCCCGGACCAAGGAGCCCGGCCGGGACCCCAAGACATCCCGCAGCCCCAGATGACGATGACGAGGTTCCGGTTCCGAGAACCCCACGATCGCGGTGGGCGAGACACATGTTATTAGTATCACAGCGCCAATATGGACATGGCTATTCCTTTGGTGAGACCTCCACCAGCTTGTTTTCAGAAGATGACTCCTTTAGTAAGTTTTCCACAGTAAGGTATAAGGCCTCTTTCACACATCCCTGCAAAAACATACGTGTGACAGAGGCCATTTTTGGGGGGCCATGTGTCCATGTGTCATGGATTGTGTGATATACTTGTCCTATCATGTGTGCTATCCATGTGACATCCATATAGCACACGGACAGCATGTCTTTGTAAACTTACCTGTCCCCAGCGCTGCTTGTCTCTCTATCTTCCAGGGCCGCTGAAGGCACAGTCAGTGAAAATCATGAGCTTAATGGCGGCCTGGAAGTGAGAGGGACAGACATCTGCACTGGGTACCAGGGCCGTGGAGTCCTCAGTAACCGGGCCTGTCAGTTCTTGGAGGTCACGTGCAGGTGACCTGGCTCGTGCACTGGCCGTGCAGTAATGATACACACACCTGTGGTGTTCAGCCAGAGATGGCCGACGCTGCAGAATAGGACTCCCTGGGGCAGATGGGAATGCAGCCGGGATGGTATCGCTCCTCACAGGTGGAGCGAGGGACCCCAGGGCTTATTGGGACAGTCTATTAAGATGGTGGTGATCTTTGAGGTGGAGTAGGCATCAGGAAGAGTGCGTGGAATAATGGGAGGACACCAGGGTTCAGTTCTTAGAAGTTTACTCACTGTTCAGTTCAGAAGTCCAGCCTAGCGGGACACCGCGTCCTCCGAGTCAGCAGTCGGGTTAACTCACAGGTATCTCGGGTTACCTCCACCGAGACACCCTTTTATAAGCCTTTCCTGGTCGTCTCCCCACGCTGGCTTCTCGCCTCTCCTGCCCTGCATCTTCATACACAGTGTCCCAAGCAGGTGGCTGCTGGCCTTGTCGAGCGATGAGCGCAACGTCCCCTGACCGTAGTTTTAGCCACCGTTTCACAGAATGTGTATGGTTGTGGCCACTGCCCATGCAGGTGCAGCAGCCACAGGTTTCCTACCACAGACTTGAAATGCATCGCTAGATCGGGGCCGGTCACCTCGTGCGACCTAGCTCCACCAGCAATGCCCTCCAGGGTGATTGCTCGTACGGGGTCCTCCGACAGCTTTGTGGCGACCTTCTGTCTGGTCCCACTTCACTGGCGTGAGCATACCCTAGAGCTCCATTCTCCTAGGTCTTTCTCTCAGCAGAACTTCTCCCTCCAACTGATCTAACTCCTCCTCTTCCTCTCTGCTTTTTCCTACCTTCTGTTCCCACCCCCTCTGCCTATTCCTTCCCCTAGCCTGAAGATGGGGTCTTCCCTCTCAATAGGGTCCACCCAAGATCCCCAAGTCTGGAGTTAGGATGGGTGTTGGGTGCAGGTGTGTGTGTCTCAGGTTTGCGTCCCCTCCTTACATTGGAGTGGGATACCGCACCCATGGATTAAGTGCAGTATCTCTGTGGTGACCAGACCGCAGTGGCGCCACATCTCCCCCCCATTAAACACAGCATGTCCTCAGGCTAGAAAGACAAAACAGGTGGTTTAAAGAACATGCAAAATTTTTTACAATGTACATTAACAACAACAATATTTTCTTCCCTTTACAGCAGGTGCTTCGTCTTTAATGTTACATTTCAACATTTGCTGTAAAATACAAAAAAGGTAAAATGCAAACTTCAAACACAATCTTGCAAGGGCACTTAGACGGAGTGTCCCTTTGCGGGTTAAAAGTGTGTATTCAATGGGAACCGTCCCAACCCACCTTCGATTCGTCCCTGGGCGTAGCTACAGGCTCTAATATACGGCCTCATTTGGCTCTTCGGCCATGTCATCGGTTTATATTTAGGCCGAGTTCAGTGCAACTGGTTTGTAAGGTGCTGTTAGGTCCCCTGGCACCGCTCCCCAGCTCACCTCTCCTGGGTCTACATACTCTGCTCCTCTACCGATCGGGCATCCAGCGTCCAGGCGTGCTGTGTCTCGGAGCCATTGCCGGGTCCCCTTCCTGTCTGCTGACCACCAGGCTCACACATCAGCACAGTCATGAATCTAATCAGAGGTGCACTAGGCGCGGCCGCACTCCTCCCCTGTGAATCTAGGGGCCGGCACAGCTCAACCTAACACTCCCCTTGACCAATAGCTGTCCGTCCTCTGGTATATCAGGCCACCTCCACTGCTGGGAGGTGCCTGATTATTGAGTTTGTAAGCTTCTGCTTCTCTCTCTGTTAGTTAGGCCTTCCTTGTGCTCTCCTCTGGTAGAACCCGTTCCAGCTCTCCTGTACCCGGGTTCTGGTGCCTCCTTCCCTGTTTGACCTTACCGTAGTACAGGCTAACCCTACGAGCCGCCCCCCTGGTACTAGCAGCCGTGGTATTTAGACCCCCTGGGCTTGCCCCTGACAATCTCTGTATAGGGGTTGGCTAAACTAGGACCAACTCACCCTGAGGAGTTTGGTACCACGGCCCAGTGGGTCCACTCTAGGACGTCTTCCCCCGGAAGCGTGACAGAATAATCAGGCCATGGAACCCGCTGGTACCAGGTTCTCAGCACAAAAGGAGCAGGCTTTGTCTTCAGGAAAATCAGAATCGTATTATGGCTTTCCTTCCATCTATGGATAACCGGTTAGCCTCCCTTCAGACTTCCGCTCAGCTGGCGAGCCTACAACAGGAGCTGTCCGTGCAATGAGACACGCAGTCTCACATGCTGTCTTATAGGTCTTCGGTGGACGATCATCTGGTCTCCCTGCAGTCTGCAACCACGGACTCGGCTCAAGGCGCAGCCCATGACCAGTCTCCGGGAGGTGCCCCGTACCCTCCGCCTCGCCTTGCAAAACCACCTAGATACAGCAGTGACCCTAAGATGTGCCGTGGCTTCCTTAACCAATGTAATCTACACTTTGAACTGCTGCCACAGCAGTACCCCTCTGATCGGGCCAGAGTGGCCTTTGTGTCCCACCTGAAGGGCGAGGCCTCAGCGTGGGTTAACCCTCTATGGGAGCGTGATGACCCTGATGTCTCTCACTTGTTGACCTTTCTGGAGACATTCCGTAAGGTCTTGATGAACCCGGCTGGGTCGCATCTAATACAGAATCCCTCTTCAACCTCCGTCAAGGGACACTCACCGCTGGGCAGTACGCCATATGCTTCCGCACCCTCTCCTCCGAGTTAAGATGGAATAACGAGGTGCTGACTGGGGCTTTCTGGCGTGGCCTGTCCGGCAGGATAAGGGACAGACTTGCGGATCGGGATATCCCAGTAGAGCTGGAGGACATGATCTCGCTAGCCACTCGCATCGATTTGCGTTTTCAGGAACGCTCCCGTGAATCAGTTAAGGAGAGGAGATCCGTCCGGTGGCTTCCCTCTGAATGCAGTTCGCTCAGTCCACGGACCGTGATGTCTGCTTTCCGCCCCTTTTTTCGAACCTATGCAGGTGGATTGGGTCAGGTTGGTGGAACCATGCCGAGAGGAGTGGCTGGCTCAAGGCCTATGCCTGTACTGTGGGGACACATCCCATCAGCGCCGGTATTCTCCTGAAAAACAAGGAAACCTCCTCCACCTAGGTCACGTAAGGGAGGCCATCCTAGGTGAGAGTGATGCCTCTCAACCCCTCACCCTGCCTGTGCAGGTGATACGTCCGCAGAAACACTTCTCTGAGCTTGCCTACGTGGATTCCGGGGCAGCAGGAAACTTCATTCGGCAAGAGGCGGTGACTTGGCTTGGAATCTCCGTAATACCCCTGGTGACTCCTCGCGTCATTGCGTTGGTGGATGGCAGACCGCTGCAGGAGGTCATCACTTAGGTGACGGAAGAGGTCGAGGTGCAGATCGGGGCTCTACACTGTGAAAGAATTGCCTTCTACGTCCTGCCCGGTCTCTCCCATGCCCTGCTCTTCGGGTATCCCTGGCTGCGGACTCACAAACCTGCCCTGGACTGGCGCTCTGGGGACGTGCTGCGGTGGGGCCCTTTCTGCCAAGAGAGATGCCTGCAGTCCATTCTGCCACCTTGTTCCCCGCAAGCCGGATTCTGTTCTTTTTGGTTTACTGGTGGCCTATTGGCAGTATGCGGACGTCTTCAACAAAACAGAGGCAGAAGTCCTCCCGCCCCATCGGCCGTATGATTGTCCTATAGAACTGGTTCCCGGTGCTACACCACATCCACCCATTGTCCCCAGCTGTCACAAGCTATGTCTGAGTATATCATGGACAATTTGGCTAGGGGATTCATCTGAAAGTCCATGTCCCCTGCCGGAGCCGGGTTTTTCTTTGTGAAGAAGAAGGAGGGCATTCTTCAACCCTGTATAGATTACAGGGGCTTGAATGCGATCACCATCAAGAACAAATACCCACTGCCGCTGATTCCAGAGCTCTTTAACAGGCTCAAAGAGGCTTGCATCTTCATGAAATTGGACCTACGAGAAGCCTACAACTGGTTCGCATACGGGCTGGGGACAAATGGAAGATGGCATTCAACACCAGGGACGGCCATTATGAGTATTTGGTCATGCCATTCGGGTTGTGTAACGCCCCCGCAGTGTTCCAAGAGTTTGTCAATGACATCTTCTGTGATCTGTTATACACGTGTGTGGTGGTTTATTTGGATGACATCCTCATCTTCTCCCCAGATTTATCGTCTCATAGACGGCACGTACAGCAAGTCCTCCTGCGACTGAGAAGGAATCGGTTGTATACCAAGATGGAGAAATGTGTCTTTGAGCAGATCTCTTTGCCCTTTCTTGGATACATCATCTCTGATTCCGGACTACGGATGAACCCCGAGAAGCTCTCCGCCATTCTGAAGTGGCCCTGTCCTGTGGGGACTAAGGCTATCCAACGGTTCCTTGGCTTTGCAAATTATTACAGACAATTCATTCCCCATTTCTCTTCTTTTATCAAACCCATCACAGCTCTCATCTGTAATGGTCACTTTACACGTGGTTATATGGCACCCCATGGGTTAATGTGCCACAATAACATCACATGGGTTCCCTTCCCCACAACACTGCAAAGAAATGTGTTAGAGTGGCACTAGAAGGCGATCCACCAGTCACATGCTATACACCAATAATGAAAGGAGGAAAGAACCAGAAAGCATGTACAAATGACCGGGATCAGAGAAACAGACCAATAATTCAAAAAATTTTGTAAATCTTTATTAACAATAATACAGAGAAATATGAGCAAAAAACACAAACAGAATAAAAACACTTAAAATGTGTGATGGACAACCACCAACACAGCAATGACTATGGCCCCAAATGTCATCAGAATAGCTGTATCATGAGACCCAAACATGGGTTTGAATATTTGATTAGGACCTGCTGGTGACTATAACTTATTCTCACCCTGCTCACAGGTGAATGATTTTTGATGCCTCAGCATTAACTGAACTGACCATTCCAGTCTATGAGTCGCATCTCACTGTTTTGTACATTGGTGCAATATATTCTGATTCAACATTAGCTGACCTGCATTATCTTTCAACTGGGTTTGATGATTGCTATTTATGATTTTCTTGTTTTTTGATCAATGCCACCTATATTGTCCTGGAATCTCTTGTTTTTTTCATTCTTTCATGTCAGCAGGCTTGCCTTCCTGTGAGTCTAGTCACCAGCAGGTCCTAATCAAATATTCAAACCCATGTTTGGGTCTCATGATACAGCTATTCTGATGACATCTGGGGCCATAGTCATTGCTGTGTTGGTGGTTGTCCATCACACATTTTAAGTGTTTTTATTCTGTTTGTGTTTTTTGCTCATATTTCTCTGTATTATTTTTAATAAAGATTTACAAAATTTTTTGAATTATTGGTCTGTTTCTCTGATCCCGGTCATTTGTACATGCTTTCTGGTTCTTCCCTTCCCTTCCCCACAACACACTAACAAACACTAGCACCTCTGGGCCAGGAGGGGGAGCACCACCTGCTCTCTTAAATACTCCAGCTCATGAGGAAGTAGCTCAGTCTGTGCAGCACGAAGCAGTGCTGTGAAGAGCACAGTTAGAGCAGAGTTAGATCAGTGCAGGCCTAGTGAGGGTCTGAGGAACAAGAGAACTACAGACTGAGGAACACGTCTGGGAGCTTGAGAGCAACCGTTACGCGCCCCAGAGAAGCGCACAGAACGGACACCGGATCCGGTACTGTGACTGACACACAGCACGGTGAATCCAGGAGCAGTGTGATTTCTAGATGCCCACAGTACCAGTGCAAAGCAACACGGCGGGGTCAGAACAGCACAGAGGACTCAAGTTGCCTAGCCAAGTGGTACCAGCAGAACACAGAGAGAGAGAGTGAGGAGTCCCAGCAGCTCAGCTAGAAGCAGCAGCTCAGGACACATACAAAGCGCAGCACGAGGAAGCTGATGACCCGGACAGGGTGGGAGGAGAGCCTAGCCCCATTACAGACTCTGTGGACTATAATCTGCAACAACATCCGCAGTAAAGCTTTGGAAAACAGCAAAACTGTGAGTCTGTGTATTGATTGCAACCTTTGCCCTACATCCAGCAGCAGAGAGATCCCACCTGCAGAGCTACAAGCCTGCCAGCTCTGCACACGGGTTAGGCTGATTTCACATTACGGATTTTTCAGATCCGATGCTGTCCGATCAAAATCGGACAGCATCGGATCCGAATTTGGCCCCATGCAGCCCTATGGGCATCGGACCGAATCGGATGTGCACTAAATGCCATCCGATTTGGTCCGATCCGATTCTGTCCGATTTTATTATCGGTGCAAAAATCGGAGCCTGCACCGATTTTTGCACCGATAATAAATCTGACAGAATCGGATCGGACCAAATCGGATGGCATTTAGTGCACATCCGATCTGACCCGATCCCTATAACATGGGGCCCTATGGAGAAGGGTCCGAGGAAACATCTGATGTCTCCTCGGACCCCATTTTACTGTACTGAGCATGCTCAGTACAGTAAAACTGCTCCTAACTGGGAGCACAAGGGTTAAAAAAAAACAAACCTTATGCTCACCTCTCCCCGAGCCCCCGCCATCTCCCGCCATCTTCTTTGAGGCTCCCGGTGGCTTCCGCAGGCTCCCGGTGTCAGCAGAGGTCTTCTTCTGCTGTTCAGGACCTGCGGTGATGTCACAGTCATGTGACCGCGGGTTACCATGGTGAACCCGCGGTCACGTGACTGTGACATCACCGCAGGTCCTGAACAGCAGAGGAAGACCTCTGCTGACACCGGGAGCCTGCGGGAGCCACCGGGAGCCTCAAAGAAGATGGCGGGAGACGGCGGGGGCTCGGGGGGAGGTGAGAATAAACTTTTTTTTTTTTTTTTTACAGACTGGAGGCACCGATTTTATGCCGGAATAAGGTGCCTATTTGGCACCCGATTCCAGGCATCAGAAGGGAGCCGATGCTGTCCGATTTATATCGGACAGCATCGGCTCCCTAAAAATCGTAATGTGAAGGTAGCCTTAGAAGAAGCTGCAGCATCAGGAGAAAAGGAGAATTGCACCTTTTACTACAAAACGTGAGTGTGTGTTATTTAACCCCGTCTCCACTATCCATATCCATTATAGACTATACCATCACTGCCCCGGGGAATACAGTTCTACCCACTGGAACTATACCATCTATGCTGCCACTACATCATCCCCGGAGGTTCTGCAGCAGCGGCGGCCCCCTTACTGGCCGCATATAGTGGGTGGCGTCACGATAGACTATTCTCCCCTGTAAATACACCCTTTTATTTGCCAGGGCCCGGGACACGGTCCGGACCAGGACCACCCGTGACTTCCCCAATAGCAGACACGGTCCGGTACCGAGTACCCTCGTCCCAGTGGGCTCGACAAACCCTGGCGTCACGAACAGGATCTACCGTGCCAGTTAAAACGGGCATCGTGTGCCGTGATTGATGTGAAAACTGATTTTGAACCGCGCCATCTGAACTGTATTTTTGAGATCAGCCATTTTGGAGCTCGCGGCACGCGGGAAAGAAAGGGGGCAGTACCCTGCAGTAGCGTGAACCCAGCCTCCTCCCTTGGTGCTGACTACATCCAGCGGGGAAGAAGATCCCTGGTGCACCCCGGAACCTCCCATAGACATCCGGACGGAAACGGAAGACGGAGGGCGGATATTAACTAAGGGGGCCCAAGATGTCGCAGCCCAATGCACAAGACGGCGACGGAGCACCGGTGGAGCTGCAGCGCCGGACCTAGCGATAGTACCCGGCGGTGCAGCGGCGCAAGGAACAGCACCCATAATGCCGTTCCTGATGCCGTATACTCCAGGGGCAATGTGGCTGCCCCAATACTCCGGTGAGCCTAATACACTAACTGACTTTATGCTAAAGATAAAAGAGTATTATGTGATGTACCCCCTCACTGAAGCCCAGCGTGTAGGAATGATAATGGGACAGTTAACGGGCAATGCACTGGCATGAGGTTGGACACAGATAAAGATACTGTAGAACATCTAGTAGCCAGACTGAAAGCAACGTTTGAATCTGCTGCTGATACCCGGGCGAAGATGAGGTTCTTTTCATGCCACCAGAAACCTAAACAGAGTGCCAGAGACTTTGCCTTGAACCTGCAGGAAGCACTCAGAGCCCTTAAGCTGGCAGAACCTGCTTTAGCCCCAGGAGCTGATAAAATGCTACTTGACCAATTTATAGAGGGCCTCCATTCCCCTTTCCACCAGGACAGTTGAGCATGATACTGCTGCAAAACCCCGACATGACATTTGCTGAGCTGAAAGATAGAGCTATCGTCTGCAGCAGCTGGAAGAGCCCCGGGATCTAACATATGTACTGGACACTGCAGCAACACCTCAGCAACCGGCAGCGCCAGTGACATCTGCTATGTCAGCAACTGCTGCTGAGACTGGAGAACTAATTTCTAATGCAGCCCTCAATCAAAGTTAGATGCCCTGACAGACACCGTGAGCTCCATGGCCAAGTTCATCAAGGAACTGCGAGAGTCAAAGCCTGCACCCAAGATCAAGTTGGCGACCAGCAAAGAGGATGTCCCGTGGATGAGGCCCAGGAGATGCCCAGCAACAAGAGGACGACCCAGCGATCGCTACCAACCGGATGGACAGCCCATTTGCCGCCGTTGCCAGAAACCAGGCCATCTTGCTCGTGAGTGTCCTTTAAACGACGATTCCCTGGGCAGGCGAGCTGCTCCCCAGGAATGAACGCTCAAGGCCCCTCAGCCTGGTTTGACAGATTCGTGGAAGGACAGCTGGTGATCCCTATCGTGCTGAATGGCATTCCCTTTAGTGCCTTGCTGGATACCGGATCCCAGATAACATCAATCCCACATGTTCTATATAAAAGGTACTGGGCTGATTCAGACATTACTAGTGCGCCAGATGACTTTAACTTTGATGTATGGGCTAGTAATGGACAGTTAATACCAAAGGTCGGGTTTAGAGAGATGAATATTCAGGTTGGGAAGGTAGAATTGCAGAACCAGGGTGTTATAATCATAGATGTTAACCGGCGAGAACGTGAACCCGTTATGCTGATAGGAATGAATGTAATTGAGAAATGTTTTCCGAAGTGTTAAGTGTTTTGCAGCAAATCGCCGAGACTGCTGGAACTGGACAACAGAGGCTTCTGCACAAAGAGATCAAAGCCTTGATGTTGAAGTAACAGGTAGAAATCTCCGGAGGTGAGATCGGCAGTGTACGAGTAAGTGATCCAATACCCATTGAGATACCTCCCAAAACTGAAATGTTGGTCTGGTGTAGAGCCGCAATATGCATCAAAGGGCGAGACTATCAGGCCCTGGTAGAACCCGTGTACTCAGACAGCAGACCCACCATACTCACGGCCCGAGGAGTAGTTGACGTACACAGGGGAAGAATTGCCATTACGCCTATTAAACTGCGGAGAAGATGAGGTCACATTACAAAGTATGCTACCATGGCTAAGTTGTACACGTTGATAACAACAACATCACAGCCGTCGAGCCCTTGAACTCGTCAAGTCAGGCGGATGACAATGGCTCAGGAGAGAAGCTGGAGGATTGGTGCAAAAAGCTACATGTAGGTACCAGTTCTACACCTCCCCGTCACAAGCATGGAGTATACCGGGTAGTGAAGGAATATGAGTAGGGATGGCGAATCTACTCGCTAGGACTCGTTAACTGGCGAGTAGTAAGGGACTCACAGGACTCACGGTACTCTGCGAGTTTCCAGCGTTTACCATCGCACGAGTCCAATGCAAATCAATGGCAAACGCTGAAAAAACTAGGATTAGCCATTGTTTGCATCAGACTCGGAAACTGTGCCAGTGATAGCAGGGAAACTCGCAAAGTAAACTGCTGTTACTTTGCGAGCCGAGTCCAGCTGTCTTCTCTGTGCAGCTCCAGGGTCCTAGAGCCCGCCTACTCACAGAGATGATGTAACAGAGCTGAGATTGTTCTCAGTCTGCTCATTCCCTGTGCATAGACATCTATATCTATGCACAGGGATGTAGCAGATGAGGACATCGCGTTTGGACTACGTCGGACGGAAGAGGATTTTTTAATTAAAGATGGAGTCCCTAATGGCTTTTTTTTTTTATTCAAATATAAAAAATTTCTCTGTGTTGTGTTTTTTTAACCCTTTATTGGAGGGTTAAAGTCATATAGTGATAAGGGATTGGCCAAGACCTACAAACGTGAAAGAAGTGAGGCAATTCCTTGGCCTGGTAGGCTATTATAGAAAATTTATCAGAGGATTCACGAATCTAGCAGCTCCCCTACAAGACATCCTGGTAGGACAGTCAAGAAAGTCATCCCGTAATCCTCCGTTCCAGTGGAGTGAAGAGAGAGAAGATTCCTTCAACAAGCTGAAAAGTGCACTGACGGGAGAAGAGATCCTGGCATACCCTGATTACCATCAACCCTTCATTCTATACACGGATGCCAGCAACGTGGGACTGGGAGCAGTATTGTCGCAGAAGCAAGGAGGCAAAGAGAGAGAGTTATTGCCTTTGCAAGTAGGAAGCTCCGGCCTACAGAAAGAAATCCCGAGAACTACAGCTCCTTCAAGTTAGAGCTACTGGCAGTAGTTTGGGCTGTGACTGAACGTTTTAAACATTACTTGGCAGGTGCAGAATTCACCATCTACACGGATAACAACCCGTTGACTCACTTGGATACAGCAAAATTAGGAGCTCTGGAGCAGAGGTGGATAGCCCAGCTATCTAACTACAACTTTGTCATCAAATACAGAGCAGGTTGCAAGAACGGGAACACAGATGCCTTGTCACAGATGCCGCACCTGAAAGATGTGGAAGAGGAACCGGAAGAGTTGGAAGAGATTGAACTACCGGCCTTTCATCGTTCAAAGGAAGAAAAGTATCAACCCGGCATCTACCAGAGAGAGCAGAAAATAAATCTTAACCCGTTAAGACACTATGGATCGGTTGAATCCCAAGATACTGATCCAGTTGCGAAGCTGGTGAAAGAACTGCTTAAGCAACAAGGTGCATACCCTGATCAGAATGCCCCAGCTGAAGCTATACAGCTCTGGAAAGAAAGAGGCAAGTTGTTTCTGTATCAAGGAAAGCTCTGCAGAAGATTCACCAATCCCAAAACACATGAACTGGTCTGGCAGATAATCGTGCCCAAGCAAGACGTCAGAATAGTCTTAGAAAATTACCATGATCATGCAGGTCATTTTGGATAGAAGAAGTTAGAAGTAATTCTGAGAGAAAGATTCTATTGGGTTGGCATGAGAAGGTCAATTGAACGTTGGTGTAGAGTATGTGCCGCATGCAACCTCAGAAGGAAGGATCCACAGAAAGCTCCGCTTCAACCAATAGTAACCAAGCAGCCACTCGAGCTAGTCACATTAGACCACGTCAAGTTGTCACCAAGCCTGTCAGGCTATGTCTATGCCTTAACCATCGTGGACATTACTTACGCTTCTTAGTGGTGGTACCAGTGAAAGATCTGACAGCGAAGACGGCAGCAAAAGCATTCCAGACGCATTTCTGTAGACCGTATGGTTACCCAGAACAAGTCCTTGCAGACCAAGGTCCAGCTTTTGAATCAGAATTATTCAAGGAGTTCTGCAATATGTACGGTTGTAAGAAAACCACTCAACAACGTATCATCCCCAAACAAATGGTTTATGCGAGAAGATGAATCATATTGTAATTGAACCGTTAAAGACCTTACCAGAATCTGAAAGAAACCAGTGGCCAGATAAATTACCTGATTTGGTAGACTTATACAACCATGTTCCCGTGAGTTCTACAAACTGCACTCCAGCCTACCTTATCCGTGCACCTGGTAAATTACCAATTGATCTAGAAATGGAATTGTAAAACCAGATACAGAAGTAGAAGAAGAAACAGATTGGGATACCAAAAGTCAGAAACAGTATCAACAAGTGCAAGAGTGTGTAGAAAGAACCTTACAGCAAGCTAGAGCAAGACAAGAGAAGACCTTTAACAAACATGCTCAAGCAATGCCATTACAAGAAGGTGATCAAGTTCTCAAGAGAAAGAGATGCTCAAACAAACTGGATAATCGTGGGAAACCGTCCCATACACAGTCTTACCATCTCGCCTAGACAATGTTAAAACCTGCTTGATAAGTAAAGACGAAGGAAGAACTTCGGCAGTCGTATCTCGTGATCAGCTAAAATTGTGTCCTGAAACACTGAAGACACCTGAAGTAACAGAACCAGTACAGGTCCAACCTATCCAAGAAAAAGAAGAAGTATTCCATACGGTACTAGGAGATTTCCCTAAAACATGGCCAAATTACCATGGAGCAGTTGTCGTACCCATGATTGCATTCCCTTCAATGGTGGAACCAACACCAGAACCCGTGTTACCAGAAGACATAAGACTTGAAGAACTGGAAGTAAATCTGAAGAGGAAGAACAAATTCCTGGTCCTAGTGAACTTGCCAGTCCTGCAGTCAGATCACCATCTGTCATAGTACCAAGCACAACACGTAGGTACATACCCACTAATACTAGTAGCCCACGTGCAAGCAGTATACCCGTTTTACGCAGATCAGAGCGTAGTACCCAAGGGCAGTTACCAGTTAGGTACAGAGAGTAAAATGTCATTAAATGTGTAATGTAAATATGTTTGTTTAAATGTAAAGTAAATTGAACCTGGTAGACTGTGTCCAAGAGGGTGGAGGAACTGGATTGCCCCCCCCCATGTATATTAAGTTAGGGAAAGAAAGTGCCTGGGGTGGTGTAGCGAATCCAGGCCTCCTAAGCAGAAACGCCCGTGGACAAATGTATATAGTTGTTGCAACGATAAAAAGCCCAGTACCTACAGAGACTATCCTGTATGAACTTTGAACTTTTCTTATTTACTTATGGACCATATATACCACGGACTGGTTGTGGTAAGAACTCTTTTGTGAATATATTTATCAGCCCGGAGGGAATAGACTAAACCCCCGGAAAGACTGCTTTTTGAATTTTTTGGAATCTTTTTCACATTTTAGTGAGTTTTGTACTTTTTACTTTTAAGTCTCTGTCAATATTAATTGTGTTTAATTGTTTGTTACTTGTTTTTCCACAGTCCCAGAGTACTGTATTTAACTAAGGGGGAATGTGGCACCCCATGGGTTAATGTGCCACAATAACATCACATGGGTTCCCTTCCCCACAACACACTAACAAACACTAGCACCTCTGGGCCAGGAGGGGGAGCACCACCTGCTCTCTTAAATACTCCAGCTCATGAGGAAGTAGCTCAGTCTGTGCAGCACGGAGCAGTGCTGTGAAGAGCACAGTTAGAGCAGAGTTAGCTCAGTGCAGGCCTAGTGAGGGTCTGAGGAACAGGAGAACTACAGACTGAGGAACACGTCTGGGAGCTTGAGAGCAACCGTTACTCGACCCAGAGAAGCGCACAGAACGGACACCGGATTCGGTACTGTGACTGACACACAGCACGGTGAATCCAGGAGCAGTGGGGTTTCTAGATGCCCACAGTACCAGTGCAAAGCAACACGGCGGGGTCAGCACAGCACAGAGGACTCAAGTTGCCTAGCCAAGTGGTACCAGCAGAACACAGAGAGAGAGAGTGAGGAGTCCCAGCAGCTCAGCTAGAAGCAGCAGCTCAGGACACACACACAGCGCAGCACGAGGAAGCTGATGACCCGGACAGGGTGGGAGGAGAGCCTAGCCCCATTACAGACTCCGTGGACTATAATCTGCAACAACATCCGCAGTAAGGCTGCTTTCACATAACGATTTTCGGATTTCCGATGCTGTCCGAAAAAAATCGGACAGCATCGGACCGATTTTCGGACCCCATGTATCCCTATGGGGATCGGACCGAATCGGATGTGCACTAAATGCCATCCGATTTGGTCCGATCCGATTCTGTCCGATTTTATTATCGGTGCTAAAATCGGAGCCTGCTCCGATTTTAGCACCGAAAATAAAATCTGACAGATTCGGATCGGACCAAATCGGATGGCATTTAGTGCACATCCGATCTGACCCGATCCCTATAACATGGGGCCCTATGGAGAAGGGTCCGAGGAAACATCTATGTCTCCTCGGACCCCGTTTTACTGTACTGAGCATGCAGTAAAAAACTGCTCCTAACTAGGAGCACAAGTGTTAAAAAAAAAAAATAGGCACCCGATTCCGGCATAAAATCGGCGCCGGGCTGCAAAAAAATTAAAAAAAATAAAGGTTATTCTCACCTCCCCCCGAGCCCCCGCCGTCTTCCGCCATCTTCTGCCATCTTCTGCCATCTTCTTCTAGGCTCCCGGTGGATCCCGCAGGCTGCCGGTGTCAGCAGAGCGCTCCCTCTGCTGTTCAGGACCTGCGGTGATGTCACAGTCACGTGACCGCGGGTTCACCATGGTACACCTCTGCTGACACCGGCAGCCTGCGGGAGCCACCGGGAGCCTAGAAGAAGATGGCAGAAGATGGCGGAAGACGGCATCGGCTCCCTTCAAATCGTAATGTGAAGGTAGCCTAAAGCTTTGGAAAACAGCAAAACTGTGAGTCTGTGTATTGATTGCAACCTTTGCCCTACATCCAGCAGCAGAGAGATCCCACCTGCAGAGCTACAAGCCTGCCAGCTCTGCACACGGATTAGAAGAAGCTGCAGCATCAGGAGAAAAGGAGAATTGCACCTTTTACTACAAAACGTGAGTGTGTGTTCTTTAACCCCGTCTCCACCATCTATACCCCATATAGACTATACCATCACTGCCCCGAGGAATACAGTTCTACCCACTGGAACTATACCATCTATGCTGCCACTACATCATCCCCGGAGGTTCTGCAGCAGCGGCAGCCCCCTTACTGGCCGCATATAGTGGGTGGCGTCACGACAGACTATTCTCCCCTGTAAATACACCCTTTTATTTGCCAGGGCCCGGAACACGGTCCGGACCAGGACCACCCGTGACTTCCCCAATAGCAGACACGGTCCGGTATCAAGTACCCTCGTCACAGTGGGCTCGACAGCTACATTTCTAGCTTATCCACAGGTAACTTACTGACTGCAGTGAAATCATGGAGACATGGTTCTATCTTGTTGCTGTGTACAAATGGAATAATGTCTCCATGATTTCACTGCAGCCAGTAAGTTACCTGTGGATAAGGTAGAAATGTAGCCGCGTGTAAAGTGGCCATAAGGGAGCAAAGTCCTGCAACTGGACCCCGGAGGCCGAAGAAGCCTTCTCCACCTTAAATTGCTTCTTCTCCCAGGCTCCTACCTTGCACCGACCAGAGGTAAACAGACAGTTCATTGTAAAGGTAGATGCCTCCTCCATAGGAGCAGGGGCTGTCCTCTCTCAGAAATCCTCTTTGGGTCAGTTAGTCACCTGCAGGTTTTTCTCCAAAGCATTTACCTGGTCGGAGAGCAACTATTCTATCGGGGATCGTGAATTGCTGGCCATCAAATTGGCATTAGAGGAGTGGCAACACTTCCTCCAGGGTGCCGTTCATCCGTTCATTATCTTCACCGACCATAAGAACCTGGCTTATCTCCAGTCCGCTCAGAGGCTCAACCCCCGGCAGTTCCGGTGGTCCCTGTTCTTTGCTCAATTTTGAGCTGCATTTCTGGCCTGGCAGCAAAAATGTCAACGCTGATGCCCTGTCAAGGTCTTTCCAGCCATCGGATGTGGAGGAGGAGTCCTTCCATATCATTGACCCGACCAAGATAATCACTGTGACTCCCTTACGTGTAGCTGAACTTCCGCCGGGTAAGACCTTCGTGGCACAGGATAAGGAGGGAGACGGTCCTGTCATGGGGACTCTCGTCGAGAATTGCCGGCCATGTCGGAGTTAAAAAGTCCCTCTCTTTGATCTCTCGTCACTATTGGTGGCCTACTATTCACCAAGACATCCACGAATTTGTTGCTTCATGTCCGTCTTGTGCTAGAAATAAGGTGTCAGGTAAGTTGCCGGCTGGACGTCTACTTCCTCTCCCAGTTCCATCGGCTCCTTGGCAACACATAGCCATGGATTTCATTATGGATCTTCCCTACTCCTCCGGCTGTACGGTCATTTGGGTAGTTGTGGATCGCTTCTCTAAAATGGCCCACTCCGTTTCTTTGCCCGGTCTACCAGCCACTCCTAAGTTGGCCAAGATATTCATTGAACACATCTTCCGGCTCCATGGATTTCCTTGTCATATTGTGTCCGAAAGTGGAGTCAAGTTCACTTCCCGGTTCTGGAGGGCGCTGTGCAAGCATATGGACATCACGTTGGACTTCTCCTCTGCCTATCATCCTCAGTCCAACGGGCAGGTGGAGCGCATTAACCAAGTCCTCACCACCTATCTTCGGCACTTCGCCAACGCTTGTCACGATAACTGGACCTGTCTCCTCCCTTGGGCGGAATTTGCTTACAACAATCACTCTAGTGAGTCATAAGCTAAATCTCCTTTTGTCATGGTATTCGGGCAACATCCTCGTTTGCTTCTTTCCTTTCTCCTCAGCATCCGGCAACCCGGTGGCTGATGCATTGTCTGTGGACTTCTCCAAGATCTGGCAGGATGTAGAGACATGCCGATAAGAGACGTCTGGATTCTCCATATTTCCTCCCAGGAGATGAAGTGTGGCTTTCTTCCAGGTATGTCAGGCTGAAGGTGCCATCCTACAAGTTGGGGCAGCGTTAATCGGTCCCTTCGAAGTCCTGGGATGCATCAACGACGTTGCCTACAAGCTGAGGTTGCCTGCCCCGCTTTGCATCCTTAACTCCTTTCATGTCACGTTGTTGAAACCAGTGGTGCTTAATCGCTTCCATCCATCCTCCGGCACTGTGCCACGGCCTTTCATCTCCAAGAATGTCTATGAAGTCAGGGACATCCTTGCCATGAAGAAAAGTAGAGGCAAATCCTAATTGACTGGGTTGGCTTCGGTCCTGAGGAGAGGACCTGGGAGCCGCGGGAGAACATTGATGCGCCACACATTCTGGCAAGGTTTTTAGCACACCTTCTGAAGAGGGAGCGAGAGGGAGTGGGTACTGTTAGGTCCCCTGGCACAGCTCCCCTGCTCACCTCTCCTGGGTTTGCATGATCTGCTTCTCTACCGATCAGGCATCCGGCGTCCAGGCGTGCTGTGTCTCGGAGCCATCGTCGGGTCCCCTTCCTGTCTGCTGACCACCGGGGTCACACATCAGCACAGCCATGAATCTAATCAGTGGTGCACTAGACGCGGCCGTGCTTCTCCCATGTTAATCTAGGGGCCGGCACGGCTCAACCTGACACTCCCCTTGACCAATAGCTGTCCGTTCTCTGGTATATCAGGCCACATCTACTGCTGGGAGGTGCCTGATTATTGAGTTTGTAAGCTTCTGCTTCTCTGGCTGTTAGTCAGGCCTTCCTTGTGCTCTCCTCTGGTAGAACCCGTTCCAGCTCTCCTGTACTTGGGCTCTGGTGACTCTTTCCCTGTATGGCCTTACCGTAGTATAGGTTAACCCTACGAGCCACCCTCTGGCACTAGCAGCTGTGGTATTTAGACCCCCTGGGCTTGCCACTGACAATCCCTGTATAGGAGTTGGCTAAAGTAGGACCAGCTCACCCAGGGGAGTTCGGTACCATGCCCAGTGGGTCCACTCTAGTATGCCTTCCAGCGGAAGCATGACAGGTGCAGTGGCTCCCGTACTGAACCCTACCTTGCTGGTCCGGAAACCAACCAAAGGCACTTCGTGAAGTGCAACTATTTGCAACAAATGTTCTGATCGTGTCATCATCCATAAACAAATTGTCCTTTGTTATCATATTTCACACTTATATACACACAGGGCCTGGCCAGCTAACTAAAATACTTCCTACATACTACTATATACAGTTCTAGTACCTAGCCAGGTAACTTACTATTTACAGCATGATAACTATGCACAATAATTAAACATATTCAGGTAATGCTATTTACATATATGCAGTGTTCTATTCTCACTTCTGTTGCTTCCAAGGCAACACATTTGCCAACTGACAACCACCTCTATCGGGGAGTACGTGTAAAACCTCCTCCATAGTCACTGGACCAAAGTATACCTCTGGCGCAGCTTCACTAATGAGGAGATTGTTTCTCCACTCCCCAGTTTCTGAAAGTGTCTCTGGGACTGCTGTTTTCCTTGTCCTCCACACACTGGAGTCCAAAGGGGCTGGCAGGCAGCAGGACCTGTGTTTGATCGATCAATACACACTGTTCTGTGCACAGATTTTCCATGGCTGCATCTGCACACGTGGTTTCCTGCTCTCATCTGTGACCATGAGTGATGGATCCTGCTTCCTCCGTGCTCACTAGTGGTGTGTCGTTCCTGAATGAGTCGGCACATAGAGTCGGCTCCCTGCTGTAAACGATAGGAGTCGTCTCTCTGCTGTGAGTGAGCCAAATTTTTTTTCTTTAACCCTCCGACTGCTGGTGACTGGGTACTTGGAGAGCATGATATGCAGTACTAGGTGTGGAATGGTAAGGAATAATTATATTCACTAACATTCAAAAGTTTGGGGTCACCCAGATAATTTAGTGTGTTTTTTTTTTGTTTTTTTTGAACAAATATTTTATTTGATTTTCAGAGTATAATACAAAATAATATTGTTGTACCATGTTAGCCAGAAAAATCGATGTAAATACTTAAGTCCCAAAAAAAGGGTTGAGAAAAGTATTATAGGAGTGATACCTTTATTGGCTAACAAGAAAAATTATATTTGTAAGCTTTCAGAGCTCAAGGCTCCTTCATCAGACAATATCACAAATGAGTTACTGAGACATTTAAATACAAAATACAGTAGGAATAAGGAAACGGAGGTGTGTTAAGGAAATGAAAATGAAGTCTTTGTTAATGATGTAGATGACATGCAATGGTCATTTACACATCAGAAGATCTTCTTGTGGAAGTGTTAGTTGTGTCTAGGTAATGACTCATGAATCCAGGTGTCAAATTAAGTCCTTTTGTTAAGGATTGGAACATTCTTATGAATTTGAATTCCCAGATTTTTCGTTCTCTGTCATTTTTAAAGTGACCTTTCAATATCAGGACTGTTAGGTCGGCCATGCTGTGTCCAGGCTCAGAGAAGTGTATTCCTACAGGCATGTCCAGCTTATGTTTTATTGTATGTCTATGTAAATTCATCCTTGTCTGTAGCTTTTGCATTGTTTCCCCAATATACATTCCTGTAGTGCACTTTGTACATTGTATCATATACACCACATTGGAGGATGTACATGAAAAGAAGTCCATGATCTTATAGTCCTGGTTTGTGTTGGGTATAGGGACTGTATCTGTTGTTGATATGTGGGCACAGGTCTTGCATTTCTTGCTGTTACAGGGAAATGTGCCCGTCTGTGATGGTGATGTGAGGACACTTCTGACAAGGAGATTCCTTAGGTTGGGGGGCTGTTTATAGGAGAGCAGTGGCAGTTCTGGGAATATGACTTTAAGTCTGTGGTCTTTGTGGAATATGGGCTGAAGATCAGCACCAATTCTCCTTAGGATGTTCATATGAGGATTGTATGTGATCACAAGAGGCACCCTGCTGTTGTCCTCCTTCTGTTTGTAATCCAGGAGGCTGCTTCTTGGGACCCTTGCAGCTCTGTGGATCTGTTCATCTATTACCAGTGGATGGTATCCTTGGTTTAGGAATGTTTTCCTCAGTGATAATAGTTGTAGTTCTCTGTCTTCATTGTTTGAACAGATCCGAATGTACCTCAGATTGTCAGCCCTGGGTCCACTTCCAGAGGATACAATATTAGCCACCATGGATGTAGAGTCCCTTTACTCCAACATTCCTCACAAAGATGGGATTGCTGCATGCAAATATTTCCTCCAAAAAAACAATCTAACCATAGAACCAGCACTGCAATTCATCAGGTTTGTACTCCAGCACAACTATTTTTCCTTTGGGGACAATATATACCAACAGTGTATGGGCAGTGCCATGGGAAGCAAAATGTCACCACAGTATGCTAACCTGTTTATGGCTAAACTAGAACATGACTTTTTGGCATCTCGTACTATCAAACCTCTAGCATACTTCCGCTATATTGATGACCTACTAATAATCTGGTCAGGCTCAAAGGATGATCTGCTTACTTTCCACAACAATTTCAACAAGTTTCACCCTACTATCAAGCTCACCCTCAACTTTTCAAAGTCACAAATACATTTTCTGGACACAACCATATACATTAAAGACAATACCATACAAACGTCTATTTACCATAAACCCACAGGACGTCCGGCATACCTGAGATGGAACAGCTTCCATCCAAGACACACAAAAAAATCAATAATCTACAGTCAAGCTCTGAGGTACATTCGGATCTGTTCAAACAATGAAGACAGAGAACTACAACTATTATCACTGAGGAAAACATTCCTAAACCAAGGATACCATCCACTGGTAATAGATGAACAGATCCACAGAGCTGCAAGGGTCCCAGGAAGCAGCCTCCTGGATTACAAACAGAAGGAGGACAACAGCAGGGTGCCTCTTGTGATCACATACAATCCTCATATGAACATCCTAAGGAGAATTGGTGCTGATCTTCAGCCCATATTCCACAAAGACCACAGACTTAAAGTCATATTCCCAGAACTGCCACTGCTCTCCTACAAACAGCCCCCCAATGTAAGGAATCTCCTTGTCAGAAGTGTCCTCACATCACCATCACAGACGGGCACATTCCCCTGTAACAGCAAGAAATGCAAGACCTGTGCCCACATATCAACAACAGATACAGTCCCTATACCCAACACAAACCAGGACTATAAGATCATGGACTTCTTTTCATGTACATCCTCCAATGTGGTGTATATGATACAATGTACAAAGTGCACTACAGGAATGTATATTGGGGAAACAATGCAAAAGCTACAAACAAGGATGAATTTACATAGACATACAATAAAACATAAGCTGGACATGCCTGTAGGAATTCACTTCTCTGAGCCTGGACACAGCATGGCCGACCTAACAGTCCTGATATTGAAAGGTCACTTTAAAAATGACAGAGAACGTAAAATCTGGGAATTCAAATTCATAAGAATGTTCCAATCCTTAACAAAAGGACTTAATTTGACACCTGGATTCATGACTCATTACCTAGACACAACTAACACTTCCACAAGAAGATCTTCTGATGTGTAAATGACCATTGCATGTCATCTACATCATTAACAAAGACTTCATTTTCATTTCCTTAACACACCTCCGTTTCCTTATTCCTACTGTATTTTGTGTTTAAATGTCTCAGTAACTCATTTGTGATATTGTCTGATGAAGGAGCCTTGAGCTCTGAAA
Organism: Allobates femoralis; assembly: GCA_033576535.1. Classification (NCBI taxonomy): domain Eukaryota; kingdom Metazoa; phylum Chordata; class Amphibia; order Anura; family Aromobatidae; genus Allobates; species Allobates femoralis. The sequence continues at coordinate 374,451,585 of JARQOC010000002.1, forward strand.
GCTTACAAATATAATTTTTCTTGTTAGCCAATAAAGGTATCACTCCTATAATACTTTTCTCAACCCTTTTTTTGGGACTTAAGTATTTACATTTATTTGATTTTCCAAACACTTGAACATGGTAATCAGAATTATAAGGATTACAATTGTCGAACCCACACAATCCCAAAACTCCCCACCCATTCCCTTCCCGGCAGAGTTCATCCTCCTGTCTAATTAATGCAGGCCATAACGAGAACACTAGAATGCTCTAACTCCTACAGCCGTCCACAACCCTCGCGCCAATCATCTAATATCATGTTTATTGAGAGACCTCCAGCCTTCCCAGGCTACCATGCAGCTGTTCCATCAGATACCAGGTAGAGTCTCTAAAGGGCCACACCACTGATTTAACGTCCTCATCGGAGAGATAGTTTAGAATAAATCCCTTCCATTTATCAAAAAAAATTTTCGTTAGATCATCTTTGTTGGTTTCTGCCTCTATGCGTTCAGACCTCATTGCCTTCTTAATATCAAGTATTGGAGTCAGGAGAAGGTGGTCTGGCATCCAACCAGCGTCGTAATATGGCGCGCTTAGCTAAAATTGCCACCGTGTGTAGCATACGCTGTTCACTTTTGGTGCCATGCGAGCTGTTAATGTAATGAAACACCCATCCATCCCTACCAAGCTCCTCTGGACCTCCCGCGACCTTCCCTGCCACATCCTCCATAAAGGACCAAAGAGGGCGGATCATTTTGCACTCCCATATACCATGGAAAAGATCAGTACCTGGGGTGTGGCACTTCGGACATGCCTGCATCCTGTCTGTATTTGACTTAGTTTGATAGGCTGTGAACCCATAAATCGCTCTATGCATCAGGCGGAACTGGGAGTCTCGCCACTGTTCGTTAACTACAATTCCTCTGAACATCCTCCATCCGTTCAGTATTTTCTCTCCCAGTGCTTCCTCCTTGAGTCTGGATTCTCACCCTTTGAAGAGCCGTGAGTGCGTAGTCTGTGTTAATTGGGGGCCCAAGTCTTTGTATAGAGTAGAGACACTCGTATTATTTATTCCCCTAGAAAGTAAGTCATCCCATGTATTCGTCACACATTCTGACTGAACATTAACCAATCTATTCATGATATAATGTTCCAGTTGTTTAAACTGGAGCATGTGATGGTCCGGTAGTTCCATAGATTCCAATAATTCCACTCCAGTCAGCCATCTGGATTCTGAGTGGCAAAGGAGGTCATCAGCTTTCTCTATTCCCCCTTCCCTCCAGCGTTGGAAAAGACTATTTTCCCTCCCCAGCGGGAACTCCGGGTGTGCCCACAGGGAAACAAACTTGGACATGCGCCAAGAGAGGCCCTGTTTTTTCCAAACTATCTTCCAGGCTGCTATGGTATCTCTTCTCACTATATAGTGCTTTATCATAGCTGGGAGATTAGATCTCGACGTGTGCAACACCGAGGCCAAGCTCCATGGTTTACAAAGTTCTGATTCCAGCTCCCAGTCTGAGAACTTGTTTGACTTGCCCAACCAGTCCAAGATGTGTCGGACCAAGCACACCAAATTGTAACTCCGTACATCAGGTATGGCTAGGCCCCCCAGCTCTTTTGGCAGCACCAGTGTTTTCAGGCGAATTCTTGGACGTTTGTTTAGCCACAAGAATCTGGTAAAGGCCGTGTTTATTCTGGTTATATCTCTGCTGCGTATCAGCAGAGGCAATACTTGAAGCGGGTATAGGAGCTTAGAGAAGCTCATCATCTTAAGCAGGTGTCCACAGCCCAACAGGGGAAGCGGCAATCCCTCCCATTTACTGATGTCTGATTCCATCTTAGCTAAAAGTGGTTCGTAGTTTAGATTATAGACTAGGTCAGTGGTTCGCGCTAGCTGTACCCCCAAGTATCGAATTGACTTACTAGCCACAGGTATGTCGAGAATTTGAGCAGGCCCTGTAAACCACCCCCCCCCCGACGCCTTCCACGTGTTGTCAAGAAAAGTATCTCACATTTCTCCTTATTTAATTTAAAACCAGGAAAGGAGCCAAACCTCTCAAATCGGGGCAATATAACTGGCAATTCCGTAGATGGGTCCCCTAGGTATAAGATTATGTCATCTGCGAAGAAGTTGGAGCGTATCCTTCGAGATCCTATAGCCATCCCCTCAAAGTTTTCACCACTTGTCAGATAGCGGGCAAGTGGTTCAATTGCCAGGTTGAAGAGGAGGGGCGACAGCGGGTCCCCCTGTGTAAAGTGAATGTACTGGACAAAAATCTCGGCGTTCGCACCCTGGCCTTGGGGTTCGCATAAAGTGAGTCCAAATATGACCTGAAAGGGCCCGCCAGCCCCACCGCATCTAGCACCTTACCCAGCCACGGCCACCGGACATTATCAAAGGCCTTCTCGGCGTCCAGCGTGACCATGGCTGGGTCTCTCTCAGTCCGCGTCCCCCTACTCCATGTGACCGAATCGATCGTTAGCAGCGCCCTCCGTATATTACCTGTTGCCGACCGCCCCTTGACGAACCCGGCCTGGTGATGGCTAACCAACTCTGGGAGAAATACTGCCAATCTGTTTGCCATCAGCTTGGACAGGATCTTCAAGTCTACATTGATTAACGAGATCGGCCTGTAACTGGCCGGGTCCCCAAGGTTCTTACCACCTTTTGGAATCAATGTAATGTGTGCAGTATTCATTTGGTCAGGTATTGGGCCTCCTTGCAGGATTGAGTTGTATAGGGACGTCAGGGTAGGTGTAATCATGGGATAGATCGCCTTGTAGAAAATTTTGTGTTTTGCATGAAAAGTCATACTTTTATTTATTAGATGAGTTGCAAAATGAATAGAAAATAGAAAAATGAATAGAAAATATATTCCAGACATTGACAAGGTTAGAAATAATGATTTTTATTTGAAATCATAATTTCCTCCTTCAAACTTTGCTCTTGTCAAAGAATGCTCCCTTTACAGCAATTGCAGCATTGCAGACCTTTGGCATTCTAGCTGTTAATTTGCTGAGGTAATCTGGAGACATTTCACCCCATGCTTCCTGAAGCCCCTCCCACAAGTTGGATTGGCTTGATGGGCACTTTTTGTGTACCATACTGTACAATCAAGCTGCTCCCACAACAGCTCAATGGGTTTGAGATCGGGTGAATGCGCTGGCCACTCCATTACAGACAGAATACCAGCTGCTTCTTCCCTAAATACTTCACACATAATTTGGAGGTGGGCTTCGGGTCATTGTCCCGTTGTAGGATGAAATTGGCTCCAATCAAGCTCTGTCCACAGGGACACATGCACATGTATGGCGTTGCAAAATGGAGTGATAGCCTTCCTTTTTCAAAATCCCTTTTACCTTGTACAAATCTTCCAATTTACCAGCACCAGAGAAACTCCAGACCATCACATTACCCTCACCATGCTTGACAGACTGCGTCAGGCACTCTTCCAGCATCTTTTCAGTTGGTCTGTGTCTCACAAATGTTCTTCTGTGTGATCCAAACACCTCAAACTTTGATTCGTCTGTCCATAAAACTTTTTTCCAATCTTCCTCTGTCCTCTGTCTGTGTTCTTGTGCCCATATTAATCTTTTCCTTTTATTAGCCAGTCTCAAATATGGCTTTTTCTTTGCCACTCTGCCCTGAAGGCCAGCATCCCAGAGTTGCCTCTTCACTGTAGACATTGACACTGGCGTTTTGCGGGTACTATTTAATTAAGCTGCCAGTAGAGGAGCTGTGAGGTGTCAATTTGTCAAACTATAGAGTCTTGTTGCTCAGTTGTGCAGCGGGGCCTCCCACTTTTCTTTCTACTCTGGTTAGAGCCTGTTTGTGCTCTCCTCTGAAGGGAGTAGTACACACCGTTGTAGGAAATCTTCAGTTTCTTGGCAACTTCTTGTATGAAATAGCCTTAATTTCTAAGAACAAGAATAGACTGTCCAGTTTCACATAAAAGTTCTCATTTTCTGGCCATTTTGAGAGTTTAATAGAACAAACAAATATAATGCTCTAGATTCTCAACTAGCTCAAAGGAAGGTCCATTGTATAGCTTCTCTACTCAGCCAACCCTTTTTGAGCTGTGCTAACATACTTGTACAAGGGTTTTCTAGAGTGGTGGCTGTTTGGAAATGGGCCTCTATACACCTATGTAGATATGGCATTAAAAACCAGATGTTTGCAGCTAGAATAGTCATTTACCACATTAACAATGTATCGAGTGTATTTCTGATTCATTTAATCGTAGCTTCATTGAAAAAAAAGTGCTTTTCTTTAAAAAATAAGGAAATTTCTAAATGACCCCAAACTTTTGAACGGTAGTGTATATACTGTACAGACCAAAAGTTTGGACACACCTTCTCATTCAAAGATTTTCTGTATTTTCATGACTATGAAAATTGTAGATTCACACTGAAGGCATCAAAACTATGAATTAACACATTTGGAATTATATACTTAAAGTGATCCTAAACCCACAAACTGACCCCCCCCCCCCGCATCTTTAGACCTGTCCCTGCACCCCCTCTTATCATTTCTAGCCATCCCTTTTGTAGAAAAAATCGTTTTTGTAAAGTAGAGAAAAAGTTATATATACTTTGTCCTGTGTGAGTTCTCTCTTTCTGAGGAAGCCGCAAATAGGCGTGCCTGTCTGCTGCTCCCTTGTAATTATGCACGCCCTTCTCAGGTTGCAGCCTTGGTAAGAGCCTCGCCGCGTCATGAAAGGGGGCGGGGCTCCGGCATGACACAGTTTAGCCTTGCCCCTTCCATGATGCGGCCAGGCTCTTACCAAGGCATCAAGCAGAGAGAGGAGTGCAATAATTACAAGGCAGCAGCAGACAGGCACGCCTATTTGCGGCTTCCTCAGAAACAGAGAACTCACACAGAACAAGGTATATATAACTTTTTCTCTACTTTACAAAAGCGATTTTTTTCTGCAAAAGGGATGGCTAGAAATGATAAGAGGGGGTGCAGGGACAGGTCTAAAGATACGGGAAGGTCAGTTTGTGGGTTTAGGATCACTTTAACAAAAAAGTGTGAAACAACTGAAAATATGTCTTATATTCAAGTTCTTCATAGTAGCTACCTTTTGCTCTGATTACTGCTTTGCACACTCTTGGCATTCTCTTGATGAGCTTCAAAGCAGCAAAGCACCCCCACACCATCACACCTCCTTCTCCATGCTTCACAGTGGGAACCAGGCATGTAGAGTCCGTTCACCTTTTCTGCGTCACACAAACACACTTTGGTTGGAACCAAAGATCTCGAATTTGGACTCATCAGACCAAAGCACAGATTTCCACTGGTCTAATGTCGATTCTTTGTGTTATTTAGCCCAAACAAGTCTTTTCTGCTTGTTGCCTGTCCTTAGCAGTGGTTTCCTAGCAGCTATTTTACCATGAAGGCCTGCTGCACAAAGTCTACTATTAGCAATTGTAGAGATGTGTCTGCTGCTTGAACTCTGTGTGGCATTGACCTGGTCTCTAATCTGAGCTGCTGTTAACCTGTGATTTCTGAGGCTGGTGACTCGGATGAACTTATCCTCCGCAGCAGAGGTGACTCTTGGTCTTCCTTTCCTGGGGCAGTCCTCATGTGAGCCAGTTTCTTTGTAGCACTTGATAGTTTTTCCAACTGCACTTGGGGAAACTTTCAAAGTTTTCTCAATTTTTCGAACTGACTGACCTTCATTTCTTAAAGCAATGATGGCCATTCGTTTTTGTTTACTTAGCTGCTTTTTTCTTGCCATAATACAAATTCTAACAGTCTATTCAGTAGGACTATCAGCTGTGTATCCACCAGACTTCTGCACAACACAACTGATGGTCCCAATCCCATTTATAAGGCAAGAAATCTCACTTATTAAACCTGACAGGGCACACCTGTGAAGTGAAAACCATTTCCGGTGACTACCTCTTGAAGCTCATCAAAAGATTGTCAAGATTGTGCAAAGCAGTAATTATAGCAAAAGGTGGCTACTTTGAAGAACCTAGAGTAAAAGACATATATTCAGTTGTTTCACACTTTTTTGTTAAGTATTTAATTCCACATGTGTTAATTCATAGTTTTGATGCCTTTAGTGTGAACCTACAATTTTCATAGTCATGAAAATACAGAAAAATTAGAAGAATTAGAAGGTGTGTCCAAACTTTTGGTCTGTACTGTAGATAGGACCCAGCGCTACTTATAATGGCACCTGTATTAATTAATTCAATGACATCTATTATATAATCACAAATGGGTTTTTTGCCCCTTCTGAGTCCGCTCACGCTGCGAGTCAGTGTCATCATGTGGATACGCCCGAAGCATTGGCCGCGCAGCGGCCATTGCGAGCAGTTCTAAGGCGACTCGCTATGCCCGCGCAGCGGGCATGGCGAGTCGCCTTAGCAGCGCGAAGCATTGGCCGCGAAGCGGCCATTGCGAGTCAGAGACTCGCTCTTCTAGAATCCCGATGCATGTGCATCGGGCAACCAGCTAGTGATAGATAATTGAAAATTAAAACATTATATTAAAAGTGTGTACAACAATGAAAATCTATAGGTTAAAAGAAATATAGAATGAGATCTAAAATAGAAATAAAAGAAAATGTTTAAAAAAGGGGAGGGGGAAAGGGGGCTGTTGGATGGTAGGTCCTTAATTTCTTTCCAACTTGAGTTTTTTCTGTTGAGGTTTTCAAGTTTTAGATGGAGTTCCTTTTAGATGGAGTTCCTTTTAGATGGGTTCCTTAATCTACACAGAAAGATTAAAGCTGATTTTAGTACTATGATACAGCAAAAATGGTGACTAAGGCTGCATTCACATTTGCGTATGGGAACGCAGCGTATGCTGCGTTCCCATAAGCATTCAAACGCATGCGCACTGCGTTCCTATGTTTAACATAGGAACGCATAGTGCCTGCGTTTGCTGCGTTCGGGTGCGGATGCAAACGATATCTGCTCCTTCCGGTGTCCAGCATCCGCACCCGGGACGCAGCTTGCAGCATTTTTTTGTGCGTTTGGGGATCTTGGAAGATCAGCAAGCGTCCCCAAGCGCACAAAAAATGCATTGCCGTCAATGGGTCCGCAGTGTTCAGCGCTTGACAGCGCGGGAGAACACTGCGGACCCATTGAAAAATCTCCCGGTGGCCGCCGGTGATGTCACAGGAGCTCACCGACGGCCACCGGGAGATCAGCTGACCCTCTGCTGTCCTCCTTCTCCCCGCCGCCTGTAATCTCCTAGCGATGTCGGCGGGGAGAACAGCTGATGTGACAGCTGTTTGAATCTTCCCGCGCCGACATCTCCTCACAGTGTCGGCGCGGGAAGATTCAAACAGCTCTCAGATCAGCTGTTCTCCCCGCCGACAGTCCCGGAGCTTACCGGCGGCTGGGGGGCGGAGATCTCCGGCGCTGATCTCCGCCCCCGGCCCGCCCCCGGACAGCGCCGATTGGCTGCCGGGCTCCCTAGTGATGTGTCTGCAGGCGGACATTATCCGCTGCGGACACATCAAAGTGTCCCTGCTTTTGACAGAGTTTGTGTCTGCATGCCATCAGCATGCAGACACAAACGCTAATGTGAAGGCAGCCTAAAAGAAAATATAGACCTAAAACGTAACCTTTATTAGGTATTATATTTAAAAAGGTATAAATGCTGCCTGTTGTGCCTTATGCCTTTTCATGCGCTTACCAACATATGACTCTAAAACAGGTCCTACACCCTAAATTAAATAGACCAGGCCGGCACAGTACCAGCAACATTTGCTGGGTTGGTAATACAATCTCCCAATGCCAATATTGATTGTAGTAATAATAATAATAATAATAATAATATTTATTCATTTATATAGCACTATTAATTCCATAGCACTTTACATACCGTATATACTCGTGTATAAGCCGACCCGTGTATAAGCCGACCCCCTACTTTTGCCCCCAAAACCTGGAAAACCCATTGACTCGTGTATAAGCCGAGGGTGGACCCCAGCACAGGTATACAGCCCCCAGCAGTGTGGTATACAGGCCCCCAGTGGTAGTATACAGCAGCCTCCCCAGTGGTAGTATACAGCTGCCTCCCCAGTGGTAGTATACAGGCCCCAGCAGTATATACAGCAGCCCCAGTGGTATACAGCAGCCTCCCCAGTGGTATATACAGGCCCCAGCAGTATATACAGCAGCCCCAGTGGTATACAGCAGCCTCCCCATTAGTGGTATATACAGGCCCCCCATCAGAGGTTACAGCCCCCCCAGGGATATATACAGGCCCCAGCAGTATATACAGCAGCCTCCCCATTAGTGGTATATACAGGCCCCCATCAGAGGTTACAGCCCCCCCAGTGATATATACAGGCCCCAGCAGTATATACAGCAGCCCCAGTGGTATACAGCAGCCTCCCCATTAGTGGTATATACAGCCCCCCCAGTGATATATACAGGCCCCAGCAGTATATACAGAAGCCCCAGAGGTATACAGCAGCCTCCCCATTAGTGGTATATACAGGCCCCCAGTTGTATATACAGGCCCCCGCAGTATCTACAGGCCCCCCTGCACTATATACAGGCCCCCCCGTGGTACACAGGCCCCCGGTTGTATATACAGGCCCCCAGTTGTATATACAGGCCCCCCCGTTTCACCCCGTTTCCCCCCCCAGTGGTACACAGGCCCCCAGTTGCAGCCGCACACCTGTAAAAGAATCGTTTTCATACTCCTCGCTGTGATCGCGCGTCCTCGTCTCCTTCCTGCTTCTACCCGGCATCATGTGACTGCGCACAATGACGTCATTGTGGATGCGCCGGCCGCCGGGTAGAAGCGGGAAGGGGACTCAGCCGTATAGTGACTCGTGTATAAGCCGAGGCGGGGACTTTTCAGCACAATTTTTGTGCTGAAAAACTCAGCTTATACATGAGTATATATGGTACATTAGTAATGCTGTCTCTCTTGGAGCTCACAATCTAAATATCCTATCAGTATGTCTTTACAATGTGGGAGGAAACCAGAGTGCCCGGAGGAAACCCACACAAACACAGGGAGAACATACAAACTCCTTGCAGATGTTGTCCTTAGTGTCCTTGGTGGGAATTGAACCCAGGACCTCTGGACCTCAGCGCTGCAAAGGCTACAGTGCTAACCACTTGAGCCACCATGCTGCCCGCATAAAACAAGTGGGGAAACAAGGATCTCATAAGTATAGGCACAACACTTTTTTACTAATTTTACCAACGACAGAAATTTGTGTTTAATGTATCTTTTTAACACATGAGTGGAGACCAAATTTTCATGCAAATATATAAAAGTTTAATACAGATCAAAAACATGAAACAGAGGATCCAAACATTGTTATGACATAAAACAGGACAGGATTGGGTGGTGTAGGGAGACACAGACACCACGGGCACTAAATTAACTACAGGCAATGAGTTTACATAACATTAGCATGGTATTTACATAGTAAATGCTTTGGAGAGACTGCATAGTACAGGGGTCCCCAACCTTTTTTGCACCGGGGACCGGCTTCATGCAAGACCGGCCTTCCGGGGCCCGGTGGGCGGGGCTTTAAATGTATGGGGCGGGGCTATGGAGAAGGGTGGAGTTTACTGCCCTGTTTCCTCAAAAGATGCGCTACATCTTATTTTCATATACGGTAGTATAATGCAGCGTCACAGCCCTCCACATTATATAATGCAGCATCACATCCCTCCATAAAGTATAATGCAACCTCATATCCTTCCATATAATATAATTCAGCGTCTCATCCCTCCATATAGCATAAATTCTCCCCCCACACACACATTGTCCCCGTATAACCCCCGCACACAGACATTGCCCCTTGTATAACCCCCCCACACACACACACACAAATTGCCCCCGTATAACCCCCGCACACACACATTGCCCCCTGTATATGTGGCACCCCGTGGGTTAATGTGCCACAATAACATCACATGGGTTCTCTCCCCCACTACACACTGACAAACACTACCACCTTTGGGCAATAGAGGGAGCACCTCCTGCTCCCTTATATACACTTGCCCATGAGGGAGAGCTCAGTTCAGCTCGCAGCAGGGCTGTGAAGAGGACACAGAGCAGAGTTAGCTCAGTGCAGACCTAGCAAGGGTCAGAGGAGCAGGAGACCGAAAGACAGAGGAACACATCTGGGAGCCAGAGTGACACCATCACTTGCCCCAGAAGTAAGCACAGAGAGACGGACACCGGATCCGGTACTGTGTCTGGCACCCACAGCACAGCGAATCCAGGAACAGTGGCATCTCTAGATACTCCCTAGTACCAGAGTGAAGCAACACGGAGGGGTCAGTGCAGCATAGAGGACCCAAGTTGCCTAGCCAACTGGTACCAGCAGCAAACAGAGAGAGACGTGAGGAATCCCAGCAGCTTAGCTTGAAGCAGCAGCTCAGGACACACACACAGTGCAGCACAAGGAAGCCAACGACCCGGGACAGGGTGTGGGGAGAGAGCCCAGCTCCATTACAGACTCCGTGGACTATAATCTGCAATAATATCAGCAGTAAAGCCTTGGAAAACAACTTTGGAGTCTGTGTAGTGATTGCGACCTTTGCTCCAGATTCAGCACAGAGACAATTCCTCCCTGCAGATCCAGCCTGTCAGCTCTGCAGCATCAGGAGAAGAAGGGAATTACAGTATCAACTTAACGTGAGTGTGTGTGTCCTCCAACTCTTCCCCACCATCTATAACCCCAATAGACTTTAACCCTTTACTGCCCCGGGGGATACAGTTCTCCCCACTGGAACTATACCACCTCCGCTGCCCTCACATCACCCCCGGAGGTTCTGCAGCAGCGGCGGCCCCCATTACTGGCCGCATCAAGTGGGTGGCGTCACCCGTGACAATATCCCTTGTAAATATTCCCCTTTTATTGTGCTGAGCCAGGGACACGGTCCGGACCAAGCCACCAGTGACATCCCCAGCAGCAGACCGGTCCGGTACCGAGTACCCCACGTCCCTTGGGGCTCCACATATATACCCCCGAACACACACACATTGCCCCCTGTATATACCCCCGAACACACACACACACATTGCCCCCTTGTATATACATATACCCCTCACACACACATTGCCCCTTGTGTATACCCCTCACACACACACTGCCCCTTGTATATACCCCTCACACACACACATTGCCCCTTGTATATACCCCTCACACACACACACACTGCTACTTGTATATACCCCTCACACACACACATTGCCCCTTGTATATATCCCTCACACACACACACACACACTGCCCCTTGTATATACCCCTCACACACACACATTGCCCCTTGTATATACCACACACACACACACACACACACACTGCCCCTTGTATATACCCCTCACACACACACACACACATTGCCCCTTGTATATACCCCTCACACACACATTGCCCTTGTATATACCCCTCACACACAGACATGCTGCCCCCAGTACAGTCCACCCCCCACACACAGGCATTGCTGAAACACACTCACACACAGATGCTCTGCACCTCACCGCTCCTGCCGGCTTCTCTCATACAGCAGCAGCTGAGGCAGAGATGTGGCTGAAGTTTTTTCATATCTCGCGCTATTTCCAAGCGCATCACGTGACACACACATCACTGCTGAGCTTGGAAGTAGCGCGAGATATGAAAAAACTTCAGCCACATCTCTGCCTCAGCTGCTGCTGTATGAGAGAAGCCGTCGGCCAATAACAGCGCGGCAGGGCATGGCCGCTGCTGATTGGCCGACAGCTCCCCTCACACCAGTGGCATAGCTAGCCTGCTCTGGGCCCGGGGGCGAGATCTGCACCCAGGGCCCATTATGTGAAGAGCAGGGGGGGGTGCTGTCAGAGAATTCTCGTGCCACCCCAAGTGGCGTAGCAAGGTTTGTGGCGCCCTGGGCGGTGGAAACATTTACCGCAGCTGCCCCCCCTAAGAATTGGGCCAAATGGCCACTCTCCTCCTGAACTCTCCATCCTTCTGCACTCCCCATCCTCTATCTTCCTGCACCCTCCATCCTCCTGCACCCTCCATCCTCCAGCACCCTCCATCCTTTAGCGCTCTCCATCCTTCAGCACTCTCCATCTTCCTGCACTCACCATCCTCCTGCGCTCCCCATCCACCTGCGCGCTCCATCCTTCTGTGTGCTCCATCCTCCTGCACTCTTCATCCTCTTGCGCTCTCTGTCCTCCTGCCATCCTTCTGTGTGCTCCATCCTCCTGCGCTCTTCATCCTCTTGCGCTCTCTGTCCTCCTGCGCTCTCTATCCTCCATCCTCCTGCACGCTGCATCCTTCTGCGCTATCCATCCTCCTGCACTCCCCATCCACCATCCTGCAGCACCCTCCATCCTCCTGCACACTCCATCCACCTGCGCTCTCCATCCTCCATCCTCTCTTGCATTCCCTGTCCTCCATCCTCCTGCACTCCCCATCCTCCTGCAGTCCCCATTCTTCTGCGCTCTCCATCCTCCTGCGCTCTCCATCCTCCTACACTCTCTATCCTCCATCCTCCTGCGCTCTTCATCCTCCTGCGCTCTCCATCCTCCTGCGCTCTCCATCCTCTATTCCCTGCAGTGTCCATCCTCTATCCCCTGCAGTTTCCATCCTCTATCCCCTGCAGATCCCATCCTCTGTCCCCCTGCAGTTTCCATCCTCTGTCCCCTGCAGTTTCCATCCTCTGTCCCCTGCAGATTCCATCCTCTGTCCCCCTGGAAATCCCATCCTCTGTCCCCTGCAGATCCCATCCTCTGTCCCCCTGCAGATCCCATCCTCTGTCCCCCTGCAGATCCCATCCTCTGTCCCCCTGCAGATCCCATCCTCTGTCCCCCTGCAGATCCCATCCTCTGTCCCCCTGCAGATCCCATCCTCTGTCCCCTGCACCCCCGTCCTCCTCTCCTCTGTCCTCCTGCACCCCCGTCCTCCTCTCCTCTGTTCTCCTCTCCTCTACCCCCTCCTGCTGCTCCTATATCCTCCTGCACCCCCATCCTCCTCTCCTCTGTCCTCCCGCACCCCGTCCTCCTCTCCTCTGTCCTCCTGCACCCCCGTCCTCCTCTCCTCTGTTCTCCTCTCCTCTGCCCCTCCTGCTGCTCCTATATCCTCCTGCACCCCCATCCTCCTCTCCTCTGTCCTCCCGCACCCCCATCCTCCTCTCCTCTGTCCTCCCGCACCCCCGTCCTCCTCTCCTCTGTCCTCCTGCACCCCCCTCCTCCTCTCCTCTGTCCTCCTGCACCCCCGTCCTCCTTTCCTCTGTCCTCCTGCACCCCCGTCCTCCTCTCCTCTGTCCTCCTGCACCCCCGTCCTCCTCTCCTCTGTCCTCCTGCACCCCCGTCCTCCTTTCCTCTGTCCTCCTGCACCCCGTCCTCCTCTCCTCTGTCCTCCTGCACCCCGTTCTCCTCTCCTCTGTCCCTCCTGCTGCTCCTCTGGGGTGCTAGTGGAGAATTTGGCAGGCCGGGGGTGCACTTAGGAATTTCACTCTCCCCTCTTCAGAAGGGGGGGGTGCTAGCAGGGGATTTGGTAAGCCGGGGGGGGTGCACTTAGGAATTTCACTCTCCCCTCTTCAGAAGGGAGGGGGGTGCTAGCAGGGGATCTGGTAAGCCGGGGGTGCACTTAGGAATTTCACTCTCCCCTCTTCAGAAGGTTGGGGGTGCTAGCAGGGGATTTGGTAAGCCGGGGGGGTGCACTTAGGAATTTCACTCTCCCGGGAATTTCACTCTCCTCCACTCCAGACTTATGCAAGGTGCAGCAGCATCACACAGTGCTTGCAGAGTCTCCCCTATTCAGAAGGGCGGGGGGGTCCTAGCAGAGAATTTGGGGTGCACTTGGGAAGTTTTCTTTCTCCCTGCTTCAGAAGAGCAGGGGCAGATGGGTGTTAGCAATAATTTCGGCGGGCGGCCGCGGGCCGGTGTTGACACTTGCATACTTACTCACCTCGGCCGCCGTGCGTCCTCCGTCAGGAGGTGGAGAGGAGGGCGGGCAGAGCTGCAGGACAGGAAGTCCCGCCCTCCCTCCTCTCCGGCCGGCGCGGTGGCCAGCACGGGGCCCCCCCAAGGGGTTCGGGGGCCCCCCAGGGGGCGGGCAATGGGCCCTTCATGCCTGGGGGGGCCCGGGGCAATCGCCCCCCTGCCCCCCCGCCAGCTACGCTTCTGCCTCACACATATGCACGCAGCTGAGGCAGAGGCAGAGTCCTCGGCTGCGGCTCAAAGCTGCATAGTTCAGGAGGTGAGGGGCGCGGTGGGCGGGGACACACAGGGGGCGGGGAAGCCGGCAGCTCACCGCGGACCGGCGCAAGGACCCTGACGGCCCGGTCCACGGACCGGTGGTTGGGGACCCCTGACATAGTAGATTATAAATCAGTGCATAGGGATACCTATGTCCAAGGACACAGAATGAACATCAGAGTCAGGTAAATAAATCAGAAGTCCCTATGGAACCAACATGGAGTAATTAGCAATCATCAACATCAACCTCCTTTAGTTGAAAACACCAAGCAGTCAGTATCATACCATTAGCCATGTAGTAGTACCCCTAGTGTCAGAGAGGAGCCCCTCCCTATACTACCCAATCCTGTCCTGTTTTATGTCATAACAATGTGTGGATCCTCTGTTTCATGCTTTTGATCTGTATTAAACTTTTATATATTTGCAAGAAAATAGGTCTCCACTCATGTGTTAAAAAGGTATATTAAACACAAATTTTCTGTCGCTGCTAAAACAATATTAATTGTAGTTGGGGGTCGGTCCATAGTGGCCCTGGTCTTTTGCCTCTGTAATAAGCGACAATTGCTCTGTTTGTTCACTAACGTTACTTATCTTATTACCAGCTGGGTGCATGAGACAGCAGCTTCATAGTTTTTCACGTTCCCCTCAACAGGACTATAGTCCTGGGTCTTCGTTCACAATAGTGGCAAGTAGGCAATCCCCGCTTAATTGCCAGGGTTTCAATTTTTCCAGAAATTTCTGAGTTTTTGTACGTTTAGTTTTGTCTCTTTTCTCAGTTACATGATAAACTGCTCGACTCAACGGCTAACGGCAATTAACTACTCTCTCTATATATACTCTATCTCTTCAATACTCCACCTTCTGTGAACTCTAAATCTCTCTTCTTTAACTTCTATTCTTCTGATCCTCTTCATCCTCTACACTCCTGTCCCTCTCCTACATAGGCGGAGATCGGTGCCGTGTCCAGGAACGACCCTCAAGATGCCCTCCACAGATGTGGCAGAATTACACTGCGGAACCATCAACGTTAAAGGCCTGCATAGCCCGGGTAAGAGATCTATTCTAACGAACCATCTACGTAAAGAACATATACAGATAGCTTTCCTTTAGCAGAATCATCTTAACTCCTCCAAACCATTCAAACTGAACAGCCATTGGTTCCCAGTGGCATATCACAGTCTCTCCCCTGATTCTAGATCCCGGGGTACTAGTATCCTTATTTCCTGCGATGTACCATGGGAGTATGTGGACCATCAGTGTGACCAACAGAGAAGAATGTTGGTAGTTAAGGGAAAGATTGTATTACAGCCCTTCACGCTGGCCTCTATATACTTACCTAATACAAACCAGGGAACAGCCCTAATGGACTTTCTGGAGCAGATTGGAGAATTTGCAGAGGGCACGCTACTATTGGGAGGGGATTTTAATATCGCCCTGGATCCAAAACTTGATACGACTTCCGGCGTACACACATGCTCACATGCGTCTTTGCGTAGACTGAAACAACTCCTGCATGAACATCAGCTAATTGATTCTTGGAGGCTGCTGCACCCAAATGATAGAGAATACTCTTACTACTCTCCGATCCATAACTCATACTCCAGAATTGATTACTTCTTTGTGGGACATAAAGATATACATCTAATCTAGAAAGTAGACATAGGATCTATTACTTTTTCTGATCACGCCCTATGCACACCTCGATTTCAATGCCATCTACGTCTCCACGGCAATGGCATTGTAAACTGAATGCCTCACTCTCTGGACGACCCAATCACGAACCGAGAAGTGACGCAAGTACTAACGGATTATTTCCTAACCAATAGCTCCCAAGATGTCTCTCCCAGTACTATCTGGGAGGCACACAAATGTGTTATTAGGGGCATTTTTATTAAATATGGGGCGAGACTGAAAAAGGAAAGGGACCGCGAAATAACCGCTTGCTTTGCCAATTAAGTACGCTCGAGACGACCCATAAAGGGGGACTCCACAGCGAAGTGGGCTGCTGACTCTGTAGGGTTAGAGAGTAACTCCGTAAATCCTCAATAAAAAAGGCTTAATTCTGGTTGGCTAGATGTAGACGGCAATTTTATGAATTTGGTAATAAGATGGGCAGAATGTTGGCAAACACCTTGAGGAAACAGAGGGCCAGAACATTTGTTTCGAAGATAGGCAACTCCACAAAGACAAACAGCGTACAACCGTCAAAAGTGATAGCTGAAGCTTTTAGACAATATTATGCCGAGTTGTATCACGTCGATGATGGTAATCTCCTGTCACGGTCACCTACGTTCCTCCCCAAAATTAGAAATATCTTACATCAGCTAAACTCCCTAAACTAAATCCAACAGACCAGAGGCATTGGAACATCCAATCACAGAGCAGGAACTGATTCAGGCCATAAAATCCACAAAAAATGGCAGGGCGCCGGTTCGGATGGCTTTTCCTTAACTTACTATAAGAAGATAGACATACTGAACTCCCATCTCCTCCGTTTCTTTAATGATTTGAATAGCGGACACAGACCCCATGCAGATTCGTTAAGTGCACATATAACAGTCATCCCCAAACCGGGCAAAGACCCAACCCAATGTGGTAGCTACCGCCCGATCACACTCTTAAATGTGGATTTAAAATTGTTTGCGAAGATCATGGCAACGAGACTGGCTCCCTTACTTACGGGAATAGTTCACCCGGACCAGACGTGATTAATGTTGGGAAGAGAAACCCGGGATAACATCATTAAAGCGATGAATCTGATTCACCGGACTAGGGTGGGGATACTCCTTCACTTTTATTATCTACGGATGCCGAAAAAGCATTCAATAGAGTTAATTGGGTTTTTATGAGGGAGACCCTCCAACACCTGGGCCTTGGAACAAATATGATGCATTGGATAATGGCGCTCTACTCAGGTCCCTCAGCCAGGGTACGGGTGAATGGCGGCTTATCAGAGCCGCTCGACATTCCCAACGGGACCCGACAGGGATGCCCTCTCTCTCCACTGATCTTTGTCCTGACAATAGAACCCCTACTTAGGAGAATTAGGGCGAACCCAGATATTTCCGGAATTACTTCAGGCAACACCACTTACAAGATAGCAGTCTATGCTGATGATTTGTTATTCTTTCTCACTCAACCTGCTATATCACTCCCGCAACCTAATGAAGGAGTTCCAAATATTCACACAACTCTCCAATTTTAAAATAAATTAGCCAAATCTGTGGTTCTGAATATGAATATACCAAAGAACATGATAGGCCCCCTACAATCTGCATTTAGCTTTAAATGGTCCAATAAATCTATAAATTATTTAGGTGTCCAATTAACGGCCACACCACATACTCTATAAAGGCTAATTTCCCTTCCCTCCTTTCATCCATTCGTGGTGACTGTGACAGGTGGACCAAGACACATGTTCACGTGGTTTGGACGATGCCAGATATTCAAGATGAATGTTCTTCCCTGAATTTTATATCTATTACAGGCATTACCTGTCCAGATACCTGCAAGCTTCTTCAAAATGGTAGCATCCATCCAGGGTTCTTTATTTGGGCGGGGAAGTCTGCTAGAGTAAATCGCATGATTCTATCCAGACCAAAGGAGGAGGGAGGAGTTGGATTACGAAACTTCAAATATTACCAACTTGCGGTACATTTTGCGAGAATGGTAGATTGGTGCAGAAACTCTAGCAATAAAGTCTGGGTCCATATAGAGCAGAATTTCTGTACAATTCCCATCGACAGATTACCTTGGCTACTTTCAACTGCACCCGTGGCTCTTCGCTCCCACCCCACAATTGGTGCCACTATAAAATATTGTAATGCTCTATGGACCAGGCACTTCATGGTACCCCATTGCTCTAAGCTTTCCCCTATAATAAGTCACCCACAATTTACCCCAGCCCTTCACGGCAGAGTATTCTGTGGCTGGATCGCAGCAGGCAGAGACAGAGTAGAGACCTTTGGGGAGGGGGAAGAGTGGCCATCTCTGGCCACTATAAGAACTAGGGAACATCCAGTACCTATGGGATGATGGCGAAGTTTTAACTGTGTCCATAACACACCCTTCTCGAAAAATGTTTAATCGCGAAGACACAGTTGAAATGCAGCAAGAACAAGCCACTAAATCTTATCTAGGGTTTATGCAATGCTGGTGTCACCCCCGGGTCGGAAGCCTCCTGGATTCATAGCAGGTTGGGAATCGGATCTAAACATCAAGTTCTCATCTACACAGATAACACAAATATGCACCCTCGCGAATAACACAACCATAAACTCCAGACACCAAGAGGCGGGCTACAAACTCTTTTCTCGATCTATAGGGTGCCGAAGAAACTACATGCAGTGTATCCCGAGGCTGATGACAAGTGTTGGAGATGTGGGAAGGAGAGAGGGTCCCTTATCCATGTATTCTGGAAATGTCTACATCTCAGATCATTCTGACAAGGAGTGGAGGAAATAGCACAACAGGTGACACACATCTCAGAACCACTGACCCCAGCGTTGACATTATTACATCTTACCGACCTACCTATAAAAACTTATAGGAACTCTTTGATAAAATTTCTTATAATTGCAGCCAGAGCCTGCATACGTGAATCATGGGGTAATCCTACCAAACCGAAACTCTCACAATGGGTTTGCAAGGTCAACGAACTCATGTACATGGAAGAGCTCACTGCCTCAATATATGAGACACAAGGGAAATTTTGGGGCACGTGGATGGAATGGATGAACTTCCAACAAACAACAAAATACAAGCTTTTGCTCGGGGGAGAGGGAGAACTGGATACTGACCACCGCTCCGCCACCTCATGACCTCACCTAATTTCCTCTTTTCTCGATTCAATTTTCACCCCCCCCTTTCATCTTAATCCTTCTATTCTGCACTTGAGACTTTCTCGTTCTTTCCTCAACTAATCTTTATCTCTTTTCTAAAACTCCTTTACTTATAGGGTTACGAGAGTAATTGATGAACGATGACATCTTTAAGAAAAGTTGGGCCCGAGACTTGGCCATTCTAGGTTTAACGACCGAAGTCACACTGAGTTGCAAAGGAAAAAAAAAGAAAAATCTTTGATGTTGTACTGCATTTGTGTATTGTAGACATACTGCAAAAATATGGTTGGAATATTTGAAATGTGTGTAACTAATGTAAACACATTTATTCTTACCCGTGCACATTTCATTTGATGTGCGATATGTCTATTTACTTCAGTTGATCTTGTTAATAAAGAATTATAAAAAAAAAAAAGGTATAAATACCTGTGAATGAGTGTGTTAAAATTAGTGCACATGTGTAGTGAAAGTCTAGTGCGGAAACTAAGCTCAAATGATCAGCACAAGGACCATGTATCATGCAACCAAAAAACATATGGCTTGAGATAAAATGTGTTCTTATCTAGTGATTCAGTATAATGACTCACATATGACATAGAATACCTATGCATTAGAAAATCCTAGCATGGTATATACCAGGGCCTCAAGCTCGCTGGGTAGGTGGGCCGCACATAGAAAACATTTTTTATCGGGGCCGCATTGCTTGTAGGACTAAGGGTACCGTCACACCAGGTGACATCGCCGGAGATATCGCAGGCGACACACGGGAGCGCGCACATTTTTGGCATCCCGCCAGCGTCGTGTGTTTAGACGCGGCGATACCTTCCGTGATGCTTTGGCGATGTTTCAGGCAACGTCGCTGTTGGGGTGTCTAGAAACCCCAGCAGGGATCCTGTAACATGGGAGCCTATGGCTCCCATCGCCTGTAACATCGCTATTCGCGATGTTACACAGGGCGATGCTTACACATCACCCGAGAGTGGTTGCCTGGTTTCACAGCAGTGCTGGGAAACCAGGCGACCACTCTAGACGATTTTTCGGTGCAAAATCGCCACTTTACACGGGGCGATGTCACCTGGTGTGACGGTACCCTGACATTTTTAGTACTACCAGATTTTTTGGTCAATGTAGTAATGTCCAAATCCTGATCCCTTCTTGTAGTAATGTCCGCATCTTGGTCCCTTTCTTGTTTTTAATGTCCCCATACTGGTCCCCATCCTGGTCGCCCTCTTGTACTAATATCCCCAACCTGATCCCCTTCTGTAGTAATGTCCCCTGTGCTGGTCCCTTTTTGTAATGATGACCCCCATACTGATCCCCTTTTGTAGTGATGTCACCATCCTGTCCCCCATGCTGGTCCCCTTTTGTAGTGATGTCCCCATCCTGGCCCCCATAGTGTAGTAATGTCCCCTATGTTGGACCCCTTTTTTAGTGATATCCCCAACCTGGTCTGCCTTCTTTTTACACACTCAGACATATTCACTCACAATCATACCCACTCACACATTAACTCACCCACACTCACATTAACTCACACTCTCACCCTCACTCACACTCACTCATGTGGAACAAAAGGGGGAAGGGGAAAGCACAACCCATGAGCGGTACCTGGTGGTCTAGTGGGGGCATCAATAACAGATATGGGGGGTTCGCATCTCACCTTTGGAGGTTCTGTAACCCTGCACAACCTTGGCGTATCGCAGTGGATGGCTCCGGACTCCAGCGGTCGGGGTTTCCTCCACGAGCAGCTCCTTCTTCCAGTTTTTCTGTTAGCGGTGACTCTGGCTCACAGCTGCTCCTGCTGCAACCCTAGGATGGGGATATGATATTTGTACAGAAGTGTGTGATTATAACAGAAGCGCTAGAGCACAGGAGGCACACGTTTAATTATCTTTTAATATACCACAACGTGTTTCTACGGCGGTCCGCTGTCTTCATGAGGTAAATCCACCTGATGAAGAATGCGGACCGCAAGGACTTTTGTTATAATCACACACTTCTGTACAAAATCGCGCACTCTGATACCCTCGCTCACTCTGACACCCTCACGCATTCACACTCACAGGCACCACAGCTCTCTGACACCCACAGGCACTCTGACACCCACAGGCTCTCTGACACCCACAGGCTCTCTGACACCCACAGGCACTCACAAACACAGGCACTCAAGAGGCACTCACGCTCACAGGCACTCACGCTTACAGGCACTCACGCTTACAGGCACTCACGCCCACAGGCACTCACAGGCACAGACACTCACAGGCACTCACACTCACGGGCACTCACACTCACAGGCACTCACACTCACAGGCACTCACACTCACAGGCACTCACACTCACACTCACAGGCACTCACAGGCACTCACACTCACAGGCACTCACACACACAGGCACGCACACACACAGGCACTCACGCTCACAGGCACTCACACAGACAGGCACACACACAGGCACTCACGCTCACAGGCACTCATAGGCACTCACGCTCACAGACACTCACGCTCACAGGCACTCACAGGCACAGGCACTCACAGGCACAGGCACTCACACTCACCACACTCACAGGCACTCACAGGCACAGGCACTCACACTCACAGGCACTCCACTCACAGGCACTCACGCACACAGGCACTCACACAACAGGCACGCACACACACAGGCACTCACGCCACAGGCACTCACGCTCACAGGCACTACGCGCACAGGCACTCACAGGCACAGGCACTCACAGGCACTCACGCTCACAGGCACTCATGCTCACAGGCACTCACGCTCACAGGCACTCACAGGCACAGACACTCACAGGCACAGACACTCACAAGCACAGACACTCACAGGCACAGACACTCACAGGCACAGACACTCACAGGCACTCACGCTCACAGGCACTCACAGGCACAGGCACTCACAGCCTCACGCTCACAGGCACTCACGCTCACAGGCACTCACGTTCACAGGCACTCACAGGCACAGACACTCACAGGCACAGACACTCACAGGCACAGACACTCACAGGCACAGACACTCACACACACAGGCACTCACACTCACTCACAGGCACAGGCACTCACAGGCACAGGCACTCACACGCACAGGCACTCATGCACACAGGCACTCACGCACACAGGCACTCACGCTCACAGGCACTCACGCTCACAGGCACTCACGCTCACAGGCACTCACAGCCACAGGCACTCACATGCACAGGCACAGGCACTCACACTCACAGGCACAGGCACTCAGAGGCACAGGCACTCACAGGCACTCACACTCACAGGCACTCACAGGCACTCACACTCACAGGCACTCACACTCACAGGCACTCACACACACTCACAGGCACTCACATTAGCACACACTTTTATTACCCTAACCATGCTGGTCCAGTGCATGGGGACACTGGGGCTTCCCTGTGCGGCCCCCAGCACTTTGGACAAAGAAACATGCTGGCGGCGGTCCTGTGCATGGGGCCACCGCGGTCTCCGCTATAACATTACTTACGGCCAATTCACTCTGCCGCTCGCTCTGGCAGTTCAATGCAAGCCACCGTCAGCCAATGAGAGGCCCGCAGGTGACGTCAGCGGCCTCTCATTGGCTGAGGGCTTGTATTGAGCTTACAGAGCGGCAGAGCGAGCGGCAGAGACAGTGAAGCGGCTGCAAGTAATGTTATAGCGGAGACGGCGGTGGCCCCATGCACTGGACCGCCGCCAGCATGGTTCTTTGTCCAAAGTGCTGGGGGCCGCACAGGGAAGCCCCAGGGGCCGCATGCGGCCCGCAGGCCACGAGTTTGAGACCCCTGGTATATACAGTTGTGGCCAAAAGTATTGCCACCCCTGCAATTCTATCAGATAATACTCAGTTTCTTCCTGAAAATGACTGCAATCACAAATTCTTTGGTATTATTATCTTCATTTAATTTGTCTTCAATGAAAAAACACAAAAAGAATTGTCCTAAAGCCAAATTGGATATAATTCCACACCAAACATAAAAAAGGGGGTGGACAAAAGTATTGGACTGTTAGAAAAATCATGTGGTGCTTCTCTAATTTGTGTAATTAACAGCACCTGTAACTTATCTGTGGCACCTAACAGGTGTTGGCAATAACTAAATCACACTTGCAGACAGTTGACATGGATTAAAGTTGACTCAACCTCTGTCCTGTGTCCTTGTGTGTACCACATTGAGCATGGAGAAAAGAAAGAAGACCAAAGAACTGTCTGAAGACTTGAGAAAACAAATTGTGAGGAAGCATGAGCAATCTCAAGGCTACAAGTCCATCTCCAAAGACCTGAATGTTCCTGTGTCTACCGTGCGCAGTGTCATCAAGAAGTTTAAAGCCCATGGCACTGTGACTAACCTCCTTAGATGTGGACGGAAAAGAAAAATTGACGAGAGATTTCAACGCAAGATTGTGCGGATGGTGGATAAAAAACCTCGACTAACATACAAACAAGTTCAAGCTGCCCTGCAGTCCAAAGGTGCAACAGCGTTAACCCATACTATCTGTCGGCGTCTGAATGAAAAGGGATTGTATGGTAGGATACCCAGGAAGACCCCACTTCTTACCCCGAGACATAAAAAAGCCAGGCTGGAGTTTGCCAAAACTTACTTGAGAAAGCCTAAAACGTTTTGGAAGAATGTTCTCTAGTCAGATGAGACAAAAGTAGAGCTTTTTGGGCAAAGGCATCAACATAGAGTTTACAAGAGAAAAAAAGAGACATTCAAAGAAAAGAACACGGTCCCAACAGTCAAACATGGCGGAGGTTCCCCGATGTTTTGGGGTTGCTTTGCTGCCTCTGGCACTGGACCGCTTGACCGTGTGCATGGCATTATGAAGTCTGAAGACTACCAACAAATTTTGCAGCATAATGTAGGGCCCAGTGTGAGAAAGCTGGGTCTCCCTCAGAGGTCATGGGTCTTCCAGCAGGACAATGACCCAAAACACACTTCAAAAAGCAATAGAAAATGGTTTGAGAGAAAGTACTGGAGACTTCTAAGGTGGCCAGCAATGAGTCCAGACCTGAATCCCATAGAACAGCTGTGGAGAGATCTAAAAAAGGCAGTTTGGAGAAGGCACCCTTCAAATATCAGGGACCTGAAGCAGTTTGCCAAAGAAGAATGGTCTAAAATTCCAGCAGAGCATTGTAAGAAACTCATTGATGGTTACCGGAAGCGGTTGATCGCAGTTATTTTGGCTAAAGGTTGTGCAACCAAGTATTAGGCTGACGGTGCTAATACTTTTGTCTGGCCCATTTTTAGAGTTTTGTGTGAAATGATCAATGTTTTGATTTTTGCTTCATTCTCTTTTGTGTTTTTTCATTTAGGACAAATTAAATGAAGATAATAATACCAAAGAATTTGTGATTGCAATCATTTTCAGGAAGAAACTGAGTATTATCTGACAGAATTGCAGGGGTGTCAATGCTTTTGGCCACAACTGTATATATATGACACAATCTCACCAATTGGTCATTCATAGGCGGCCGTCACACGCACAGATATCTATAGCGATATTGTAAGCGATCACGTGCACGCGCAATCGCTTACAATATCGCTCACATCGCTGGTGAGCTGTCACACAGACAGACTCACCAGCGATGTGGATCCGCGATCTCGCTGGTAACTATGGTACACATCGGGTAACTAGGCGCCGCGCGTCGCTTAGTTACCCGACGTGTACCATAGTTACCATCTCCCAGCATAGCCTCTGCGCTGGGAGATCGCTCATCGTGGTGTCACACACCACGATGCAGGAGATCGTGAAATCGTTCATCGCTAGATCTGAGAACCGGAGCTCAGATCAGCGATGTCACGATCAAGCGATTTCAAATCGTAAATCGCTTGATTGCATGCAACGATTTCTTGCCCGATCTCGCTTAAGCGATCAAAAAGGAGATCGCTTAAACGATATCGGGCAAGAAATCGTTCCGTGTGAAGGCCGCCATAGATGGATGCTTGACCATCTGAACCCTTTTACTCTGGAAAGTGTCCTTTTCACAATGACCATCATTTCCTGGAGTTCAAGACCGCAGCCCTCACATACGCGCGTATGTCTCTGTGTGGAGCACAAGGACACACATCTGTTCTACACGGAGACTCGGTCCATGTTGATTCACAGACTTCTGAAAGTGTCCTTTCATTAACATTTGGGTACACATGTACATGTCTCTGGCATGTGGCTGCATGGACAGCATATGTAAATGTGAGGCCTCTTTCACACATCTATGCAAAACACGCACGTGTGCGAGAGGCCATTTTTGAGGGGCCATCTGTCCGTGTGTCTCTAATTGAGTAATATACATGTCCTGTCCGTGTGCTATCGATGTGATATCCAGATAGCACACAAACAGCATGTCATTATATACTCACTTGTCTCAAGCGCTGTTGTTTCCCTCACTTCCAAGGCCACTGCAGCTCTCAGTGCAGTGAATATTCATGATACTAATGAGTGGCCCCTGAAGTAAGAGGAACAGGACATCGCTGGAGACAGTGTAAAAAGAGAATCTGGCACATCAAGAAGACAAAATAGTCCAATAAATGTTGTTGATGGTTTTATTCGTGAAATCAATATTTCTTTTGTGTATTTTTATCGGTCATTCGCATAAACGTTTTCGGCTTTCGCCTTCTTCAGACACAAATAACTGATGATTGAAACAAAAAAATTACAATGAATAACATGAAAAATTACAGATTTCACTTAATAACTATACAGAAATTATTCACAATTAAAGCCAAATATCCTCTAGAGGAAACTATATGTTAATTAATAAAGGATACAGAAAGCAAAAAGTGGGAAAATGGGTTTATATAACAGAACAATAGTTCAACACAGTTCAGAATTCCATCATAGTGAAAAAATTATATAAAGAGTATATACCTGTATATCACTCTCTCTCTCGTAAGTAATATATCTTCAAAAATACAAAAAAGAATCTTTGTACAATGTATCTATAGAGGAAAAAAAACGCAAAATATCTCATAAGAAAAAAATAAATGAAGTATATTCATACCCTATGGGAGCTAAACAATACTGGAGCCTATAGAGAATACTCATTGAATATGACCTAATTGGTCATTGGTATAGTATATATATCTCTAATGGTAACATCTTGAAGCCATGTTACCATAATAAAGGAAAGGAAATAATGGTTGACATGCACTAAAAGGAATAGTACGTGTAAAACCCAAAAACGAAACATGGCGTGCATGCGATGTGAGGTGGACAATTGCTTTACCTTCAACTTATAACTGTACAGTTCAATATTGAAATCAATCAACATATAGAGAAAAGACCCATGGGGAATACTCTAGATAAAAAGAAATTAATAAATGAATTTATTTTATATAATCAATATGACACAATATAGTCACCAAATCAAAACCATACCTGAAATGCTGATTAACTGAGATAACATTACCACAACACAATGTACAGGGATCAATCATGGAGTAAATACTGAAAATAAATATAACAGTGCCATCAGGTCCAATCCGCATGATAACAGCAGTCTAAGTACTCAGCCTATTGGCATACCTTAAAGTACAGCCCAGGAAATAAGGAATAGCCAGGAACCTGGCAAAATAACATTAAGTCCATCAAAAAGCAATTAAAACAAGATAAAAGCGATTATCTCGCTCCTAACTACTTACTGGTGCTGTTCATTGCAGGGCCATGGCAGGAATGCACCATACTACAAGAGAAACCGGCTTTTATAGTGCTCCAGCAGTCAAATACTTCCTATTTCCGGTATTTGAACCGCAAAACGTATAATGGAACGCATACGCAACCGGAAGTGACGTCACCGGCAGCCGCGTCACCGGAAGTGACGTCGCACTACTTGTAAAAGTGTATTAGACACAAAAGAAAGACAGGAAATGGTTGTCATGGTAGTGTTTTCTTGCAAAACGCGCTACTGTTGCCAGGGAAACCCTGTTAAGCCTAAAGAAGAGGAAATAAGAGAAAATAATAAGTAAATAAGATAATATTAGAACAGAAAACACTAAGATAGTATTTGTAACCATATATGTCTATAATGTATATATATGGAGCCTAATGAGAAAAACAAAGTATAAGTATTTGATCTAATTTATACCATACATAAAAGAAACAGCATAACAGATGAATACTAGAACTATCCTAATGCGTCCATAGATAGACTACCACCAGTAGTTTAAAGGAGAAAATTAAAATTAGATATGGCTAAAATGAGGAAAAGATCATGTCACGAAACCTCGTATTCCCTGTTTAGACCCAAAGGAAACAAAGTCTTCAGTCGGTGTATCCAAAATGCTTCCCTATCCTTTAGGCGTCTGATCCTATCCCCTCCACGTCTAGCTAAGGGCACTTGTTCCAAGACTTGGAAGCGAAGTTGAGAAATTCCATGTCCCCTACCATCAACAACATTTATTGGACTATTTTATCTTCTTGATGTGCCAGATTCTCTTTTCACAAGTTCACTCCAGTTCTGGCACCATTATATTCTTTGTTGTGAGCTAGCTTTTTCTTATAACGAATTGACTTTATTTAGCTGAGCTACAACTATTTTTGATTATGTCAGCTCCGACATCATTCTCATACGCAGATAATGAATCCTCCACCATCGTGGAAAGGGTTGTTTCTTCCAACCAATTCTTGACGACTACACCTGAGGAGAACGCAACAAAAGGATTATGAGCAGTTATTAAGACGTCAAACTGCTCTTGAACTTCACCAAACCACTCTTGCTGAGTATTTTAGGAATAGATGTATCCCTCGTGGGATAAGAGTGAATCTCCGTCCTACCTTATTTGCGGAGAATACTGAATATTGCGACCGATACGAAAGTATCTCAAACAAATGTTCGTTTGATTTGATGACACTCACTATTGATTACCGTATATACTCGTGTATAAGCCGACCCGTGTATAAGCCGACCCCCCTACTTTTGCCCCCAAAACCTGGGAAAATCTATTGACTCGCGTATAAGCCGAGGGTGGACCCCAGCACAGGTATACAGCCCCCAGCAGTGGTATACAGGCCCCAGCAGTATGATATACAGCAGCCCCCAGTGGTATATACAGCAGCTCCCAGTGGTATATACAGCAGCCACAGTGGTATATACAGCAGCCCCATTGGTATATACAGCAGCCCCCAGTGGTATATACAGCAGCCCCCAGTGGTATTGCAGCCCCTATATACAGCAGCCCCAGTGGTATTGCAGCCCCAGTGGTGTATACAGCAGCCCCTATATACAGCAGCCCCAGTGGTATTGCAGCCCCTATATACAGCAGCCCCAGTGGTATTGCAGCCCCAGTGGTGTATACAGCAGCCCCTATATACAGCAGCCCCAGTGGTATTGCAGCCCCAGTGGTATTGCAGCCCCTATATACAGCAGCCCCAGTGGTATTGCAGCCCCAGTGGTGTATACAGCAGCCCCTATATACAGCAGCCCCAGTGGTATTGCAGCCCCTATATACAGCAGCCCCAGTGGTATTGCAGCCCCAGTGGTGTATACAGCAGCCCCTATATACAGCAGCCCCAGTAGTATTGCAGCCCCAGTGGTATTGCAGCCCCTATATACAGCAGCCCCACACAAATGCTGGCACACGTGTCCCCCCTGTTGTAAGGCCCCCGCTGCTGATTACTTACCATCCCTGGTCTTCAGCAGCACCTCCGCGCCAGTCCTCTGTGCTCCGGTCCACCTTGGTCCCGTCCTCTGTGCTGCCGTCCACGGCTGCATCCGGGGTCCCCGCGCGTCGCAGAAGCGATGACGTCATCGCTTCTGCGACCCGGCCGGTCACATGATACAGCCGGGGAACGGAGCACAGAGGACGGGACCACGGAGGACCGGAGCACAGAGGATCGGCGCGGAGGTGCTGCTGAAGACCAGGGATGGTAAGTATTCAGCAGGGGGGGCCTTACAACAGGGGGGGACGTGTGCCAGCAGTTTGGGGGGCATTATCTACAGATATGCACTGCTCCCCCTGGCGCTGATTGACAGGGGGATGTAGTGCATATGTAATGAGCGGCCCCACGTAACGGGGCCGCTCAATATACAGTATCCCCACCGCCTCCTCCTGCCTCCCCAGCCCAACACAGCCCCCACCCCACTCACCCTGTATAGTGACTCGTGTATAAGCCGAGGGGGGACTTTTCAGCCCAATTTTTGGGCTGAAAAACTCGGCTTATACACGAGTATATACGGTACTTGCAGACAGAACTCTCTGTATTGACTGAAAAAGTGAGCACTATTGAAGACCAACTAAAAGACACATTATCATCTGGTGAATTTTCTAGTGTTAAAAATAAGACCCGTAAAACCATAGTTGATTTCCGGAAGGTAGTCCAGGAACGCAAGAAAAAGAAGTTCTTGCGTGACCAAGATGACTACGTCAATGGACGAGTTTATAGATGGCGGAATAAGGATCCTAATAATTGACCATATCCCAGACAAGATGTAAACGGTTCAGGTAGTAGTATTGATAGTTTGGGCTTAGGATATCCACCCTATCCGTTCTTTCAACCAAGATATTATGGAGGCAGACGCAGGACTGGACGTGGTGGTGGAAGAGGTCGGGGCAATTATCGTTATCCAACACAACCGCGACCACAGGTAGGTCAACCAGACCTGGTATATAATATTTCTTCTCAAATTATTTCACCCTCTGATTTGCAGTTACTACAGAAAGGGCTCTCTTTCTGTCCGACTCCGAACCTTAATTCATTTCAGATTGATCAGGAACTCAGGTGGTTTTTTAGAACAATTAGACTTAAAACTCATTTTGGTCGCTTTGGCAATGATGTGCCTTTAATGCCCACCTCTTCCTCCTCTGAGTTCACCCTGAAGGATCTGAATCTACGTATTACTAGTAAATTCCAACCTCCTAAGAACTACCACCCGGTTGAGACATTTGCTAAACTCGTTACACAGGATGTTGCTCGGTTAATTAATGAAATAGAACGAGGAGAAC
Source organism: Allobates femoralis (assembly GCA_033576535.1). Lineage (NCBI taxonomy): Eukaryota > Metazoa > Chordata > Amphibia > Anura > Aromobatidae > Allobates > Allobates femoralis. The sequence goes on from JARQOC010000002.1 coordinate 374,481,542, forward strand.
ATAGGATTAAACTGAATCTTTCCACACATGTTATACAATCCATTCGCCACCTTCAAGCCAATAAAAAGGTTATTATCAAGCCGGCGGATAAAGGGGGCGCTGTGGTAATTATGGATAGGACATATTATGTCAATGAGATAAAACAGCAATTGAGTGATGCTGAAACTTATACACCCATTGATCGTGATCCTACTAGTTCCATTAGGAGTATAATAACTACCGTATATACTCGTGTATAAGCCGACCCGTGTATAAGCCGACCCCCCTACTTTTGCCCCCAAAACCTGGGAAAACCTATTGACTCGTGTATAAGCCGAGGGTGGACTCCAGCACAGGTATACAGCCCCAGCAGTGTGGTATACAGGCCCCCCAATGGTAGTATACAGCAGCCTCCCCAGTGGTAGTATACAGCAGCAGCCCCAGTGGTATATACAGCAGCAGCTTCAGTAGTTAGTATACAGCAGCCCCAGAGGTATATACAGCCCCAGTGGTAGTATACAGCATCCCCAGAGGTATATACAGCCCCAGTGGTAGTATACAGCATCCCCAGAGGTAGTATACAGCAGCCCCAGAGGTAGTATACAGCAGCCCCAGAGGTAGTATACAGCAGCCCCAAAGGTATATACAGCAGCCCCAGTGGTAGTATACAGCAGCCCCAGAGGTAGTATACAGCCCCAGTGGTAGTATACAGCATCCCCAGAGGTATATACAGCCCCAGTGGTAGTATACAGCAGCCCCAGAGGTATATACAGCCCCAGTGTAGTATACAGCAGCCCCACAGGTATATACAGCCCCAGTGGTAGTATACAGCAGCCCCAGAGGTATATACAGCCCCAGTGGTAGTATACAGCAGCCCCAGAGGTATATACAGCCCCAGTGGTAGTATACAGCAGCCCCAGAGGTATATACAGCCCCAGTGGTAGTATACAGCAGCCCCACAGGTATATACAGCCCCAGTAGTTAGTATACAGCAGCCCCAGAGGTATATACAGCCCCAGTGGTAGTATACAGCAGCCCCAGAGGTATATACAGCCCCAGTGGTAGTATACAGCAGCCCCAGAGGTATATACAGCCCCAGTGGTAGTATACAGCAGCCCCACAGGTATATACAGCCCCAGTCATTAGTATAGCACCAGTATGTGTTATACAGCTTTCCATTGATATAAGCAGCACCTATAGGAGTATAACATTCCCCAGTGTATATAAGCAGCCCAGAGTATATTCCAACGCCCAGTGGTAGTATACATGCACCCCATGGGTAATACGAGCCTCCAATCGATTACAGGCGCCACACAGGTATAACAGCCCCAGTGATGAGTTATTAAGCACCCAATGTCGTTAATACAGCAGCCCATCGTGTGTACACAGCCCCGCATCTTAATATGCGTCCAACCGAAGTATAAACAAATGCCTCCACGACCCTCCTATCGATTCTCCAGCCGACTCTGCGTGTGAAATAAAAAGAGCTTTTTTAATCACCTCGGCGCAGCATTCTCTGGTACTTCTAGCTTCAAAACGTCCGGCTTAACCATTACCTGATTGTGCCGGTGTCGTGAACGCAGGAAGGAATGCGTATCCATGCGCTCACGGTGACATTGACACCGGAACAACTAATGAATGAAAATCAGACCGAGTATGGTTGGAGTAGTGATGTTTGAGGCTGTGGAAGCACCCTATCGTGTTGAGATCAAATATTTGGTTATCTTGGCACGGTGGCGGAGGGGGGGACATGATAACGAACGGGAGGCGTATATAGTCGGGGGACGCATATTAAGGAAGGAGTTGTTAGTGCAAATTATCACCCGTTTGAGTTACACGAAGGGCTGCATTGGCTGCCGTCGAACTAATTCATTTGATTAAGAAGCGGCCACGTTGACACCTAGCGTCAACCCATGGCCCCTCTGGCACTCCATGCCCCCGGTCAAGCTCCCCCCACATCTACCGTATCCCCTGTAATACGTCGAGGTGCAAACCTTTTCAGCCCAAATTTTCTTGGTGTGCTGAGAAACAATAATAACACATACAATATTGATTACATAAGTTAAAACAAGGCCGTGTATTTATAAACTATATGCATGATAAACAGCATGATGGTAAACTTATAACCATTGATCTACTACTAGTTCAATTTTTGTTCACAAACAGGTCACGTCCCTTTGCTATTTCATACTTTAAAAGAAGTCACAAACATACCCTTTTCTAACTTGCCACAACCTTACACCTCCTGATGGCGTCCATGTGGTCTACTCTCGCCTTTGGCAATTGTGTGGATAAAATTCTGTTCCTCTAGTCCCCTCAATTCCTTCATACTTAAAGGATACTTTCTCACTTTCTTTCAGTATCGTGAGTTGGGGGTTACTCCAATGAATGCATTCTTGTCACTATGCACGTGAATAGTTTATACACCCCATAGGACATAATATTGGGCCTAGAGGCCATCAAGTGGTTTTTGAATACATACGAAACATCTCAGACAGCAAGAGTTTGTACTGAATTTACGGAATAGTTTTTCGTAATAATTACTTTCTTTTTAGGACCATTTTAAGATGCAGCGTAGGGGGACCGCCATGGGTCTCGAACACTGGCGCCCCCCTACGCTAACATTTTTATGGCTTACTTTGAGCATAATTATGTCTTATTTGACCCTATGATACAGTCTAGGGCACTAACTTGGAAACGTTACATTGATGACGTGTTTGTGGTGTGGACGGGGACGAGTATGGAATTAGATGTAATGTACAATCGGTTAAACACACTTGTACCTGGTTTGTCTTTCTCCATTCACAGTAGCTCACAGGAGATTTCTTTTCTAGACACTTTGGTTATGTTGAATGATCAAGGCAGTATATCTGTCGATAGTTTATACTAAACCCACAGACAAGAATAGCATTCTTCATTATGACAGTTGTCATCCACGACATATAAAACAATCATTGCCTCATTCCCAACACATGAGGATTAAAAGGATTGTCTCGAACCCCGCTACACTGACAATTAGACATAGTGAAATGACTCAAAAATTTGTTAAAAGGGGATATCCACAACATTTGGCATTACCCCGTAATGTGATTGAATCCAGAAGATCTGATCCTTCCCCTAGACTAGCTTTTGTATCCACGTTCCATCCTCATTCATATAAAATCAAAAAGATCGTGAAGGAACATTGGCCTATCCTTATGAAATCGTACCCTGATATTGATGAATTTAATGTTCCACCATTATTTTGTTATAAAAGATCCCAAAGTCTTAGGGATCAATTGGTTCGAGCTGACATAGGCCCTGAAAAACTAACCAGACAGAGGTTCCTTGGTGTTCCGAGAGAAGGAAATTTTCCTTGTCTTGGATGCCCTCAGTGCTCCCATATGGTGAAGGGATCAACATTTACACATCCTAGGTCTGGTAAAGTTTTCACGATCCATGGGTATTTTACCTGTGATTCTTCCTATGTGGTGTATCCTTGAAGTGTCCGTGCGGTCTCGGATACGTTGGGGAGACTACCCAGCGTATCCGGGACCGCATTAGTAAACACAAATCCACCATTCGGTGTTGCAATACCCTATTACCAGTACCGAGCAACTTTGTGGATAGGGGACATGGAATTTCTCAACTTCGCTTCCAAGTCTTGGAACAAGTGCCCTTAGCTAGACGTGGAGGGGATGGGATCAGACGCCTAAAGGATAGGGAAGCATTTTGGATACACCGGCTCCAGACTTTGTTTCCTTTGGGTCTAAACAGGGAATACGAGGTTTCGTGACATGATCTTTTCCTCATATTAGCCATATCTAATTTTAATTTTCTCCTTTAAACTACTGGTGGTAGTCTATCTATGGACCCATTGGGATAGTTCTAGTATTCATCTGTTATGCTGTTTCTTTTATGTATGGTATAAATTAGATCAAATACTTATACTTTGTTTTTCTCATTAGGCTCCATATATATATACATTATAGACATATATGGTTACAAATACTATCTTAGTGTTTTCTGTTCTAATATTATCTTATTTACTTATTATTTTCACTTATTTCCTCTTCTTTAGGCTTAACAGGGTTTCCCTGGCAACAGTAGCGCGTTTTGCAAGAAAACACTACCATGACAACCATTTCCTGTCTTTCTTTTGTGTCTAATACACTTTTACAAGTAGTGCGACGTCACTTCCGTGACGCGGCTGCCGGTGACGTCACTTCCGGTTGCGTATGCGTTCCATTATACGTTTTGCGGTTCAAATACCGGAAATAGGAAGTATTTGACTGCTGGAGCACTATATAAGCCGGTTTCTCTTGTAGTATGGTGCATTCCTGCCATGGCCCTGCAATGAACAGCACCAGTAAGTAGTTAGGAGCGAGATAATCGCTTTTATCTTGTTTTAATTGCTTTTTGATGGACGTAATGTTATTTTGCCAGGTTCCTGGCTATTCCTTATTTCCTGGGCTGTACTTTAAGGTATGCCATTAGGCTGAGTACCTAGACTGCTGTTATCATGCGGATTGGACCTGATGGCACTGTTATCTTTATTTTCAGTATGTACTCCATGATTGATCCCTGTACATTGTGTTGTGGTAATGTTATCTCAGTTAATCAGCATTTCAGGTATGGATTTGATTTGGTGACTATATTGTGTCATATTGATTATATGAAATAAATTAATTTATTAATTTCTTTTTATCTAGAGTATTCCCCATGGTCTTTTCTCTATATGTTGATTGATTTCAATATTGAACTGCACAGTTATAAGTTGAAGGTAAAGCAATTGTCCACCTCACATCGCATGCACGCCATGTTTCGTTTTTGGGTTTTACACGTACTATTCCTTTTAGTGCATGTCAACCATTATTTCCTTTCCTTTATTATGGTAACATGGCTTCCAGATGTTACCATTAGAGATATATATACTATACCAATGACCAATTAGGTCATATTCAATGAGTATTCTCTAGAGGCTCCAGTATTGTTCAGGTCCCATAGGGTATGAATATACTTCATTTATTTTTTTCTTATGAGATATTTTGTTTTTTTTTTCCTCTATAGATACATTGTACAAAGATTCTTTTTTGTATTTTTGAAGATATATTACTTACGAGAGAGAGAGTGATATCCAGTTATATACTCTTTATATAATTTTTTCACTATGATGGAATTCTGAACTGTGTTGAACTATTGTTCTGTTATATAAACCCATTTTCCCACTTTTTGCTTTCTGTATCCTTTATTAATTAACATATAGTTTCCTCTAGAGGATATTTGGCTTTAATTGTGAATAATTTCTGTATAGAGTTGTTAAGTGAAATCTGTAATTTTTCATGTTATTCATTGTAATTTTTTTGTTTCAATCATCAGTTATTTGTGTCTGAAGAAGGCGAAAGCCGAAAACGTTTATGCGAATGACTGATAAAAATACACAAAAGAAATATTGATTTCACGAATAAAACCATCAACAACATTTATTGGACTATTTTGTCTTCTTGATGTGCCAGATTCTCTTTTTACAAGTTCACTCCAGTTCTGGCACCATTATATTCTTTGTTGTGAGCTAGCTTTTTCTTATAACGAATCGCTGGAGACAGGTGACTACAAAATTCTTTATTTTTTAACTTACAAATCTTTGCTCATGTCCATCCACACAGATGTCACATGGATGTCATCCGTGTGCAGGACGTTTTTGTCATGGACCCATTGAACTGAATGGGTCTGTGAGTCTGTGCTGCCGGCCAAAAGCGGACATATCTCCGTGTGAGCACATGAACACATGTCTGCTCCACATGGAGAAACGGCCCATGTGGAGACATGAACATGTGACAGTGTCCATTGATTAACAATGTCTTCGTATGTCTGTGCCTCCGGCATGTGTCGGCACGGACACTGCATGTGCCAGAGACACGAACGAATGTGTGAAAGAGAACAGAAAGAGGCTTAAGTATGTCTTTAGTCCCAGCTTCCCACAAGGCCTCTTTTATATATGCAAAACACGCACGTATGAGAGAGGCCCTTTTTGTGCGGCCATATGTCTGCTGTGTGTCACGCATAGTGGGTCATGCATGTGCTGTTCGTGTGATATGTGTGTGCATCTGGTGTGTGAGATAAGCCGTTTTGGGGGCCCGTATGTGTGTGTAACGGATTGTGTGACATACTTGTGCTGTTCATGGGCTATGCGTATGAGTGTAGCCTGATCTGCTGGGTGTCAGCTTCACGTGATCAAGGGCTACTATCTCGAGAGGTTGTTTAGTTATAATTGGCTGTAGTGGTGCTCTTTGGCTTTTACTTTTTTTTTACTTTTAGTTGCATGGCCTACAGTGTCTAAACCATCTCTCTATGGCGTCTCTCATGCCATCCCAGTAGAATCTCAAAGAAAATGTGTTAGAGTGGCACTAGAGGACGATCCACCAGTCACATGCTATACACCAATAATGAAAAGGAGGAAAGAACCAGAAAGCATGTACAAATGACCGGGATCAGAGAAACAGACCAATAATTCAAAAAAATTTTTTTGTAAATCTTTATTAACAATAATACAGAGAAATATGAGCAAAAAACAAAAACAGAATAAAAACACTTAAAATGTGTGATGGGAAACCACCAACACAGCAATAACTATGGCCCCAGATGTCATCAGAATAGCTGTATCATGAGACCCAAACATGGGTTTAAATATTTGATTAGGACCTGCTGGTGACTAGACTCACAGGAAGGCAAGCCTGCTGACATGAAAGAATGAACAAAACAAGAGATTCCAGGACAATATAGGTGGCATTGATCAAAAAACAAGAAAATCTTGAATAGCAATCATCAAACCCAGTTGAAAGATAATGCAGCTCAGCTAATAATGAATCAGAATATATTGCACCAATGTACAAAACAGTGAGATGCGACTCATAGACTCCTGTGATAAAGTATAGTACAGGGACCTAATGTCCCTTATGGAGTAACAAGAATGAAAGTCACAAATGCTATAATGTCAGTCCTGCCTAGGAGCTAATTAAGGACAAAGTTCTGAGCTCAAAAACACAGGTCTAGGAGAGCACACCATAAACTGGAATGGTCAGTTCAGTTAATGCTGAGGCATCAAAAATCAATCACCTGTGAGCAGGGTGAGAAAACATGAAGGATAAACAAAAGTCAGGACAATGCAATACCAGTGCCTGGAAAAGAAATCAAAAATAAGTTATAGTCACCATAGCAGGTCAGGAGACCAGGGGCACATAGCAGCAGGGACCGACGCGTATCGCCGCTCTAACACAACGGCTTCATCCTCGGGAATGAAGCCGTTGTGTTAGAGCGGCGATACGCGTCGGTCCCTGCTGCTATGTGCCCCTGGTCTCCTGACCTGCTATGGTGACTATAACTTATTTTTGATTTCTTTTCCAGGCACTGGTATTGCATTGTCCTGACTTTTGTTTATCCTTCATGTTTTCTCACCCTGCTCACAGGTGATTGATTTTTGATGCCTCAGCATTAACTGAACTGACCATTCCAGTTTATGGTGTGCTCTCCTAGACCTGTGTTTTTGAGCTCAGAACTTTGTCCTTAATTAGCTCCTAGGCAGGACTGACATTATAGCATTTGTGACTTTCATTCTTGTTACTCCATAAGGGACATTAGGTCCCTGTACTATACTTTATCACAGGAGTCTATGAGTCGCATCTCACTGTTTTGTACATTGGTGCAATATATTCTGATTCATTATTAGCTGAGCTGCATTATCTTTCAACTGGGTTTGATGATTGCTATTCAAGATTTTCTTGTTTTTTGATCAATGCCACCTATATTGTCCTGGAATCTCTTGTTTTGTTCATTCTTTCATGTCAGCAGGCTTGCCTTCCTGTGAGTCTAGTCACCAGCAGGTCCTAATCAAATATTTAAACCCATGTTTGGGTCTCATGATACAGCTATTCTGATGACATCTGGGGCCATAGTTATTGCTGTGTTGGTGGTTTCCCATCACACATTTTAAGTGTTTTTATTCTGTTTTTGTTTTTTGCTCATATTTCTCTGTATTATTGTTAATAAAGATTTACAAAAAAAATTTTTTTGAATTATTGGTCTGTTTCTCTGATCCCGGTCATTTGTACATGCTTTCTGGTTCTTTCCTCCTTTTCATCCCAGTAGAATCTATCTCGGAGCAGCATCTTAAGCTTTTTCCATGCAAAGTGTCCTGCTTTATTGTGGTATGTGTTATGAACTGATGACTCAGGAGTACCATTCAGATTCCACAGAAGTCGTTGGTAACTATGCTGACCGCAATCCTTGACTACACTCCGCAACTAGATGTAGTCGTGGGATGTAACTAACCAGACCTAGACACCTCTGCACAGCCGGAGAACTAACTGCTCATAAAGATGGATGTAGGAAAAGCTATCTTTCCTCAGAGCAGAACCCCAAAAGAATAGCAAGCCCCCACAGATATTGACCGGGAAACAAGAGAAAGAAAAACAAACACAGGCAGAGAAAAAAGGTTTAGCAAAAGAGGCCAAACTAGCTATATAGGAAAGACAGGATAGAAAACTATTGCGGTCAGTATAAAGCACTATCAAAAAAGCACCCACAGCAGATAGTACAAAAATTACCCTGAGTCACTAAGACTCGGCGCCCTCTATATCTGCAGACTTCTATAAATCAACTGCCAGCAGAGCTGGAAATAACAGATAATAGTGAATGGTAAAATTCCTAGGAAGAAAACTTCCTATCTGAGAGCAGATAAACAAATATACAGACTAAATTGCAAACCCACAACTCAGAATAAGGCAAAACATAAGCAGAACCTTAAGCACACAAAAGAGTGCCACAAAATATCAAAATAACATCCACTTAGCTTGCAAAGAATTCCACAAAGCAGAAGAAACCAGAGAGATGTGAACTCCTCCAGGAACAAAAGACAACTGGCAAGGAGTGATCCACTTCAAACCATTATATGCTGCAAGAACCAGATTGCCAATCATCACCATCACCTGTGAAGCCCACACAGTCAGCTGCATCACCAGCAACAACCACCGGAGGGAGCTCCAATGAATTCACAACAGGTATGCTTCCAACACATCTGGACATCCCTCTTCAGTACTACTATTTTCCACACCATCTTGTGGGTTCTAGGGTTTATGAAATGTCGACACAGCTTTCCCTGGTAGATGAGGACCTTTCTCTCTCCTTCCACAGGTGTTGCGCCTCTGGTGGAACATCTGGGCTAAGACGGGAGTTCTCTTGGGTTATCCACTCTTTGACTAAGCTGACAGTCGGGTCACTGATTTGTGTCTCTTTCCACCCATGGTGAGGTAACGGGTTTAGCGTTGACTCACGATGTTTCTGGCAAGTCTGCTGACACAGGGATGCACCGTGGCGATGGAAGGCAGGCCGCTCTATTTCTTCTAGCTCATCCACATCTTTTCCCAAGTCTGGTAAGTGAGGCATCCTAGACAAGGCATCAGCATTGGCGTTCTTATGGCCTGCCCGGTATTTGATGGTGAAGTTGTAGTTTGACAACTGGGCCATCCAGCGTTGCTCCATTGCACCTAACTTTGCGGTATGTAGGTGTGTAATAGAATTATTGTCCTTGAAGGCAGTGAACTTAGCAGCCGCCAAGTAATGCTTGAACCATTCCGAGATAGCCCAGACCAAAACCAAGAATTCTAGCTTAAATGAGCTGAAGTTCTCGGGGTTTCTTTCTGTAGGATGGAGCTTCCTGCTGGCATAGGCAATCGCACACTACTTGCCATACTGTTTCTGTGACAAGACAGCTCCTAACCCCAAATTGCTGGCATCAGTGTACAGCAAGAACGGTGAGTTGTAGTCAGCATAGGCCAGGATCTCGTCTCTTGTCAGGGCCTCTTTCAACTGGTTGAAGGATTCTTTCTGTTTCTTACCCCATTCACACGGAGGACCTCTGGTCTTGCCCTTCCTGGTCTGGCCCACCAGGAGATCTTGCAAGGGTGCAGCCATCTTCATGTAGTCCTTTATGAACCTCCGGTAGTATCCTCCCAGCCCCAAGAACTGACGTACTTCTCTGACGGTAGTTGGTTCTGTCCATTCCTTTATGATGATGATCTTGTCAGGGTCTGGTGCCACTCCTTCTGCGCTGAACACATGCCTGAGATACTGAACTTTTGGTTTCAGCAAATGGCATTTAGATGGCTTCAGCTTCATCCCGAACTTGGACAATGCTTCAAATACCTCTGACAGATGTTGTAGATGCTCTTCATAGCCTTTGGAGTACACTATGACATCATCTAGGTAGAGTAGCACATTCAAAAGTTTTGGTGCCCCAGGCAACAATCCATCAATCTTTAGAACGTTGCGGGTGCATTGCAGAGTCCAAATGGCATGCTGTTAAACTCACACAGGCCCATGGGTGTTGTTAACGCGGTCTTCTCCCTGTCTTCTACTGCAACGGAGACCTGCCAATATCCACTAGTAAGATCTGGGTTGAAAAGCAATTAGCAGTTTTTAATGCAGCAAGTGACTCTTGTATGCAGGATAACGGATAAGCACTTTATGTGTTATGCTATTTATTTGTCTGTAATCTACATGCATTCTCATACTGCCATCTTTCTTTTTAACTAGGACTAATGGAGCTGCCCAGGGGCTGCAACTATTTTTTATGACCCCTGCGTCCTTCATGTCCTGCAACATTTCCTTGGCACGTTGATAATGAGCTGGTGGTACAGACCTATATTGCTCTTTAATGGGTGGATGATCACCTGTGGTTATATGGTGGTGTACCACTTTTATCCTCTCAAAATGAAATGGATGCTTACTAAAGACCTGTTCATATTCCTGGATAGACACCGTGCTTCTGGTGGGATGGAGTGGAATCAATACCTATATGTAGCTCCTGACACCAGTCCTCCAGCTGTCCCTTGGAATTGTTGTCCTCCACTGAGTCTGGTGGGGTTAAGGATTCCATTGTATGCGCGGAGTTGTTATCTGCAGAGAGCAGCTTGGCAACGGTGAAATATCTGGGCAGTTTGACTTCTTCCTCTCCACAGTTTAATATGCGGATGGGTACCCTTCCCTTGCGTACATCAACTACCCCCCTGGATGTCAGGATTGTAGGCCTACTTTCTGAACACACGGGCTCTACCACTGCCTGGTAAAGCTGTTCTCTGAGAGCTATTGCTGCCCGACACCAGATCATCATTTCACTCTTTAGGGGTTACCACAATGGGAATCGGGTCTGTTACCCGTACACTACCAATTTCACCACCGGACAGATTTACCTGTTGCTTGCGCAGGAGGGCTCTTATCTCCTTCTGTAGAACTCTCCGCTGCCCGTCATTGGCAATGTCTGCAATCTGTTAGAGTAAAAACAACACTTTATCCAGACAATTTCCAACTACATTTGTACCAAGTATAATATGCGGGTCCCTGTCATTAGGGTTTGTTTTAACCACAATAAGTCCTTGCCCTTTAACTCCCCCCCCACCCACTTTTATTTTTACCTCTCTAACCCCTACTAGGTCAATTTTGTAACCCATTTGAAGCATAAATAGTGAGGTTAGGATCTGGAGGAGTAAGTTTATCATCAGACCGGAACCTTTTGTAAAGGATATGAGGTATGGTAGTCACTTGCGAGCCAGTGTCCAGCAGTGTAGGCGTGGGAATGACTTCTAGTGTGATGGGCAGGTATGGCCATCCTCCCACATACCTATCACACCAGTCTGGTGGGCCTGGTCGGTCTATTCCTGGGGGTTGGCCCTCGGCCCCAGGGACTGCTAGTTTAAAGTGCACTGCCTGGCAAAGTGACCCGTCTTGTTGCAACGGCGACAGATGGGCTGTCCTGTAGAGCTGTAGCGATCGTTGGTACCCCCATGGAGTGACATGGTCTTCTTCCCTCTCATCCACAGGACGTCCTCTGGGCTGTAGGCGAGCTGGATCTTCTTCAATGGCTTGGTCCCTGGCTTGAGCTGTAGTGCCTTTAACACCATGGCCATGTCTTTTTAGCCTACGCACAGAGGTGCGCCAGTTATCAGAGTCACCAGGGGTCACAGCCTGCATATTGGTCTCAGCAGATGGTAAGGAGGAAGATGTCACTTGTCTAGGAGGGGTGCTGGCTTGCCACTGCTGAGGTGCAGAATCTGAAGTTGTCAGGGGTTGTAGTGCTTTGATGGCCCGGTCTTTCAAGACAGCAAAGTTTGCATTAGGGTGTTCTAGGGCCCACCTGTTGTGAATTCATTGGAGCTCCCTCGGTGGTTGTTGCTGGTGATGCAGCTGACTGTGTGGGCTTCACAGGGGAGGGTGATTGGCAATCTGGTTCTTGGATCATATAATGGTTGGAAGTGGATCAATCCTTGCCAGTTGTCTTTTGTTCACATCTCTCTGGTTTCTTCTGCTCTGTGGAGATCTTTGCAAGATAAGTGAATGGTTTTTTGATATTTTATGGCTCACTTTTGTGTGCTTAAGGATCTGCTTATGTTTTGTTTTATTCTGAGCTGTTGGCTGCTATCTAGCCTGTATATTTGTCTGCTCTCAGATAGGAAGTTTTCTTCTTAGGAATTTTACCATTCACTATTATCTGTTATTCCCAGCTCTGCTGGCAGTTGATTTATAGAAGTCTGCAGATATAGTTGTCGCCGAGTCTTAGTGACTCAGGGTAATTTTTGGAATATCTGCTGTTGGTGGTTTCTGATAGTGTTTTATACTGACCGCAATAGTATTCTATCCTGTCTTTCCTATATAGCTAGTTTGGCCTCTTTTGCTAACCTTATACTCTGCCTGTGTTTGTTTTCCTTCTTTTGTTTCCCAGTTAATATCTGTGGGGGCTTACTATTCTTTTGGGGTTCTGCTCTGAGGCAAGATAGCTTTTCCTACATCTATCTTTAGGAGCAGTTAGTTCTCCGGCTGTGCAGAGGTGTCTAGGTCTGGTTAGTTACATCCCACGGCTACTACTAGTTGTGGTGTCCATCAAAAGGAGAAATACATGTGGAGTCAAATTTGCTTAAGAAGTTGTAAAAATATCTTTATTTTGAGACAAATTTAAACACAATTGTGCAGGAAAACACGGTGCAAATTTTACAAGCACCTAGCACTCAATCCTATGTACAAAAGACGGAAGCACATTACATTTTATCTTATTGCACGATCATAAGATAAGAGCAGACTGAATTTCTATATTTAGTCAAAAAAAACCTAAGTGAGACAGCCAAAGTAATCCAGGTGCAGACTGGCAGCTCACATTTTACATAATGCAATATCCCATAAAGTGCACAAATTCAATACAATTCCAATAAGTGCAATCACATCAAATGAATAAGGTGCTACTGCAGGGTGAGAAGGCTAGACTCCTCATGATGAAGCATTTATGCGTAGTATAAAGCAAGCGAAATGTACGTAAGGAGTCAGATATGGAGGGTCTAGCCTTCTCACCTGCACTAGCACCTTATTCATGTCCGTAACTAGCTGGGGTTGTAAGGGGGTACATGATGACATTTCCTTGATGTCTATATCATCTCCGCCCCAGGAGATTCCGGGGCTTCTGTCTGATTTTCAGGATGTTTTTGCTGAACCCAAGTCCAGTTTTCTTCCGCCACATCGGGCGTGTGATTGTGTTATTGATTTGGTATAATGAAGTTCCGTTCCACTGCCCAATACCTTTTATTCCTTTTATACTATTGATTTGGTGCCAGGCTGTAGGTTTCCTAAGGGTGACTTTTTCACTTGTCTGTGCCTGAACATGCTGCCATGCGGAGTTATATTAAGGATTCTTTGGAGAAGGGCCATATTCGCCCTTCCTCTTCGCCGTTGTGGGCGGGGTTCTTTTTTGTTGCCAAGAAAGATGACTCCCTGAGACCCTGTATTGATTATCACCTCTTGAATAAGATTACGGTCAAGTTTCAGTACCCTCTGCCTTGGATTTCTGACTTGTTTTCTACAGTTAAGGGGGCATGTTGGTTTACTAAAATTGACCTTAGGGGGGCCTCAATCTGGTTTGTGTCAAGCAGGGTCATGAATGCAGCGTTTAATACGCCTGAAGGCCTTGTGATGCCTTTTGGGTTGGTTAATGCTCCTTCCGTTTTTCAGTCCTTTATGCATGACGTATTTCGGGAGTTGATTGACAAGTTCTTGGTTGCATATTTGGATGATATCCTGATTTTTTCTGACGATTGGGATTCTCATGTGGAACAGGTCAGGTCGGTCTTTTGGATTCGGCGTGACAATGCTTTGTATGTTAAGGGGTCTAAGTGTTGCTTTGGTGTCCAGAAGGTTTCTTTTTTGGGCTTCATTTTGTCTCCTTCTTCTATTGAGATGGATCCTGTTAAGGTTCAGGCTATTCATGATTGGGTTCAGCCACATCCGTGAAGGGTCTTCAGAAATATTTGGGCTTTGCTAATTTTTATCGTCGGTTCATTGCCAATTCTTCCACCGTGGTGAAGCTGTTCGACCAATTTGACTAAGAAGGGTGCTGATGTGGAGCATTGGTCTCCTGCAGCCGTTTTTGCCTTCCAGGAGCTTAAAAGACGGTTTACTTCTGCTCCTGTGTTGCGCCAACTGGATGTTTCCCTTCCATTACACGGGGGAAATTGATGCTTCTAAGATTGGTGCAAGGGCCTCTTGTCTCAGAGGGATCCTGTTGGTTCCACGATGCACCCTTGTGCCTTCTTTTCCCGTAAATTTCGCCAGCGGAACGCAACTATGATGTCAGCAACCGAGAGTTGCTGGCCATGAAGTTGGCATTTGAGGAGTGGTGTAATTGGCTGGAGGGGGCTCAACATCGTGTGGTTATCTTGACTGATCACAAGAATCTGGTTTATCTCGAGTCTGCCAAGAGGTTGACTCCTAGGCAGGCTCGGTGGTCCTTGTTTTTTGCTTGTTTTGACTTTGTGGTTTCCTATCTTCCTGGTTCTAAGAATGTTAAGGCCGATGCTCTCTCTTGCAGTTTTTTGTCTGATTCTCTTGAACCCTCGGAGCCAGTCGGCATTCTGAAGGAGGGGGTTGTTCTTTCCGCTGTTTCTCCCGATTTACGGCTTGCTCTTCAGGAATTTCAGGCGGATAAGCCTGAGCGCTGTCCTGTGGGGAAATTGTTTGTTCCTGCCCCGTGGACTACTATAGAATGATTTCGGAGGTTCATTGTTCTGTGTTGGCTGGTCATCCTGGCATCTTTGGTATCCGAGATTTGGTCAGTCGATCTTTTTGGTGGCCCTCTGTGTCCCGGGATGTGTGTTCTTTTGTGCAGGCCTGTGGGACTTGAGCACAGGCCAGCCTTGTTGTTCCCGTCCTAGTGGGCTGCTTGTCATGGTCGCGCTCGCGACCAGGGTGGTAATAGGTAAGTGGACCCACTGGACCACAGGGGAGACCCGGACCTGCCCAGACTAGGGAAGAACAGCAACCGGGTTCTGTGGCAGCTGAGCATGTAGGCTAGGTGGTAACCTGCAGGACACGACAACACCGCACACTTCAGGTATAGCAAAATGTAACGTTTACTGAACAAGAACACACATCAAGGACACGGAACATCAAGGACACGGAACATCATGGACACGGAACATCATGGACACGGAACATCACGGACACCAGGCGGGAACCACAGGGTCATCTCGGACACCAGGTGGGAACCTCAGGGTCATCTCGGACACCAGACGGGAACCTCAGGGTCATCTCGGACACCAGGCGGGAACCTCAGGGTCATCTCGGACACCAGGCGGGAACCTCAGGGTCATCTCGGACACCAGGCGGGAACCTCAGGGTCATCTCGGACACCAGGCGGGAACCTCAGGGTCATCTCGGACACCGGCAGACAGCGGACGTCATCAGGGACACCGGCAGGCAGCGGACGTCATCAGGTACACAGACAGACAGGACGTCTGGACTCCATGCAACGGACACGGCTCCAGACAGGGAACATCAGGAACAGCAGGGATCCACATATAAGGCAAGGACGTTGGCACCAACATGGATAAGACAGGTCCAGGGACACAGACATCAGCTTTCCCAGAACTGATTGCAGGCAGAACAGGAGCTGTAGACAAGGCAGACCAGGAGCAGCATGTTGGACCAAACACACAGGGCTAGGTTAAGAAACCTAATGCGAGGCTCTGGCGATGCCCAACAGGGAAGAGGAACTTTAAATAGGAGCTGACCCTCAGCTATAGGCTGGGGACAGCAATTCAAGCGCACACCCTCCATCTTACAAAACTGGGGAAGGTGTGGTGGCGCGCACCCTAGGCACAGTCAGAACCCATACAGCATAGCCAGCACAGGAACCGATGCCCAGAGCACCTGGCAGCGGCTGCAAGCCTAGACACACGTGGAAAGTCATGCACCAGCTGCAGAGGACCTCACAACCCGCTGATAGCTTCCACAGCGGGAGCCAGGGTCCACACATGGAAGGTAAACAGCGGAGCACTGACAATACAACACATGTGCGGCTACGCAGCGGAGCTGGGAACTGAGCAGAATCCTATCCAGGTAACATACTACAGTCTCCCAGCTGGTCAGGGGGGAAGGAGCATTGGGAGAAAACGCAGTAACGCCGAGGGAACCAAGATACCAGACCACCGGCGTTACACTGCTTTTGCCCTTACCTGTACCTGAGGGACCGTGGACGCATACAGTATTTCTGTGGATTTTGTTTCGGACCTTCCTGTTTCCCAGGGGATGACGGTTATCTGAGTTTATTTATGACCGATTTTCTAAGATGGTTCATTTCGTTCCTTTGGCTAAATTGTCTTCTTCTTCGGACTTGGTTCCATTGTTTTTTCAGCATGTTGTTCGTTTGCATAGTATTCCGGAAAATATTGTGTCTGACAGGGGTGCCCAGTTTGTTTCTCAGTTTTGGAAGTCTTTCTGTGCTAAGCTGGGTGTGGCTTTTGTCTTTTTGTTCTGCGTTTCATCCACAGTATAATGGTCAGATGGAGAGAACTAATCAGACTTTGTAGACTTATTTGAGTTGTATTGTGTCTGCAGATCAGGATGATTGGGTTGCCTTTGGGCGAGTTTGCGCTTAAAAATTGGGCGAGTTCGGCTACGTTGGTTTCGCCCTTCTTTTGTAATTTTGGTTTTCATCCTCGTTTTTCATCGGGGCAGGTTGCGCCTTCTTCCTGTCCTGGTGTGGATTCTGTAGTTGAACGGTTGCAGCAGATTTAGGATTGTGCGGTTGACAACTTACATCTTTCTCAGGAAGCTGCTCAACGTTTAGCTAACCATCATTGGTGTGTTGGTTCTCAGCTTCGTGGTGGTGATTTGGTTTGGTTGTCCTGCCACCATGTTCCTTTGAAGGTTTCTTCTCCTAAATTTAAGCCTTGGTTCATTGGTCCGTACATGATTTCTGAATTTGTTAATCCTGTCTCCTTCTGGTTGGCGCTTCCGAGCTCTTTTGCAATTCATGATGTTTTTCATAAGTCCTTGTTGAGGAGATTTGTGGAGTCCCTGGTTCCTGCTGTGGCCCCTCCGGCCCCAGTCCTGATTGATGGTGAGTTGGAGTATGAAGTTGAGAAGATTTTGGATTCTCGTCTTTCGATATGGAGGCTCCAGTACCTTGTTAATGGCGGGGTTATGGCCAGGAGAATAATTCTTGGATTTCTGCCTCGGATGTTTATGCCCCTGACTTGGTTCGTGCTTTTCATCTGGCTCATCCTGATAGGCCTGGGGCCTCTGTTGAGGGTTCGGTGACCCCTCCTCAAGGAGGGGGGGTAATGTTGTGAATTCATTGGAGCTCTCTCCAGTGGTTGTTGCTGGTGATGCAGCTGACCGCGTGAGCTTCACAGGGAAGGGTGATTGGCAATCTGGTTCTTGGAGCATATAATGGTTGGAAGTAGATCAATCCTTGCCAGTTGTCTTTTGTTCCTGGAGGAGTTTACATCTCTCTGGTTTCTTCTGCTCTGTGGAGATCTTTGCAAGATAAGTGAATGGTTTTTTTGATATTTTGTGGCACACTTTTGTGTGCTTAAGGATCTGCTTATGTTTTGTTTTATTCTGAGCTGTGGGTTGCTATCTAGTCTGTACATTTGTTTATCTGCTCTCAGATAGGAAGTTATCTTCCTAGGACTTTTACCATTCACTATTATTTGTTATTTCCAGTTCTGCTGGCTTTTGATTTATAGAAGTCTGCAGATATAGTTGTTGCCGAGTTTTAAGGCCGCTTCACACGCAAGGATATCCTTAACGATATCCTTAGAACGATCACGTGACAGTGATCGTTACATCGTTAGTGCGTTGTCACACACAAGGATATCGTTAACGATATCCCATTCGGCAACGCACCAGTTAAATAGGAGAGCAAGGACTGAACGATCTATTAAAGCGGCAGGAATAGGAGATTTTTGAATGAGATCATTCAAAAAGGTGTCACACTGAACGATGTGGCTTCTTCACAGTTCCTTAATTGGACAACGAACAATAGATTTGAGGTCCGGATCTCATTTTTGTGATGACCATTCCAACGATTTTTCCATCCTACATCGTTCGTTTACACGCAAGGATGCACTAACGATATCGTTGGAACATTCACAGATCTGTGACGTTTCAAAGATATCGTTAAGGATATCCTTGCATGTGAAGCGGCCTTTAGTGACTCAGGATAATTTTTGTAATATCTGCTGTTGGTGGTTTTTGATAGTGTTTTATACTGACCGCAATAGTATTCTATCCTGTCTTTCCTATATAGCTAGTTTGGCCTCTTTTGCTAAACCTTATACTCTGCCTGTGTTTCTTTTCCTTCTCTTGTTTCCCAGTTAATATCTGTGGGGGGCTTGCTATTCTTTTGGGGTTCTGTTCTGAGGCAAGATAGCTTTTCCTACATCCATCTTTAGGAGAAGTTAGTTCCCGACTATGCAGAAGTGTTTAGGTCTGGTTAGTTACATCCCACGGCTACTTCTAGTTGCGGTGTGTAGTCAGGGATTGCGGTCAGTACAGTTACCAACAACTTCTACGGAATCCGAATGTTACTCCTGAGTCATCGGTTCATAACACCCACCAACGCACTTGTCTGCTATCATGAGTTGAACGTAACCCCTGAATAAAATGTTCAATCATCATTTTATTTTCATCTCGCACACTGGCCGGGTCTATTTGCTTTAGGGTCTGCAACGCCTCCTGGAGGCATAAGGTGTAGTCTCTAATACTGTCTTATGGCCTATGTTTACAGTTGTAAAACCTCATTCTTAGCTCAGCCTCAGTGCAATGCTCAAAAGCAGCTTTCAGTTTATCAAAGATTGTTGTCACTGATTCCTGATCTGCCTCTGACCAGGTTTTAATTTCAAGCTCTGCTGCACTTGTCAATTGTCCCATCACAACAGACACTCACTGCTTGCCAGTCATCACATACATGTCAAGTACACTACATATATTTCTCTTGAACCCAGCCAAGGTGTCTGGTTTGCCATCATACTGCGGTAACCAACTTTGCTCCCGGGACATACACCAGAGATATTGTCATGATAGGTACCACAGCGATAGGTGCTGCGGCCCCTCCACCGGCTGAGGTCCCAGCTGTGTGCTCGGCTGGTAGTGCATTGTTAGCAAGCTTTGGGTCGGGAACTGTTGCATCACCGTCCCCATGTGCATCCATTCTCTCTCCCCCTAGTGAATTGCGGCCAGTCTCTGAAGAAGAAAAGTAATCAGCGGCTCCACACGCGGGAAGTGGCGCACTCGGGTATTTCTGGATGGGGTCGCTGAACTTCGGCAATTCTCTGCAGACCGCAGGGTGGGGCTTGTCTTCGCGCCCTTTCGGCTGTTAAGCCCCCTTTCTTCTCGCTCTGTGGCGCAGTAATGGCGGCCCAATTTTAACAGTTCACAAACACAGTCAATACAGGGCACACAGTACCCGGTAATACCAGGCACGGGATTCTGTTCATGACTCCAGAAGCTGACCGACCCCAAGGCCTTGGGTACCCGGTCTCGGGCGTTATAGCAAAGGGGGATGTCACGGGTGGCTTGCCTGAGCCTGTGGCCCTGGTTCTCTGGTGCTTTCTCTGCTGGGCTGACTGACCCTTGCAGGCTCGGACTCCGGGTTGCTTCCCAGGGTGAACCGGTATGGTTCCTGTGCCCCCACTCTGCTCCTGGCCTTGCCTCCAACCCTCACTCTTGGGCCCTGCACTGGCTAGGCTTTCCTCCTAGGGAGGCTTTGTTTACCAGGTGTCTTCCTCAGTACTGCTCCGTACTGAACTGCATAACTCCTCCCCTGGGCTTGAATTTATAGGGGACCTTGCCTCAAGGTGGCAAATAGAGCTCCCCCTTCAGGTCTGGGGTGGAAGGTGTTGCATGTGTAGGGTACCTGATGTGGAAATACCTCTGAGCACCAGGTGGTTCTATGGCTACCTGTACCGCAGGGTGACACATCTGCACACTCCGCTCCACTCCCCCGGTCTCTGCACGCTCCGCTCCCCTCCTCTGGTCCTGGTTTCTGACGCTCTGCTCCCCTCCTCCGGTCCTGGTTTCTGATGCTCTGCTCCCCTCCTCCAGTCCCAATCTCTGCACTCTCCATACAGGGGAGCAGAAAGTGCACAGGGCAAGCAGAAAAAGCGCACTGGGGGCAGGGAGAGAGCACGGGGCAGAGAGAGCGCATGGGGCAGAGACAGCACGGGGAGCAGAGAGAGAGCACATGGATAGGGAAGAGAGAGCACAAAGGGCGGGACAAAGAGGGAGTACTGCACCCAGACCAGAGTGTGTAGTATCCCTGTGACCAGGGGACTGGGATGTCAATTAGGGACCCTCATTATATGCATCCACCCACCCTAGAGCAGGGGACTACAGGGTTAAATCCTCTGCTAGGAGACCCAGTCCCGGTGGGAGACGTTTCAGGGCAGAGAAGTCGAAGAGCTGGAAGAAATTAGAGTAGAACATCTGTGGAGAGAGACAGAGGAGGACACCTCAGTAGAGGTGGTCCAGACTGAAGGGGGATCCCTGGGTGTTAGTTAACACCCTAATCTCAACCGGCACAATACCCAGTCTGGAGGGACCCAGTGCAACAACGGAAGACCGGTTCCAGAGCAGTGCAGGTGTTCATCTCTGAGCCGCCAAACAAGCGGGACGCGAACTGCACTAGGGAGTCGCGACCAACTCCTGCATACATCCCCAAAAGCCACCGTGTAAGATCAAGGAGTCCCGCAACTAGGAGATCTCAGTGGGGATCGGTGAAGGGCTCTATGCAGGGAAGTGCTAGGACGGTACAGGAGTAGAGAGCGCAGGACAAGGACAGAGGGAGAAACCAGCAGGAACACCACTGAGGGCCTTAAGGAGACATCTTGTTCTCTGGTGACTACCTAGGCCAGCTACCCGTACCTGTGTAAACCTGAAAGCTGCTTGAAGTTACCAGTAAACTTGTGCAGATTTTGAACAGTGTATGGTGTATTATCTCCATCTTGCTGGGGAAGTGACATTCCAGTCTTTTCAGTATAGACTGCATTGAGCCTCTACCTGCAGAGCTGCCTTCCTATGTGAGTTCTCTACATCCGCAATGTATATTGGGTTGTACACTGGAGCTAGTCTATAAGGGTGTGTGCTGTACCTTGTTGCTGCTAGAAGGCTACAGGGGGATTACCGTGCTATGTCCCCCTGAAAATTTGTATGATTATATTATTATGGGAGCCCAGCACAAACTTATACCCTTTTGCCAATGGTCTATTTCTCAAAGTAATTAGTCAATTCACTGTACTTGGTTAACCGTCAACCGGATGTTTAGTAAAATGTTATTTCATATTCTACAGATAAAATTATTATTAAAAATGTTAAAAACAAAATTGTAAAAGTTCTTCTGTACAGTGGAGTCCTCTTCTTTGTAAAGATTTCTTTATTTCTCTATGGTTTGTCCCTTGGTTTATATTCTTATGTTGAATTTTATTTCACGGTGGATTGAAATTCTTCTATCCTTATGAGGGGTTCTACAACAGAAAACAGAAAAGGAAATCACCTAGAGGTAAGGAGAGCACATAGATTACACTTAGAAATGAGTCTTTAAAGAGGAATAAAAGACTAATATAATATCCTAGTAGAACCCCTCATACGAATAGAAGAATTTCAATCCACCGTGAAATAAAATCCAACATAAGAGTATAAACCAAGGAACATACTATAGAGAAATATAGAAATCTATACAAAGAAGAGGAGTCCACTGTACAGAAGAACTTTTACAATTTCATTTTTTAAATTTTTAATAATAATTTTAGCTGTAGAATATGAAATAACATTGTAATAAACATCCGGTTCACAATTAACCAAGTACAGTGAATTGACTAATTACTTTGAGAAATAGACCATTGGCAAAAGGGTATAAGTTTGCGCTGGCTCCCATAATAATATAGTTCTCTACATCCATCACTGCCCCAAGGATCTGCTCCACCTGCGGGAGCATTACCATCCTGCTGCCTATCCGTGGAGGTCTGAAAGCAGCGCTGGTATCATTACTAAGTACCAGTAGGTGGCGTCACAAACATTTTACTTGTTCCATTTTTATTTTACCATTGTCAGCGACTACCAGGGCCATGGCCCTGGGCCACCAGTGACAACCCTGCTAATCAACAACGCCCGGGATCCGAGAAGGCAGTGAGGAGCTCGCATGCTGCGGGGACACTCACCGGCGCTCCATTGGATTGGGATGGGGGAGGCTGTGAGGATGGGGAGGCTGAGGGGATGGAGGAGGCTGTGAGGATGGAGAGGCCTGAGGGATGGAGGAGCTGTGAGGATGGGGAGGCTGTGAGGATGGAGGAGGCTGTGAGGATGGAGGAGACTGTGAGGATGGGGAGTCTGTGAGGATGGAGGAGCTGTGAGGATGGGGCTGTGAGGATGGTGAGGCTGTGAGGATGGAAGAGGCTGTGAGGATGGGGAGGCAGTGAGGATGGAGGAGGCTGTGAGGATGAGGAGGCTGAGGGGATGGAGGAGTCTGTGAGGATTGAGGAGGCAGTAAGGATGGAGGAGGCTGTGAGGATGGAGGAGGCTGAGGGGATGGAGGAGTCTGTGAGATTGAGAGGCAGTAAGGATGGAGGAGGCTGTGAGGATGGAGGAGGCTGAGAGGATGGAGGAGGCTGAGAGGATGGAGGAGGCTGTGAGGATGAGGGGATGAGTAGGCTGTGAGGATGGAGGAGGCTGTGAGGATGGAGGAGGTTGAGGGATGGAGGAGGCTGAGGGGATGGAGGAGGCTGCAAGGATGGGGTTTGCATTCAAATCACGTGCCAAGCCGCAGTACTCTTCTGATTGGTCGCCGCAGCAACCAATCAGAGAAGAAGCGTGGCTTGGCGTGCGGTTTGAATTCCGCTCCTCTGATTGGTCGATCCGCGGCGACCAGAGACGCGGAATTCAAGTCGCGCTACTTCTCTGATTGTCGCCGAGGCGACCAATCAGAAGAGCACTGCAGCTTGGCGCGTGTTTTGAATGCTGCAAGGGGCACAACCGCTGCAAGCAGCCGGGAGATGATCGGCGTCAGCCGGTCATCTCCGGCTAGATCGCCGCGGACCTCTGAGCCGCAGGTAGCCGTGGCTGTGCTCCGGTCAGCGGCTCTCCAGCCGGGAGATGACCGGCTTAAGCCGGTCATCTCCCGGCTGGCTCGCACACGCTGCGGTCACCGTCGGCCAGACCAGTGTATCCCGAAGATAGCGGCGCTAACGCTGTCACCGGGCTGCAAATTGGTGCAAAATTCGAACTTTGAATTTGCGCGCCTATTTGCATAGTCTGCGCTCATTGGTGGCTGCTTCCGGCGGGGCACCATGAGCGGCCTCTGTCTGGCGCGCGATTTCTGTGACCGACAGACGCCTTAAACAATTATTATCTATTATATAATCACGAATGGGTTTTTTGCCCCTTTTGAGTCCGCTCACGCTGCGAGTCAGTGTTGTCATGTGGATACGACCGAAGCATTGGCCGCGCAGCGGCCATTGCGAGCAGTTCTAAGGCGACTCGCTATGCCCGCGCAGCGGGCATGGCGAGTCGCCTTAGCAGCGCAAAGCATTGGCCGCGAAGCGGCCATTGCGAGTCAGAGACTCGCTCTGCTAGAATCCCGATGCATGTGCATCGGGCACCCAGCTAGTCTAATATATAATGTATAATGAGTATAATGTATAGGTGTATAATGAGGAGCCTTGATCACAGGAGCTGACAATCTGAGGTCACAGGAATAATAAAAACAGTCTACACTGCTTCACTAGGAGGAGAGCTGGAGACATGCTAGACCCATGTATATGTATGTAGAATGAGGTTCTCACTGTACAGGCAAAGTTCTGTAATCATTACAAGTTACCGCAGGATTATTTTTTGAGCCAAAAGAGTCGGCTCTTTTTGGTGAGCGGAGCTGAATAAGCCGGATCGCTAAAAAGACCCGGACTGCCCATTACTGGAAAGAGGGTAAAGGCGGCCTCAGCTCTGCCCCACTGCCGCTAGGTTTCCTGTCAGTATCTCGACTCATATGATTGTGAGCGCCCTCATCACTTCCAGCCAGTTAGCGCGCGAACACTGCCGCCAGTAAATCCCTCTTCCCGCTCTCCGACCTATCTGAGAAGTCTCGCGAGCTCTCGTCCGGCCTAGGATAGCGCAGGCGGGCACAGCGGCCATTGTACTCGTGTGCAGGTTGCAGCGTGTAAAGTGCGCGGTTTGTTTTCTCACAGACGGCAGCCATGTCTAGGTACCTCCGTCCCCCCAACACCTCGCTCTTCGTGCGGAATGTGGCGGACGACATTCGGTGAGTGTAAAAATGGCTGCATGTGCAGACAGGCCTGAGTGTGAAGCGTGCTGTGGCGGGTAACCGTGGAGATGTGGGATGTGGCTGGTAACGTGCGGCCCGCGTGTAGTGCTGGCAGCCAGGTGCCCCATGTGCCCCGGCCAGTGTCGTGCTGGCAGCCAGGTGCCCCATGTGCCCCGGCCAGTGTCGTGCTGGCAGCCAGGTGCCCCATGTGCCCCGGCCAGTGTCGTGCTGGCAGCCAGGTGCCCCATGTGCCCCGGCCAGTGTCGTGCTGGCAGCCAGGTGCCCCATGTGCCCCGGCCAGTGTCGTGCTGGCAGCCAGGTGCCCCATGTGCCCCGGCCAGTGTCGTGCTGGCAGCCAGGTGCCCCATGTGCCCCGGCCAGTGTCGTGCTGGCAGCCAGGTGCCCCATGTGCCCCGGCCAGTGTCGTGCTGGCAGCCAGGTGCCCCATGTGCCCCGGCCAGTGTCGTGCTGGCAGCCAGGTGCCCCATGTGCCCCGGCCAGTGTCGTGCTGGCAGCCAGGTGCCCCATGTGCCCCGGCCAGTGTCGTGCTGGCAGCCAGGTGCCCCATGTGCCCCGGCCAGTGTCGTGCTGGCAGCCAGGTGCCCCATGTGCCCCGGCCAGTGTCGTGCTGGCAGCCAGGTGCCCCATGTGCCCCGGCCAGTGTCGCGCTGGCAGCCAGGTGCCCCGGCCAGTGTCGCGCTGGCAGCCAGGTGCCCCGCCAGTGTCGCGCTGGCAGCCAGGTGCCCCGGCCAGTGTCGCGCTGGCAGCCAGGTGCCCCGGCCAGTGTCGCGCTGGCAGCCAGGGGCCCCGGCCAGTGTCGCGCTGGCAGCCAGGTGGCCCATGTGCCAGTGACGTGCTGGCACCTGTGGTGCCCCGGGCGGCGTAGTGCTCTATAGAGCATGTGTACTGCGCCGCCTGAAATCCAGCTGCGGAGTACCGAAAATGACGCATTCAACGTCATACCTGGCATGCTGAGGGGCGCACATTTGGAAGTCAATATTGTGCTCATTGCGGCGTGATAAACAGCACAGAAGGCGGACACAGAGAGGACGCCCAGGGGTGCTAGCAACGGTAGTCCCCCGGTTCATTAACATAGTAATGAGTAAGTGATTAATAAGCTTTTATTACACAGTACACAGGGCACAATTAGCACAGAGAGGGATAGTTAGAGTAGTAATAGGAAGGTGCAGGGACAGGTAGTGATAGCCTGGGGGGCTTAATGGAGGTGACACATTCCCTTTAAGTCCTTTTAGTGTATTAGGCCCATGGACCATTCATTTCACACCTCTTTGCGGTCTCCCCTCCTTAGTACTGATGTGGATAATATGAAACCAGATCTATCTCGACAGACAATCACAGCATATCTGGCAGTTTGCCTCACTGCCACATAACAGCTCACTTGCAGCAAGCCCAATTTGATCTCTATGGGACTTGGGTTCAGGTGTGGCAAATCCGGCACTTGTGGCAACATTAAGAAACCACAGTTTTTTTTTATTTGCTGCAAGTGCTGGATCCAGCAGAACCCCCTACTGCCGCACCTGACCGTGAGTCCCATAGGAAATGAATTGTGCTTGCCACAAGTGAGCTGCTGCATGGCAGATACGTCAAAAATCGTTGATGTGAAAGCAGCCTAAGGCTGGCTTCACACCACGTTTTTGGGGATCTGTGTGGATCCATTTTGAAATTGATAGGCAGGGATCCGTTTTCGCCTCCTATGTATCCCTATGAGCACGGATTGGTCCTATGTGGCCATCTATTTGTGGCAATTCAATCAGGGATCCATTTATGTTTTTTCCTGTACCCAAAATTGGAGACTGGTCCAGTTGTGGGCACAATGGACAAAAACGAATCCGGCCCGGTCCACGGCACATAACATGGGGCCTATGGAGACGGATCTGGTAAAAAATAGGATCAGTTCTCAGATCCGGTTTGCGGTACTGAGAGCTCTCTCACAACATAAGCACCATCCGTTTGCACAGATCCGTGCCTCCATCTGGTCTTTCAAATTAAAGGATTCACGCGGACAGGCAAAAAACGTGATGTGAAGGGGGCCTTATTTGTCAAATATGTATAATTAGTATCTACTCGAGACCTTAAAGGGACCCTGACCCCTAAAAATCAGTCCCCAGACCATTTATACCTGTCCCTGCACTTCCAGGAATGCATTGTAGGCATCCCTTTGTGTAAAAAAAAAAAAAAAAAAAAAAAAAAACATTTTTGTAAAGTATCTAAAAGTGCTTTTATTACCTTGCTTTCTGCGGCTTCAGTACTTGAGAAGTCACACAGGGCGTTCCCTGTGGCTTCTCCGCACAGTCTGCAGATCAATTATTCACGCCCAGATGGGTGTGCTAATGTAGTGTGAGCTCCCACACCCCCCTCCATGGGCAGTATAGGCTGTATGATGCTATTCATGTCATATCCATATCATAGGACTTCGGATTGCGCATGCGCAAGTTTGCTCTACGGCAGCTAGTCTGGGATTAGCTGCTGCGGCGAAGTCCTATGATATGGATATGACGCGAATAGCGTCATAAAGCCTATACCGCCCATGGAAGGGGGGGCGAGGGAGCTCACATAATAATTGATCTGCAGGCTGTGCTGAGAAACCACAGGAAACGCCCTGTGTGACCTCTCAAGCACTGAGAAGCCGCAGAAAGCAAGGTAATAAAAGCACTTTTAGATACTTTACAAATACCTTTTTTTTTTTTTACACAAAGGAATGCCTGCAATGCATTACTGGAGGTGCAGGGACAGGTATAAATGGGCTTGGGGCTGATGTTTAGGGGTCAGGTTCCCTTTAATTACCTAGTGTGAATGACTAGTACATAATTTTTTTCATATTGCAAGAAATTTATTTGGAACCTCCTCAGATTGCTGAAGAGTTTACTTATGACTATTGAAATTTGAAGGTGCACAAAATGAGTAACATATTTTTTTGTTTTTTGACATGGTATGCATGAATAAGTCCTTTTCCATCATCGCCACGACAGCACCACTTGAGAGAGGGGACCGCCCATCCAAGACAGGTAACCTCTGAGATAAAAAACGGCTTTACCTCTCCTGCACTTCAGTTTAGGTTTCCTGTCTTGGAGGTGGGAGACCTCTGAATCTCAAGCAGTTCCCTTGACTGACCCGATATCTGGAAGAGACGGTTCTTACCTGGCTGTGGCTTCGGACTCGGGTGCAGAAGGTCCTCCATGGGGGTAATCACCTTCAGTCTTGGAGGGTGCGGGGTCTGATTGAGGGCCACCAGCGACTTTGTCTCGACCCCAGCGACGCCCAGGCAACACGCGTGCACAGTTCTGCCCTGTCACGGTGTGCCCTGTGTGAAGGTGGATCGTGGGCATTGTTCCAGGCGTCAGGGCACCGGTAATTTTGAATTTCCCGCTGCGAGACTGCTACTTCCGGTCCGGTGGTGAAACCGGAAGTGGCGTGGCCCCACACATGCGCCTTACATTCCAAGATTGTGGCACCCAGCGTCCGGAAACCGGAGGACGCAGGGCGGTTCCCGGCGGGGTCAGCTCAGGGGGCCTGGGACTTGTGCCGCTCTCGGATGTCCTCAAATATGTGGGACCTCCTGGCAGTAAGGGAGGTGGTGTCTGCTTTCCTTCCTTCACTTCGAGGGCACCATCTCAGGATTCTCTCCGACAACAGCGTGTCGGTGGCATATTTGAACCATCAGGGAGGCACTCGGGCTCTGATCCAGGTCACACAGGACATATGTCAACTATTACAGGAGCACCAGATTTCCCTTTCTGCACTTCGCATACGGGGGGTGGAAAATTCCAGGGCGGATTTTCTCAGCAGGGTGCAGCTGAATCGGGGGGAGTGGGCCCTGGATCCGGGGGTGTTTGCTCAGATTGTGAACAGATGGGGCTTGCCGGAGATGGATCTGTTTGCCACTCAAGAGAACAGGCAGGTGCAGAGGTTCTGTTCCCTGAATCCCTGAGACAGGCCCTTTGCTGTGGACGCTCTGCAGATTCTCTGGTCCTCGGGCCTCCTGTATGCCTTTCCCCCCTTAGTTATGATTCCGGCAGTACTTCGGAAGGATAGGGCCAGAGTCGTCATGATAGCGCCCTTCTGGCCCAGGAGAGCTTGGTTCTTTTGGCTCAGTCGCATGTCACTGACGGATCCCTGCACACTCCCATTCTCTCCTATCCCCGGGGCTGGTCCATCATCCGCAGGTCTCCGGCTGCTGGCATGGAACTTGAACGGTGGCTCCTGTCGCGTAGAGGGTTTTCCGACAGCCTGATTCACACCCTGATGTCCAGTCGAAAGCCGGTTACCACAAGGATTTACGGTAAAGTGTGGGGGAAAAAAACTGAATTAGTCCTTACCGGTAATTCCTTTTCTTGGAGCCTTCCACGACAGCATTGGAGGATGTCGTCCACGCCCTATTGGGGGACAGGAACACAGAGAGGTTAAAAGCCCCTCCCCTTCCTCCGCACTCCAGTGTATTACCAAGCTCACCTGAAGACATGGATTACCTGATACACCTGAATCCAAAAATCGACAATAAGGGGGGGAACTGATGCTGTCGTGGAAGGCTCCAAGAAAAGGAATTACCGGTAAGGACTAATTCAGTTTTCTCCCATCGCCTTCCACGACAGCATTGGAGGAATACCACCGATACTCCTCAGGGTGGGACAACTGCCTGTAGGACTTTCCTACCAAAGGACAGATCCCGACTAGAGGACAGATCATACCTATAGTGGCGAGAAAAGGTGTGGAGGGACGACCACATAGCCGCTCTGCATATCTGCTCAGATGAAGCTCCGCCCAGGATGTAGCAGCAGCCCGAGTGGAATGAGCCTTCAACCCCACCGGAGGAGCAAGGTCTTGAGCGACGTAGGTCGAACAGATCGCCTTCTTGATCCAGGAAGCGATGGTAGCCTTGGAAGCCTTCTTCCCTTTGTTTTTCCCAAAATGCTGAACAACCAGGTTCTGATCTAATCTCCAGGAAGCAGTCACTTGGAGATAGTGGAGGACGGACCGACGGACATCCAAGGTGTGAAACACGGCCTCAGCTGCATTAGCAGGAGAATGACAAAAGGACGGGAGCACCACTTCCTGGGACCGATGAAAATCCGACACAACTTTAGGAAGGAAGGATGGATCCAACCGAAGCGTAATGCGATCATCGGAAACCACGAGGTAAGGCGCCTGGATCGAGAGCGCCTGCAGTTCCCCAACTCGCCTGGCCGAAGTAATGGCTACCAAAAACGCTGTCTTGAGAGAGAGATGGAAGGGAAGCAGCAGACAAGGGCTCAAAGGGATCCCGAGAAAGCCCATGAAGAACAATGTTCAAATCCCAAGTAGGGACGGAAGGCCGAAGCCTGGGACGCAGTCTACAAGCAGAGGTAAAAAATCTTTTGATCCATCGATGGCCAGCAAGATCCTGATCAAACACGGCACCGAGAGCTGAAACCTGGACCTTAAGGGTGCTCGGCTGAAGGCCCAAATCCAAGCCTCGCTGCAAAAAATCCAAAATGAGAGCCACATTAGGATGATGGATATCCGGAACGGAAGGAGCACACCAGGACAGAAAGCGTTTCCAAACCTTCCCGTAAATGGCGTTCGTCACGGGCTTCCTGCTCTGCTGAAGCGTGCGGATTACAGCTTGGGAGAGGCCCTTGGCCGTCAGGATCTCGGCCTCAACAGCCAGGCCGCCAGATTGAGCCACTGCGG
This sequence comes from Allobates femoralis, assembly GCA_033576535.1. Lineage (NCBI taxonomy): Eukaryota > Metazoa > Chordata > Amphibia > Anura > Aromobatidae > Allobates > Allobates femoralis. The sequence goes on from JARQOC010000002.1 coordinate 374,511,819, forward strand.
GTCTGGGTGAAACAGAGGACCCTGGGATAGCAGGTCGAGGTTGTGGGGCAACCGCATCGGACCCTCCAGGCATAGGTCGTGGATAGCGCCGTACCATGCCCTTTTGGGCCACAGGGGAGCCACCAGGATAGCCGTCACCCCCTCCGCCCGAATCTTCTGCAACGTCTTGGGGAGCAGCGGGATCGGAGGAAACGCATACACCAACCGGAAGTCCCAGCGATGGGCGAAGGCGTCCAGCCCCAGAGGATGGTCCGACCGACTCAGGGAAAAATACGTCGGCACCTTGGCATTGGCTCCCGATGCAAACAGGTCGATTGAAGGGACTCCCCACCTGTCCGTGAGAGAGCGAAACACGTCCGGATGAGGCTCCATTCGCCAGGGTGGACCTCCGTGCGGCTCAAGAAATCTGCCTGTACATTGTCCGCTCCCCTCAGATGAACGGCTGACAAGGAGAGAAGATGGCGTTCCGCCCAGGAAAATATTCGTCTTGCGAGCACCTGCAAGTGGATGCCCCGAGTACCACCTTGGTGGCGCAAGAAGGCAACCGTAGTCACATTGTCCGACAGAACCTTCACGTGACGCCCACGTAGGACGTGAACTGCAGCATGAAGCGTCTTCTCCACCGCTAGAAGTTCCCGGAAGTTTGACGATTGACGACTGATCAAGCGACGCCAAACCCCCTGGAACGGTACGCGATCCACCATTGCTCCCCAACCGGACCCGCTGGCATCTGTAGTCACGGTGGTCACTGGAGCCTGCAGCCAGGCCACCCCCGTCTGGAGGTTCCCGGGATTCATCCACCAGGAAAGGGAGGCCACCACCCGCCCTGGGGTCTGGATCCGAGTGTTCAGGGAATCCTGGTGCCTGTCCCAGGAGCACAGAATGTGTTCCTGAAGCAAACGGGAATGAGCCTGAGCCCAAGCCACTGATGGAATGCAGGCCGTCATGGACCCCAACAGGGACATCGCCTCCCGCAAGGTGGGACACACCCGAGCCCGGAAGCGGGTCAGTTTGTCGTGGAGCAGAAGCCGGTGTGCGACAGGAAGGAACGAGGTCTGTTCGGAGGAGTCCAGCAAGACCCCCAAAATTTGACGGCGGGTCGCCGGAACCAGTTCCGACTTCCGAAGATTCGGCACCCACCCTAGACCCCGAAGAATCTCCAAAGTCTTGGAGACCTGGGAGCGCAGGACCTCTGCCGAAGGCGCTACAACCAGCATGTCGTCTAGATAGGGAACCACGCATAAGCCCTGGGACTGGATGAATGCCATAATGGACTGTCCCGCCTGCCCCGGAGATCGCGAAGCGCAAAAAGCGTTTGTGAGACGGGTGAATGGGGACGTGATAGTACGCGTCCTGGAGGTCGATGGTGGCCATCATGTAATCCTGACCGATCAGGGGAATTGCCGAACGGACGGATTCCATCTTGAATCGCCTGTAAAGAACATGACGATTGAGAAGTTGCAGATTGAAGATGATACGGGGCGCCCCGGAGGGCTTTCGTACCACAAACAACCTGGAGTAGTGCCCCTGACCCACTTCTCCCGGAGGGACCGGAGACACTACGCCGGAACCTAACAGGTCTTGCAGACCCGACAAAAACAGTGTGCGAGAGTCCCCTAGAGGAAGGGGAGTGATCCGCAGACATGGAGGGGGCTGACTTACGAATTCCAACCGTAGACCCTCCCGAATGGTCGAGAGGATCCAAGGGCATGAGGAGATTGTTTCTCACTGAGGGAGAAACCTTAAGAGCCGCCCCGCAATGGGCCCGGCGTCACTGCTTAGAGCCCGTCTGGCCCCCCGCCCCCTGACTTCGGTGCTGGGGGAGCAAGATATTACGGTTCTTGTCACCTTTCTGGTAGGCCCAGCGACCGGACTTACCCTTCCCCCTATACTGGGAGGGCTGGCTACGCTCGGCCCGAAAGGACTGCTTCCGAAAGGGCTTCTATTCCGGGAGACACTTTTTTCGGTCTGACACCTTTTCCAAGATGTCATCCAGTGCCGGACCAAAGACATAAGACCCCTGAAAAGGGATGCCACACAGCTTAAGTTTCGACGTGACATCCCCATTCCACATCTTAAGCCACACCGCTCTGCGAGCTGTGTTGGACAACACTGCGCTCCTGGCGCCAATGCGGACTGACTCTGCCGAGGCATCAGCCAGGAAGCCTGTCGCACGTCTTAGAAGTGGCACGGAATCCAAAAGCTCCTCCCTGGAAGTACCCTGCAGGATGTGATCTTCCAGCTGGGAGATTCTCTTTAAAGAGAGATCTGGCCACACATGTCGATGAGATGTTCACCTTCAAAGACATAGCGGCCGCCTCCCAGGATTTTTTGAGAACACACTCCATCTTACGATCGAGGGGGTCCTTCAACTGGGAGGAATCTTCAAATGGTAAGGCGGTCTTTTTCGCCACCCTGGCTACCTGGATGTCCACCTTCGGAACATCCCCGACAAAGTCAGCACCCTCCAAGGGAAACCACCGTTTCAACTCGGAAGGGGTGATCAGCCTATTTTCTGGCAACTCCCATTCCCGGAGGATGAGTTCCCGGATGACCTCATGGACAGGGAAGCCCGATTGCCGCTTAGCCCTCAAGCCACAGAACATGGCGTCCTGCACTGAACAAGGGGGTTCCACCTCTTCAACTCCCATGGTGCTACGGACAGCGTCCAGCAATTCCCCCATGGACTCAGAGGAAAAATAGTAGTGTCCAGAATCTCGTGCCTGTGCAGAGGCAGCAGAGGCAACATCCTCGCCGTCCTCAGACGGAGAGCTCTGGACAGCCTCCATGAAAGCCATTGAATCACAGTCCTGGAGCTTCCTCTTTTTTGGAGGGGAAGGCCCGGATGCTGCAGCAAAAACCGGCAAGGCTGAGATAGAAGCCTGTACCTCCTGTCTAACCGCTTGAACTTCGTGTCTAACCATGGACCGGAGTTCCTCAAGCAGGGACGGGGATTCTTCCCTGACCACACCGTCAGTACATGGCTGACATAACTTCTTTTTGCAGGAAGAAGGAAGTTTCATGCCGCAGATGCCACATTTTCTGGATGGGGTTTTGCTGCTTTTAACAGGGGGCCCTTGTCTCCCTAAAGAAAAAGGGGGAGAAGGGGACCCAGAGTGAGTGAAGGGATCTAAGCCCCTGACCGCAGTGACCACCCCCAATACACTTACAGGAGCTGGGGGAACGCTGGGCTCTGCAGAGGCAGAGGAGGATCTACCACCCTCCATCTTCAGGGATCTCCTTACCTGGGTGTAGTCTTCCGGCGGGTACTTATCTCTAAGCACCGTGCCCCCAACGAGGAACAGCTGTTCCCTCCCTCCTCCCGGTCACTGGCCGCAGGCAGACACGTGCGATAGGCCTGCCGGGTCCCTGGAGCCGCGCCCAAGCCGCCGCGCGCACAGGAGCCGCCGGCCGAAAACCGGAAGTGACGTCACCCGAAACCGGAAGTGACGTCGCGGCACTCTCGGCGCGCGCTCCCGGGACCGCAGCTGGAGAAGGGAGACGCCGGAGAGCTGAGACAGGCCTCCGGCGTTCCTAAACCGGCCTGCTTTGCCCCGGAGGACGCAGGAAGGCCGCCAGGTCCCAAATGGGAGCCCTGAGAAGGAGGAGGAGGACGCCCCCGACGACCATCTCTGGCCCGGCCGTAAGTCTAACCAATGCTGCCCCTGCCGGCCTGACAGCACTGGAACCTCTCCATGCCCCAAGGGGGACAGGAAGACACTGGAGTGCGGAGGAAGGGGAGGGGCTTTTAACCTCTGTGTTCCTGTCCCCCAATAGGGCGTGGACGACATCCTCCAATGCTGTCGTGGAAGGCGATGGGAGAAAATAATTATTCTTACCGTTAATTGTGTTTCTAGGAAACCTTCCACGATAGCACAGGAGGTTGCCTTGCCACGCCCTAATAGGGTCAGGAAGCACAAGAGAGGTTAAAAGGACCCTCCCACTAGCCAGTGTCTTACAACGAACCCATTATGCATAAGAGACTAGAACACATTCCAACAAAAAGGAATATAGGGAGGGAAATAAGTGCTGTCGTGGAAGGGTTTCCTAGAAATAGAATTAACGGTAAGAATAATCTCTAGTCTCCTGCAACGACAGCATAGGAGGAATGCCCAAGAATCCTTACCTAGGGAGGGACAACAGCTTGCAGGACCTTTCTGCCGAAGGCTAAGTCCCTGCCAGCCATAACATCCAAGCGATAATGTTTCGTGAAGGTATGCAGAGGAGGCCACGTAGCTGCTTTGCAGAGCTGCTCTGGTGAAGCCCCCGCACGTTCAGCCCACGAGACAGAAGTGGATCTGGTAGAATAGGCTGTGAAACCGGAAGGAGCCGAGAGGCCCTGACCAAGATAGGCACCGGTAATGGCCCTCTTTATCCAATTGGCAATTGTGCTTTTAGCAATCTTCCGGCCTTTGTTGCGACCAAAGGGCTGAATAAACAGGTTATGGTCAATGTGCCACGTCCAGGTAGTGTAACACCAGTCTACGGACATCCAGAGAATGAAATTCTACTTCCTTCGCGGACTTAGTATGTTGACAGAAGGACGGAAGAATGATCGACTGAGAGCGATGGAACTCAGACACAACTTTTAGTAGAAAAGAGGGATCCAACTGGAATACGATGCTGTCATCACGAACTGTCAAATATGGTTCATGGATGGAGAAAGCCTGAAGCTCACCAATTCTTCTTGCAGAGGTAATCGCCACTAGAAAGGCAAGCTTGTGAGACACAGACCGCATGGTACAAGACTCAAGAGGCTCACAAGGAGAACGGGAAAGAGCCGTAAGCACAACATTCAGATCCCATGAGGGAGTGACAATCCGTCGGCAGGGACAACGTCTCGAAGCCGCCACCATGAAACGCTTGATCCAACGATGATCCGCCAGTTTCACATCAAACACGGATCTCAGGGCTGCCACCTGTACCTTGAGGGTGCTAGGCTTAAGTTAAGGCCCAAATCCAAGCCTTGCTGTAGGAAATCCAAAATTTGCGAAACATTGGAAGCGAAGGGATCAGGTATGCTGGCACGGAACCAAGAAGAGATTTTCTTCCACATCTTATTGTAGATGGAATTGGTAATAGGTTTACGGCAATCTTGCAAGGTAGCAATAACCCGATCCGAGAGGCCCTGGGCCTTCAGCCCTGGGCTTCAGAAGCCAGGCAGCCAATTTGAGATTCTGCGGATCCGGACGGAAGAACGGACCTTGCGAGAGAAGGCTCGGGTCCCGCCCCAGACACACCGGACCGTCCACCTTGAGGGACATGACCAGATTGTACCAACTTCTCTTTGTCCAGAGGGGGGCAATGAGGATAGCAGGAACGCCTTCGTCCCTGATTTTCCTCAGAGCCATTGTCAGAGGTAGAGGAGGAAAAGCGTAGGCCAGATGAAATGGCCACGCGTGGGAGAAGGCGTCCACCCTGACCGCATTGTCCCTGGGGTTGAGGGAGAAGAACGTTCTCACTTTTCGGTTGAGACTGGAGGCAAACAAATATACCTCCGGGGCACCCCAATTTGCCACCAGACTGCAGAAAACTACCTGGTCTAGACCCCACTCCCCAGGATGGAGATCCCGTCGGCTTAGGTAATCTGCATGCGAGTTCAACTCTCCCTTGAGATGGACTGCCGATAGAGACTGAAGAGACATCGGCCCAGTGAAATATCCGACTGGAGACCCTTTTCAGGTCGCGGTAACGAGTGCTGTCCTGATGCCAAAGATGGGCCACTGTAGTCACATTGTCCGAATATACCAAGACATGCGAACCCCAGACCAGATACTGCACTGCCAGGAGAGCCACTGACTTGAGTTCGCGGTAGTTGGAGGACCGCAAGCTGATCAGGGGACTCCAGAGACCCTGACACCACCTTTCCCAGCCCCGCTGGCTGGCATCCGTCTTAAGAGTAACTAGAGGCGTCTGAGACCAGGAGACCCCTTTGGGCAGATTCACAGGGGACAACCACCACTTGAGGGAGGACACCACCCGCCCTGACAAGCAAATTCTTTTGTTGAGGGAGGAAGGGAGCCGATTCCAGTGCAACAGAATATGGTCCTGAAGGTCTCTGGAATGCGCCTGGGCCCACATTACCGAAGGTATGCAAGCCGTCATAGACCCCAAGATCGACATAGCTGACCGGATCGTAGGTGACCGCTGAGCCTGAAGGACAGAAATTTTTGAAGTGAGGGTCGCCTTGTGATCCTCCAGAAGAAAGGACATCTGTCTGTCCTAGTCCAGTAAAACCACCAGGAATCTCCTGACTGAGGGGAGAATGTGAGACTTCTGCAGATTTGGGAGCCATCCCAAAGACCAAAGCATGGTTAACACCCTGTTCACATCTGAAGTGAGTGCCTCCGCCGAAGGCGCGACCAGAAGGTCATCCAAGTATGGTATCAGACAGACTCCTTGCTGTCTTAGAAACGCCACTACTTCTCCCATGATTTTGGTGAAAACCCGCGGAGCTGAAGAGATACCGAAAGGGAGAACGTTGAACTGGTAGTGGTGAGTTATTCCCTGGTAAAAAACCGCAAACCGCAGGAACTTCCTGTGCCTGGGATGAATGGGCACATGGAAGTAGGCATCTTGCAAGTCTATTGTGGTCATCTGGTAGTGAGGGCCTATCAATGGGACCACCGACCTGATGGAGTCCATTTTGAACCTGCGGTACCGGACATGTCGGTTGAGCTGCTTCAGATTGATTATGATTCTGGCAGCACCCGACTGCTTCTTCACCAGGAAGAGCCGGGAGTAATGGCGACATCCCAGTTCCGAATTTGGAACCCGAGAAATCACGTCGGATGCTAAAAGGTCCTGAAGATTGGAGAACAGGAAATCCTGAGATCCCCGAGAGGCCAGGGCAGTGACCGATGACCCGGTGGGGGGGGAGACTCGAACTCTATTAAGAGTCCTTCTGAGATGATCTTGAGCACCAACTGGCTGTTGGTAATGCAGTGCCAGTGGGAGAGAAAGGCGGTGAGTCCCCCCCCACACCCAAACCGAGTCACTGCTTGTCCTGCTGAGGATGTTGTTGGGAGGGGACATTAATATTCCTCCCCCTACCTTTTTGGGTAGGACCACCGTCCCGCTTTCCCCTTTCCCTTGGGCTGGGAGGCCTGAGGCACCTGGGGACGAAAAAAAGCTTTCTTTGCAACCCTTTGTTTGGGGAGAGCCTTTTATCAGAGGCCTTGGCTAGGATGTCATCCTAGGGCCGGGCCGAAAACCATATCACCCTTAAAGGGAATTGAACAGTCGCATCTTGGAGGTGGAGTCCCCACTCCATATTTTCAACCAGAGGGCACGCCTAGCCGAGTTGGTCAGGACGGAGGTACGAGTAAACATTCGCACCGACTCCGCCGAAGCATCAGCCAGAAACCCAGTAGCCTTTTTTTTTTTTTTTTTTTTTTTAGCAAAGGCAAGGAATCAAGTAGTTCCTCTCTCGGTGTACCTTGGGTAATATGGCACTCAAGTTGATCTAACCAACTGAAAATTGAGCGGGATATGCAAGTGGAAGCAATATTTGCCTGTAAAGTAGATGAGAACGCCTCCCAAGAGCGTTTCCTTAGGCCCTCAATTTTCCTATCCATCTGGTCCTTCAGCTGGGAAATGCCCTCAAAAGGGAGTGCCATTTTTTAGCCACCTTTGTGACCTGAACATCCACCTTCGGGACATCCCAGTTGAAGGGGGTGTCATCCAGGGGGAATCTATTCTTCAAAACACTTAACCCTTTTTTCAGGAAACTTCCACTCCTGAGCAATGAGATCCTGAATGCTGGCATGGACAGGAAACCCCACCGGTTTCACCAGACAAAGCCCAGCGAACATAGCATCCTATACAGAGTGGAGGATTTGTTCCTCCTCCAGACCCATAATGCTGCGCACTGCACCAATGAGCTCAGCCAAATCCTCTGAGAATAGAAATTTTCTAGGGTAAGGCGGCATTGAGGGAGAAGCATCATCCCTATTGTCCGAGTCCAAACCTATCTGGCCCTCAGTCAGACCTGTCCTGCTGCATCCTCCGTTTCTTTGGAAAGGGAGGGACCGGGACGGGTGTGGCCGGAGTCAGGGAAGCTAAAGAGGCTTGCGTATCCTGTTTAACCGTGGAACGCAACTCACCCACTAAGGAGGGATGTTCTGCCCTGACTATTCTATCAGTACAATCCTGACAGAGTTTCTTGTCCCATGAGGATGGAAACTTCTTAGTACAGACAGGGCACCTCTTCCCACCGGGTTTCTTAATGGCCGGCTTCTCTCCCTATAAAAAAAAAGGATGCCATAAGAATCAGCCTGAACACAGGCACAAGGACCCACCTCTCGGCACAGGCTTGCTGTGGCTGGGGTAGAACTGGGCTCGGCAGCTAAATCAGCCATCCTTCCAGGTGAACAGCTTACCGCAACTGGCGCCTTCAGGGCAGCTTATATGCCTAAGCCTGCCCACAGTTCCAGAACATGTGCCCCTTCCCCCTATGCAGGGTCCCAGACAGGCCGCCGATCAAATGTTGGCGTGCCCTGCACGCTGTCTCTCCGGAGTCCGACCGCTGGAAGCGCCGCCCTCCCGGGAGAGCACGTGACGCATACAGACGTCACATCCGGCCGGCGCCGACAGCGCGCGCCCAGGGTGAAGCGGGGGGCCCAAGGACCGCTTCGCCTCCAGGAAGGCTTCGGAGGGCCATGGAATGGTCATACCGCCAAAAATTGCAGCAGGAGGAGAGCCTCGGCACTGACCAACGCTGCCCGGCAAAAAACTCCAAAAGGTATGCTGCAGTCGTCGGCCCCACAGTACAGGAGAAAAACCTCTCCATGCCCCATGGGGACAGGAAAGACATTGGCTAGTGGGAGGTGGGATGGTCCTTTTAACCTCTTGTGCTTCCTGTCCCTATTAAAGTGTGGCGAGGCAACCTCCTATGCTGTCGTGGAAGGTGACTAGAGAAAATTTCTGTCCTCTTCTGGGGTAAGCCCGGAGGGGGAGGCTCCAGTGGCAGCGATCTTGGAGTTCCTGCAGAAGGGGTGGGAGCTGGGTCTCTCCGTCAATACCTGAAGCTCCAGGTTTCGGCCCTGGGAGCCTTGTACCATTGTAACTTAGCAGGGTTATCTTGGGTTTCCCCGTTTATTCAGTCCTGCAAAAGAGCCACTCTAGTTCCCTGTCCGAAATTGCCTCCTTGGGATCTCAATTTAGTCCTGGAGGCTTTATCCAAGCCTCCCTTTGAGCCTTAGTCTTCTGCTTTGCCTAAGGACCTTACTCTGAAGGTGTACAGAGAAAATCGGATTTATCGGCTTATATACAGGGAGATGAATGTAAACAGACTTTTATTGGCCCCTCGTGCTGCCACGACATGTGGCACCACCTGAGGAAGACAGTAGAGTACTGTTGAAACATGCCGTGGAAGCACAAGGGGCCAATAAAGGTCTGTTTTAATTCATCTCCCTGTGTATGATTCTTCTTAGTGCTCCTTAAGGCCACTTCACACGCTAGGATCTCGTTAACGATCTTGATGAAACGTCACTGATTTGTGATTGTTCAAATGATAACATTAGTTCGTCGTTGCGTGTAAACGAACGTTGTTGGAACGGTCATCAAAAATTTGGGACCCAGACCTCTTATCTATCGTTTGTCGTCCAATTTTCGTTCTGTGTCACAGCAACATCGTTCAGTGCAACACCTTTTTGAACAATATCGTTCATAATTGTCCTATTCCTGCCGCTGTTTTACATCATTCAAATGTTCTTCTCAAAATAGCTGGCGCGTTGCCAAATTTAATATAATTAACGATATCCTTGTGTGTGACATGGCTAACGATATCGTTCACCTGTATCCTAGCGTGTGAAGTCTCCTTTAAGCTGATAAATCTGATTTTGTCTTTATGCTATCACTTCCTTATGGGAGTTCAGCAGGAGCTGCTCTAGATGGATCGATACAATTAACAAGCGAAAAGGACCTGTGGTCTCCGGGGCAACTGCCTGCTTGATCCCAGAACCTGCGGTGACGTATTTCCGGTAATCGCGGTCACGTGACCCGGAACTCCGGAAGAACCATGCTGACGAGCCGCAGGATCGAGAAAGGAGGACGCCATCACTGGAGCACTGCATCCTAAGGGCTCAGCACCCATAGGAGGCTTTACACTGGGGTTGTGCGAGGGCGCACAACCCCACAAGGTGAGCAGCCTACTGGCCTTCCCTAATTCTTTATCCCAGGAGATTCTTCACAGGGACTGCTTTTTCATTTTTTGTCTTACTTTGAAGGTGGTCCTGTTGGTTGCTTTGTAAGCCAGACGACTTAGTGACCTGTAGGCCCTGTCAGTGGTGGGGTCTTATACTCAAATTTTGCAGGATAGGGTCATCCTGCGGCTGGACCCTTCCTATCTCCAAAAGGTGGCAAAACATTTCCACAGGGTGCAGGAGATTGTGCTCCCTTCCTTCTGTGTCCATCCATCTAATCAGAGGGAAGAAGTTCTCCACACCTTGGATGTCAGGAGGGCATTGCTTTTTTTTTTTATAACCTGGACAGATTTAAGGAATGGAAAAGGGCTCAGAACCTATTTGTGTCCTTCCAGGGGTCCTCTTATAAGAGTACCTTAGCTAGATGGTTGCGGGAAGCTATAGCCCTAGCTTATTCGGCTAGCCAGGTGCAGATTCCAGAGGGTATCACTGCACATTCCACCTGGGCTGTTGCAGCATCCTGGGCAGAGAAGGCTGACATCCCTTTAGAATAAATCTGTAGGGCTGCTACATGGTCGTCTGTTTACTTTCTTCAAGCATTACAGACTTGATCTTTCTTCCACTGAGGAGGTGACCTTTGGTAGACTGGTTCTGCAAGTACTTATCATATAGCAAATTGTGGGGTATTGGTTTGTCTTTTGGTCCAGAACACTTAAGCTTGTGAGCCACTACGCGGCTCCCCACATGTCAAGTCCTATCCACTAAATTCATGTCTAAAGTGAGCCAAGGACACAAATAGAAAATTACTTTCCTTACCATAGCAAATTCAGGTCAGACAACCATTCCACAATTTCAGCACCCGTCATTGTGTTTTTTTTCTTGCACTTTTTGTTGCTGTGTGTAGCTGGACCATATGGGTGCGTTTGTTCCGGCAGGTAGCAGTGTTGAATGCCATAACAGCCCGCCTACTGAGAGAGGGGCTAATGTAAGAGGCTGGGCATACACTGTGCAAACCTGTGTGAACTGCGCCCTATATGAATCCCATTCTGTTTGCAGGACAACCAGTGGTCACTCCCTCTGTGAGAAAGGAGGTTGCTAGTGATTGGGGCTGGTGTCTTGCATTTATGATGCCTTTCTTTATAAACTGGCGCAAAGCTGCACACAGCACTGAGTGTAATGGTCGTCTGACCTGAATTTGCTATGGTAAGGGTTCTGCAAGTGGTGGTCCCTCCCTAATTAGTCTTTTCTCAGAAATCTCTCAGGTGGTGCTGTCGTGGCGATGATGGAAAAATCTAAATTACTTACCGGTAATGTTTTTTCCCACATACTTCCTGAAAATACATGTACCATGATTGTGTGCACCGTAGCTGTTCCATGGTGTAATCACTCTGAGGGTGCCGTCACACCTGGTGACGGCACCGCTGACTTATTAGGTGACGTAGGGTGACTATATCGCCCCTGCGTCGCTTAATGTAAAGGGGCAATGTCGCAGTCTTGAGTGCTCGCCTGGTTTCACATCAGTGTACACATCGCCCCATGTTAACGGGGGGGGGGGGGGGGGGGCGCGACGCTGGCGGGGTGCCAAAAGCGTGCACGCTCCCGCCAGTCGCCACCGACATCTCCAGTGGGGCCTTGAGAGCTTTTCTTTACTGACGACCAGTCTCTTGCTTGAACAATGAGACTAGGCCCTCAGTGCCTCTGACTGTTTAATCCTCTAGCTTCAGTTATCTATAGCGAGTGTGGCATTTAGAAAGTTGAAAGGAAAGCTCCTTTTCTCACCCCATCAATCTATGCAATACAAGATTGAGGAGCAAAATATTGACATGACATCCGGAAATAAAAAAAAAATGACCCCTTTGCTAGTTACGATGGCCTAACACCTCTAACAAGACTCCTGTAAGTAGAGATGAGCTGATCAATCCATGGGACACCGGACCAAATCCAGATCATTGGCGCCTTGCGTCTAGACGGGAGACCTACAAATCTTACTTTCTAGTGTCCCTGGCATTTGAATTGACTGGGCTGGTGTAACATCATCTGTGTGATGTGATAAACCGATGATGTAGCACCACGCCTAGCTAATCAAAAGCCATGCCAGAAGGTGAGAGATTCATGAAACTTCTGTCTAGTGGACCCACCCTCGTGGAAGTTGGACTGAATTCCCACTAATCAGTCCTCGCCTTTGTGTTAAAACTGGTCTAATGCCCTGCAATACACAAGTATTTCAGGGTATGAGACATGATAAAATTATTGTTGAAGTCCCAGAGGGACTAAGTTAAGCCCCTGTCACACTAAGCGAGATCGCTGCTGAGTCACAAGTTTGATGACGCAACAGCTACCTCGCCAGTGATCTCTTTGTTTGACACTTAGTAGCGACCAGGCCCCTGCTGTGAGATCGCTGGTCGTGTCAGTCGTCTGGACCATGTTTTGATTGTTGGGGTCCCGCTGAGCAGCATGCATCAGTGTGTTTGACAGGGACAATGAGCTCAATACTACAGGTCTGAGAAATCGGGTCCCAACTACCTCCGTATCATTCCGGATCCTTGCTGCGTCGCTGGTGAGATCTGACTGTTTGACATCTCACCAGTGACCACATATCGACGCACCAGCGATCCCTACCAGGTTGTATCTTTGTCGGGACCGCTGGTGTTAACTTTTTTCTCTATCTCCTCATTGGGGGGCACAGAACAATGGGTGTTATGCTGTTTATCCCTAGGAGGCTTGACACTAAGTAAATGTGAAAACAAGTTAGCTCCTCCAAAGCAGTATGCACCTCCTGGCACGGCCAGGCTACACCAGTTTTAGCTTAGTGTCCGTATGAGGCACATATTTTTCCTTTTACCGTATAATTTTTTTTTTTTTTCTGGATTTCTTTTTTCTAACAAGATATTAGATGGACGACGGCACCCTCAAGGGCACCATTCTCCCAAAATCGCCAACAGGTGGGAACATGGAGTGTTGCCTCTACGTACCCCCTTCTGCGACGTTGGATCCATCAGGGCTGCACCTGTTTTTTCATGAAGTTCACCGGGCGACAGTTCCCCTGAGGGCACAGATTTCCCAAAAACACCCAACAGACGGACACGCGGAGTGTTGCCTCCCCGTATCCACTTCCGCATCTGCCGCAGACCCCTGCTATCCCCAGGATTAGGGGACAGATTACCAGCTCTCCCCAGCCTCCCTCATAGGACCCTGGGTTGCAGACACACAAGTTTTCAGCAATACTGGCAGTCTGCCTACACTCTCCAGCCTCTCCTCTCTGAGCCACAGGCTGCTTCAGACTCCAGAAGCTGGTATCCACACTAGACAGCGTACTCCACAGTCTCCCACATAAACACTCCCATCATAGACGGCCATCTACGTTTCTTTACTCATGTCGGTCTATCCGCCACAGACAGATGGGTAAAAGATCTAGTGTCTTCAAGTTACCACATAGAATTTACGTCCTGCCCACCAAACGGTTTCTTAGTAGGTTTATGCACCACAGCAAGCCTTTGAAAGATCCTACACCTTGAGGTTTGAGGGACTCCAGAGGCACCAGCAGCGGTCAGCGCGTTTTTTTTTTTTTTCTTTCCGCGGCTGCAGGTACCTCATCTGCCACAACCGCCAAAATCGCACCTGCCGCAAGCCCCATAAACAATGCATTGGCAGATGCGATAAATCTGCTGGAGCTGCCGCATTTTAAAAAACGCCAGTGTTAAAGCGGTCTAATTATCACAGGTATTTTGATTTTCACAGGTATTTGATTTCAGTGATCCAAAGAACCCTGAGACACAATACCATCAATGGGTTTAATTGAAAAAAAAAAAAAAACCCTATGACACTTAAACAAATTTGCATAATAATTTGAAACATGGTGTAATGCAAATTTGGATGAGGAATGGCCAATCATTACTCAGATGCCTCTGCTCTGTGCCAGTCACTTCACTGGATTGCCTATACACTACAAGATCCAATTCAAATTGCTTGTTTTCACCCAGAAAGCTTTTCACAGTGCAGCACCCTACCGGTCTCTAGAGTCTACAAATGACCTTCGACGAACATCTGCATTAATCCGAACCTCCCAGCTCCAAGAATTCTCCCGAGATGCACCAATTCTCTGGAATGCTCTACCCCAAGAAATTAGGATTGTCCACAACTTGCATAGCTTCAGACGCTCCCTAAAAACGCATCTCTTTATGGCGGCCTATCATGCACCCTAATAGAAGTCCGTAATACTGTATATAGCCAATTCACTAGTTCTCTGGACAAAACTTTCCTTCAAACTCCACCAGATCCAAAAGCTCTACACAGATTGGCTGCTGACCATTCATGTAATCTTTTCTATCCCCCACTTCCTTAAGATGCCTAGACCATCATTGTAATAAGCCCCTGTACTTTGTGTAGCCCTCCATCTCGTTGTAGATTGTAAGCTTTTTTGAGCAGGGTCACCTTATTTTTGCTTTAATTGTATTGTATTTTTGATAATTGTTACTTATGACCGTTTGCTGTGGAATATGCTGCGGAATATGTTGGCGCTATATAAAGATTATTATTAAAGCCATACAGTGAACACATTAGGAAATGTAAATGACATGTCGGTAAAATAATTCTCAATGTTGCTGCAAAAATAATTGCAAAAAGAAAAGTAGTATGCAAAAGTAACAAAGCATAACAATCATTTTTATAAATCTGGTATCCTATAGACCTAAAGAAGTAAGGCTTAATTTTTACTGTGCGTTGAACAATATGACATAGAAGAAAAAAAACATTTTTACTTTTGTGTCCCTCTCAAAAATCACTCAAAAGGCAACATTTTCACACAATGTTTTTGCTGCCTTTTTTGATCCATTTTTGCTGAATTTTCAGCAGCAAAACTGGATCTGCGTTTTTGTTTTTTTAGCAGTGTGAAAAAATGCGTTTGATCCATTTCCCTGTGATAAAATAGTTGAGGGAAAAAAGGGTGCTTGAATTCATTTCTTTTTATTCTCAGGGAAAAACTTTATTTTTTTTTTTAGTTTAAAAAAAAAAAAAAAAATTTTGGCGTGGTTTCTCAATATTTTTTATTGCCAGATATGGGTAATCCAAGCAGCTACTGGCTGCTAACCCCTGAAGCCTGGTGTTACCTTCGCTGGCAATGAAAAATACAGGGGAGTCCCCTTTTTTACTTTTTTTTTTTTCTATAACTAAAAAATGTGGGCCACATTTTTTTAATTCTCTGTTGCCAGCAATGGTTATCCAGGGAGCTAGGAGCTGTAATTTTCAGCGTGGTAAGGCCCAACCGTTCTCCCACCACCCACGCTAAGAATTGCAGCCGCCTTAGAATTGGCGCCTCCATGAGAGATGCCAAACTGGGGACTACCCCGCTCTTCCAGCTGCTGTGTAGATGTGGTAGACTGGCTAATAATGGGACTGTTGACAGATTTTTTTTGCCAGCTGACACCAAGCCCCTATTGCTAATGTCAGCCGTCAGTTTAATAGCCAGATGCCAAAAAAAACTTCTATTATAAAAAGACGCCTAGTTCACCATTTTATTAACTACCCACCAATTCATTCCAAACCGGTCCCAAGATCAGCTGACAGAATTTGCAAAATCTGTTAGTGTGGTTTATAGTGTGGTTCTGTCTGCATCATGAATTTGAGATTTAGGGCCCTTTCACATCAGCGTTTATTTGAAATCGCGGCAGATGCGGTGAAAAAACGCATCTGCCGCGATTGCCGCATAACCGCTGCACTTGCGGCGCGGTTGCGGTAATCCCCATAGAAAGTATAGGGGGAGGTGCGGCAAGTGCGGTTTTGCACTTGCGGCAGCGAAAAAACCGCGGCTGACCGCGATCTCAACATAGTCTGTAAAGCTATCAATGTGGTGTTTAAAAAAAAAAAAATGTAAAAACTCAGCCCAACAACCAGGGCTGTGAGTCGGTAAGCCAAACATCCGACTCTACAATTTGCTTGAATCCAAGTCCACCAAAATGGACACCGGCTCCACTACTCTGACTCAATAACCATGGCTGTGAAGTCAGTAAGCCACTTATCTGACTCCTAAATTTCCTTGCATCTGACTCCACGGCCCTGTCAACAACATCAAGCCCTCATAAATCTGTGGACAGAAAAATAAGTTATGGATCTTGCAATAAGGAGAGGAAAAAAATACAAAATGTCTGGTAGAGAATGGTTAACCCTTTCACTGTATATAGGATCCAGCTCACCCAACTGCTCTTTGCTCATCCACCTGGGGCTCAGATACTGGCCTTGGCCTTGCATCAAGATTAATAAAAAAAAAATTAAAATCCGGCTCAACAGGAATGGATTTTCTTTTTCAATAAATAATAAAAGAAAAAATTACATGGTTGATATGACCCAGTCAATGTGTTTCGACTCCATTAAGCAGTCTTATTTATGACTTCATTAAGTAGACATGAGTAAGACTGCGGCGACTGGGTCATGTCGAGCATGTAATTTTTTCTTTTGTATGTACCATCTTTATTGAAAAATAAAAGAAAAAGAAATTCCATTCCTGTTAAGCCGGGTTCCAATTTTTTTCTATTAACCCCCTAGGCAATTTTCAATTTTTTTCACCCATTCTCCCAAGAGCCATACCTTTCTTTATTTTTTTTCCCTCAATATGGACATATGAGGGCTTGTTTTTTGTGGGACATGTACTTTTGAATAAAATTTATTTTACCATGTAGATTACTGGAAAAAAGGGAAAAAATTCTAAGTTCGGTGAAATTGCAAAAAAGGTGCAATTACTTTTGCTTTTTATTCACCATTTTCACTATATGGTAAAGCTGACGTGTCTGTATGAGGCCTCGGTCTGCTACAAGTTTGTAGATACCAAACATGTATACCTTTACTGTTATCTAAGTGGTGAAATGACATTCAGAAGTTTTTAAAGAAAGAATTGCACTTTTGGCGCCATTTTCCACAACCGGTAGCATTCTCATTTTCCTGGGTCTGCGGCTGTCATGGTTTTTTTTTTTGCGGCTTGAGCTGACTTTTCTAATGATACCATTTCTGGGTAGATGCACTCTCTTTTGAAACATAATTTTGCCGTTTGGTCTTTGTTCCGTCACATAGTTTACCGATCTGATCAATTGTTTTTTTTATTTTGATCAGGCATTTCTGAACTCGGTGATACCAAATGTGTTTTTTTAATTTTTTTTAATCATTTAAAATTTTGCTCACTAGAGGGCATCAGTGCTCCACTGATCGCTAACCCTCTGTTCGTATGGGCTATAAGCACATCCGAACATAGTTAAAATTATCACTCCCTGCTGATGTCACTGGCACATCGCAGGCAGAGAGTGATTCAGGATAGCTTCCGGGGTCATTACGAGACCCCGGGCTGTCCAGGTAAAGCATGGAGGTCCTGTGATCAGTGTCTTTAGAGAACAATTCAAAGGGTTAACATCACCGATTTGATCGCTGATCCGATCAGTGGAGTTAGCTATACTTCATCAGCTGAGATGTGGGGGGGAGAATGTGAACTCACATCAGGGGACGGGACATGACCAAAGACGTACTATTATGACCTTGGCCGTAAATGGGTTAAGGGCATAAAAGTGTTTTAAAATGTAAATTTTTGCTAAATTTCTGATTTTTATAGTTTAACATCAATTAAATCTGACCAAATTTACCTCTAACAAAGTGCAATATATCAAGTATCCTGTCAGAATCACTGGGATGTGTAGAAGCGTCCCAGAATTATTGCCACTTAATGACATGGGCAGGGCTGTGAAGTCGGTAAGCCAAACCTCGGACTCCTCAATTTCCCTGACCCCCTCACACATTACTCATGTTTAAGGCGGCCGTCACACGCTTCAATGTTGAGAGCGATATTGTTAGCGATCACATGCAGGCGCGATCGCTAACACTATCGCTCACATCGCTGGTGAGCTGTCACACAGACAGACTTCACCAGCGATGTGGACCAGCGAGATCGCTGGTAACTATGGCACACATCTGGTTACTAGGCGCCGCGCGGCGCTTAGTAACCCGACGTTTACCATAGATACCATCTCCCAGCATAGGCTCTGCCGCTGGGAGATCGTTCATCGTGGTGTCACACACCACGATGAGGCAGATTGATGAAGCGATTATCGCTTGATATGAGCTCCGGCTCACAAATCTGCGATCTAACAATCAAGCAATTTTACATTGTGCATCGCTGCGTGTAATCAAGCGATTTTACAAACGATATCACTTAAGCGATCAAAAAGCAGATTGCTTAAGCGATATCGTGCAGGAAATTGATGCGTGTGACGGCCGCTTAAGTGATGTTTATTGTAGTACAATGGTAACATCATGCTTTAATCATTTTTGTGATCCAATAATCAAGATATTTAAATAGAACAATATATTTATTGGAATACAACTTTACAACACAAACTAAAGTGTAAATATGTAATACACTATGCAGTAAATGGGGATAAAACAGTTTTCAACAAAAAATGTAGTGGATAACATTTGTGCAGTCTGTTAAAGGGTTAGTCTGAGACCAGCAACTTTCCTTTTAACTTCCTATCTAATTTATCCCTATAATCTAAGCTATTTTGTCACATACTTCCTTTATTAATTCCCTACAGCTCCCTCTCTTTATTGTCTTAACAGCTGTTTTTGTTTTTATCCCATTTCTTGCTTCATGATGTCCTGAGGGAGAGTGCTCCGGTGCATCCTGGGATCCTCACTTGGATCATCATCAAGCCGACGGGCTCCAATCACTTCTCCAGCCCCTCCCTAAAATGAAGTCACTGTGACGCTGTTTCCAGGGTTGGGGCTGTCCAAATATTTCCAAAGGTCTCCCTTCCCCGCGGAGTGCATTCTCAGCCTCACCTTCTCCCATAAGCAATAATCCCCCTCAATCCACTGTACTGGAAATGATGCACAGCGGCGTCATACCAGGAAGGGGCCACCCAAAGATTTGAAACGCAAGACCGCACTTCTGAATTGTTCGCCCACTGGGGCATGATAACACAGAGTGAGGAGACATGGACCCTTGAAACGCGCACTGTCGCACTCAGGTCTAGACAATGGGGGGTGGAGGGGAATGTGTGTTATAAATAGTGTTTTTACAACCATTATACCATGTAGTAGGCAGCTGCAAGTTTTTAATATGATAAAGCAAGGATTTTTCTTCTTTCTCTTTCAGGTCTGAAGATCTGCGCAGAGAATTTGGACGATATGGTCCTGTTGTTGATGTTTATGTGCCACTTGATTTCTACACTCGACGACCAAGGGGATTTGCTTATGTTCAATATCCTTTCTTCCTCCAGCTGCTTGATGAGGGAATATGACGTTTGGAAGATGGTGAGAGGTAACAGCATGTGAGAATTGCTTTGCTGTGATCATATTTTTTTTCTATTGCTCACTATGCATACATAGCAAAGTAATTCTGTAGCATTCTGTGGTATTTTCTTTCACTTTGTTGCGATTAATGTACATAATTGTTGAGATGTCATTGATGTTAATCATTGACCATTTATAAAATCTTCTCCAGTAGCAGGGGTCTAGTGTCATTAACATTAATCACTGCATTTCTTGGCATCTCTATGTTGGAGCTATATCTGAGTATTGTCCATTAATACTGCTGTCCTCTGTTATTACCTCAGAGTTTAAAGCTGTACAATAAAGGCGAACCACAGAGAAAGCATGAAAAGAACCTTTTAGGGTAGAGACAAGTAGTCAAAGCAAAGACATCTTAATGATCAGGCTTGAAGATATAAAGGGAAAGTGGGAAAAGAAAAGCTGCAAGAAGAAGCCAAAATGTGGTCAAAGCTTCGCTTTTTTCAGAAAATTTATTTTTCAAAGTTAAAGATAAAGGCATCTATTATTTGACAAGCACCTCATGACAAGTCCTACTGACAAGCTCTTAGAAATAAAAGGTCAAGATAAAGTTAAAGGAATGTTTTATCAAGATGACAGGAGTTTTGATGTATCCTGCTAAACAAAGACGTGTTTACAGTCTTGTGTAAGTACGTGGTTTATCACTGGGTTGTGTAAGGCCTTAGGGTTGATTGATTGCTACTTAACCCAACAACAATCTGTACTTAGATGAGGTAGTATCTGTATCCTTTATTTCTCAAGCTTAAAAGGAACACTTGACCACATCACAGGCAGTATCAAAATGGCGAACACTATTGATAGGTTAGACGAAGGATGTGTGATACCTCCAAACTTTGTAAAGGCTTGTTGGTACTTTAAGACACTAGAATCCCTGCTGCTTTAACTTTGCTGCTGTTAGTGTATTGGGCCTCATAGCTATTAAAGGGAACCTGTCACCTGGATCTAAGCCCCTACACTATCACTACCTGTCCCTTCCTAGCTGCTCTCTATCTATCCCTCTCTGAGCTAAATCCGCCCTATAAAACAGCAGAAAAATAACTTCTAATTTACAGAAGTCCCTGAGGCTGGGGAATGAAAAGGCGGCCCCAAGCTCCATTCTGCCCCTCCTCGATGCAGCAGCACACGCCCCGCTGGGTGGCATTATTCTTTTTTCATCGCCGCCTCCTCCATTTGGAATCACCCGCTTGCTTTACACCAGAGGTCCCTAACTCCAGGCCTGAAGGCCCACTAACTGCATGTTTTCAGGATTTCCTTGGCATTTGATAGTTGGAATCACCACCTGTGCAGGAGATTGAATTACCAACTGTCAAATTTCTAAGGAAATAATGAAAACCTGGACCGTTGGTGGGCCTTGAGGACTGGAGTTGGGGACCTCTGCTTTACACCTATCATGTTGTGGTGATATGACCTCGATGTGTCCCCTGACCGGGACACAGCATATGGGAGATTGTATCTTCTGCTCGGTAGCGGCACAAACAGGGTTAGCTGCTGCTGGAGCTGAGTGCTGATTGAAAGCACTGATGTCCAGGTGTGCGGGTGAATAGGAGATGGTATGAGCTGCCCTGAGCTGTGGGGAGGGGGTGGAGTGTGTCAGGACAGCAGCTGGAGCTGCTGTGTAGAGGGCTGTGTGAAGATTTAATTGCTCACCAATTTTCTGGTTATTATATAATCCAAACTTTTTCCCAGCATATATCAAAGAGGATTAATTTCTAAAATATAACTTATTTGATTTTGTTAAAAAGAAACCTATAGTTCCTGTGATACGGTTTATGCAATCCAAACCTCACCAAGGGGATCTAGGGGGGTGGGAACGCTGTCCCTATACTCTCCCTGTCTCACCCTGCCTTGCAATGGAGTTTTAGACACGTAAAATTCTTGCTGGTGTCCCCATACCACGGCGACTGCCCCTCCTAACCCTGATTACACACTAGGGTGAGGGGTTATGGGTCTCACAATTTCACACTAACCTAGACCTGTTTGTCTCGTATGTGTCATGGAAGTGCAAAAAGAAGTCCTACTAGCAGAGTCCGGGTCAATCCCCGTTACTCAGTGGAAAAAGCCACATAGGACGTGTTTGTACAAAAAATCTGTTTCTTGTGATAGGGATCCCCTCTATCACAGGGTGTGTGTATAGAGGCGTGTTAGTGTGGTGACCTATTTTCCAATACCAACAATGGTTGGCAATAAACCAAATCTCAGATGAGATATGTCACACTTTACCTATAACCAACACACACCCATAAGATATGTACATAAAAACACTGTCAGAGACCAAAACCTGGCCCAGACCATAGCATGCAGGACATATAAGACACACAGCCATGCCATTGAGGGCACCTGTAAGGCAGGGGTGTAGTACCCAATGTAGCTAGCCAGTAGTCACTTAGCTTAGCATGATGATGCCACGTCCTTCACTCTACGCGTTTCCCCCACCGTAGTTCTCGTCGGCGGGTTCCTCAGGAGTGATCCTCCGCAGCACCGGTCTGTGCCCTGGGTCGCCCAGGTTGAAGGAGATGATGATCCTCCTTCTCCCCTTCAGTATGGTAAATGGCGGTGTGAAGATTTAACACAGCCTGTGAGCTCTCTGAGTGGACGTTCATGAGGCTAATGAGCGGACAGTGAGGAGAGAAAGGTTGTGTGCTGACCTAACACAGCCTACCCGGGGGAAGGTACAGAGCTTCTATATCAGCTGTTGGGATTGTATGAGGTTGTACTTGGCTGCGCCCCGGAACCTGGAGGTTTGTGAATACCTGACCTGTGCCATTAAACTGTGTGCTGTGTGAGTAAATACCTGAGTCACTGCCTTATGTCGTGCTGATCCTAACCGCTACCTTACAGTGTAAAGCGGGTGGGAGATTCCAAAT
Organism: Allobates femoralis; assembly: GCA_033576535.1. Taxonomy (NCBI): domain Eukaryota; kingdom Metazoa; phylum Chordata; class Amphibia; order Anura; family Aromobatidae; genus Allobates; species Allobates femoralis. The sequence continues at coordinate 374,534,152 of JARQOC010000002.1, forward strand.
GGAGGAGGTGGCGATGAACTAAGAATAACACCGCCCAGCGGGGCGTGTGCTGCTGCATAGAGGAGGGGCAGAGTGGAGCCTGGCGCTGCAATTTCAGTCCCCAGCCGCAGGGACTTCTGTAAGTTAGAAGTTATTTTTCTGCTGTTTTATAGGGCGGATTAAGCTCAGAGAGGGATAGATAGGGAGCAGCTAGGAAGGTGCAGGGACAGGTAGTGATAGTGTAGGGGCTTAGATCCAGGTGGCAGGTTCCCTTTAAGGCTAGTATTGAAAAGACACTCAAATGTGTTTGTACATGTCAAATTTGGTATTTTCTTAGATTCATATACATGGATAGAATTTTTTTTTTTTTTTTTTTTTTTTTTGACCATGACGCACTCAGGATTGAGTAATAAAATAGGTTAAAAAAAAGTTTGAAGCAAACAAAAAATATGGACATTATGCACTGTTGTAGGAGAACTGTTCCCAAATTCTGTACTAATGTCCCCTTCCAAGTACCATATTTTTTGCTTTGCAAGACACACCCCAAATTTGAAGGAAAAGAGAAAAATAATTTTTAAATGGGGTCCATCTTATAAAAATCAGTATATTTGGCCCCCTCTTGGTATGATTCCCTCCCTGGTACATAGCCCCCATTTTGGTACATAGTACTCCATTCTTCACCCCCCATTGCTTACCGAGGTGGGGGCTGCTGTTGGGGAGTGAAGTTGCACAAGGCAAAGTTGCTGAAGGATGTGGGCAGTGAGGCATGGCTGCATGCCCAGAGCTAGCGGTGAATTGCAGTGGCTGCCATTTTACAGGCTCCGGCAAACAATCTGAGCTTGCCTCTACCACCCAGGACCTCAAGAAAATGGACATGGAATCCAGTGCATGCACAGATCTATATTTTAGCTCTTCATCTTGGCCTTTTTTTGGGGGGGGGCAGAGTACTTGGCTGTAGAGGTTGGCGCAGACTTCCCGCCGGAACCTGGGAAGTGGCAGCTGATGTGACACACCCTCAACTCAGGACCCCCAGCACTGCCCCACTGCCCACATCCTCCGGCGACCCTGCCTCCTGCAACTTTTCTCCACTGCCACAACCCACCCTAGGTAAGGGGGTGGAAAAAACAAGATTTGGACTGTAAAACTTCCCCAACCCCCCCGTTGATATTTTTCTAGTTCGCACCCCTCACACAGAGGTGCCGTCTGTCAACCTGGCATATGGGCACCCATCTCTACATACTTTTTTTTATTAAAAAAAGAAAAACTCCATCTGTCATTACCCTGCAGCACCAGACATCCTCCTGTCTTGAGAGGTGAATTACATTAACTTAAATGAGGCCGCTATGATCATCGGCTGCAGCCTTCAGTGACCCGCTCCCAAGCCGCCACCCCCACAGCACAGACAGGCTATGAGACACACCCCCACCCCTCCAAAATATGGAGACAAAAAAGTGCATTATATAGTCAAAAAAATAGTGTGTGTATATGTTACATGCACACATTTTGTCAATGAATAGTCCTTGGACTTCACAAAATATGAACTGATCAATCACATTTTTCATGGTTTGTTTAGTAGCAAAATCTGAAAAAAATATTTTCTTAAAGGACAGCAGGGCATACTTGAAAAATTGTTGAATTTACATTGCCCCCCTTACCAAAAAAAAAGTAAAGCATATTCAATCCATTTTGTTCAATGTATGTTAAACACAACACAATAGATCCCCATTGAAGGTAAAAACAGTGTATCTCCTGAATTTTATTTACCTGACTGATAAATGGCAAGTATTTTTTTTGCCATGACTTGCTAAAGGTTGACCTATATATAACCCCAGCTTTTCATAATGACTTGAAGTAGATCATGTGTCCGTTTCGTCTGTATTTTCAGAACTAGCAGCGACCTATCAGCTTACTAATGTAGCCTTCAGTCGTTTAAAAAATATATATAATATTATAGCATCTCTTTACAATAAGTGCTTACCCCTAAACAGTACTCAGATGAACTTACGGTTTAATAGAAATATGTATCATTTTACATTGCAAAACTATTGGATGTTGGCATCTACAGAGCTATTGCTAATCTTGCAATTACAAATATATGAATTCCTACCTGTAACTAATGTCTGATTGCACATGTTAACTGCAGTTGTTGATAATGTGATCAGTGTGTGACCACACAGGCCTCATTCAGTCATTTGTTTTTTGTGTGTGGGAGAAAAATCTTATCACTGCAAAGAGAAGGTGGTTTCAGTTTCCAATGATCAACCTGCTTGATTTGTGGCATCACAAATACAGAAACAGCATAGTTTTGTTCTTTAGATTAAGGGGTACTTCACACACAGCAATATCGCTGCAACGTCACAGGTTTTGTGACGTAGCAGCGACCTCGCCAGTGATATCGCTGTGTGTGACACACATCAGCGAGCGGCCCCCTGCTGGGAGATCGCTGATCGTAAGCGAATAGTCTGGACCATTTTTCTATCGGCGATCTCCCGTTGGGCATGCTGCATCATGGTGTGTGACAGGGACATCGACCAGCGATCCCAATTCTCTGGCCAAGAACATGACTGATCCCAGCGACCGCCGGGTGTCGGCGAATCGCTGGGTCATCGCTGGTAAGTCTGCCTGTATGGCATCTCACCAACAATAAATTGCAGTACTTCTAGCAAACATGTCTTAAAACATTATAGCATTACAAATACGCTAGCTGATATGTGATATAATAACATATAAGCAATATAGAATAATATAATGCTACTTTCACGCGTTTTTGTCAGATCAGGTTTTCCATTGAAAATCATTCTTTTTTTCACTTCAGATTTTTGGTTGGCCATTTTTATATATATATATATATATATATATATATATATATATATATATATATATATATATATATATATATATATATATATATATATATATATATATATATATATATATATATATATTATATATATATTATATTATGCACCTAAATAAAATGTGAATGGTTGATGATAGCAAATTTCTGTTTGTGGCACATTAGTATACAGGAGGGGGAAAACTATTCCAGATGGGAGGTGACCATGGCAGCCATTTTGAAATCGGACATTTTGGATCCATCTTTTTTTTCAATGGGAAAAGGGTCATGTGACACATCACACTTAGGCTGCGTTCACACATTGCATATTTTGCCGCGTTTTTTTACGCGCGCTTTTCAAAATACGCAATGTGCCTTTTGTCTGCCTGCAAAGTGAATGGGAAATTCACTTTGCAGTGCAGACATTGCGTAAAAATACGCAGTGCGTTTTCCGGGAGAAAACGCAGCTCCATAAACAATTGATATGTCAATTGTTTACGCAGCTACTACTGCGTATTCTCCCAGAGGGTAGGAAGAATCCAGCTTCCTCCTCCCCTCTGTGACAGCTGTGGCCGCCCATTAGACTTCACAGTGTTAATACACACTGTGAAGTCTAAATTAAACAAAATCAAGTGTGTGAAAAATAAAGAATGAATACTTACCTTCCGACGCCTTCTCCCGGTGTCTGGTGCCTTCTGCCGCTCTCCGGTGTCCGATTCTAAGTCAGATCTCTTCTGACAAGACCTGTGGTGACGTCAGAGGGGGGGCGTTCCACATGACCGCGAGCAGCCAATCAGCGATGGGACCGCCCTGGGAACGCCCCCCTCTGACATCACCACAGGTCCTGTGAGAACAGACATCTCACTTAGAATCGGACACCGGAGAGCGGCAGAAGGCACCAGACACCGGGAGAAGGCGTCGGAGAGGTGAAGTATTGATTCTTTTTTATTTTTCACACACTTACTTTTGTTTAATTTAGATTTCACAGTGTTTATTAACACTGTGAAGTCTAATGGGGCGGTCACACATGTCACAGAGGGGAGGAGGAAGCAGGATTCTTCCTCCCCTCTGTGACATCACTGCGCTTTCTGGGGGAAAGAAAGCGCAGTGTGTGAAAGCCCCTGCGTATTTTGCTGCGCTTTTTTGCCCGGCCGAAAAACGCGGCAAAAAGCGCAGCAAAATACGCAAATGTGTGAACGTAGCCTTATTGAGAATTTCATAAGAAAAACAATGGTGTGCTTGATTGTAACACAATATTATTCTTTCATGAGTTATTTACAAGTTTATGATCACTTATAAAATGTGTTCAAAGTGCTGCCCATTGTGTTGGATTGTTAATGCAACCCTCTTCTCCCACTCTTGACACACTGATGGCAACACCGCAGAACACATGCTAGCACAGGCTTCCAGTATCCGTTGTTTCAGATGCTGCATGTTTTGTATCTTCACAACATAGACAATTGCACTCAGATGAGTGATGAGGCAAACTTTTTTGTGAATGGTGAAGTTAACAAACAAAACCACCGCTATTGGTATGACACTAATCCACAGTGGATAGATCCCTCCAAGACTGTTGGAACACAAAAAATGTTGGTATGGTTTGGTATATGGGGTACAAAGATAGTGGGGCCATTGTTCATCAATGGAATCCCCAATGCCACTGGTTATCTAGGCCCAGAATGCATCGAGCTGGATATGACGTCCCAGTGTTCTACATCACAAGGGAGGCGGGAATTTCAAAACTAAGGTGGAACAAGACAAGAAGCAAGGACGCCCAGCGGGGCATGCAGTATGCTGACCTGGAGGGGAGAATAGAGCCCGGAGGCCGCCTTTCCAGTCTCTTAGATGGAGACCATATGCAAGTTGTCATTTTTCTAAATCATTATAGGACCCCTTTAGGTCAGAGAGGGATAGTTAGGGATGAGCTCACAAGGTGCAGTGCAGGGACAGGTAGTGATAGGAGAGGGGGAAACGAGGTGACGGGTTCCCTTTAATGTTCACTCTGCACCCCATCTTAATCGAAACAGAGTTTAGACATTTTTGCATCTATTGAAAAGAAACTGCAATATAACATGATCATAAGTATTCAGACCCTTTGCTCAGTATTGAGTAGAAGCATCCTTTTGAGCTAGTACAGTCATCTTTGTTGTCTTTGGAATGAAGCAATAAGTTTTTCACACCTGAATTTGGGGATCCTCTGCCATTCTTCCTTGCAGATCCTCTCCAGTTCTTTCAGATTGGATGGTGAACATTGGTGGACAGCCATTTTCAGGTCTCTCCAGAGATGCTTAATTTGGTTTAGGTCAGGGCTCTGGCTGAGTCAGTCAAGAATTGTCAGAGTTGTTCTAAAGCCACTCCTTTGTTATTTTAGCTGTGTGCTTAGGGTCATTGTCTTGTTGGAAGGTGAACCTTTTGGCCAAGTCAGAGGTCCAGAGCACTCTGGAAGAGGTTTTCATCCAGGATATCTCTGTACTTGGCCACATTCATATTTCTTTCAATTGCAACCAATCATCCTGTCTCTGCAGCTGAAAAACACTCCCATAGCATGATGCTACCACACCCATGTTTCACGGTTGAGATTGTATTGGGCAGGTGATAAGCAGTGCCTGGTTTTCTGCACACATGCCGCTTAGTTATCACCAAAAAGTTCTATCTTCGTCTCATTAGACCAGAGAATCTTATTTCTCAGTCTGGGAATCCTTCATAATCCTTCATGGGCTTTTTTGCAAACTTTATGCAGGCTTTCATATGTATTGCACTGAGGAGAGGCTTCCTTCAGACCATTCTGCCATACAGTCCCAACTGGTGGAGGGCTGCCGTGATAGCTGACTTTGTGGAACTTTCGTCTCCCTACTGGATCTCTGGAGCTCAGCCACAGTGATCTTTGGGTTCTTCCTTAACCTCTCTCACCAAGACTCTTCTTCCATGATTGCTCATTTTGGCTGGATGGCCAGGTCTAGGAAGACTTCTGGTGGTCCCAAACGTCTTCCATTTAAGGATTATGGAGGCCACTGTGCTCTTAGGAACCTTGAGTACTACAGAAATTCTTTTGTAACCTTGGCCAGATCTGTGCCTTGCCACAAATGCACTCTGAGCTGTGAGGTCTTGTATAGACAGAGCTTGATTTGGAAAGGCACACACCTATCAGTTTAATTAAACACAGCTGGACTCCAATGATGGAGTAGAACCATAATGGTGGGTTTACACACACCAATCATTGTATCCAATCTCTGAACCAATCTCTGGTTGCAGTGAAATCATGGATACATTGCTCCATGCTGTACACAGCCACAAAATGGAACTATGTGTCCATGATTTCACTGCAACCAGAGATTGGTTCAGAGATTGGATACAATGATTGGTGTGTGTAAACCCACCATTAGGAGGATCACAAGGAAATGGACAGCATGTGACTTAAATGAGTGTGTGAGCAAAGGATCTGAATACTTATGACCATGTGATATTTCAGTTTTTCTTTTTTAATAAATTTGCAAAAATGTCTACATTATTGTTTTTTTCCAGTCAAGGTGGTGTGCATTAATAAGAAAAAAAAAAAACTTTGTTGAATTTACCAAATGGCTGCAATATAACAAGGAGTGAAAAATTTGAAGGGGTCTGAATATTTCCCTTACCCACTGTATATGTAACAATAGTTCTACCTTTAGATCAGACTGTCTTTACATATCATGCACTGGAAAACCGTCTTTTAATCTATTTTTTTTTTTTTTTTTTTTTCTTTTTCCAGCTTTGGGCTACAGCTGAGAACAGAGGTATGGCTGCCGACTCACTTTCATTTCCTACATTCCAGCCACATACTGCCTGTTGTATGTATTCCTTTCCACCTAATCCCGGCCACCGCTCTGTCTGCACAGGATGCCTGCACACAATGTCCCCCTCCGCTCAGGATGCAATTTATCCTCGTACTGGTAATACAGCAGCCATACAGTGTGGTGACCCTTTGCAGGATTAGGCAAAATTATCATACATGCTACTGGCATAGTGGGGCTGGCATGTAGGAAAAGCCCTGGAGCCACAGCCACACTCCCTGTTCTCGGCTGTTGCCCGAAGCTGAAACTAGTGTATTGTCCCATAAAGAAGTGGTGGCTGCTGAAGAACAGATACTATTTTATGGATTTATAAATGATCTAAAAATCCTAGATCTGCAGTGGACAGCTCAGCTTCATGGTGTATATGAGGGCAGGGACAGTAGTTTTTTTTTTTTTTTGTTTGTTTTATTTCCCCTGAGTTCCCCTATTCTGTAGCAATAGGTGTGTTATAAAGCAAATTGCTAGACCTATTTGCCTCCACTCTGCCTTTTTTTCCTTATCTGCAACCAGAGCTCCATTATTAACCCTCCGTCACATACAATAGGCCTGACAGGCACATCTCTTTTACTTGTCGGGAGTTTTGAAATGTTTGTATTTCAGAGTTATTAGTTTTATGTTAAGTAAATGGGGTTTTTTTGCACCTGATTGTGTAGTCTCTTGTATTACATCCCTGTGAAGGTCACTGATCACTTTTAGAGCACTGAAATTGCAAACATTAGATATTATAGGTATTTTTCTAGCCTGCGCCTGACAGTCACATTGTATGTGAGCTCGTTAGAACCGATATTGTATGTGACGGAAGGTTAAGAGGTTGGTGCAGAAGTGAAGGCAGATATTTCAACTTGCCACAGACCTTAGGCATTGCAGTTATAGATCGCAGCAAGCCTGAGGGAAAAAATATCTAATCCTACCTTGCAGATTCTGATATTTTATCCTTTGTGTACTTTTATAGCACCATATATATCAGGGTTTATTTACAGGTAGGGTCTTTGTTGCATTTTTTCCAATCCTTTCATTACAGCAAAATGAAAGACTTCAAAAATCTAATTCACATAGTGCAACTATCTTTTCCCTGTATGTTGAGAAGCACTACGTTTCTTTAAAGCTTCAGTGTCTAGTCTTTCTTTTTGCTTTTTTTGTATGGTTTTTGAACATCATAAACATTTGCATAGTAGTGTGCAGTGTTTTTTGCTGCCAACGCTGTTACTTTTTTTAAGCAAAAAAAAAAGCAAAAAAAGCCCTCTGTGAGTATACCCTAACTGTGGCTGTGCCTAGCAGCTCAGACCTAGTCTTGTAGTATTACAGCTATCAGATATTGATTGCCAATTGTAAGAATAAGCCATAATTATGAATTATACCCTTTAAACCAAAGATGCAAGCATGTTAAAGGGAACCAACCACCTCAGATGACGTGTATAAGCTGTTAATACATGTCCCTGGACCCTACCTACACCATTGCAGCTATGTTTTTGCTAAGAATATTGATAACAGCAAACCGAAATAAACAGTTTATAAACTTACATGGCTTTACTACATGAGGGCGTCTCCCTTGGGCTCCAGTACGAGAGGGCTGTGTCTCCAGCAGCTTGAGTGGCTTTCCTCCCCCTCCCTCTCTGTTTGCAGGACGTCACTGAAGGACGTGATATTATCTTATTGTGGGCGGGCACGCAAGGCTGCTCCCGTCCGTGCCCGCCCACAGAAAGATAATATCACGTCCTTCAGTGACGTCCTGCAAACAGAGAGGGAGGGGGAGGAAAGCCACTCAGGCTGCTGGAGACACAGCCCTCTCGTACTGGAGCCCAAGGGAGACGCCCTCTCGTACTGAAGTCATGTAAGTTTATAAACTGTTTATTTCGGTTTGCTGTTATCAATATTCTTAGCAAAAAGATAGCTGCAATGGTGTAGGTAGGGTCCAGGGACATGTATTAACAGCTTATACACGTCATCTGAGGTGGTTGGTTCCCTTTAAACCTCCTCTTCACTTTAGTTCCCTAATCTGTGTGATAATATTTACCAATACACAGATCATTTCTATAAGAATTAAGGATGGTTTAATAACATTGACAGCAGATATTTAGTTCTGATGGTCACCTATCACCTTGGACTTGACTCTGTTCATATCTACAGTCATGGCCAAAAGTTTTGAGAATGATACAAATATTAAAGGGAACCAACCACCCCAAATGACCCCCCCATCCCCCCCCCCCCCCCCCGACTGTTAATATGTGTCCCTACACCCAGCACACACATTTGAGGCAATCGTTTTTGCTAAAAAAAAAACTGTTTAGTAGAAGCTAAGATATAGCTTTATAAACTTTAAAAAATGTGGCCGACTGGGTGTTACCTAGCTTGTCCCCCTGCAGTGTTCATGTGCCTGTCAGCCTCCTCTTCCCCCTCCCTTCAGTAAAGCCCTGCCCTTTCAGCCTCTCAGGTTTCAGCCTTTCAAGTGATCCTAAACCCAGAAATTGACCCCCCCCTTATCTTTAGACCTGTCCCTGCACCCTCTCTTATCCTATCTAGCCATCCCTTTTGCAGAAAAAATCGCTTTTGTAAAGTAAGAGAAAAGGTTATAATACTTATTCCTGTGTGAGTTCTCTCTTTCTGTGCAAGCCGCAAATGCCCCGCCTGTGTGCTGCTGCCTGGTAATTATGCACGCCCCTCTCTGCTTCTAAGAGCCTGGCCGCGTCATGAAAGGGGGTGGGGCTCCGGCATGACACGATTTAGCCCTGCCCCTTTCATGACGCGGCCAGGCTCTTAGAAGCAGAGAGGGGCGTGCATAATTACCAGGCAGCAGCACACAGGTGGGGCATTTGCGGCTTGCACAGAAAGAGAGAACTCACACAGGAATAAGTATTATAACCTTTTCTCTTACTTTACAAAAGCGATTTTTTTTCTGCAAAAGTGATGGCTAGAAATGATAAGAGGGGGTGCAGGGACAGGTCTAAAGATAAGGGGGGGTCAGTTTCTGGGTTTAGGATCACTTGAAAGGCTGAAGCCTGAGAGGCTGAAAGGGCAGGGCTTTACTGAAGGGAGGGGGGGACAGGAGGCTGACAGGCACATGAACACTGCAGGAGGACAAGCTAGGTAACACCCAGTCGGCCACATTTTTTAAAGTTTATAAAGCTATATCTTAGCTTCTACTAAACAGTTTTTTTAGCAAAAACGATTGCCCCAAATGTGTGTGCTGGGTGTAGAGACACATATTAACAGTCCCGGGGTCATTTGGGGTGGTTGGTTCCCTTTAATATTTTAACAGTCTGCTTATTCAGTTTTTCTAATGCCAATTTGCATATACTCCAGAATGTCATAAAGAGTGATCAGCTTAACAGCAATTACTTGCTAAGTCAATGTTTGCCTAGAAAATGAACTTTAACCCCCAAAACACATTTCAACATCATTGCAGTCCTGCCTTAAAAGGAGCAGCTAACATCGTTTTAGTTGAATGTTCGCCAGCCCTGTCCTCATCAACACCCACACCTGTGTTAATGGAACAATCAGTCATGATTAAGTAAGAATGACACCACTGGAAACTTTAAAAGGAGGCTGGTGCTTGGTATCATTGTTTCTCTTCAGTTAACCATGGTTATCTTTAACCTTCCTAGCGGTATTCCCGAGCCTGACTCGGGGTTAACATTCACTGCCAGAAGCGGTAACCCCGAGTCAAGCTCGGGCTTACCCGCGGTCGCGGCAGATGCGGTGAAAAAAACCGCATCTGCCGCATTGCCGCATAGCCGCCGCACTTGCGGCGCGGTTGCGGTAATCGCCATAGTAAGTATAGGGGACTTGCGGCAAGTGCGGTTTTGCACTTGCGGCAGGAGCGGCCGCGAAAAAAACCGCACTTGACGCACTTGCCTCATCTGCCGCAAGTGTAAAACCGCACTTGCCGCATCTGCCGCAAGTCCCCCTATACTTACTATGGCGATAACCGCGGCGGCTATGCGGCAAGTGCGGCAGATGCGGTTTTTCCACCGCATCTGCCGCGACCGCGGGTAAGCCCGCTTTTAGCACAAAATTCCTGACCTAATCATACCGCCAGGGAGGTTAAAGAAACACGTGCAGCCATCATTGCACTGCACAAAAATGGCCTAACAGGGAAGAGTAATCGCAGCTACAAAGATTGCACCTCAGTCAACAATCTATTGCATCATCAAAAACTTCAAGGAGAGAGCTTCCATTGTTGTCAAAAAGGCTCCGTGGCGCCCAAGAAAGACCAGCAAGCGCCAGGACCGTATCTTAAAACTGTTTCAGCTGTGGGATCGGACTACCAGCAGTGTCGAGCTTGCTCAGGAATGGCAGCAGGCTGGTGTGAGTGCTTCTGCACGCACTGTGAGGTGGAGACTCTTTGAGCAAGACCTGGTTTCAAGGAGGGCAGCAAAGAAGCCACTTCTCTCCAGAAAAAACATCAGGGACCGACTGATATTCTGCAAAAGGTACAGGGAGTGGACTGCTGAGGACTGGGGTAAAGTCATTTTCTCTGATGAACCCCCTTTTCAATTGTTTGGGACATCTGGAAAATGGCTTATTCGGAGAAGAAGAGGTGAGCGCTACCACCAGTCTTCTCATGCCAACTGTAAGGGTATGTGCACATCAGTCGTTTTGTGGGCTGCTTTTGGTCGTTTTCCGTCGGCGTTTTCTGCTCAGTTTTATGTTAATTTATGTTAATCCTACCCTCCGGTTGGATTAACATGCTAGTCAATGGATTTTAGAAAACTCTGTCTTCACTAGAACGGTTTTCTTCTGGTCGTTTTCAGTCAAAACTGAGTTTTCTCAGTCAAAACTGAGTTTTTCCACCGGTTTTCCAAAAATAGAGCAAGTGACTTCTTTCCACCGTTTTTCCAGCGGTTTCAGCTGATCAAGTGCACAAAAAACTCAGTTTTCAAAACCGCCGAGAAAAACGCCGAGAAAAACGCTGTAAAACCGGGCGGAAAACGAGCAAAAAACAAGGGACACTGCTGAGCACAGAAAACTCAGTTTCTGCTAAAAAAACCCAGGTTTTTGGACGGACTGCAGAGATGCACAAACGTCAGATGTGCACATAGCCTAAAGCATCCTGAAACCATTCATGTGTGGGGTTGCTTCTCAGCTAGAATCTGCTCACTCAGTCTTGCTTAAAAACACAGCCATGAATAAAGAATGGTACCAGAATGTCCTCCAAGAGCAACTTCTCCCAACCGTCCAAGAGCAGTTTGGCGCCCAACAATGCCTTTTCCAGCATGATGGAGCACCTTGCCATAAAGCAAAGTTGATAACTGAATGGCTCAGGGAACAAAACATAGAGATTTTGGGTCCATGGCTTGGAAACTCCCCAGATCTTAATCCCATTGAGAACTTGTGGTCAATCATCAAGAGACGGGTGGACAAACAAAAACCAACAAATTCACGCAAAATGCAAGCATTGATTATGCAAGAATGGACTGCTATCAGTCAGGATTTGGTCCAGAAGTTGATTGAGAGCATGCCAGGGAGAATTGCAGAGGTCCTGAAGAAGGGTCAACACTGCAAATATTGACTTGCTGCATTAACTCATTCTAACTGTCAGTATAACCTTTTGGTACTCATATGATTGCAATTATATTTCTGTATGTGATATAAACATCAGACAAACACAAATAAAAACCAGAGGGCAGCAGATCATGTGAAAATATAATTTTGGTGTCATTCTCAAAACTTTTGGCCATGACTGTACATTTTGACTTCCATCCATAATGTTTTGAGAAGTGTTGCTTGTATTCTATTTCCTGTTTAAAGGGATCCTGTCACCCCCAAAACACCTATAAACCTATTAAAACCTGTCCCTACAGCATATTAACACTTTCCCTACACTCCTTTTACCTCCTAAATGCCCTTAGTCAAAGTGAAGAAAAACGTTATAATAGTACCTGCTTAGTGATGATAATGAGTGACTATGCTATTCATAGTCACTCATCAAGGCAGCCCCTCTTCTTCAGATCACGCCTGAATAGGCGTGATCTTCCTCATGGATTCAAATGTGCGCTCCCTGCGCGCCTCCCCGCGCTCCCATTACGTCCGTGCTTCAGGCTGGGGGCAGTATGACGCGATTCGCGTCATTTCCTGTCGCCGGGTGACGTCTCTACAACGGCGCAGCTTTCAGCTTCAAGTGCCGCATTGCGCATGCCTGCGGGAGCGCACTGCGCATGCGTGCGGGAGCCTACACGGCCGCTTTGTGTAGGCTCCCGCACGCATGCGCAGTGCGCTCCCGCAGGCATGCGCAGTGCGGCACTTGAAGCTGAAAGCTGCGCCGTTGTAGAGACGTCACCCGGCGACAGGAAATGACGCGAATCGCGTCATACTGCCCCCAGCCTGAAGCACGGACGTAATGGGAGCGCGGGGAGGCGCGCAGGGAGCGCACATTTGAATCCATGAGGAAGATCACGCCTATTCAGGCGTGATCTGAAGAAGAGGGGCTGCCTTGATGAGTGACTATGAATAGCATAGTCACTCATTATCATCACTAAGCAGGTACTATTATAACGTTTTTCTTCACTTTGACTAAGGGCATTTAGGAGGTAAAAGGAGTGTAGGGAAAGTGTTAATATGCTGTAGGGACAGGTTTTAATAGGTTTATAGGTGTTTTGGGGGTGACAGGATCCCTTTAAAGTAAATTTCTCACCCCCCCCCCCTCCTAGTGCTTTGCAAACTGAAAGTAACACCTTCAGCAGTGTCTATGCTGCATTCTGTGAACGTGTCTATACTCTCTGCCCCCCTGTACTCCAAAAGAAACAGTGTGTGTTTCCCACCATGTATTTAGATGAATACTTAGCCGGTCTGATAGGTTTGGTCCATGTGTCCTAAGAACGCTGCCATCCTGGTGTTTCCCGATTCCTCTCTCTGCCGCCTCCTCTTTTCTTTGTCCCCTCCTTTTCAGTGCTTGCGCATAATCATCTTTGTTTATGCAGACACACACAGCTAAGCAGGTGTGCAGGGAGCCTGGCTGTCATCAATGTGCCTGCCTGAAGTGCAGGCAACAGAGCCCGCCCTGTTTTATGTTGTGCTGTATGCAGTGTCATCAATGTGCCTGCACTTCACACAGGCACATTGATGACAGCCGGGCTCCCCGCATACTGGCTGAGCTGTGCACCTGCTTAAACAAAGATGATTATGCACAGGTGCCAAAGAGGAGTGGGCAAACAGAGGAGGAGGTGGGGAGGACTTGGCTGGCAGTGATTTTAGGACACATGGACCAAACCCATCAGACTGACTACTCATTTAAATACATGGCGGGAAACATTATAAGCTGTTTCTTTTGGAGCATGGGGGTGCAGAGTGTTTTGACACCTTCACAGAATGCAGCATATATTCTGCTGAAGGTGCTGCTTTCAGTTTGCAAAGCACTAGGTGGGGGAAAACAGGTTCACTTTAAAAGTTATCTAGGACAATTTTACTTTAGGACTATGGGCCTCAGAAATAACAGACAAGTAGTCAACTACATGCCTTTTCTGCCCAGGTCAGATCTCTCCCAGTCTGCAACGGTCAGACTGCTCCTGCCAGCAATTCTCTGGCTTCCATGAATGTCGTGCTGACAGAGCAGCTGCTTCTGTCCAGCTCTGCTTTTTCGAGGGGTGACTGATTTGATGCTGAACTGCAGGCTGTCAGTTGGCATGCTGCATACAGAGCTGGGAAGTAGAACTGCGATGTTGAAATAAAGCAGCAGAATCGCTGGCAGGAACAGTCTGTGAACACTCTGAGCTGACTCAGAGTAGAACAGGTGGGTAGTTTGCAATTTACTGCATGTATGTTAGTTCCTCGGTGCAGAGTAAAAAAAAAAAAAAATAATAATAATAAAAGGGTTCTGAATCGCCCCTTAAAGAGTCAGTCTGAGACCAACAACTTTCCTATTAATTCCCTGTCTAATTTATTCCTTTAATACAAGCTTTTTTTTTTTTATTCTTAGTCTTCCTTTATTGATTCCCTACAGTTCCCTAACTACTGTCCAACAGCTATTGTATTTTTGTGTAGGTTTTTTTTTTTTTTTGCCTATTTCCTGTTTCATGATTTACTGAGAGCCCCATTGCATCCTGGCATCATCACACGGAGCCCCTTGCTGAAACAAAGCGTCACTGCAACGTTGATTCCTGGGACGGGACAGTCCAAATATTTACAACTGGGCCTCAGCCTCCCTTCTCTCCGCAGTGTGAACTCTCAACCCCACCCCCTTCTCCACGCAGTCTGCTTTCTTGCCCCAACCCCTCTCTCCCCTCCCCGCAGTGTGCATTCTCAGCTGCCGGTCATCCACTCCCCCAGTACGGTGTGACATCTTGTCTGACATTCTGCGTGTCTTCCTCTGTTCAGTCGTGAATGTTAGACCATTCATGCATTGAAGCAAAAACACCGGCCACAGGTGACCAGGATATATATATATATTAGTTGGGTACAGTCGATCAATGCAGAATATGCGGAATATTAATTATCTTGTATCTAAATAGCTTATTGTTATGTTTACATTTGTGCTACAATACATTTATCACTTAAATATTTGCCATGTATGAGGGAGTCGGGGAAATTAAAGTGGGTGGTTTGGCTTACCGTACCGTCTCCATAGCTCTGCAAGTGACATCAGTGGAAGCTACCAGCTCATCAATATGTGTTAACCTCGGGATAGTCACTTGCGTGCTCCGGCACAGCCAGTATGACACTTGCGATCGCACAGGAGGAGAGACAGCATGTCAAGGAAGATGTCACACCGCACTGCAGGGAGCAGGTATAAACTGGGAAGGTGGGAAGTAAGTGGAGGGCTGAGAAGGCAGACAACTAGGGAAGCTGGAGATCTTTTTGTGAACACTTGATAGCCCCACCCCTGGAACCAGTGTCAGTGACTCCTTGTTTCAGGGAGGTGCTGAGGAAGTGACTGGAATCTGTTTGATGCTCTGTGTAAGGATCCCAGAATGCACTGGGGTACTCGCATGGTATCTTATGAAGCAGGAAATTGAAAAAAAGCTGTTAGTGTAGAGAGGAAACTGTAGGGAATTATTAAAGGGAGAACATTGAAAAATAAATTAGAGGGATAAATTAGTACGAGACTAGTAACTTTCCTCTCGGCTCCCTAAGGGTGCCTTCACACTTGCATTTGCAAGCGCAGAGCACCGAACGCAGCCAAACGCTTGCGCACTGCGTTCCTATGTTTACCTTGGGAACGCATGTGGCTGCGTTCGGATGTGCACAAATTTCTGAACGCAGCTTGTTGCATTTTTTGTGCGTTCGCTTGTTTTATCTGCAAGCGCAGCACAAACCATACATTTAAGTCAATGGATCCGCAGTGTCCTCTGCATGACAGTGGAGGAGAACGCTGTGGATTCATTGAAATCTTCCCTGGTGGCCGCCGGTAATCAGCGGCAGCCACCGTGAGATAAGCTAGAGCAGCCACTGATCTCCCTTCAGTGTCAGCATGGGAGGTTTGAAACAGCGATCAGCTGTTTCTTATCTCCTGCACCAATATCGCCCTATTCGTTGTTGGCGCTGGAGATTTAAACAGCTGTCAGATCAGCTGTTTCTTCAAATCTCCCGCACTGACACCAGCGGGAGATCAGCTGTGTCTGGTAGGAGGAGATCTCCACCGCTGATCTCTCCTCCCGGCTGCCCCCGAGACAGCTGATTGGCTGGCCAGGGGTGCATACTAATGTGAACGCATGCGGAGATTCTCCGCTGCGTTCACATCAGTATGGGCTGCGTTTGCACTGTGTTTGCGTCTGCATGCCATACGCATGCAGACACAAATGCAAGTGTGAAGGCACCCAAAGTGTGATGGAATCTGCAATAGAGGCTTTTAATGGAGCTTGCTCAAGTAAATAAAAATGGTGACGAAATGGTTTGGCTATTTGAATGTCTTGATTTCATCTTTTCATCTTTAACCATAATATGCAAAGAGCTTGTGTTTATCCACAAAATACTGTAATGTACCTTAACTGCTAGTACGTTTGAAGATGTCCGTGATGCGGAAGATGCCTTGCATAATTTAGACAGACGATGGATTTGTGGACGCCAAATTGAAATTCAGTTTGCTCAAGGAGATCGAAAAAGTGAGTATTGAAACAAAATACATAATGTTGTATATCATGCATACATGTTCCAGCTTCTATTTTCTGAACACATTTTGAAATGAAAGTAAAGATCTGATTACTCTAGAATGGCCCCTAGTTGATTCAATGAATGTTTTATATATCTGATACACAATGAGCATGTACAATGGATATTAAGTCTGCACAACCCTGTTAAGCTTTGTCATGTAAACAAAAAAAAATGCAAAGTTTGTTTTCACCTGTAAATTTGAATTGAACAGAATAAGCACAATGGTAATTGGGTTTAGGTCTTTTAGTAAAGCCGTTCTTTTAATAATTTATATGCTTAGTCGTTGTGCTGAAAGGTGGAAATCCGCTTGGAGACCTGAAGGTTGGATGTAATATTGATATTTCAAACTGTTCATAATTCCCTCCACCAACAGCCCTAATACATAATGCAGCCTTGACAATGCTTCTCTGTAGGGCTCATGTTCTTTTTGGTGACGCACAGTGTTGGCTTTGCGCCAAACCAATCCTGGCTATAAAAGTGTTGTGGTTATGGCTGGTTGTATGTTGGCAGAGACCCAAATTGCCCAATCAGTGACTTCCAGTGAGGCATGGGTCCAGGACAGAACTTTATAAAAAAAAAAAAAAACACACTTCCACGGGACCGCTCCCCTTTAATCAGTACCCTCTGTAATTTGTCTCCATACGGCAAGAAATACATCACATAGCATCCAATGAAACATGCCACAAATGTATTTTCCTTGCATACATAGAGGTTGTACAATAAGGCTCCGTTTTTGTTGTCCTGCAAGTTACAATTATTAGCAATTGAAGTTGAACATGGTTCTGTAACCCCTTAAATCTGATGTCCAATCTTGATCAGAGAGGTGGATCTATATTCAATAGGGCAAGTCTATGGGTCCATGAAAAAATTGGACTTGATAGAATGACATCCGAATGCAGTTTGTGGTGTTTTTTTTTTTTTTTTTTTTTTTTTTTGTCCCTTCACATGAGTAGAATTGCTGACACTCGGATCATTTTGATCAGTCTGATAAAAAAAAAATGATTGGCTTTTTCTTGTATTTTTAATATGAGACGTCTGAGTCTTAGAGTCAGTCCGATACAAGCAACTTGTCTCCTAACTTCCTACCTAATTTATCCCTATAATCTAAGCTATTTTCCAATATACTTCCTGTAATAATTCCCTACAGTTCCCTCTCTACACTATCCAATAGCTATTAGGTTTATATTTTCTATTTCCTGCTTGATGACTCTCCATGTTAGTGCCCCAGTGCATCCTGGGATCCTCACATGTAGGCATTGATTGTCAAACAGCAGGCATTTCCTCAGCACCTCCCTGAAACAACATGTAACGGACACTGGTTTTAGGGGCAGGGCTGTCAATTTTGTGTTCAAGTATTTACTGCCACTCCTGACCCTACTTCCCGTGCAGAGTGCGGTGTCTCAGCCCTCTTTTTCTTCAGACCCTCCCCCACTTCTTGCAATGTACTGTCGCATCTTCCCTATGCATTGTCTCTCCCCCCTGTGCCATGAGTGCACTGAGGTTTCAGACCAGTGACACAGGAGACTGGGCGGTACAGGGCAACAGAAGTGCTATACACAAGTGATGTCCGTTATCTTTCAGCTTACGCATACTGATGATCAGGGGGCTTCCACTGATGTCACCTGTGGGCGGTGCTTATGTCTTCTGGCACCAGCAATCTGCTCTGTGACTGAAATACTGGCATCTGTGCCCACCCCTCATCGCACAGTGAGCCAGACAAGACATAGGGAAGATGTAAGCACATTGTGAGGAGGGGAGAAAGGAGGTTGAGACGGCGCACTGTGAGGTTAGGTGACAGTTGTGAGCACAAAATTGACGGTCCCTCCCCTGAAACCAGCGTCGGTGGTGCTTTGTTTCAGGGAGGGGCTGAGGCAGTACCTGCTGCTTGCCACCCTGCTTAAAGGGAACCAACCACCTCAGATGACGACTATAAGCTGTTAATACATGTCCCTGCACCCTACCTACACCATTCCACATATGTTTTTCTTAAGAATATTGATAAATGTAAACCGAAATAAACACTTTATAAAATTACATGCCTGCGTACTTCTGGGCGTCTCCCTCGGGCTCTGGTACTAGAGGGCTGTGTCTCCAGCAGCTTGACTGGCTTCTCTAGCCCTCCCTCTTACTTTGCAGGATGTCACATGAAGGGACGGGAGCTGCCTTGCGGGCCCGCCCACTGATAGAAAGTGAGAGGGCGTGATGTTATCTAAGAGTCTGGCCGCGTCATGAAAGGGGTGGGGCTAAATCGCGGCGAGCCCCGCCCCTTTCAATGATGCGTTTAACCCCGCCCCTTTCATGACGCGGCCAGACTCTTAGAAAGTGAGAGGGCGTGATGTTATCTAAGAGTCTGGCCGCGTCATGAAAGGGGTGGGGCTAAATCGCGGCGAGCCCCACCCCTTTCAATGACGCGTTTAACCCCGCCCCTTTCATGACGCGGCCAGACTCTTAGAAAGTGAGAGGGCGTGATGTTATCTATCAGTGGGCGGGCACGCAAGGCAGCTCCCGTCCCTTCATGTGACGTCCTGCAAAGTAAGAGGGAGGGCTAGAGAAGCCAGTCATGCTGCTGGAGACACAGCCCTCTAGTACCAGAGCCCGAGGGAGACGCCCTCAAGTACGCAGGCATGTAATTTTATAAAGTGTTTATTTAGGTTTACATTTATCAATATTCTGAGGAAAAACATAGGTGGAATGGTGTAGGTAGGGTGCAGGGACATGTATTAACAGCTTATAGTCGTCATCTGAGGTGGTTGGTTCCCTTTAATGACACTCCAGAATGCTCTGAGGCACTTGGAGCATCTTCAAGCAGGAAATGGAAAAAAAAAATACCTGTTGGTGCAGTAAGTACGTCATTAGTAATTTTGGTTAAGGCAGTTTCATTGGAGTGGTGGGGGGCAGAAGCCAGATTGAAGGTTGTCAATGAGAGGTGGGATGAGAGTACAGTGTGGACATGCTTTTCAAGACGTTTGGAGGCGAACTGGAGCAGCGATATCGGGCGGTAGCTGGATGTGGAGGTCGGGTCGAGAGATGGCTTTTTCAAGGCAGGTGTAATTGTTGCATGCTTGAAAGCGTAAGGAAAGGTACTAGAGGTTAGTGATAGATTAAAGAGGTGGGTTTGGGCTGGGATAAGCGTGGTGGTGAGGTATGATGTTCAATCTGTAGATTAAAAGCATTCTGAGCCTGCCCAGCGCGTGCATATTTAATTTCCTCCTGGCAATAATGTTTACTTTTAATCTTCTCAGCATCATTCAGTTTCAGTCATGGGTGTGAGTTCAGTGTATGGAGAGTGACTGCTATAACACCCTTTGTTCTGACTCTAGCTAGGTACGTGCCCATGATTAGGATTAACAGCGTTTTGCAAACAGTGTATTTTCACTGCGACTGAAATGCTGAGTTGTATAGTACAAGCACAGTGGATGGGATTAACAAATCCCACTCCCACTGCTTTTTTTCCCACAGCATAAACTGACATGCGTTACGGCTTCCTAAACCACAGGATGTCAATTTATTCTTATGGAGACGCAAGTGTTCTCGGCGAGTGAACACAGTAAAAATACTCTGCACCCAGAATCCTGATTGTGGGCATGGACATTGCATTCTCCCACAGAGAACCCTCATATCTCTGCAAGAGAAGGGCTCACGTCTAGAACAGTGTGTCCTGATGGTGGACACTTTAAGAACCTCTCCTAATGCAGTGCGCCCGTAAGGCTGTGTTCCTGCCTTTTGATGCAGGCATCCACGCAAAGCCTTCATCTTTACCCACATTAAAACATTATGTGCCTTTAACAGATGGCATTTAATCTGACACTGACATTTAAAGAGGACCTGTCACACACCCCCCCCCCCCCCTGGAATTCAGTCTAATAGCAGTACTGAATGCGTTTGTGATGTTTGTACCCCCTAAATGTAGCCCAGTGAAAACATATAGTTAAAAAGTCAGGAGGGCGTTACCAACATCAGGAGTCATCTCACTTCCTGGGGGCTATTCCCGCCCCCTGCGTCTGTTCCTCCCTCCCTCTCCTCGCTGCCTCCTTGATGCTGTCGGGCATCCTCGCTCTGCACCTCCTTGTGCTCCTTCACGCAGGCGCAGAGCGAGGTCATGCTAGTGTCGGGCCCCACTCTCCTGTCCCACCTCCCACCCTGCTCCATGTGTATACAATGGGCAGGGGCGGGAACAAGTGCTGACTTCGACGCGGGACAGAAGTGCGGGGCCGACACAAGTAAGACCTCACTCTGCGCCTGTGTGAAGGAGCACAAAAAAGTGCAGGCACAGAGCGAGGATGCCTGACAGCATCAAGGAAGCGGGGAGGAGGGAGGAACAGGGGGGCGGGAATAGCCCCTGGGAAGCGAAATGACTCCTGATGCTGGTAATGCCCTCCTGACTTTTTACTATATGTTTTCACAGGGCTGTATTTAGGAGTACAAACATCACACACACATGGTGAGGACCCCTTGCCTGAATGCAGCATACAGGGGGGGTGACAGGTCCTCTCTAACATTCCGGCAGGTGTAGTTTCATGACAGCCAGGGGTCTGCTGCTGATATTACAATTTTCCTGTGACTAGGCTGGCCAGTGTTACTAGATCGTGACTTTAGCTATGCATAGTACTACTGATGCCCTGCTATGTATAGCACAAGTGATAGGATAATTTCAGGTTCAAGTTTTCCATCTGCAAGACCTCATCCCAAGGTGTAGTAGGTGTAATAATAATGTTGGTAAACACTTAATTAGAAATGTAGTGTAGTCCTGATTGGCTAGATTAATTGCCTCATGCAGAGCATTACAGTAGCTTAGGTATAGGTATCCATGGTTACGACCACTAGCATCTTACTCACTGGGGGTGTTACCATGGATACCTATACTTCTGTAATGCCCTGCACATGAGGCAATTGATCCAGCCAATCAGGAGAACTATACTACATTTCCAGTAAGATTTACTAATGCATGTTGGGAGGATGTTGGAGATAAGTCCCTTTTTTAAATACAATTTAACAGTATTAAAAAAAAAATATCCAGTTTAAGCAATCCCTTTTTGCAACATTTAAAATAAAATACACATTCCATGTAGGTATGTTTGTAAAAGTCTGATGAAAACACCTGTTCGGTTAATAGCGCAATGAGAAAACAAAACTTAATTACATTTTTGGCCAACGCAACACTGCAGTAAGAGGTGATCAAAATATTGTATCTATCGCAAAATTGTACCTGGTCTCCAGTACACAATGTGGTAGAATGAGTGGTGTCATTCAAAACTACACCTTGTCCCACAAAAAACAAGCTCTCATATGGCTGTGAATGGAAAAAAACACTTATGGTTCTTGGAAGAACGGGAGGAAAAATTACCTGATCATGAAGCGTATATACTCTTTTTTATTTTTTTTTTCGTGTTCCTCTCATTCATGCTAGTATGAATCCACAAGTTCAGAGATTTGATCGTGTGCAGTTCTTATATGTTGGCCTATTGGTACTCTCTCTTTTATTACACCCTTTTGCAAAGTGTTGTTTGGTTGACAGCCAAGTAAAAATTGCTGATAAAATAAACAGGGGCATCTAAGACATTATATGAGATGATTAAGACAGATGAAATCTATGGTTCATGAAGTGGGCTATGATTCTGAGTCTCCATTATACATTCATTCTAAATGTGAAGTATATGTCAGGGGTTAATTACATTTTAACTTTGCTGTCTCACAGCACCAAATCAAATGAAGGCTAAAGAAGGAAGAGACTCATATGGCTCTTCGCGTTATGATGATCATGACAGATACAACAGGCGGTCTAGAAGCCGAAGTTATGAAAGGAGGAGGTCTCGAAGCCGTTCTTTTGATCAGAATTATGAAAGATCCTTTAGTCCCAAAGGGTAAGTAGATACAATTTCCCAAAATGGTACTTGATTTATGTGGAAATTAAAACACGCGATGATTTTAATTTCATTCTTACCTTTTAATAGGAGAGCTGAAAGACCACGTCGTAGCAGGAGTCGGTCACATCATGGCAGGTAAGAAAAATATCTGCATGCATTTCTCTTCTCCCTTTCAAAAAAATGTGTATTTTTAAAGTTTAAAGCCCCAGTCACACATAACGATATCGTTAGAGAGATCGTTGTAACTGTGACGTTACAACGATCTCCCCAGCGATGTCCGCTATGTGTGACACTTTGCAGCGATCAGGCCCCTGCTGTGAGGTCGCTGATCGTTGCAAAGTGCTGCGGGTCATTTTTTGATCGTTGGTTTCCCGCTGGTCAGCACGCATCGCTGCGTGTGACCGCGAGACACCAGCGATCTGTGACCTCACAGGGCTGGTTACTATGGTAAACACCGGGTATCCAGGCAGCGCGCGCTGCCTAGATACCCGGCATTTACCATGGTTACCAGCGTCCTCCCTGCTTAGCACTGCCTGTAAGCATGGAGAACGCTGGTAACTATGATAAACAGCGCGTATCCAGGCAGCGCGCACTGCCTGGATACGCGCTGTTTATCATAGTTACCTGCGTTCTCCTTGCTTAGCGCTGCCGCAGCGCTAAGCAGGGAGCGATATGGGAGGTGGCTCCCTTGGCCTGATCGCTGGGGAGATCTGCCTGTTTGACAGCTCCCCCGCGATCAGGTAACGATGCTCCAGCGATCCCGGCAGGTCGTTATCGCTGTCGGGATCGTTGGAGCGATCGTTATGTCTGACTGCACCCTAAGGCTACATGCTCACTGGACGCTTGCTGCTTTCTTTGTGCTGCTTTTGCCAGCTGAAAAAAAAATTACATTTGTTCACACTACAAAGGCAGCACAGATAAGGGGGTCACACACACTTTTTCACCCTCCCCGGCGATCCCATTGTGAGCTCTGGCGATGTCCTCCTCATGGGCATCAGTGGGACTTGTGGATATAGTACTTCCAGGGCCTAGCACCATGCTGTGACAGCCTGAGTCACGTGGGCAGGTCCTGGGAGTCAACTTGCACAGCTCCTGCCCGTGCAAGGAAGAAATTACCAGAGCTTACCATGGGATCACTGAGGAGAGTATTGGAGTGTTTTTACTGTGGAAATCGCAGTAAAAAAGCATCACAAACAGATGGTGAATCAGGTTGTGATGCTTTTTGGAGGGGGGGGGGGGGGGTGAGAATGGGAGTCAGAGGAGAAACACAGCCCATGCTAGTTTGAGTGCATCCTATTACTGCAACAAAAACTGACCAGCTACAAACAAATGCACATGTCAGCACAGCCTTTTTAAAATCAAATTGACTTGAATATAAACAATGGGTGGTCTGTGTTTTGCTGCAAAACCAAATCACCAAAAACAGAGCACAAACGTCCAGTGGGCACTTAGCCTGACTTAATACTTATGGTTATCCACAAACACTGATATACGGTTAAATCTAGAAATATTTGGATTTGGAATTTACGCAACACTATTTTAGATTTAACATGAAACAACTGAGATGCAATTTAAGATTAGACTTTCAGGTTTAATTGCCAGTCTGCTTCTGTCGTCAGTGACCTCAATAAACGCTAGTGACCCAGTGCTTTTGGAAACCATGCATGGCCGGCCACCACACTGCCTCCTCCTTTACAGATGATGTGTGGTCTGCATCATGCGCCTTCTCCATATTTTCTTATCATTTTGGTATCGGTTGATGTTAGTTTCATTTGTCTAAGGAATGCTTTCCCTGAACTGGGCTGGCTTCTTTAGGCTGGTTTCACACCGCAGTTTATTCCCTGATCAGGTTCGATCAGGTTTGAGTGCCAAATCCAGGAGAGGAACTTGCAGAGAAAAACCTATAATTGAAAGATTGACACCTGTTTTGAGTTTTGGAGACACTCCTGGTTTTGACACACAAACCTGATCAGGGAAAAAACTGCAGTGTGAAATCGGCCTTAGATGTTTTTGGCAGTGTTATCTGGCCTTTCCGTATTTAAGGCTAATCAACAGATTGCACCTTGTGCTGAACCCTCTGTAATTGCTCTCATGAAGTTGTCTTTAATGGTAGACTTAGATACTGAAACACTTCCCTTAGTGTTCACTTGGCTGGATGTTGTGATGGGGTTTCTCGTCGCCGTGGAAAACTCTGCAATCAAACCCCACTGTTGTCTTCCATGGATGTTCAAGCCTCTTTGATTTCCCAAGTTTTTTTTTTTTTCCAGCTTTATGGTTTTTCACCTACACTGCAAGCTCCTTTGTTCTCATGTGTGTTCACAGCAACACCTTCCAAATGCAAATACCATGCCTGCATCAGCTCCAGACCATTTTGCCTGCTTTATAGGTGTTTAAACTAGGGAATAGCACATGTTGTAGCCCATTTGAACAGCCTTTGAAAAAAAATGTTTAAGTCTAATTACTTTAAGTGTGCTCATGATCCAGAATAGCAGCGCATTGGATGCAGCATGTTGCCATTGCATCCAAAACTTTGTTGTACAGTACAAGCACAGAGGATGGGATTTCTAGGAATTCCATGCCCACTGTGTTTCTCCCCCACCGCAGTGTTATTTCAGCTGTGGTTCCGCATCTCCGCGACATGTTAATTTCATTTCATGCTGCAGAGTCGGAAGTGATCTTCAGCGGGTGTACACAGGGAGAAGCCGCCCTGCACCGAACGCAGATGGGGAGTACAGGGCGGCTGCGGTCTCCCTGTGTGTACCCGCAGGTCCAGAGGCACAGCGTCCAACACGCACTGTACCCGGGATCGTGTACACCTACCCTAAATCCCTTAAAGAGGACCGGTCACCCCCCCACCCCCCCTGGTGCTATGGTAACTGAATGCAGCGTGTCTGCTGCATTCAGGGAAGGGGTCCCCCATGATACTAGCCCCCCTGTAAGTTGTTAAAACTTTGCCTCATTGGGGGACACAGGACCATGCGTTATGCTGCTCATCCATAGGAGGCTGACACTTAGTAAATGTGAAACAATTAGCAGCTCCTCTGCAGTATACACCCCCTGGCTGGGCTAGACCACACCAGTTTTAGCTTAATCTCTGTAGGAGGCACATCTCTTCCAGAATTTTTCTTTCATTAGACAGGCAACGGCACCCCTTTGGGAACCGCTTTCCCAGAAACACCAATAGGCGGCAACGTGGAGTGTCGCTGTAGCGCCCCGCTAGTCAGCACGCTACAAAAGGGGTACTGCACCCCTAACAGAAGGTGCAGTATGCTTTGTCCTGGTAGGGGGTAATAAAAGCCTGAAGCTCCACAACCACACACATACACCTAGTGATAGGGGACCAATCACCGATCCCAGTGGGAGGAGAGCTAGGTTATAAAGTGAGTGGGGAAAGAGGAACAGAACAGTGTAGTGCAGAAAAAGTGGAACGGAGAGTGTAAAAGAGAAGTAATGGGGAGGGCACCTCAACCTGGTGACCCAGAAGAGAAAAGGGGAGATAGAGGGTAACTAAATCACCCTGGCCCAGTCCGAAGCGGTTTACCAGCTCCGACATGGATCAGAGGTCCATCCCTGAGCCGCAAATTAATTGGTCAATGTCTTCTTAAAAGCACGATCTAACTGCCCTACACAAAGCACGGTCTCCACCAGAAGCAATAAACACGGTTGGGTTCCCTTTGGAGAGAGAAATTGTTCCCATATCACCTGAAGGGCCTGGTTCAAGAAGTTGGATTGTGCAGGGCACCACAGAGAAAGGACAGAGAAAGTGATAGAGAAGGAATACCAGCGGAGCTACAGAGGGACATTACTCACTGCCAGGACCACCCAGTCCACTACCCTGACTGAAACACCGGTTTACCCTGTAAGCCTGCAGATTACTGGAGTAAAGTACCCGTTCAGAGTGAGCAACGTGCCTGTGTTCCTTATGGATGAACTGTGATTTACCTGCCTTGCACCATACCTCAGAAGCTGCGCAGCCCCATTCCAACAGCGCTGCCCTATTCCATCATTGTCGACCTGCAGCCCCGGGGAACCCGCTCTTCATGTAGAGAGCTACAACACCTTGCTGCCGCCCATCACCCCGGTGGTCCCAGCAGCGCCGGTGCCTTCACCGGACCTGCAGGTGGCGTCACGACTGACAACTTTATTTATTTTTCTTTTCTCTTTGTCTGCCTAAGAGTACGGACTCGGGCACCGACTACCCGTGACATCCCTGTACCAGTACGCCCAAGATCAGAGT
Source organism: Allobates femoralis (assembly GCA_033576535.1). NCBI lineage: Eukaryota > Metazoa > Chordata > Amphibia > Anura > Aromobatidae > Allobates > Allobates femoralis. The sequence goes on from JARQOC010000002.1 coordinate 374,560,978, forward strand.
ACCCCAAGCCCTTGAACCCAGACATCGCCTCCCCATACCCCCTCCTGCGACATGGGATCTTCGGGCTGCTCCTTCCTTTCATTTTTTATATGGGCGACTATTTCCCCGGGCACCGATTTTACACATCTACAACTGACAGGAACGCGAAGTGTCGTCTCCCCGTAACCCCTTCCGCACCTGGCACAGACCCCAAAGCACCCAGTGATATATACTAAACCGGCTCCTCAGGATGACCCTAGACACCTACTGAGGCTTGGTCTCTCTCCCTCGGGACAAAACATCTACCCTACGTCAGGCAGCACGCACCCTTCTTCGCCCTTCCTCGCACTCCATTCGGTTCGGCATGAGCGTCTTAGGCAGGATGGTTGCAGCAATGGAGGCCATTCCCTTTGCCCAATTCCACCTCCGGCCATTGCAACTGCCCTCCTGTCTGCCTGGGCCAAAAGCCTATTTCTTCCTGGACAGGACACTCCACATGACACACTCTGTCAGGCATGCACTTCTTTGGTGGCTCCGTCCAACCTCCCTTTCCAGGGGCCGATCCTTCCAGTGAACTGGCTACTTCTCACCACGGACGCCAGCCTTCTAGGCTGGGGGACAGTATACCAACGCCACACTGGTCACAGCCTCTGGACCACCCATGAGTCATCCTTGCTGATAAACCTACAAGAGATTCATGGGCTCTCGCTTGCCCTCAGAGCGTTTCACAACCTTCTGATGGGCCACCACATCAGTGTTCAATCGCACAATGCTACGACAGTAGCCTACATCAATTGCCTGCGGGGCACTAGCAGCAAAGGAGCGTTTCACGTAGTACAGCGGATCATCCATTGGGCAGAATCCACAATGTCCGTCATCTTAGCGGTAAACATCCCAGGAGTGGAGAACTGGACGGCGGACTCCCTAAGTCACCAAGGTCTTGCTGCTGGGGAATGGTATCTCCATCCAGTGGTGTTTCAGCAGATATGCTGCCGCTGGGGGACGCCGGACATAGATCTGATGGCGTCTCGTCTGAATGCCAAAGTGCCTGCGTTCGTAACCTGGTCACATGATCCGCTGTCCATCGGACGGACACACTAGAATGTTCCTGGTGTCAATTCCAACTGCCATACATATTTCGCCCTCTTCCCTTACAAAGGTAATCAGGAATATCAAGATAGAGGGGGTCCTGGTCATACTGATAGCCCCAGATTGGCCCAGGCGCGCCTTTTAGATCTTCTCGCCTTTTAGATCTTCTCGCCTTTTAGATCTTCTCGCCTTTTAGATCTTCTCGCCTTTTAGATCTTCTCGCCTTTTAGATCTTCTCGCCTTTTAGATCTTCTCGCCTTTTAGATCTTCTCGCCTTTTAGATCTTCTCGCCTTTTAGATCTTCTCGCCTTTTAGATCTTCTCGCCTTTTAGATCTTCTCGCCTTTTAGATCTTCTCGCCTTTTAGATCTTCTCGCCTTTTAGATCTTCTCGCCTTTTAGATCTTCTCGCCTTTTAGATCTTCTCGCCTTTTAGATCTTCTCGCCTTTTAGATCTTCTCGCCTTTTAGATCTTTTCGCCTTTTAGATCTTCTCGTCTTCCAGATCTTCTCGCTCAGGGTCCCATTTCCTACCAGAATTCCAGGGCCCTGAATTTGACAGCATGGCTGTTGAGACCTGGGTCTTAACGCATGCCGGGTTCTCTCCTGATGTCATCAACACCATAATCAGAACCTGAAAGCCGGCCTCCTCTCGTATTTACCACAGTACGTGGAAGTTTTTTTTTTTCTCATGGTGCAAGGACTGAGCCTACTCTCCTCTTCCTTTATCTATTCCTGTGATTCTCAGCTTCCTGCAGTCTGGCTTACAATCGGGTCTAGCTCTGAGCTCCCTGAAAGGGCAGGTTTCTGCTCTTTCAGTCTTTTACCAATGCTGCCTTTCCTCTAAATCCCAAGTGAAAACCTTTTCTCCAGGGCGTCTCCTGCTTGGTCCCTCCATACAGGAGATCGCTAGAGTCTTGGGACCTTAATCTGGTCTTGATCGGATTTCAAAAATCTCCCTTCGAGCTAGGGCTGGGCGATTAATCGAATTAATTCGATTAATTCGCCCCCCTGCTGTGGCCACGATTTGGTTTTAGTCCAAATCGTCAAATTCGATTAAAAATGGCAGCCGGACCGCTGTTTAGAGCACGTGAGGGTGCTCCGGTGCAGCCATCCTCAGTGTAGGATTACGTTCCTCCTCACACCAGGTGCTGGCCATACTCCGGTGTCGGTGCGGCCTCCCGCTGTCTTGTGTGAGGGCCCCGGCAGCGCTCCTCTGCTCTGTGTCACCCGGCACCAGCTCATGTCTGCGGGCCCTTTAAGAGCGGTTGCGTAGCAACGCGTGTATTTCCCGGCCTGCGCCGCTCCGGGCCGGAGGCTGACACTTCCTGATGGCGGAGGACAGACCCGGCACCGCCACAAAACAGGCCGAGGAGCGGGGCTTCCCCGGGCACAGGCCGGATCCAGGAGGAAAGATGGTGGGTGCAACTCTGTATGCGGCCGGGGGCCCCGGCGGTGCGTCCCCTGTGTGTGTGGCCCCGGCGGTGCTTCCGGTGTGTGTGTGTGTGTGGCCCTCTGGTGTGTGTGTGTGTGGCCCTCTGGTGTGTGTGTGTGTGGCCCTCTGGTGTGTGTGTGTGGCCCTCTGGTGGTGTGTGTGTGTGCCCTCTGGTGTGTGTGTGTGTGTGTGGCCCTCTGGTGTGTGTGTGTGTGTGGGTGGCCCTCTGGTGTGTGTGTGTGGGTGGCCCTCTGGTGTGTGTGTGTGTGTGGCCCTCTGGTGTGTGTGTGTGTGTGGCCCTCTGGTGTGTGTGTGTGTGTGTGGCCCTCTGGTGTGTGTGTGTGTGTGTGGCCCTCTGGTGTGTGTGTGTGTGTGTGGCCCTCTGGTGTGTGTGTGTGTGTGTGTGGCCCTCTGGTGTGTGTGTGGTGTGTGTGTGTGGCCCTCTGGTGTGTGTGTGTGGCCCTCTGGTGTGTGTGTGTGGCCCTCTGGTGTGTGTGTGTGGCCCTCTGGTGTGGTGTGTGTGGCCCTCTGTGTGTGTGTGTGTGTGTGTGTGTGTGGCCCTCTGGTGGTGTGTGTGTTGTGTGCCTCTGGTGTGTGTGTGGCCCTCTGGTGTGTGTGTGGCCCTCTGGTGTGTGTGTGGCCCTCTGGTGTGTGTGTGGCCCTCTGGTGTGTGTGTGGCCTCTGGTGTGGCCCCGGCAGTGCTTCCCCTGTGTGTGTGTGGCCCTCTGGTGTGTGGCCTCCTGGTGTGTGGCCCCGGCGGCGCTTCCCCATGTGTGTGGCTCTCTATTGTGGCTCCGGTGATGCTTCCCTGTGGGTGTTGCTGGAATGACTACCCTTGTGTGTGGCGGAGGACTGGGCAAGACCCCCAGAGGAGCTATGGGACTATGGGGGAGGAGGGAGGGGGTTTTGTGCAACTTGGGGTCACATATACCCCCTCTCCCCCAAAAAAATCCAATCTGGTCCCTGCTGCACATATTTCACCCCCTGACCTGTCACTGTCCGGTCTGTACCGTCGTGTCACCACCTGTTTTTGCATCTCGATGTGACGATTTTATCACTTTTCAACTTCTTCATTTTATTTTATTCCCCAAATCTCTGCGATTCTATTTATTTAATCCCTTTTTGCTGTAAATCTTCTCATATTCTGTTAGTTCGGTCGTGTGTCCCGTGTGCTTCATATGGTGACCTGACTGGTTCTGGCCGGCAAGAACCAGACACAAGGACCCATTTAGATCAAACGGTTCGTGCCAAAAATATTCTGCACATGGGTGCCATACTGTATAATCGTGTGTAATGTGTATATACCGAGCTCTCCCTCTGCTATATACTATATACCTGCTGTGTTCTATATCCCATCCCCCTCCCCTCCCTATATATTATATACCTGTGACACATGTCACGCATGACACAGACGCATGTCCTATATCCCTTCATATATTCTATACCTGTGTGTCCTATATCCCTCCTCCCTATATATTGTATATCTGTATCCTATATCCCATCCTCCTCCCTATATATTCTATACCTGGGGACCGGGTCCTATATTCCATCCTCCTCTCTATATATATTCTATACTATACCTGGGTCCTATATCTCTCCCCCTCCTTACAGATTATATAATACCTGGGTGACTGGTCCTATATCCCCTCCCTCCTTATATATTCTATACCTGCTGGGTCCTATATCCCCTCGCCTTCCTTATATATTCTATAATATACACCTGTGTTCTATATCCCTCCCCCTCCTTACAGATTATATACCTGTGTCCTATATCACCTCATATATTCTATACCTGGGTCCTATATCGCCTCCCCTTCCTTATATATTCTATACCTGGGTCCTATATCCCCTCCCCCTCATAGATTATATACCTGGGGAACCTGCTCCGTTCAGTTTTTTCTCTTTATTCATCAAAGAAAAGCAAAAAAAAAAAAAAAAAAAAAAAAAATAGAAAAAAAAATCGAGATTTAAATCGAAAATCGTCCATAGGTTAAAATAAAATCGAGATTTTGATTTTTCCCAAAATCGCCCAGCCCTACTTCGAGCCCTTGAGAGACCTTTCTCTACCTCTTGTCTTGGAAAGTTACCTTCCTGGTGGCAATTACATCCATCTGACAGGATTCCGAATTAGCAGCACTTGCATGCCGTGAGCCGTTTCTTGTCTTCCATCAAGACAAAAGCTGGTTCTGCGTCCAGTTCCCACCTTTCTTCCTAAGATGACTTCTCCTATTCACCTTAATGAAGATGTCATTCTGCCGTCTGTGCATTGGGTGGAGAAAGCACTGCATGCTCTTGACCTCGTCAGAGTCCTCAGGCATTACGTTTCCATGACTGCCTCTTTCAGGAGGACGGACACTTTGTTTGTCCTTCCTGAAGCGCCACATAAAGGGCAAACTGCCTCAAAGGCTACCATAGCCCATTGGATTCGTTCCGCTATTCAGGAAGCCTACAGTCTATGGAATGTTCCCATTCCTGGCAGACTGCGTGCTCACTGAATGTGTGCGGTTGGTGCATCCTGGGCCAGACCTCAGTGGAACAAGTGTGCAAGGCCGCTACCTGGTCTAGCTTTCACACGTTCTCAAGGCATTACAGGGTCCATACCCAGGCCTCAGCCGATGCTAGCCTTGGTGGAATGATCCTTCAGACGGCAGTGGCGCACCTATCTCAGTACGTGCTCCAGGAAATCTGGGACTGTTTCCTTGCTCCTTAGGTTGCGTTTTTTCCCACCTGGGACTGCTTTAGGACGTCCCATGGTCCTGTGTCCCCAATTAGGTGCTAGAGAAACTTTTTTGTGTACTCACCGTAGAATTGTTTTCTCTGAGCCATCATTGGAGGCCACAGCACCCACCCTGTTGCCCAGTAGGGCCTTTGTTCTCTTTGGTACCTTTTCAAAGTTTTTACATTGTTTTCTTGTTCACTTGCTGTTTTTGTTGTTGTTCTACTGCTTGTTCACTAAAACTGGTATGGTTTGGCCCAGCCAAGGGGTGTATACTGCTGAGGAGCTAATTGTTTCACATTTACTTAGTGTCAGCCTCTATGGATGAGCAGCATGACACATGGTCCTGTGTCCCCCAATGATGGCTCAGAGAAAACAATTTTATGGGGAGTACACAAAAATCCTTTTATAAAATGTACAGATAAGGAGCCCGGAGGGACTTACTTCTTAAACGGAGAAACTCCAAAAAAAAAAAAACAATGATCCTTGTAGAGAAAAATGTGCTCTTTCTAATAACAGAATTAATATATTTTAGGGGTACCCTTTTTGGGAAATTTGACCTAAAAATAGGTAAAATTCGTGTTTTTTTTTTTTTTTTATAAAGTTTTTCATCATGCGGGTGTGAATATTTCCACAAATGCATATGCTTTGACCATGATATTGCAGCAATGCAAAGTCATGTAGATGTTTGTTGTACAGGGTAAAGCACCAGTTCCTATTGGTTTTTGGTCTTGAGTTATATATGGGCAAAGTTTTGCATAAATTTTATGCGACGCGTTTTGCAAGCTACTTTGACACAAAATTGCGGCCGAAATATTGTTTTGTCATAGCCGGTAATAATTTTATAGTGTTTAGCAGCAAAAGTTGAGCTAGTATGCCAAATTTCAGCATCATAGCCAGTATAGAACTCTAATGGCTATGTGCCAAAGTTTGCAAAATCCTCTTGGCTGAAGCCGCAGGCTTGGGGGAGCCTCCAGGGAAAGGTCAACAGTGCCCAATGTATTTGAGATCTGGCCCTAAAAATTTACAGAACCTCTTTTCAAACGTACATGTACATCCTTATAAATTTTCAGCAAAATCGGAGAACGTCGAGTGGGGACCACTGGTCCACTTGACACGGAATGACCCAAATGCAATTTTTTTTTTTTTTGATGGAGTGCGCTCCATTTAGATCAAATGGTTGGTGTTGAAAGTGCACATAATTTCCATTGCAGTTTTCTTATCATAGTTTGTGGTTTTCATGCAGTAAAATTGAATCTGAAAAAGAGAATGGAGCCTACTCTGCATTGTATCTTCAGATATGTCTTTGTAGACAATGGGGGGATGGGTCTAGTGACCCCTTTCTAAAGTTGCCAGAATGTAACCTACTTTATTTTTCTGCAGATTTAATCGCCGGCAAAGATCGCAATCCAGATCAAACAGTAGATCACGATCCAAATCCCAGCCAAGAGAAGATAGAAAAGAGCAGCGACATTCGGGATCCAGATCACAATCCCGGTCCAAAGTAGATGGCAAATATAAACCAGGTCGAGAGTCCAGAAAAGAAGAACGCGAAAGATCAAAGTCCCGTACTCACTCAGAGTCAAGGTCCCAGTCAAAATCTCGATCACGCTCTTGGAATAGTCACAAATCCAGTGGCCACTAATACGGCTGTTGTAAACCGTTTTATTCATAAATATGTGTTTTGTTTTTTTTTTCTCATGCCATGCCATGCCTCCCTTTTTACTTTTCTCCCCTCTTTCTTTTCCCTTTCATCCCTCCTAATGTGCTAGTCATAACACTTTCTGTTCCCATCTGACAGCAGTTGATCAATGTAGAATAGAATCTTTTATGTTCAGTGTATTAGATTTTTTTTTTTTTCTCTCTCTACTGTTGGCATTTGTCTAACTTAATGTTTTGCTACTTTTTGAAATGACAGTTTGGTATTGGTGTGTCTAGCAGAGTTACTAGCTCGTCTAGCCACAATACACTAAACCAAAAATCAATTGCTAATGGACCATAAAAGTATTCTTCATTCTTAATGTTAAATTCTCATTTCTATCAGTCATGGTAAATTGTTCTGCCTATTTCAAAAGGGAATTATATGTAGAAATAATGCTGCATAATAGTGGTTATTAGGTATTAAAGGTCCCCTCACTATAACATGGTATATTAACATGAACACCATAACATTTTTTTCTATTTTTAATAGTTTTTAGTAGTTTTTTTTTTCATATCCTGGGGGACTTTAAATCCAGCCCATTCTAGCATGTACCATGATGGTTGAAAGTGTTGATTTGGTAACATTTACTTTAGTACAAACATGGCCTAAAACACAAGTAAATTCATTGGCTCTATGAACATATGCAAGTTCATTTTAGTAATTCTTGGCAAGATTATATATACAATTTTTTTCTTTTTTGTCCCTTATGCCTATTCTACATGTATCATTGTACAGGATGCAATGCCTGAACTGACCATGGGTCTCCTGCGCTCAGTAAGCAGTCTCACAAGCTTATACAGGGATGCTAGTATGAGTCACAAGGCCAGCGGCTAGAAGTCGTGCTTGGTACACTGACCGTGAAATGCAGATGTGTGAAGCAGGCCCAATCTATGCCTGCTTTTACCCTTTTCTTATGTGTATATTTCTATTCTGCACATTTCTTTATGTAGTTTTTGGGCTCTCCTTCAAAAAAGCTGAAGGAAAACTACTTCTTTAAATATGCAAAATTGACCTGGATGTTGCATTTCTCATATACATGTTTGCATGTCAACACTGATATGAACTATATTAACTTCTCTTCTACATGAGAGACTAAGGACATACAGGATATTTTTTTGTAAATCTAGAGCCTTTGGGTAGCCTGGCAGGTGATCCCTGAAGGAAGAGGTGATTTAACAGACAAAAGCACTGACACTATTTCTATTCATTTTAGACTAGATAAATAAATGTTGTCAGTGGTTGTATGTGGAGGCGGGAGCCAATTCTTCAGCAGAAGTATAGGCATCATATATAATCCATGGCAAAAAAATGCAGGAAATGCTATGTATAGACTGTATGAAATAGTGACCATTTGGTCAGGTTCTTATTTGAGTGATCAATGTGTATATTCACAATTGCATTTACTATATTTCAAAACTGTCTGTCCTCTTAGGCTTATGATAGTTCATATTCTAAAATGTGTTCTTTAAATGTAGAATTTGATATGTTTGTCAAACCATTCTCCATTAAACTTGTTTTTTTTTTCTTATCCTAATGTGAACTTGTCTGTCCTGCTTTGATTGGATTGAGCTTTTACTAGATGAGTTATTGAATATATTTTCCTAGATATGTGTTTTTCCATTTATTTGTATTAATGTAAAACATTACATTTAAAAAATGTAATTTTCATTTAAAAAATAATTAAAGATGAGCACTTTTGGCATAAGTGTCCATAAAGTTCTGATCGCTCAGAATAAAAAAATAACCCATACAATAAAAGCCGCAAGGGATCTCACAATCCTCACTCTTAGAAATTACAATGCTTGCATCACTTTCTATTTATGTACCAATAAAAATGACAGCTTGCTGCAGTTGAGCCCTGTTGGATGTGGCTCGCAACACTCTGAGCTCTCAGGATAAGAAAGGTTGTGGAGCCCTGCCATTAACAAAATGATTGTGATATGCTAATCAAAAGTATTTATGAATTAATTAATGAAACTTCCTGTATGGTTTTTTTTTGTTTTTTTTTTTCTTGTTTCTCGGGAGAACCTCTTAAGAGAATCGTATTTTTCGGATAATAAGACTCCCTTTTGTTCCCCAAATTTTGCGGGAAAGTGGGGGTGCGTTTTATAATCCAAATCTACGGTAAATACTGCAGGGGAGGGTGGGGCAGCTCTGGAGTGTCTGAGGGCTTTGGGGGCAGTGGGAGATCACATTAGTCTCATATAATATGCACTGCACCCGCCGCTATCAAACGCCTCGGTGCTTAAACCACACTAAGGTATGGACTGGGTAGCAGCGCATATATGTACCTGCACGCCCGTGTGATGGCACATGGTCCCCCCATGCTGCTGCCCATACTAAAAATACTTGCCTCTCCAGCACTGTGCTACATGTCTCCCTGCTTGCTGCACTTCCTGAGTCTCGGGGAAGCCAGTCTTGTGATCGGGCGCGCAGAGATGATGTCAATCTGCTGTGCCGATCACATGACCGACTTCCCTGAGACTCAGTGCAGCAAGCAGGGAGACACGGAATGGGCAGCAGCATGGTGGGGGGGGCATGGATCCAATATAAAGGGGGCTATATGGGACATAGGCGGACACTGGCATTGTAAGATGGACCCCATTTCACATTAAAAATTTATTTTCTCCTTTGCCTCATTTGGGGACACAGGATGATGGGTTATGCTATTCTGCCACTAGGAGGCGACACTAAACAATCAAAACAAGCACAGTGGCTCCTCCCTGCAGTATAGAACCCCCTGACTGGCAGTCTAGCCAGTTTTTTTGCTTAGTTTCTTAGGTGTGTTTGTGGTGTTATTTGTCCAGTGCTCTGCGCCGGACCCCTGCTGACAGGTAGCCGGTCGCTATTAATTTAGTCCCCGGCTTCGGCCTACTACTGGAGGTTCCCTCTTCCAGTGATGATGCCTTGCCTCGGGACCGCCCCCGGCCATCGTTGCTGGCCAGTAGCAGCAAGGGGTGGGTGGCTCTACAAGGCATCATGGGAGGGGGCGTTGCCTTGTTTTCCCCTCTCCACTCCGCGTTTTTGGTGCCATTTCACTATCTCAGATGCCATTGCTGCAGCACAGGACGCCAGGGGGACACAGGATTCGAGCGTTTTTCGGCTTCTAGCCTCTCAGGTGACCGGGCACAGAGGTTAACGCCGCAATAGCCCTAGGCAGCGGTGACACGGCAGCACTGCAGCTCCTTTTCCATATACTACCCCCTGCACTGTGGTGTGTAGTCTGAGCGTAGTGGAGGAAAGCTGCATGATGCTGGGCAGCAAGGGCAAGAAGGCACCAAAAGCCTTTACTGTTTACTATGCTTTTTGTACAGCTTGCAAAGCTGAGCTGCCCTGTGGGTGCCAGGCCTGTGCGTCTGACCCACCTCAGCCTAGTGTCTCTGACTCCAGTCAGGCAAACACTGAAGTAGAGGTGGCTGTTGCCAGACCTGCTACCCCAGAATGGCAGTTACTGTCGCAATCCGTGAGCCAGGCTATACAGCAGCTCTCCGACACACTGCTCCGGGTGGTGAACCTCGTCCGGTGTTCCCGAACCAGCAGGTCCAATTAGAGGGGGGTTCTGACCATGAGGAGTCTGTCGAGTACCTCGCTTCCCCCTTGGTCAGGTGGGTAGGAAAAGGTCCCGGACGGGCTCTTCCTCAGCCCCATCTCAGGGATCTGTGACCTCCCATACGCGGAGTAGGTCTCGTGATTCTCACTCTTCGGGTGAACTTCATGAATCTGAGGTGGATCTGGATCACGGTGAATCCTTTGACTCCACATCCTCTGATACTTTGGCCATGGTGAACGACCTGGTGTCGGCTGTTAATCAGCCCTGTCAGTGGCGGATCCAGCCCCGGTGTCGGTGTCAGATCATGTGATCTCATTTAAGAGACCTAATAGGCCTCAGAAGTTTTTTTTCGGATCATTCTGAGATCCAAGGTCCTTCAAAAGCACTGGGCTCACCCAGATAAGAGGTTTGGTAATCAGAAGGCGATTGCAGCCCGTTACCCCTTTCTGCCAACAGTGGCAAAGGCGTGTCTTCAGTACCCGACAGTGGACCCTCCGGTGTCCCGTTTGGCATCTAAGACTCTGATGTCCCTTCCTAATGGTGCCTCCATGAAGGATGCGGCCGACCGCCAGTTGGAACAACTGTCTAACTCAGTGTTTGTGGCCTCATGGACCTCTTTGTCCCCTTCCTTCGCCTCTATGTGGGTGGCGAAGGCTATTATTACCTGGGCTGGGGATTTACACTCCGCCTTAAGTCGTCATGAGGCTGATCCTGAGTTCCTGGATGTGGCGACTCAGATTTCTGTGGCTGGGGAGTTTGATTCACTCTTCCCGCGATGCAGCTAATTGCACTGCAGTGGCCGCTTCTAATTCTACCACGATACGCCGGGCCCTCTGGCTTCGGGAGTGGAAGGCGGATTCGACCTCCAAGAAGTCCCTCACGGGCATGCCGTATGTAGGGGATCGCTTATTCGGGGAAAAGCTGGATAAGATGATCTCAGACGCCACGGGTGGTAAAAGCACCTCACTTCCTCAGCAGACAGCAAGGCGTAGGTTTTCCAAGAGTCAGCAGACGGGATTCCGGTCCTTTCGGAATTTGTCTGGGTGGTCTGTTTCCCGTTCGCCTCCCCAGAATCGGGCATCACGCACGGACAGGGCTTTCCACACGCCCAATAAATCGGGTTTTTCCTGGCAGCCCCGGAATAAACAACCTAAATCCAAGGATTCCGGGTCTCAGAGGTTCCCCTCATGACTCGTCCCTTTCGGAAGACCCTCCCAAGTGGGCGGCCGACTTTCCCACTTTCGGCATGCCTGGCTCGCTGCTACAGACGACCAGTGGGTTCGGGAATTGGTGTCTTCCGGATACAACATAGTTTCATACTCTCCCTCCCAAAAGATTTGTTCTCTCACACCCCTCGAATGCCGGAGAAGGCACATGCCTTCTCCAAGGCAGTCGAGTCTCTGAGGCGGGCAGGAGTTGTCAGTCCCTCTAAACGAGTGTTTTCAGAGGTTCTATTCGAACCTGTTCATTGTGCCCAAAAAGGACTGTTCTTTTCGTCCCATTCTGGATCTAAAGCGTTTGAACAGATTCGTGCAAGTCCGACGTTTCAGGATGGAGAGTCTCCGGTCCGTCATTACGTCCATGCACAAAGGGGAGTTTCTCGCCTCCATAGATATCAAGGATCTTCATGTCCCGATATCTGGCCCTCTTCAGAGGTTCCTGCGGTGGGCGAGGATCACTTTCAGTTTGTCGCCTTACCCTTCGGGTTGGCAACTTCCCCACGCGTGTTTACCAAAGTCATGGCCACGGTCATGACCGTTCTACACGGTTGGGGGGTGATGGTTTTCCCTATCTGGATGACCTATTGGTCAAAGGCCGGTCGTTTGAGGACTGCGAGGACAGTGTTCGCATTACGATGGACACGCTGTCTCGGCTGGGTTGGATTCTCAACCTGCCGAAATCCTCCCCAGTTCCGAGCGCAGACTCCGTTCCTGGGGATGGTCCTGGACACAGGGTCTGGTACTTCTTCCTCAGGACAAGGTTCAGTCTCTGCAAGGTGCGGTGCGCGCATTGCTAGGCCCTCATCCGCATTCCCATCGGTTTGCGATGCGCGTTTTGGGGAAATGGTGGTGGCAATGGAGGCAGTGCCGTTTGCGCAGCTGCATCTCCGGCCATTACAACTGGATCTGTTGTAGGCATGGAACCGCAGCCCTTTCACTCTTCACCACCTATTTCATCTTCGGTGACGAGGAGATATCTTTGGTTGGACCCGTCGTCTCTCTCACGGGGGAGATCCTTCCTACCAGTGCGGTGGACTGTTCTGACCACCGACGCCAGTCTTCTCGGCTGGGGTGCGGTGTTCCGGAGTTATACGGCTCAGGGTCGGTGGACTCGTCAGGAGTCCTCTCTGCCCATAAATCTTCCAGAGATTTGGGCCATCCACTTGGCATTGAAGAGCTTCCAGCACCTCCTGATGGGTTGTCATGTCCACGTCCAATCGGACAATGCCACGGCGGTGGATTACATCAACCATCAGGGCGGGACGCGCAGCAGAGCAGCGATGCGAGAAGTGGAGCCAATTCTACATTGGGCCAAATCCTCAGGAGTCGAACTGTCGGCAGTGCACATCCCGGGGGTCGAGAACTGGGCGGCGGATTACCTCAGTTGTCAAGGGCTCGCATCGGGGAATGGGCTCTTCACCTGGATGTGTTCGCGCAGATATGCAGGCGCTTCGGGACTCCAGATGTGGACCTCATGGCGTCACGGATGAATGCCCTGGTTCCCAACTTCTTTGCTCGGTCCCGCGATCCCAGGCCTCTGGGATCAGATGCCCTGGCTCAGGACTGGACGCAGTTTCGCCTCCTGTACATTTTTCCGTCTCTGACCCTCCTTCCCAGAGTAGTCCAGAAGATCAGGTCGGAGAGAGTGGAGGTGATATTGATAGCACCCAGGAGATCGTGGTACGCCGATCTAGTTCAGCTCGCCGCAGACGCTCCTTGGCAGTTGCCAGTACGACCGGACCTTTTGTGTCAAGGTCCGATTTGGCATCAGAATTCCGGGGCTCTGCGTTTGATGGCCTGGCCCTTGAAACCAGAATTCTGACTCTGGCAGGGTTCTCGGAAGGAGTTGCACACACTATGGCATGTGCAAGGAAGCCTGTCTCCCGGATATATCATAGAACCTTTAGGATGTTCTTTGTTTGGTGTGAGTCAGCGCAGGTTTTTCCCTTGCGCTTCTCCCTCCCGGCGGTTCTGGGGTTCCTCCAGTCGGAATTGGATAAGGGTCTTTCCTTGAGTTCTCTTAAGGGTCAGGTTTCAGCTCTGTCGGTGCTGTTTCAGCACAGATTGGCTTCAAAGCCTCAGGTCTGTACCTTCTTACAAGGTGTGGCTCGTATAGTCCCACCGTATAGGAGGCCCTTGGAGGCCTGGGATTTGAACCTGGTTCTGGAAAGTCTCAAGAAGCCACCATTTGAACCTCTCAAGGAGGTTTCGTTGTGTAGTGTTTCTGGTGGCGATCACTTCGATTCGAAGAGTGTCTGAGTTGGCAGCTCTTTCTTACAAGGCACCGTTTCTTTCTTTCCACCAGGACATGGTGGTACTGCGGCCTGTACAGTCTCATTCCTAAGGTGGTGTTCTCTTTTCATTTGAATGAGGACATTAATCTACCTTCCTTTTATCCGGCTCCTGTGCATTGTTTTGAGAAAGCTTGCACACACTGCACCTGGTTCGTGCACTTCGGATATACGTGTCTCGGACAGCGCCGTTCAGGAAGTCGGACACGCTGTTCATCCTTCCTGAGGGTCACTGTAAGGGGATGGCCGTGTCAAAGGCCACGCTTGCACGGTGGATTAAACTGACCATTCAGGAAGCATACTCTTTACGCATCCTGACAGTTCCCTCGGGTTTGTGTGCTCATTCCACTCGTGCGGTGGGTGCCTCCTGGGCTATTAGGCACCAGGCTACGGCTGAGCAGGTGTGCAAGGCGGCTACTTGGTCCAGTTTGCACACCTTTACAAGGCATTATCGAATGCATACTCAGGCCTCGGCAGATGAGTCTGGGTAGACGCATCCTACAGGCAGCGGCTGCTAGCTTGTAGACTGTGTGTTAAGTTGGGATGTTTATTGTTCCCACCCAGGGACTGCTTTAGGACGTCCCATCGTCCTGTGTCCCCCAATGAGGCAAAGGAGAATTTTGTGTACTCACCGTAAATCCCTTTTCTCTTAGTCTCTCATTGGGGGACACAGCTCCCTCCCTGGGCCTGTTGGGCCGCCTTGAGTTTTTGGTTGCCTTATCGGCTTGTGTAGTTTTTTACACCTACTGCTTTAGCACAAAACTGGCTAGACTGTGCCAGTCAGGGGGTTATATACTGTAGGGAGGAGCCACTGTGCTTGTTTTGATTGCTTAGTGTCGCCTCCTAGTGGCAGAATAGCATAACCCATCGTCCTGAGTCCCCCAATGAGAGGCTAAGAGAAAAGGAATTTACGGTGAGTACACAAAATTCTCCTTTTCGTTTCCTTGACCAAATTTGGGGTGCGTTTTATAATATGGTGTGTTTTATAAAGCGAAAAATACAGTATTTTTAGTTTTAAGATGCTAAAAATATTTTCCCTCTGGGTATGAATTGGTTGAAAGTAGAGATGAGCTGATCCCTTTGCACATCTCCTGATCCATTGTGTAGGCCAGTAGTCTTAGCCATGGGCAGGACCTGCACAAATTCTCTTGCTGTCCAGGGCTCTAGGCTCTGCTTATCGTGTGCTGCCCAAATGACATGTACGGGCCCAGATAATCTTTGAAGTTAAGTAGCTAAGAAAATTCACCCACCTCCTTTCCATAGCTGAAGAATCTAGTTGTAAAAATAGTGAGATTGAGAAAGTTAAGTACAGAGATTACGTTATGTAAACATGTTTAAACTAGAGGAAAAATGAATATTTGCAGGTTCATAAAAAATTTAAAAATTATTATAGTTGATTCAGAAATACACAAAGGAAACTGGTAAGATGATTGGAGTAGCTCCTCCATTAGAGAAACTGATTTGCAGAGAAACATTAAACATGGACTAGACACGTCCTTAAAAGGAGATGACCGCTGAGTGCACTGCTGCAGTATGTATGTGTGCGCTCTCCTTTCCCGGGCCCGCACTGTCACTGAAGTGATCCTCCTCTCTGTATCTGCTGGAGCTAATCTCCCCTGTGAAACACAACAAACCGCCCTGTCAGTGCTGTGGCTCATTCTGCTTCACAGCGGTGATGGCTGCAGCAGATGCAGAGGTTTGCTTCAGTGACAGTGCAGGCACGTGTGTGTGTAATAATATGTTTGTGTAATAATATAAATATATTTATATATATATAATATATATCATAATATACAGTTGTGGTGGCCAAAAGTATTGTCACCCCTGCAATTCTGTCAGATAATACTTAGTTTCTTCCTGAAAATGATTGCACTCACAAATTCTTTGGTATTATCTTCATTTAATTTGTCTTCAATGAAAACACACAAAAAGAATTGTCCTCAAGCCAAATTGGATATAATTCCACACCAAACATAAAGAAGGGGTGGACAAAAGTATTGGCACTGTTAGAAAAATCATGTGATGCTTCTCTAATTTATGTAATTAACAGCACCTGTAACTTACCTGTGGCACCTAACGTGTTGGCAATAACTAAATCACACTTGCAGCCAGTTGACATGAATTAATGTTGACTCAACCTCTGTCCTTGTGTGTACCACATTGAGCATGGAGAAAAGAAAGAAGACAAGAACTGTCTGAGGACTTGAGAAACCAAATTGTGAGGATGCATGAGCAATCTCAAGGCTACAAGTCCATCTCCAAAGACCTGAATGTTCCTGTGTCTACCTGTTCGCAGTGTCATCAAGAAGTTTAAAGCCCATGGCACTGTGGCTAACCTCCCTAGATGTGGACGGAAAAGAAAAATTGAGAGATTTCAACACAAGATTGTGCGGATGGTGGATAAAGAACCTCGACTAACATCCAAACAAGTTCAAGCTGCCCTGCAGTCCAAGGGTACAACCGTGTCAACCCATACTATCTGTCTGCGTCTGAAGGAAAAGGGACTTTATGGTAGGATACCCAGGAAGACCCCACTGCTTACCCCGAGAAATAAAAAAGCCAGGCTGGAGTTTGCCAAAACATACCTGAGAAAGCCTAAAACGTTTTGGAAGAATGTTCTCTGGTCAGATGAGACAAAAATAGAGCTTTTTGGGCAAAGGCATCAACATAGAGTTACAGGAGAAAAAAAGAGGCATTCAAAGAAAAGAACACGGTCCCTACACTCAAACATGGCGGAGGTTCCCTGATGTTTTGGGGTTGCTTTGCTGCCTCTGGCACTGGACTGCTTGACCGTGTGCATGGCATTATGAAGTCTGAAGACTACCAACAAATTTTGCAGCATAATGTAGGGCCCAGTGTGAGAAAGCTGGGTCTCCCTCAGAGGTCATGGGTCTTCCAGCAGGACAATGACCCAAAACACACTTCAAAAAGCACTAGAAAATGGTTTGAGAGAAAGCACTGGAGACTTCAAAGGTGGCCAGCAATGAATCCAGACCTGAATCCCATAGAACACCTGTGGAGAGATCTAAAAATGGCAGTTTGGAGAAGGCACCCTTCAAATATCAGGGACCCGGAGCAGTTTGCCAAAGAAGAATGGTCTAAAATTCCAGCAGAGCATTGTAAGAAACTCATTGATGGTTACCGGAAGCGGTCCTGGAACCGTCCAGGATCAGAGCTCACTCCACTAAAGCAGTGGGAGCCTCCTGGACCATCACACTAGGCTTTGGACGCTCAGCTTTGCAAAGCTGTTACCTGGTCGTCTGTTCACACATTCATTAACTTCTACAAAGTTCATACTCACGCATCTGCCCAAGCTGCTCTGGGGCGCAAGATTCTCCAGGCTGCTGTGGTCTGAGTTGGTCCTATTTGTTCTTCTGTTATGATGCCCACCTGATGGGACTGCTTTTGTATGTCCTAAGTTTTTCCTGTGTCCCCCAATAAAGCAATTAATAAAAGGGGATTTGTGGTGCTCACCGTCAAATACTTTTCTTGAAGCTTCAATTGGCGGACACAGCTACCCCCTTTGTACATAGTTGAGCAGGTTTATGTGCCTAGACTGGCTCCTATTGCTATTCTCACTGAGTTGTATTTGTGCCAGTAGGTGAGTGCATTCTGCTGGGGAGAAGTTGCTTTATCTGTTTTGCATAGTGTCAGCCTCCTGGTGGCAGCATGCATACCTTCAAGGTCTTCCTGTGTCCCCCAATTGAAACTTCAAGAAAATGATTTGACAGTGAGTACCACAAATCTCCTTTTATTGCCCATAAGTCTGAGGTTTGAAGACATGTGGGATTGGTCTGGATCCCCCCCTTCCTTCCCGTAATACATGTTCCCAGAGGTGAGCTCCCCAACCCTTTGAGCTTGCGTCTGTTATGATTACATCTGACACCAGGAGAGCCCAGGGAAAGCCCGCAGAGAGATGATCCTGATGAAGCCACCACCTCAGTGACTCCGTCATTTCCAAAGATGGATAGGCCCCTCTAAAGAATGTTCTTGTGTCCGCAGGACCTTCCCACTGGAGCTGTCTCCTATGAGGTTGAGCTCAAGGGACTGTCGGGATGCAAGAGGTTAAGGTGCCTAGTAGGGACATGGCCCTTCTCAGTGTCATGTGAGGGTTGTGAATCGCGTCTGTTCCTAATGAAATTACTTTCTGCTGTTTCTCCTGTGGGAGTAGACGGGTTGGGACCGAGAATCAAATATGGTGTGTTGAGGGTGTCAGTCTTGACTTCTCTACATTGAGCAGCCACCCTAGGTTTGTCAAGACGGTTATGACGTTCTCTAGTTGTCACGCTTCCAGTGGAAGGCGCCCTAGAGTGGACCCATTGGGCCGTGGTACCGAACTCCCCTGGGTGAGTTGATCCTAGTTTACCCAACCCCTATACAGGGATTGTCAGGGGCAAGCCCAGAGGGTCTAAATACCACAGCAGCTAGTACCAGGGGAGCGGCTTGTAAGGTTAGCCTAGACTAAGGAACAGAGAAGTATTCCAGATAACCGGGTACAAGGCTAGGAGACCAGGAATGGTGCTACCGGGGAAGAGCACAGCAAAGGTTCCAGGACACAGAGCACAAGGAAGGCCTGACCACCAGTCAGCAAGGCAGAAGCAAACTGACTTAATAATCAGGCACCTCCCATCAGAGGAGGTGGCCTGATATACCATGGAAAGAGCAGCTATTGGGCAAGGGGAGTGTCAGGTTGGACCGTGCCAGCCCCTAGAGTCAAATGGAAGGAGTGAAGCTAGCGCGCCGCTGATTGGTCACATGAATACGACCATAGTAATGTGCTCATTGTGCGAACCCGGCGGTCAGCTGACAGGAAGGGAACATGGAGACTGCTCCGAGACACAGCACGCCTGGATGCCAGATGCCCGGTCGGCAGAGGAGCAGGAGATGCCGACCCGGGAGAGGTGAGCTGGGAAGCGGTGCCAGGGGGCCTAACACTAGTTAAGTGTTGCAGTCTGTTGGCGACTTCCCCACTATCAAAAAATCATCCAGATAAGGTACTATATGAACTCCCTGATGGCGTAGATGAGCCATCATCTCTGTGACAATCTTGGTAAAAACTTTTGGGGCTACTGACAACCCGAACATGAGGGCTTGAAACTGAAAGTGTCTGAGCACACCCCTCATGTAGAACGCCACTCGAAGTACTTCTGATGAATCGGGACAGTTTGCAAAGACAAGTCTCATGGCCGAGGCTATAGACTCCATGTTGAAGGACTTCTGCACTAGAAAACCGTTTCACCTCTGAAGGTTGATTATTGTCCTGTAGGACCTGTCTGTCTTGGTGATCAAAAAGAGAGGTAAATGAAACCCTTTTCCTCTCTCTGCCACTGGCACTTCTGTTATAACGTTCCTGTGAAGCAGCGTTGTTATCTCCTCTACAAGGGCTTGTCTGTTTGTCTGGACTGCTGACAGGTGTTATTATGACCCATAGGGGTCGAGACGATTCCAGTCTGGCCATCCAGAATGATCTTCTGAATCTAGTTGCAGGTAGATATCCTGGACCAGGCTGGGAGAAAGGAGGAGAGTCTTCCCCCCCCCACCTGAGGCAACCTGTCATTTGGAAGACTTCTTATTCTCAAAGGCGCCCTTAAACATGAATTCTGACTTCTTGACTCTTCTCTGATCAGGACCTACTCTGGGACTTCTTACTGGAGAATCTTTTCCTCCGAAAGGAGCGACCTTTAAAGGTGGATGAAGGAAAAGATGGAAAATTCTACTTCTTGTCACTTGCCTTTTCAAGAATGTCATCTAGAGGCTTTCTGAATAGAAAATCACCTTCACAGGGAACTGCACATAGTTTTGTTTTTGACTGGAAATCTCCTGGACAGATTTTTAACCAAACGGCCCGACGAGCCGAATTGGGTAAGTGCCACTGATTTAGCAGCCAATTTCAAGGAATCTGCAGAGGAGTTGGCTAAAAATGCACCTGCCCCCTGGATGAGGGGAAGAGAGGACAATAACTAATTTCTGCGTACATTGTTTTTTATCTGAGATTCCAGCTGCTGTAGCCATACCATCAGGGACCGAGCGACACAGGTGCCAGATACTGAGGGCCTAAGTATACCCACCGTAACTTCCCAGGCACTTCTCAGATAGTATCTGCTTTCCAGTCAAACTGATCCTTCAGGGTACCTAGGTCCTCAAAGGGCAGGGTCGACTTTTTAGTAGCTATGGCCACAGCACTTCGATCTTTGGACATTTGCCCCATCATGTAGAGTGATTAGGCTCAAATCGATATTTTCTCTTAATGGAAGAAGTGAGAGAGCCTTTCCTCTCCAGTTTCTTCCATTGTTCTCTGATCAATGCCTGAATTCACTAAGAGGGAAGGTTCGCCTCTTTTTTTTGTGACAGGCGCCCAAACATGAGGTCCTCCATTGATTCGGAATCTTTGGAGTCTACTAACCCCATTGTGGACCTAAAGGTACCGTCACACGCGGCAATTTTGCTAGCAATTTCACTGGCAATTTGCTGGTTGCAGTGAAATCATGGACACATTGTTCCATTTGTACACGGCAACAAAATAGAACAATGTGTACATGATTTCACTGCAACCAGCACATTGCCAGTGAAATTGCTAGCAAAATTGCTGCGTGTGACGGTACCTTAACAGACTTCACTAGATGGTTGATCTCGTCTTTGGGAAAACAGAGCCTGCCCTTTGAACCACTGTTAGATGAGGAAGAGTCAGAAGAAGGGGATGAACTGGAGTCACAAGAAGCTCTGTGGGTCTTAACCGGAGCTTCCGCCTGATCTGAGAGAAGTAATGTCTCTTTTATCTCTTGTCTTCCATCCTGAGGGACCAGAATTCCTCTCTAACTAGCTCCATCAGACTAGCCGCTGAGCTGAGGACAGCGTCCCTCACTGTCCTATCAGTACAGCAGGTGCAAAGATTTTTAATGTAATCATCTGAAAAGGGGCTCTATACAGATCTCATATTCTTTATGCTTGTTTTTACAGGCCTTTTTGTATCCTGAAAAATACAGTAAACAAGGACCCAATCAGCCTTTCCAACAGAACTCGCCCTGTGGAATGTTGCCATACTGGTTTCGGAGGCTGTCTGGGGTTACCATCTGGTGGTATGCTAGATCCCTGGCTGGACTAGAGACCTTACCCAACCCCCCCAGCATGGGAACTGGATGCTGTGTCAGTAATTCAATCTTGCACAGTGTGCAGGGAGTCTTGCTTGTCTGCAATCATACATAGAAGTGCAGGACGCCGATCAGCCGCTCCACCGCCCAATATAGCCTCCAGAATAAGGGACCTGACCGCACCGCCGGCGTTCCCTGGGCGCTGCGATCTTGTACATGCGCCGCTGACGTCACTTCTGGGTTTCCAGCGCCACTGCCAGAAGTTTCCTGGGAGCGTGAAATGCAATCACAGAAGTGCAAAATTTAATCTGGGCGTGCACGCTGCCACAGGCGACACAGGGGCTGAGGTGCGACCACTTCTGGTTCCTTACCAGGTTCTGCTTCCGCCCCCGCAAAGGGGTACCTTGGGGAGATGTATTTGGACCCAAAGGCAGGTAAGCCACTTTCCCTGGACCTTACCCAGATGTTGGAAACCAGAAATCCATGCAGCATTTCAGAGGTTCTCTCTCCAGGACAGGAAACCAAACTGAGGCAGAGGAGAGGTGCAGCCCTTTTATTTTAGGGGTTTCCTGTCCTGGAAGGGCGGAATCTATCTCGCAGATGGTGCTGTCATGGCAATGTATGAAAATGTAAGTTAAAGAGAACCTGTCATCCCCCCTGGTGCTTTGCAAAGTGAATGCACCACTGAATGCAGTGTGTAATGGTCCATTCAGGGAAGGTATCTCCCATGTCTCTACGCCCCTATAACCGAAAAAAAATCACTTTTGAAAGTTGAGTTAAGAGGTCCGGAGGGACTTATCTTATTTCGCAGTCCTCGCTGCTCACAGATTCCTCCCTGCCTCCTGCCTCTTTGTGCCGCCTCCTACCTGTGTGGGTTTCCTTGCCTGTGCCTGAGCCTCAGCGTGTCAATTCATGCAGGCGCACAGCGAGGAATTTGGTAGGAGCAGGTCACGGCTGCTGGAATGGCGCATGCACTGACGCTGACGTTCCTGCACATGCGCTGTTCTAGCAGCCATGACCCATTCCTATCAATTCCTCGCTGTGCACCTGCGTGAATTGACACGCTGAGGCGCAGGTGAGGAGGGGAGACCCACACAGGCAGAAGGTGGCACAGAGAGGTAGGGAGGACCCCGTGAGCAACAAGGACTGCAATATAAGAGAAGTCCCTCCGGACCTATTAACTCGCAACTTTCAAAAGTGATTTTTTTTTTCGGGTTACAGGGTGGTAAAGAAATGTGAGACACCTTCCCTTAATTCAGCATTCACTTTGCAAAGGGGATGACAGGTTCTTTTTAAAAAAAAATTATCAACTTACATTACAATATTAGCTCAGACAGGGATGCTTTGAATAGTACTATGAAGCAGCAGGGACAGATAGTGATTGCTTTGGGGGCATAAAGTAGCTGACAGGTTCCC
Organism: Allobates femoralis; assembly: GCA_033576535.1. Classification (NCBI taxonomy): domain Eukaryota; kingdom Metazoa; phylum Chordata; class Amphibia; order Anura; family Aromobatidae; genus Allobates; species Allobates femoralis. The sequence goes on from JARQOC010000002.1 coordinate 374,583,461, forward strand.
TTTAAATAGTCTTTGTTTTTTCATTTTTCATCTCGGCAGCCTCAGGCTTTCAGTCAGAGGCCCAGTGACTGTATCCACACCCTGGCACTGACAGCCGACTTTGCATCAGTGCAGAGCCAGCTGTCAGGGTAGGGATGTGGTTACAGTCACTATTAGCTTGACTGAAACTGCTCCGGCCGCTGCTTTGACTGAAAGCCCCCGAGGCTGTCAGGAGTAAAGAAAATACTAACAGAATATTTCCTTGTCGTCCAAAATCTGGGAGACCCTGACATTGGGTGTTATATGCTGCCCCCTGGAGGTCACACCAATTATAGGAGAGATTTTCTCCTCTGCAGCATATACGCCCCCTGCAGGAATACTGTCAGTTTGTATATTGGTGTTGTTGGAGGCACATCTCCAGACTGAAGCTCCATGCTACAGATGAAGTTTAGGGGACCATCGGGGCCCCATATGCCGTGCTCCCTCACAATACCCTTTCAAAGGGCCTCTGGTGAGGTGGAAGCCGACTGAGGGGTCTACAATTCTCTGTGCCCCTGGCCGTTACACAGTCACTGTGTGGCCCCCTGTGATGGAGTTCAACTCCTTCCAGTCACAGGCGTCTGATGCAGGCTCAACCTCAGGTACCGAGCTGGCCCCCTTCTTCTCCCCTTCGGGGGATTCAGGTATGTGCCGGACGCATGGGGGCCCCCGCATCTACTGCAAGATCCGGCCATCAGATTGGCAGTATTGTCCCTGCAACGGCCCCAGGCCGTGTTAAAAGCCCAGTCAGCGATCCCCTCCCTGCCTGTTTTGCATAGCAGGGGACGGGGCACAGGGCTCAGGGTAAGGGGCTTGCCCCACCACATTAGCGGTGTGTTTTTGTGACTACCGCGCCGGACCCCTCACGCAGGCCGGCCGCGGCTTCCTAATTTAGTCCCCAGCTTCGCCGGAGGCCTAGGCCGCGATTCTGCCCCCTGCATGTGTCTCAACAGCAGGGAGGCGGGCTTTGCTCTCTCTGCTCCCAGGCTCACAGGGCGCGGCCTCTGGCCTCTCCCCCTCCTGTGTACACTGTATGGGGCCACAGTTCCCGCGTTTTTGCGGGCCCTCCCTTCCTCTCCCTGTGGGGGCCATTTTGGTCTCTTTCTGTGCAGATTCTCAGCATATCCAGCTGCTTCTCTGGGAGACTCTCCTCTGTGGCATCCCCTTCTGTTATACTGTTTTTTGGTATCTGTACACAGGATTAGGGTCGGACTATGTCTGCTCCTAAGAGCAAGGGTAAGTCCCATAGGGCTCCAAAATTGTATGCAACTTGTACAGTGTGCAAAGTCACGTTGCCTGGGCAGAGTGTCAATCCCCTCTGCACGACTTGTGAGCAGAATGGGTCCCTGGATGTCCTCGGAACCCGGCCCCAGGTGGATGCCCCTGCCCCCACTGGGGATCAGGCGTCCGCTCCCCTGGTTTTAACTCCGGCTCCTCAATGGACGGACGTCTTATCTCAGTCATTGTCTGATTCAGTGGCCATGGCAGTATCGCGAGCTATGTCGCAATCTGTAGTCTCCATGACTAGATCCATCATTCAGGCCATTAACCAGGACCCTGTCCAGGAAATGGCGGGTTCCTCCTCGGTCCCGGGTCCGTCTCTTTCGGCAAGGCGTAACAGGCCCACCCTGTCTCTTGGGGAGCCCAGTTCCAAAAAACGCCGCCGAGACCCTTCCCCCTCCTCGCCCAGATCGCAATCAAGGGAACCTCTGGAGGAGGGTGAGGAAGAGGACTCGTCGTCCTCTGGCTCAGAGGCGGCCTCTGAATCGGTCCTTGAAGGGGACGTTTTGGCTGACAATATTGTCTCTATTATTAATAACTAGGGATGGGCGAATCTACTCGCTAGGACTCGTTACTCGGCGAGTAGTAAGGGACTCGCAGGACTCGGTACTCTGCGAGTTTCCCAGTGATTACTCGCACGAGTCCAATGCAAATCAATATCAATCCTAGTTTTGTCAGAAACGCTGACAAAACTAGGATTGCCATTGTTTGCATTAGACTCCTGCGAGTAATCACTGGCTACTGTGCCAGTGATAGCAGGGAAACTCGCAGATAACTGCTGTTTCTTTGCGAGCCAGTCCAGCTGTCTTCTCTGTGCAGCTCCAGGGTCCTAGAGCCCGCCTGCTGCCTGATGTAGCAGTGCTGAGATTGTTCTCAGTCTGCTCATTCCCTGTGTACAGACATGAATGTCTGTGCACAGAGATGATGTAGCAGTGCTGAGATTGTTCTCAGTCTGCTCATTCCCTGTGTACAGACATGAATGTCTGTGCACAGAGATGATGTAGCAGTGCTGAGATTGTTCTCAGTCTGCTCATTCCCTGTGTACAGACATGAATGTCTGTGCACAGAGATGATGTAGCAGTGCTGAGATTGTTCTCAGTCTGCTCATTCCCTGTGTACAGACATGAATGTCTGTGCACAGAGATGATGTAGCAGTGCTGAGATTGTTCTCAGTCTGCTCATTCCCTGTGTACAGACATGAATGTCCGTGCACAGAGATGATGTAGCAGAGCTGAGATTGTTCTCAGTCTGCTCATTCCCTGTGTACAGACATGAATGTCTGTGCACAGAGATGATGTAGCAGAGCTGAGATTGTTCTCAGTCTGCTTATTCCCTGTGCATAGACATCTATATTTATGCACAGGGGATGTAGCAGAGAGGACATCGCGTTTTGGACTGCGTCGGACGGAAGAGGATTTTTTTAATTAAAGATGGAGTCCCTAATGGCTTTTTTTTTATTTCAAATAAAAAATTTTCCTTGTGTTGTGTTTTTTTTAAAACAATTTAATAGAAATTCATGGCGGTCATGTCTAATATTGGCGTGACCGCCATAAATTTCGGGCTTAGGGCCAGCTGATAATACAAAGCTGGCCCTAACCTCTTTATTACCCAGCGTGCCACCGCTACCAGGGCCGCTGGAAGAGCGGGGTTCAGCGCCAGAGGATGGTGCTTAAATGAACGCGCCATCTTCTGGGGCGGCTGCGGGCTGCAATTTGCAGCGGGGGGTGCCCAGAAAGCTTGGGCATCCCTGCGCTGCGCATTCCAGCCCCCAGCTGCTTAGCTGTACCTGGCTAGACATAGAAATTGCGCGGAGCCCCACGCATTTTTTTTTAATTATTTCATGAATTTCAGAGTCAGAGTCTCAGAGTCAGAGTCTCAGAGTCAGAATCTCAGAATTTCATGAAATAATTAAAAAAAAATGCGTGGGGCTCCGCGCAATTTCTATGTCTAGCCAGGTACAGCTAAGCAGCTGGGGGCTGGAATCCGCAGCGCAGGGATGCCCAAGCTTTCTGGGCACCCCCCGCTGCAAATTGCAGCCCGCAGCTGCCCCAGAAGATGGCGCGTTCATTGAAGCGCCATCCTCTGGCGCTGAACCCCGCTCTTCCAGCGGCCCTGGTAGCGATGGCACGCTGGGTAATAAATGGGTAATAAAGAGGTTAGGGCCAGCTTTGTATTATCAGCTGGCCCTAAGCCCGAAATTTATGGCGGTCACGCCAATATTAGACATGACCGCCATGAATTTCTATTAAATTGTTTTTAAAAAAACACAACACAAGGAAAATTTTTTATTAGAAATAAAAAAAAAAGCCATTAGGGACTCCATCTTTAATTAAAAAAATCCTCTTCCGTCCGACGCAGTCCAAAACGCGATGTCCTCTCTGCTACATCCCCTGTGCATAAATATAGATGTCTATGCACAGGGAATAAGCAGACTGAGAACAATCTCAGCTCTGCTACATCATCTCTGTGCACAGACATTCATGTCTGTACACAGGGAATGAGCAGACTGAGAACAATCTCAGCTCTGCTACATCATCTCTGTGCACAGACATTCATGTCTGTACACAGGGAATGAGCAGACTGAGAACAATCTCAGCACTGCTACATCAGGCAGCAGGCAGGCTCTAGGACCCTGGAGCTGGGGCAGCCAGAACACAGAGAAGACAGGATCTTATCTGTGCGAGTCAGCGATTACTTACAAAGTAAACTAGCAATGCAAATAAATGACAAAACTAGGATTGCTTCAGGCTGAAGCTTCCAAGACACATCTGCGATTTGTAAATCTCACACTACTCGCTATTACTCGCTTCACCATTCATTAACATTGGACTCGCTAGACTCGCAACGAGTAGCGAGTCCTGGGCTCGGACTCGCTAGAGTCAAGCGATTCCGAGTAATTTAGGATTCGCCCATCACTATAAATAACATCTTAAACCTTCCTGCTCCTGACACTCAGTCTGAGCAGCGAGCCAAGGTCTCGCTCAGGGATCCTAAGAGACTTGCCAACATCTTCTCTGATCACCCTGACTTTACGGACACGGTGCAAAAGCCCAAGGTTTGTCCGGCAAAACGTTTCCTGCCGAAATCCACGGATCCCAAGTATCCGTTTGCCCCGGCAGTTCTCTCTAGCTGGTTTCAACCTCCTAAGGTTGACCCGGCCGTAGCCAGATTGGCTACCAGAACCACAATTTCCATTGCCGACAGCTCGTCTTTAAAAGACTCGGCAGACCGTCAGATTGAACTTTTAACCAAGTCAATATATGATGCAGTCGGCGCGGCGTTTCCTCCCGCCTTTGCAGCTGCCTGGTCTCTTAAGGCCCTTTCTGCATTTACAGACGCGGTTCACTCCATGATCTACGAGAGGGTTCCTGAGGTGTCTCCCCTCCTAGAACAAATGGCTATGGTATCGAAATATGCTCTTAACGCCGTGCTTGACTCAGCCGGGCGTTCAGCAGTGGCAGCCGCTAATTCACTTGCCATTCGGAGAATTCTCTGGCTCCGGGATTGGAAAGGTGATGCTTCTTCTAAGAAGCATCTTACAGGGATCCCCTGCTCCGGGGATCGTCTCTTCGGGGAACGTCTGGACGAACTTATCAAGGACACAACAGGAGGCAAAAGTACTCTTCTGCCCCAACAAAAAGGTGGCAAGCCTGCGCAGCAAAGGTCTGCCAGGTTCCGTTCTTTTCGTTCATTTCATTCCCCTGGCTGGTCCTCCAGACAGTCCTCCGCTACCAACAGGACATTTCGTTCCGACAAGTCCCAGTCCGCCCGAGGCCAGGGCTCTTCCTGGCGTTCTCGCCAGCAGAAGTCCTCTAGTCAGAAGCCGTCCAAGACGGCCTCTGCATGACTCGCACGGATCCAGCTCCGCACCCAGAGTCCGGGGGCAGATTATCCCACTTTCGGGACATTTGGCTTTCCGACGTCCTAGACCAATGGGTGCGAGATATTGTCACTCACGGCTACTTCATAGAACTGAACTCAGTCCCTCCAAGCCGTTTCTTCATGACATCTCCCCCCTCCCGCCAAGGTCCACGCTTTTCATCAAGCGCTGGAGATCCTGAAGCGGGAAGGAGTCATCATTCCTGTTCCCGAAAGGGAACGGTTTCAGGGATTTTACTCAAATCTCTTCATTGTGCACAAGAAAGACGAGTCCGTCCGCCCCGTGCTGGACCTAAAGCTTCTCAACAAGCACGTCAAAGTGAGGCATTTTCGCATGGAATCTCTGCGTTCTGTGATAGCCTCAATGTCTCAAGGGGAATTCTTAGCATCCATAGACATCAAGGATGCATATCTACACATCCACATCGCCCCAGCTCACCAACGGCTCCTGCGCTTTGCAATTGGGGACGACCATTTTCAGTTCGTGGCTCTCCCTTTTGGCTTGGCCACCGCACCACGAGTATTCACCAAGGTGATGGCTTCAGTAGTCGCCATTCTTCACTCTCAGGGGCTGTTGGTCATCCCTTATTTGGACGACCTCCTGGTCAAGGCTCCCTCTCATCAGGAATGCCGACAAGCGGTCTCCGCTACTCTGTCGACTCTCAGGAGGTTCGGCTGGATTGTCAACCTCCCGAAGTCGGTCCTCGTGCCCACCCAGAGTCTGGTGTATTTGGGCATGCTTTTCGACACTCGAGCAGCGCTGGTGCGTCTGCCTCACGAGGAGACAGTCTCTCTCCAAGCGGGAGTTCGCTCCATCCTCCCTCCTCGATCGTACTCCATCAGGCATCTGATGCAGATCCTGGGAAAAATGGTAGCTTCCATCGAAGCAGTCCCATTTGCACAACTCCTTCTGCGTCCCCTTCAGCTGGAGATCCTTCGTGTCTGGGACAAAAATCCAAGAACCTTGGACCACAAGATCTCCCTGTCCCCTGAAACGAGGGAATCTCGCCAGTGGTGGCTGACATATCCGTCCCTGTCCCAGGGTCGCTCCCTTCTCCCGCCTTCTTGGTCGGTGGTCACTACGGACGCCAGTCTCTCCGGCTGGGGAGCGGTGTTTCTCCACCACAGGGCTTAGGGTACATGGTCTCCGGTGGAGTCCTCCCTTCCCATCAATATTCTGGAAATCAGGGAGGCTTATCTGGCGCTTCTGGCGTTTCAGTGTTCATTAAGCGGCCGCCAGGTGAGGATCCAATCAGACAACGCGAAGGCCGTCGCTTACATCAATCATCAGGGAGGCACTCGTAGCACCCTGGCGATGCTCGAAGTCCAAAAAATCCTGTCCTTGGCGGAGGCTTCAGGCTCCGCCGTCTCCGCGGTCCACATTCAGGGTGTGGACAACTGGGAAGCGGACTATCTCAGCCGTCAGGGCATGGACCCAGGCGAATGGTCTCTCAACCCGGAAGTATTCCAAGCCATTTGCAGGCAGTGGGGGACGCCGGATGTCGACTTGATGGCATCATTCCTCAACAACAAAGTTCCGGCTTTCATAGCCAGGGCTCACGACCACAGGGCTCTGGCAGCGGACGCACTGGTCCAGGATTGGTCTCAGTTTCGCCTGCCATACGTGTTTCCACCGCTGGCCCTGTTGCCTCGGGTGCTCCGCAAGATTCGGGCGGAATGTCACCGTGTGATTCTAATTGCACCCAATTGGCCCAGGAGAGCTTGGTTTCCGGAACTGCTCCGTCTCGCCGACGGCGAACCTTGGGGTCTGCCAGATCGTCCAGACCTTCTCTCTCAAGGTCCATTCTTCCGCCACAATTCTGCGGCACTCAGGTTGACTGCTTGGCCCTTGAATCCTGGGTCCTGACTCAATCGGGTCTTCCCCAGGAAGTTCAGGACACCATGAAACAGGCCCGTAAGCCTACCTCGCTGAAGATTTATCACCGGACGTGGAGAATTTTCCTCTCCTGGTGTTTTACTAAAGGTCACTCTCTGTGGCCCTTCTCTTTGCCAACATTACTACTGTTTCTTCAGTCGGGGTTGGACTCTGGCCTTGCCCTAAGCTCTCTGAAAGGACAGGTTTCAGCTCTGTCCGTCCTTTATTCCAGAAGGCTAGCTAGGCTCCCACAGGTTCGCACATTTATGCAAGGGGTGGCCCACATTGTCCCACCTTACAAGAGTCCTCTGGAACCCTGGGATCTTAATTTGGTTCTCTCGGCTCTTCAGAAGCCTCCATTTGAACCTCTCTCTGAGATTCCCTTGTCCACCCTTTCACAAAAGGTGGCATTTTTGGTGGCTATCACCTCGCTTCGGCGGGTGTCAGATTTGGCGGCATTGTCATGCAAGCCTCCCTTCTTGGTGGTACATCAGGACAAAGTTGTCCTGCGTCCCGTTCCCTCCTTTCTCCCGAAGGTGGTTTCTCCATTCCACCTCAACCAGGATATCTCTTTTCCGTCTTTTTGCCCAAACCCGGTTCACAGGTTTGAAAAGGCCCTCCACAACCTGGACTTGGTCAGGGCTCTGAGAGTGTACTTGTCTCGCACAGCTCCTCTGCGTCGGACTGACTCTCTCTTTGTTCTCACGGCCGGACGCGGCAAGGGCTCTTCCGCATCCAAGGCCACTATTGCCCGCTGGATCAGGACGGCCATCTTAGAGGCCTATTCGGCCTCGCACACGTCGCCCCCGGCGGGTCTCAAGGCGCATTTCACCAGGGCCGTGGGCGCTTCTTGGGCTCTGTGGCACCAAGCCTCAGCCCAACAGGTGTGTCAGGCTGCCACTTGGCCAAGCCTACACACGTTCTCTAAGCATTACCTGGTACATGTTCATGCCTCAGCGGATGCAGGTCTGGGCAGACGCGTTCTCCAGGCGGCTGTTGCCCACCTGTAAATGTCTGAGTTGCCTTTTAGGGTGCAGTGGTTTCTTCCCACCCAGGGACTGCTTTTGGACATCCCAATGTCAGGGTCTCCCAGATTTTGGACGACAAGGAAAAAGAGAATTTTGTTTACTTACCGTAAATTCTTTTTCCTTTAGTCCGTAAATCTGGGAGACCCAGCACCCTCCCCTTTTTTACCCTTCGGGCGTACCTGTGTCTCTTATACAGCACATAGTCTCACTGTTGGCCATTGTTCTGGCATTATATTTTCCCTGTTCGGCCCAGTTGGCCGGGAGTTGTTTTATAGTACAATGTTTTCCTCCTACTGCTTATATACCAAACTGACAGTATTCCTGCAGGGGGCGTATATGCTGCAGAGGAGAAGGAGGAGAAAATCTCTCCTATAATTGGTGTGACCTCAAGGGGGCAGCATATAACACCCAATGTCAGGGTCTCCCAGATTTACGGACTAAAGGAAAAAGAATTTACGGTAAGTAAACAAAATTCTCTTTTTTTGTGCTTTTTTTTTTTTTTTCTGCAGATAATCTTGGTGCCATACTTTCAGTTCAGCTGCTGTACAGTCTTAGAATGCTATTAACCTACAGATTAACCTCTTATCTGCAGGTTAATACTTGTTTCCCCGAAAGTAAGGCCCCCCCGATTGTAAGGCCGCCTAGGGGTAAAGGGGGGGCCTGCTAATGTAAGGCCTCCCCCGATTATAAGGCCTTACAACCGGGGGGGCCAATGTAAGGCCCCTAGCGGAGGGGGGGGGAGCGGGAGCGGGTCGCACGTCACGTGCGCCCGCTCATTACATATGCACTGCATCCCCCTGTCAATCAGCGACAGGGGGAGCAGTGCATTATACTGTATATATGGGCCCCCTCCTGCTGGCACACTACCCCCCTGTTCTGAGGCCCCCACCGCTGCTGCTGCTGCAGACATCTTACCCTCCAGGGTCTTCTTGCAGCAGCCAGCGCGTCCGTCCTCTGTCCTCGGCTGTCTCCCGGATCATGTGACCGGCCGGTCGCAGTCGCGATGACGTCATGCGCTGCGACGGGTCACATGATCCGGCAGACAGCCAAGGACAGAGGACGGACGCGCTGGCTGCTGCAAGAAGACCCTGGAGGGTAAGATGTCTGCAGCAGCAGCAGTGGTGGGGGCCTCAGAACAGGGGGGTAGTGTGCCAGCAGGAGGGGGCCCATATATACAGTATAATGCACTGCTCCCCCTGTCGCTGATTGACAGGGGGATGCAGTGCATATGTAATGAGCGGGCGCACGTGACGTGCGACCCGCTCCCGCAGTGTCCCAGCAGGAGGGGGCCTGTAGGCCACACTGCTGGGGCACCCAATGTAAGACCTTCCCCCCCGAAAGTAAGACCGGGGGCCACTTTTGGCCCCCAAAAAAAATGTAAGACAGGGTCTTACTTTCGGGGAAACACGGTAGTATTTTTTAGAAATGACAAGGTCCCTTTAAGACCCCTGTACAAATTAGACTATTGTCTGATCCTACCAATATTTACAGATAGATAGAGCTGTCAGTTGGGCATGATCTATTGTTGACTATCGCATTGTGGAGAAGTCACAGTCTGACGTGTCAACTGGTGACTTTATCATAGAGAACATATATGTGGGAGTCGGTTGAGATGGTTGTCAGCCGAAGCATTGTTTTGCTCACGGCTATCTAATATGTATGAGAGCCATTAGGTGATCACCTGGCTTCTTGTCATGTCCCCCTCTCTTTGTTATTGCATATCTGACAATTCAGAGCACATCGGTATATACACCATGCCTTGTCTTTGCTGGGGAGTTATTACACTGTCAAACAGACATTTGGATCAAAGCATATGTATATATATGGGGGCTTGGCTATGGCAGTCTGAGGACACTGGATCCTGAACCTCTACAGACCCAGGCTTTTATAAACCTCAGACCTCCACAAAATCTATCTCTTATGTTGAGGAGGAAGAAAACAAGCACCCTCCTCTGGAACACATGGTAGTAGTGGCCAGTCGGACCTGGCCCATATGTGCAGCAAGCCCGGGAATGCCGACATAGAGCCCCTCAGTAATGGAACTAAAAATGCAGCGCGCTTAAAACACAGCACTTGGTGGCATGAGCAGAGGAAGAGAAGTCCTCTGGAGGGCTTCTGCAGCTCACTGGATGCTCAGGAGGTCTGAGCTCCCTTGCCCCTACAGAACCCGCTAACACACTATATAGCCATGTTGCACATTCTTCCCCCCTCCCTTCCCTTTGCTTAGCAACCAGCTATTTCTCAGGCAGAAATGCAGAGCCTCCGAGAGATGATCCAGGCCCTGCCAACTAAACATGACCTGGACACATTTAATGCTAAGGTTTGAAGCCTCTCAGGAACAGGCCTTATCTATCATTAAGGATGATCTAGATTCTGACTGTTTAAAAGGGAGGCAACAGTCTCTTCATTAACAGCAGTTCTTAACCCCTCAGGACCCAGCCTATTTTGACCCTAAAGACCTTGACATTTTTTGCAATTCTGACCAGTGTCCCTTTATGAGGTTATAACTCTGGAATGCTTCAACCGATCCTAGCGATTCTGAGATTGTTTTTGCGTGACATATTGGGCTTCATGCTAGCAGGGGCTGGCTGGAGCCTCCATCCCTGGGTGGCAGATTTGCCCTGCCGGCCCTGACTTGAGAAGCGAGCGGGGTGGGTGCTGTCAGGTTTGACTTGAGAAGCGGGGGGGGGGGGGGGGTGCTGTCTGGTCTGACTTGAGAAGCAGGGGGGGGGGGGTGCTGTCAGCCCTTACCTGATCAGAGACTTCCAGCGTCACAGAGCAACTCCCGCGGCCGGGCCGTCTCGCGTCATGTGCCGGCCGCAAAGCGACGCCCGCGGCCGGCCCGTTTCTGTAGGGGGCGGCCCTAGATGTGGACTATACCACCAGCCCAGGGGGCACTTGCCCCCCTGCCACCTGGGCCAGCCCGCCCCTGCATGCTAGTATTAAATTTAGGTCGATAATGTTTGCGTTTATTTGTGACAAAATAAAAAATATGGCAAAAATGTTGACTATTTTGCAATTTTCAAATTTTACATTTTTTTTTCTGCTAAACCAGAGAGTTATGTGACACAAAATAGTTATGAAATAATATTTCCCACATGTCTACTTTACATCAGCACAATTTTGGAAAAAAAAAAATTTTTTGTTAGAAAGTTATAAGGGTTCAAAGTTCATGAGCCATTTTTCAACCAACATTTACAAAACCATTTTTTTTAGTGACCACATCACATTTGAAGTCTCTTTGAGGGGTGTACATGACAGAAAACACCTAAAAGTGACACCATTCCAAAAACTGCACCCCTCAGGCTACTCAAAACTACATTCAAGAAGATTATTAACCCTTCAGGTGCTTCACAGGAACTAAAGCAAAGTGGAAACAAAAAATGGATATTTTAATTTTTTTAATCAAAAATGTTCTTTTAGCCTCAATTCTTTCATTTTCACATGGGCAACAGGATAAAATGGATCTTAACATGTGTGTTCTCCCGAGTATATCGATACCTCATATGTGGTCATAAACCACTGTTTGGGCTCAGAAGGGAAGGAGCGCAATTTGAATTTTGGAGCTAATTTTACATTCAAAAACTGAAATGGCGCTCCTTCCCTTCTGAGCCCTGTCGTACGCCCAAACAGTGGTTTATGACCGCATATGAGGTATCGATGTACTCAGGAGAAATTGCCCAACAAATTGTAGGATGAATTTTATCCTGTTGCCCATGTGAAAACGAAAAAATTTAGGCTAAAAGAAAATTTTTGTGAAAAAAAAGTACTTTTTCATATTCACAGATCAATTGGGGGTTTGAAATGCTCACTACCCATCTAGATAAGTTCCCTGGGGGGGTCCAGTTTCCAAAGTGGGGTCACTTGTAGGGGAGCTCCAATGTTTAGGCACACAGGGGCTCTCCAAACGCGATATGGTGTCTGCTAACAATTTGAGCTGATTTTCCATTCAAATTGTTAGTGGACACCATGTCACGTTTGGAGAGCCCCGTGTGCCTAAACATTAGATCTCCCCACAAATTGATCCGTAAAAATGAAAAAGTACTTTTTTTCCCGAAAAAAAATTATTTTTTCATTTTTGCGGATCAATTTGGGAAGCACCTGGAAGCAATTGGAATTGTTAGCGGACACCATGTTGCATATGGAGAGCTTCTGTGTGATTAAACATTAGAGCTCCACCACAAGTGACCTCATTTTGGAAACTAGACCCCCAAGGAATGTATCTAGATGCATAGTGAGCACATTGAACCCCCAGGTGCTTCACAAATTGATCCGTAAAAATTAAAAAAATAAACTTTTTGTGGAAAAAAAAAGTACTTTTTTATTTTTATAGATCAATTTGTGAAGCACTTGGGGGTTCAAAGTGCTCACTATGCATCTAGATACGTTCCTTGGGGGTCTAGTTTCAAAATAGGGTCACTTGTAAGGGAACTTCAATGTTTAGGCACACAGGGGCTTTCCATACGCGACATGGTGTCCGCTTATAATTGGAGCTAATTTTCCATTAAACTTGTTAGCGGACACCATATCGCGTATGGAGTGCCCCTGTGTGCTACCAGCATTGCCACCACCACAAGGGCAACTGGAAGAGTTGGGATACAGCACCAGAAAATGGCACCTCTAATGTGCTATTTTCTGAGGTGGCTGTGGGTTGCAATTTGCAGCATGGGGGGGGCCACAACATTGCTGCCCCCCAACTGCCAAGTTGTACCTGGCTGGCAACCAAAAATAAAGCAAAGCTCCTTGTCATTTTATTGGTAGAAGTAATAAAAAAAAAATGATGTGGGGCTTCGCAATATTTTTGGTCAAGCCAGGTACAACTTGGCAGCTACGGACTGCCAGCAACCCCCAGCTGCCTCGTTGTACCTGGCTGGCAACCAAAAATACAGTGAAGCCCACTTTTCTTTTTTTTTCTAGGATTAATTCTAGAAAAAAAAAATGGCGTGGGGCTCCGCCATATTTTTGGTCCAGCCAGGTACAACTTGGCAGCTACGGATTGCCATCAACCCCCAGCTGCCTCGTTGTATCTGGCTGGCAACCAAAAATACAGCAAAGCCCTTTTTTTTTCTTTTTTTTAGAATTCTAGAAAAAAAATGACGTAGGGCTCCGCCTTATTTTTGGTCCAGCCAGGTACAACTAGGCAGCTGGGGGCTGGAATCTGCATCATGGAGCGACCCAAGCGTTCTGGGCCCCCCATGCTGCGAATTGCAGCCCGCAGCCGCCCCAGAAAATACAGCGAAGTCCATTTTCTTTTTTTTTTTTAGGACTAATTCTAGAAAAAAAAAATGGCGTGGTGCTCCGCCATATTTTTGATCCAGCCAGGTACAACTTGGCAGCTACGGATTGCCACCAACCACCAGCAGCCTTGTTGTACCTGGCTGGCATTCATTGAAGCATTCATTGTTGTGCCATTTTCTGGCGCTGTACCCAGACTCTTCCAGTTTTGCCGGTGGCAAACTGGGTAATAAAGGGGTTAATGCCAGCTTTTTTATTGGCAGCTGGCACTAAGCCCGAGATTAATAATGTCAGGCCAATGTTAGACCCGGCCATTAGGAATCTCTAGTAAATAGTCAAAAAATACACCAGATAAAAATCTTTTTATTTGAAAAAAAAAACCCAAACAAAATTCGGGCTCCATCTTTATTATAAAGATCCAACGTAGTCCACAACGAAGGTCCCACGACGCTCGATCGCCTCCGACGTAGTCCACAACGAATGTCCCACGATGCTCGATCGCCTCTGCTCAATCTATAGACTGCAGCAAGGGATCAGGTGTCCTCTTCCTACAGTCTCTGGGGTCAGAGTTATGGTGCACTGTATGACAATGATCTGTCATACAGTGCACCATGACTATGATCCCAGAGACTACAACAAGAGGACACTTGATCCCTTGTTGCACCCATCCATCCACCCATGCACCCATCATCCACGCATGCACATATCCACGCATGCACACATCCATGCACACACATCCACGCATCCACACATCTACACACGCACATCCACACACATTGACATACACACACGCACACATCCACACACGCTGACATCCACGCACGCTGACATCCATGCATGCACACATCCACGCACGCTGGAATTCACGCACATCCACATACGCACATCCACGCAAGCACACATCCACGTACGCACACATCCACGCACGCTGACATCCACGCATGCACACATCCACGGACGCACGCACACGTCCACGGACGCACGCACACGTCCACGGACGCATGCACACATCCACGCATGCTGACATCCACGCACGCTAACATCCACGCACGCACACATCCACGGACGCACGCTGACATTCACGCATGCACACATCCACGCACACACATCCACGCACACATCCACACACGCACACATTCACGCACGCTGACATCCACGGACGCACGCACACATCCACGCACGCTGGAATTCATGCACATCCACATATGCACATCCATGCACGCACACATCCACATATACACACATCCACGGACGCACGCACACTTTCACATATCCACGCACGCTGACATCCACGCACGCACACATCAATCCACCCATGCATGCACCATCCATCCACCCATTCATTCATTCATTCATTCATACTTACCCACCGATGAGGAAGAGGAGCCCGGGAGAAAAGGAGTGGCCACACCGCAGCATCAGAGGAGGTCGACGGGCAGGTGCACCGGCACGTGTAGCCCGCTGGTATAGGTGAGCAGGGCACACATGGCCCTGGGGTGGGGGGCTAGGCAGGGAGTGGGGGGCTAGGCAGGTGGGGGGGAAAGGGATTAGCAGAAGGGGGCTGTGTAGGCTGACTGGCAGGCGCATGAGCCCGCCAGCAGATACATGGTAGTAGGAGGAGGGCGGGTGGATGGCGGGGAGGTGGGGTTTCTGGAAGCCGGAGGGAGGGGGGACAGGAGACACAGGGGGGCTGGAGGAGGAAGGGGGCGGGGGCGCAAGAAGGGATGTGGGGGCAGATAAATGTGATCGGGGGGCGGATGGGAGAGAAGGGGGGCCACTATAGTGTCCTGGAGCAGGGGGGGGGCTGAGTAGGGGGAGGGCACCCGCCGATCCACCCCACCAGATCTGATTGGAGAGCTCCAATCAGATCTGGGAGGGTGGAATCGCTCTGATTTCTCCGATCTGCAGTTTCAGTTTTAAACTGCAGATTGGAGGGACCCTGGGCATGGGGGGGTTAATGACACCTGAGTTAACCCGCTCACACGTGCCGCAGGAGCGCGATCATTGCATGGCCCACCCCCTGGGCCATAGGTCGGGAACGCACCGACTTTCATGGCCCAAACGGTGGGCCAAGGGTTGGGAAGGGGTTAAAGTCTCTGTCCTGGAAAAAGTGGTCTCCTGCTCTCAGATCCATATTTTGTTCTTTACAATGCTGGTTGATGATCAGGAAAATCTGCGTAGGTGAAATAAACATATTCCTAAAAGGGATTCCTGAAAATATTGTATCTGATGAACTGCCACAAAGAGTGTTAGCTATTTTCAACTGCAAATTGTCACTTCAGTGAGGAAGTAGACAAACTCTAATGCCACTTAATAAAGGTAGCAATTAGGGATGAGCGAGTACACTCGTTACTATTCGTTACTCGGCGAATAGTACGGTACTCGCTCTACTCGTTACTCTGCGAGTATCCTAGCGATTACTCGCACAGTAACGAGTCCAATGTAAATTAAGGGAAATGTAATTCCTCTGCTGCTGGACCCTATAAAGAGGTCTGGCAGCAGAGGAAAAACCTGCAATTTCCCATTTCATTGTTTAAAAGCCAGTGCTAAAAAGCCACTGACAGCTTCCCTGCCGCCTGACAGCGGGATCCTCCGCTCCCCCCACCGCCTCCCCATCCTATCCTAACTTAGGATCGGGGGGAGCGGAGGATCCTGCTGTCAGCAGTGGCTGACTGTCACTATTGTGTAGGGGGGGGTCGATTCACTCACCGTACTCCGCAGCCGCCGTCTTCTTCTGTGCTTTGCGACAGCAGCCGCACAGAACGGCGGCTGCCACAAAGTACAGCTGCTTTCTCAGCATTAAGTAAAAAACGGATTCTCCTGGATTGCCCCGGTCCGGTGCAATCCGGGACCATAGAGCCCCATGTTATGGGGTGCCGGATTGCACCTGCCGGGTACAATCCGGGAGAATCCGTTTTTCAAAACCGGATTCTCCCGGATTGTACCGGTACAATCCGGCGCCCCATAACATGGGGCTCTATGGTCCCGGATTGCTCCGAACCGGGGCAATCCGGTTTTCAATCCGGTTTTCTATTTTTGACCTTCCCGCCTGGATTTTCAAATGACTCAGGACAGCTGTTCATTTGAAGTAGCAGTGCTGGCCAGGTTCATGTGAGTTCATGCTTGCCTGCATGAACTCACATGAACTTTCCCAGGGTGCACAGCTCTGCTACATCTCTGGTGGAGGTTCTCTACCAGAGATGTAGCAGAGCTAAAGAAGAACCCTGGATTGGACTACGTCGGACGGAAGAGGATTTTTTTAAAATAAAGATGGAGTCCCTAAGTGTCTTTTTGTTTTGTTTTTTCTTCAAATAAAAATATTTTTTCTCTGTGTTGTGTTGTGTTTTTTTTAAAAAATTCACTAGAAATTCATGGCAGTAATGTCTACTATGGGCGTGACCGCCATGAATTTTGGGCTTAGGGCCAGCTGATAATACAAAGCTGGCCCTAAGCCCTTTATTACCCAGTGAGCCACCGCACCAGGGCCCTGGAAGAGTTGGGTTCAGCACCTGGGGGTTGGTGGCAGCCCGTTGCCGCCTGCTGTATCTGGCTGGCATACAAAATATGGCGAAGCCCACATCAAAATTTTTCTGAAAAAATCCATTAAACAAACCTATAAAAAGGGACTGAATCTTTATTAACCCATCGACCATGGTCGAGGGGTTAATAAAGACGCAATCCCTTTCATTCATATTGTTTTTTGGATTTTTCAGAAAAAAATTGACGTGGGCTTCGCCGTATTTTTGTATGCCAGCCGGGTACAGCAGGCAGCCACGGGCTGCCAACAACCCCCAGGTGCCTATCTGTACCTGACCGGACACAACAATATAGGGAAGCCCATTTTTTTTTTATTTCATGAATTTCATGAAATAATAAAAAAAAAATGTGTGGGGCTCCGCGCTATTTCTATGTCCAGCCAGGTACAGCTAGGCAGCTGGGGTCTGGAATCCGCTGCGCAGGGAAGCCCAAGCCTTCTGGGCACCCCCTGCTGCGAATGGCAGCCTGCAGCCACCCCAGAAAATGGCGCATTCATTGAAGCGCCATTTTCTGGCACTGAACCCAACTCTTCCAGGGCCCTGGTGCAGTGGCTCACTGGGTAATAAAGAGGTTAGGGCCAGCTTTGTATTATCAGCTGGCCCTAAGCCCGAAATTCATGGCGGTCACGCCAATAGTTGACATTACCTCCATGAATTTCTAGTGGATTTAAAAAAAATAACACAAGACATAGAAAAAATATTTTGATTTGAAAAAAAAAAAACACTTATGGACTCCCATCTTTATTGAAAAGAAATCGTCTTCCGTCCGCCGTAGTCCCAAAACGCAATTTCAGCACTGCTACATCACTCTGCATAGACACATGTCTATGCAGAGTGATTGCAGGCTGTGAAATGAAAACAGTCAGGGTTCACCTCAGGTCATTAACTTCCGGTTTATTCACTGCTCTGCCGACGGTCGGCAATCTCCGGCGGCCGTCGGCAGACTTTGGCTTTGACAGCAGGGTTCACTTCAGGGCTCCGCTCTATTTCTATGTCCAGCCAGGTACAGCTAGGCAGCTGGGGTCTGGAATCTGCAGCGCAGGGAGGCCCAAGCCATCTGGGCACCCCCCCCCGCTGTGAATGGCAGCCCGCAGCTGCCCCAGAAAATGGCGCCCATTGAAGCGCCATTTTCTGGCGCTGAACCCAACTCTTCCAGGGCCCTGGAGCAGTGGCTCACTGGGTAATAAAGGGGTTAGGGCCAGCTTTGTATTATCAGCTGGCCCCAAGCCCGAAATTCATGGCGGCCACGCCAATAGTAGACATTACCGCCATGAATTTCTAGTGAATTTTAAAAAAGAAACCACAACATAGAAAAAATATTTTTATTTGAAAAAAAACAAAACGACACTTAGGAACTCCAACTTTATTTAAAAAAATCCTCTTCCGTCCGACGTAGTCCAATCCAGGGTTCTTCTTTAGCAATGCTACATCTCTGGTAGAGAACCTCCACCAGAGATGTAGCAGAGCTGTGCACCCTGGGAAAGTTCATGTGAGTTCATGCAGGCAAGCAAGAACTCATGTGAACCCTGCCAGCACTGCTACTTCAAATGAACCTGAGTCAACTGTTCATTTGAAAATCCAGGTGGGAAGGTCAAAAATAGAAAACCGGATTGCCCCGCTCCGGAGCAATCCGGGACCATAGAGCCCCATGTTATGTGTCGTCAACGTAGAGGTAATACTGAAGACCATGGGAGTCAATGAGCTGTCCCAGACCGAGGGTGTAGATGGAGAAAAGTAGGGGTCCAAGAACTGAGCCTTGTGGGACACCGACAGATAGGGGGTAAGATGAGGAGGTGGTGTGGTAAAGGGAGACACTGAATATCCGGTCTGAAAAGTATGAAGAGATCCAGGCAAGGGCCAGGTCAGTGATACCAAGAGATTCTAGGATCTGTAGCAGGAGGGAATGGTCTACATGGTGTCGAAGGCGGAAGATAGGTCAAGGAGGAGAACAGAGTAGTGACGTTTGCTCTTGGCGGTTATTAAGTCATTGGTCACTTTGGTTAGGGCTGTTTCAGTGGAGTGATTCGGTCGGAAGCCAGATTGAAAGCTGTCAAAGAAGGAGGAGGAGGAGAGGGGGAGGAATTAGATGTAATTAAACAAACACCATATTTGAAACAAAGATCAGCACTATTGGAGCTGGACACAGAGAAAGCATTTGACAACGTGAGCTGGGAATGGTTAGGGATAGTTTTAGATTCATTTAACATCAAAGATGATTTTAGAACATTCCTGGGGGGAGTCTACGAGAATCCCACTGCAAAATTTTATACACCAGGATTTTTATCCAATCCCAATATTTTACATAGGGGTACACACCATGGGTACCTGCTGTCACCTCTGCTATTCGATCTTGCTTTAGAACCCATGGCGCATTTCATAGATGATTCAGATCTGTTCTCAGGCATAACAGTGAGAGACAAAACCACAAAAGTAGTGCTATTCGTGGATGACATCATCCTGTTATTATCCAAACCAAAGAAGCAACTGACACAAATAGCACAAATCCTGCAAAAATTCATAACATATTCAGGATTCAAGGTCAACATAACCAAAAGTGACCCGTTAGATTTTGGGACAAGAAAACCCCAATTATGGAGTGGGAGAAATTAGGTTTCAACATACACATCTCACACAAACACATAACCCACCTAGGAATCAAAATAGGGAGATGCCCAGAACAACTACCGTATATACTCGTGTATAAGCCGACCCATGTATAAGCCGACCCCCTACTTTTGCCCCAAAACCTGGGAAAACCTATTGACTCGTTTATAAGCCGAGGGTGGACGCCAGCACAGGTATACAGCCCCCAGCAGTGTGGTATACAGCAGCCTCCCCAGTGGTATATACAGCCCCAGTGGTAGTATCCAGCAGCCCCATAGGTATATACAGCCCCAGTGGTAGTATACAGTAGCCCCAGAGGTATATACAGCCCCAGTGGTAGTATAAAGTAGCCCCAGAGGTATATACAGCCCCAGTGGGTAGAATACAGCCGCCCGCCCGCCTCCCCCATCAGTATACAGGCCCCCCCATCAAGATCCAATGATGTCATTGCCCGCGACCACAGGAAGTCGGAAGACGCTGGAAGAAGACGGGGATCGTGATGGCAGCGGCGGGACGGCGGCGACTGGAGAGTGATAAGTATAAGGATTTTCCTTTGCAGGTTTTGCGGAGCAAGGAGGGGGGGCCCTGGATCCTGATGGGGGGCCTGTATACTGATGGGGGAGGCGGGCGGGCGGCTGTATTCTACCCCACTGGGTATATACTCGTGTATAAGCCGAGGGGGGACTTTTCAGCCCAATTTTTGGGCTGAAAAACTCGGCTTATACGCGAGTATATACGGTATATGTCCTAAATTTAGTACCTATAATAGACAAAATCACGGGGGAACTCAAAAGATGGCAGCACCTACCCCTGTCCTTTTTAGGCTGGTGCCATTTTTGTGAAGATGGTAAGTTTTGCTAGACTCCTTTATCCCCTGCAAACATTGCCGCTGCTGTTAAAACACAAGCATATAAAGAGAATAAATACGGCATTTACACACTTGATATGGAATAGGAAAAGGCCTAGAATAGCCTTGCAAAAGCTAATGCTGCAGAAGAAAGAGTGAATTAACTTTCAGAATATCAGAGAGTACAATGTTGCAGTGCTGTTTCATCATGTGATAGATTGGCTGCACAACACAAAGAATTGCTATAATGTGAGACTGGAGACACAGTTAGCAGCCCCTTGGGATCTGGTGGCTCTCTCCACACAAAACAGGCTAAGCTTCCACAATGTGTCAAACACTCCCTGTTATTAAAAGACACTATAGCAAGCTGGAGAATAATCAGGAAAATATTCCACATACCCTGCCAAATGTCAAAATATGTGCCTATTGTCACCCATCCAGAATTCCCCCAAGGAACAAAAGTCAAAAGAATCCTGCAATCTAGCTTCAGACATAGATTCTTTAAACGTGACCCAGAAAAAACTATTAAACCTGGGAGCGATGGACAAGGAAGAAGATATAAATGAGGTAATCCTGCAGGGATTGGAAAAAGTTAGAAAAAAACATTATGCATGAGAGGTGGCAGGAGACTAATTTCAAATTAATGCGCATGGCCCTATACGGATTTAATATTCCAGTGTCATCTAACTTCCCAGACAGAAAAACAGAATGCCCCAAGTGCCATGCTCTGCTGACAAATCTGTGGCATGGGGTGTGGGAATGCTCAGCAACAAAAGATTACTGGAAAAACATAACAGACCATACATATTCTTGATGGGAATTCCGCCTGCCATTATACCCACAAACATTACTTTTTAACCAGTGGAGACCACCAGATTCACAGGGGAACAATAGCAAGACACTGGGTAATATTCATAACTTCTTAGTAGTAGCCATGAGAAGCCTACTCCATGAGTGGCTGATGCAAAAGGTACCAGCAATAGAAATGGTGATCCATCAAATGAAATACGTACTGAAATTCAAGTTAGTGGAAGCTGATAGACACAAAAACACTATGGCAAAAAAATATTCCTGAAGCGGAAAAAAATTATAATATACCACTATGTAGAGAAAGAAATACAGGATTTGATACTCCCATTCCGGCAGACAGAGAGGTATTGCTTGGAAGATGTGATAGTGGAGGGGGGGGGGTGCTTGAAAACTTTCAAGTTGAGTTAGATAAGGAGAAAATCAAGAACATGTATGCAGAAAACAGATAAGTAGGGAGATGGAAACTGTTTGTATATTGTTTATTCTTTATCTACCTTTCAAGTTAAGTGAAAACATTTGTTGTAAAACTGGTAAAGATACGTGATGAAAGAAATAGACTCATGACATAAAAACAGGCTTGTATTAAGCTAAGTTAATGTTAAAATGTACTGTTTAAAATATGTTAGATTAGATTAGATTAGATAAAGTTTATTGATCCTGGAGGAAATTACAGTATTACAGCAGCAGAACAAAGATCAAGAACATTACACACTTTACAAAATAAGTCTATATGGACAGCAGATGCGGGTAGACTGGTACATGTACCTCCCCTATTCCCCCATACACTTAGAACTTCACTTAGTCTTGGGATGCTTTACACTTATGCATTTGTTAAACATCCCCACAGCTGTCGGAACAAACGATTTTCTGTATCTTTCCTTTTTACACATTAGTTGGATTAGACGCTTGCTGAATGTGCTCTTCTGCTTCGCAAACACGTCATAGAGCGGGTGTATATTGTTGCTCATTATAGCCTTGCATTTCTTATTAATTCTATCCTCTAATACCTCCTCGAAAGTCCTGAGTTGTAGACCCACCGCCGCACTAGCCTTCTTGATAAGTTTATTCAGCTTATTAGCGTCAGCTGTGCGCGCACTACTACCCCAGCATATTATTGCAGCAAAGATTGCACTCGCCACAATAGATTGGTAGAACATTTCAAGCATTTTGCTACACACATTAAACGACCTTAACTTCCTTAGGAAGTAAAGTCTACTCATCCCTTTCTTGCAAACCTTCTCCATATGGCACCTCCAATCAAGCTTGCTGTCCAGGTGAACCCCCAAATATTTGAAATTCTCCACCATCTCCACATCCTGACCATCAATAGTGATAGGTAAGCAGGCCCGGACTGACAGGCGGGAGATTCTGGACTTCTCCCGATGGGCCGGTGGTTGTGGAGTGGGCGGGGCCACAGCGCCCGCTCCTCCAGCCGCAGGCCAACTTTTCAATGATTTTGCAGCGGCCGCCCGCCACCCGCCGACATGCCGGGTCTGGTGAAGGACGCCGGCCGCTACCTCTTGGCACACAGACTCACACCAGTAGGCAGGCGGGCAGCCCTGACAGCGGCTCTTAAGGAGAGCGCAGGCTGTATAGCACGTTCTTTGTGGGCGGAGAGAGCACACACTCTGCTCTCCCGCCCAAGAAACGGATCGCAGCCACCCAGGCTATTACCAAGTGGGCCCGTGTGCAGGCAGTGGAGCTGGCCTGCAGTCAGCAGCCTGTGACTGTCACAGTCATAGACTGAGTCGCCTCCTCACTCCTCCTGTGATCTGTCTCAGCTGCGGACCCGGGGGCTGCAGTGCGGGACAACAAGCAAAGCTAAGGCAAGATACTTTCACTTTTATCTGTCTGACCTGAGATGTGTGGGGTGGGGGTGGGGCAGGGCAGACTGCTGTGTGTGTATTTGTGTGTGTGTGTGTGTGTGTAAGACAGGCAGCTGCGTGTGTATTTGTGTGTCTGTGTGTGAGACATGCTGCTGTGTGTTTGTATGTCAGCGTGCGAGGGCAGGCGCTGTGTGTGTTTGTGTGTCTGTGTGTGAGGACAGTCTGTTGTGTGTGTATTTGTATGTGTGTGAGGACAGGCTGTTGTGCATGTGTGAGTGTGTATGAGACACTCTGCTGTGTATGTGTGTCTGTGTGTGAGACAGGCCGCTGTGTGTGTATGTGTGTCTGTGTGTGAGACAGGCCGCTGTGTGTGTATGTGTGTCTGTGTGTGAGACAGGCCGCTGTGTGTGTATGTGTGTCTGTGTGTGAGGACAGCCCGCTGTGTGTGTATGTGTGAGTGCGTGTGAGGACAGGCCACTGTGTGTGTGTGAGTGTGTGTGAGGACAGGCCGCTGTGTGTGTATGTGTGAGTGTGTGTGAGTACAGGCCGCTGTGTGTGTATGTGTGAGGACAGGCCGCTGTGTGTGTATGTGTGAGTGTGTGTGAGTACAGGCCGCTGTGTGTGTATGTGTGAGGACAGGCCGCTGTGTGTGTATGTGTGAGTGTGTGTGAGTACAGGCCGCTGTGTGTGTATGTGTGAGTGCGTGTGAGGACAGGCTGCTGTGTGTGTATGTGTGAGTGTGTGTGAGGACAGGCCGCTGTGTGTGTATGTGTGAGTACAGGCCGCTGTGTGTGTATGTGTGAGGACAGGCCGCTGTGTGTGTATGTGTGAGTGTGTGTGAGTACAGGCCGCTGTGTGTGTATGTGTGAGTGTGTGTGAGTACAGGCCGCTGTGTGTGTATGTGTGAGGACAGGCCGCTGTGTGTGTATGTGTGTGTGTGAGTACAGGCCGCTGTGTGTGTATGTGTGAGTGTGTGTGAGTACAGGCCGCTGTGTGTGTATGTGTGAGGACAGGCCGCTGTGTGTGTATGTGTGAGGACAGGCCGCTGTGTGTGTATGTGTGAGTGTGTGTGAGTACAGGCCGCTGTGTGTGTATGTGTGAGTGTGTGTGAGTACAGGCCGCTGTGTGTGTATGTGTGAGGACAGGCCGCTGTGTGTGTATGTGTGAGTGTGTGTGAGTACAGGCCGCTGTGTGTGTATGTGTGAGTGTGTGTGAGTACAGGCCGCTGTGTGTGTATGTGTGAGGACAGGCCGCTGTGTGTGTATGTGTGAGTGTGTGTGAGTACAGGCCGCTGTGTGTGTATGTGTGAGTGCGTGTGAGGACAGGCCGCTGTGTGAGTGTGTGTGAGTACAGGCCGCTGTGTGTGTATGTGTGAGGACAGGCCGCTGTGTGTGTATGTGTGAGTGTGTGTGAGTACAGGCCGCTGTGTGTGTATGTGTGAGGACAGGCCGCTGTGTGTGTATGTGTGAGTGTGTGTGAGTACAGGCTGCTGTGTGTGTATGTGTGAGTGCGTGTGAGGACAGGCTGCTGTGTGTGTATGTGTGAGTATGTGTGAGGACAGGCCGCTGTGTGTGTATGTGTGAGTACAGGCCGCTGTGTGTGTATGTGTGAGGACAGGCCGCTGTGTGTGTATGTGTGAGTGTGTGTGAGTACAGGCCGCTGTGTGTGTATGTGTGAGTGTGTGTGAGTACAGGCCGCTGTGTGTGTATGTGTGAGGACAGGCCGCTGTGTGTGTATGTGTGTGTGTGAGTACAGGCCGCTGTGTGTGTATGTGTGAGTGTGTGTGAGTACAGGCCGCTGTGTGTGTATGTGTGAGGACAGGCCGCTGTGTGTGTATGTGTGAGTGTGTGAGTACAGGCCGCTGTGTGTGTATGTGTGAGTGTGTGTGAGTACAGGCCGCTGTGTGTGTATGTGTGAGGACAGGCCGCTGTGTGTGTATGTGTGAGTGTGTGTGAGTACAGGCCGCTGTGTGTGTATGTGTGAGTGTGTGTGAGTACAGGCCGCTGTGTGTGTATGTGTGAGGACAGGCCGCTGTGTGTGTATGTGTGAGTGTGTGTGAGTACAGGCCGCTGTGTGTGTATGTGTGAGTGCGTGTGAGGACAGGCCACTGTGTGTGTGTGAGTGTGTGTGAGAGGCCGCTTTGTGTATTTGTGTGTCTGTGTGTGAGGACAGGCTGCTGTGTATGTGTGAGTGTGTGTGAGGATAGGCTGCTGTGTGTGTATGTGTGAGTGTGTGTGAGGACAGGCCGCTGTGTGTGTGTCTGTGTGTGAGGACAGGCTGCATGTGTGTGTTTGAGGACAGGCTGTTCCATGTGTGTGGGGACCGGGGCAGGTTGCTGTGTGTGTGAGGACTGGCTTCTGTGTGTGGTGGTCAGGGCAGGCTGTTGCATGTGTGTGGGTCCGGGGCAGGCTGTTACATGCGTGTGGGGTCCTGGGCAGGTGCTACGTGCGAGTGGGGGCTGAGGCAGGCAGCTACGTGCATGTGGGGGCCGGGTCAGGCAGCTGTGTGTGTAGGGGCCAGGGCAGGCTGCTACGTGTGTGTGGGGGCTGGGTCAGACTGCTACATGTGTGTGTGGGGGGCCGAGACAGACTGCTGCATGTGTGTGGGGGCTGGATCAGGCTGCTACATTTGTGTGGTTGACTGGGTAGGCTGGTGCATGTGTGTGGGGGCTGTGGCAGGCTGCTACGTGTGTGTGTGTGTGAGAGGGCAGGCTGCATGTGCGTATGTGTGTAATCCTCAGTATCTGTATTATTCTGTATATATACTCTGCACAGTACCACTTCTCCTGTCCTGTATACTGGGTGTAATCCTCAGTATCTCTATTATTCTCTATATATACACTGCACAGTACCACTTCTCCTGTCCTGTATACTGGGTGTAATCCTCAGTATCTGTATTATTCTGTATATATACACTGCACAGTACCACTTCTCCTGTCCTGTATACTGGGTGTAATCCTCAGTATCTGTATTATTCTGTATATATACACTGCACAGTACCACTTCTCCTGTCTTGTATACTGGGTGTAATCCTCAGTATCTGTATTATTCTGTATATATACACTGCACAGTACCACTTCTCCTGTCCTGTATACTGGGTGTAATCCTCAGTACCTGTATTATCCTGTATATATACACTGCACAGTACCACTTCTCCTGTCCTGTATACTGGGTGTAATCCTCAGTCTCTGTATTATTCTGTATATATACACTGCACAGTACCACTTCTCCTGTCCTGTATACTGGGTGTAATCCTCAGTATCTGTATTATTTTGTATATATACACTGCACAGTACCACTTCTCCTGTGCTGTATACTGGGTGTAATCCTCAGTATCTGTATTATTCTGTATATATATACACTGCACAGTACCACTTCTCATGTCCTGTATACTGGGTGTAATCCTCAGTATCTGTATTATTCTGTATATATACACTGTACAGTACCACTTCTCCTGTCCTGTATACTGGGTGTAATCCTCAGTATCTGTACTATTCTGTATATATACTCTGCACAGTACCACTTCTCCTGTGCTGTATACTGGGTGTAATCCTCAGTATCTGTATTATTCTCTATATATACTCTGCACAGTACCACTTCTCCTGTGCTGTATACTGGGTGTAATCCTCAGTATCTGTATTATTCTGTATATATACACTGCACAGTACCACTTCTCCTGTCCTGTCTACTGAGTGTAATCCTCAGTATCTGTATTATTCTGTATATATACACTGCACAGTACCACTTCTCCTGTCCTGTCTACTGGGTGTAATCCTCAGTATCTGTATTATTCTGTATATATACACTGCACAGTACCACTTCTCCTGTCCTGTATACTGGGTGTAATCCTCAGTATCTGTATTATTCTGTATATATACACTGCACAGTACCACTTCTCCTGTCCTGTATACTGGGTGTAATCCTCAGTATCTGTATTATTCTGTATATATACACTGCACAGTACCACTTCTCCTGTCCTGTATACTGGGTGTAATCCTCAGTATCTGTATTATTCTGTATATATACACTGCACAGTACCACTTCTCCTGTCCTGTATACTGGGTGTAATCCTCGGCATCTGTATTATTCTGTATATATACACTGCACAGTACCACTTCTCCTGTCCTGTATACTGGGTGTAATCCTCAGTATCTGTATTATTCTGTATATATACACTGCACAGTACCACTTCTCCTGTCCTGTATACTGGGTGTAATCCTCGGCATCTGTATTATTCTGTATATATACACTGCACAGTACCACTTCTCCTGTGCTGTATACTGGGTGTAATCCTCAGTATCTGTGTTATTCTGTATATATACACTGCACAGTACCACTTCTCCTGTCCTGTATACTGGGTGTAATCCTCAGTATCTGTATTATTCTGTATATATACACTGCACAGTACCACTTCTCCTGTGCTGTATACTGGGTGTAATCCTCAGTATCTGTATTATTCTGTATATATACACTGTACAGTACCACTTCTCCTGTCCTTTTTTCAGAGAGGTGGTTTTGAACTTTGATTTTCAGCATTTAAATGTTGCTTAATTTGATTATCCCTAATATGGAGTCATCACTTCCTTTCTGTACAGGTGATGACTTTCCCTTCACTGTGTATCTGACTGCTGGGACTCACAATCCTGAGAAATGTGGCTTTGTGGATCACCATGTGAATGGAGATGTGGTAGATTGTACACTCTGCTGCACCTTTCACATGTGGCTCTTCAAATAACTCCTTTAAGAAAGTGATGAGGCCACGGCATCTTAAAGGGAATCTGTCCGCTCCATAAAGCCCCCAGACTATCACTACCTGTCCCTGCACCTTCCTATTACTACTGTAACTATCCCTTTCTGTGCTAAATGTGCCCTGTGACTGTGTAATAAAAGCTTTTTATCACTCACTCATTAGTATGATAATGAACAGGGGGCTACCATTGCTAGACCCTCTGGGCGTTCTCTCTGTGTCCCATGGCCGCCTCCTGTATAGTCTATCATGCTCCGATGGGCGTGATGTTGACATCCAAATGTGCACCCCCGGCCCCCAGCCTGGCTAGCTCCGCTCTGCAGAATGGTGGGTATGACGCCGAGTGTTGTAATTTCCAGTACTCATCCACAGAGCTGCGCATTGCGCATGCTCTGTGGAGCATATTATGTTAGCTCATCACAGATATCATCACAGATGAGCTGACGTAATGTGCTTCGTAGAGCATGCGTACTGTGCAGCCTGAAGTCCAGCCTGCGGAGTGCCGGAAATGATGCGTTTGAGTGATAAAAAGCTTTTATTACGCAGACACAGGGCACATTTAGCACAGAAAGGATAGTTAGAGAAGTAATAGGAAGATGCAGGGGCAGGTAGTGATAGCCTGGGGGGCCTAATGGAAGTGACAGGTTCTCTTTAAAAGCAAACTTCAATGATCGGGGCTAATGGGTGATATAGTGTGTGGGCTGGTGGGGTTTGTTTTCCAGGGCTGCTTTCTGGTCCCAGTCCGGCCCTGTAGGTAAGCAATCCTTCATGCACCTTCCATAACTCAACACCAACTCCCTGGTTTTCTTTACGTTGAGTTCTAATGCTAATAAAAATGATATTATGAAAAAAAAACTAACAATCCAACGGCACTCCATACGACCTAGAGCTTTATTATCTAGACCCCTAAGACCAAGATTAATTTTATCAATCCCACACACCCAAAAACATTCCAGGTTACAGTTATAATAGATCTTAAAGTGCTTAGGGTTGGTTTTGATAGCATCAAGATTGTCAATTTTACTAGCCCCCTCAATATCCCTAACGTTCTCTCTAGTACTTGCCCTGAGTTCTCTGGAGGTCAAAATTACATATATTAGTCCACATCCGCAAGTGGCATAATAGACAATGCCATAGTACTACATGAAATAGAATGTCTGATGGTGAATTTCCTCTTTCCATCGACTGTCTTAAAAGATGTCGCATATCTAATTGCAACTGACCTTTCTCAATTATATATGTGCGAGCATTGTTACTTATCCTAGGTTGATACACATCATGGGTATTATTAGAGCTCTATTTCTCTAGTCACCTTCCACGACAGCAGAACGGAGGTTGCCTCCCCGCCCTAATAGGGGACAGGAAACACAAAGAGGTTAAAAACCCCTCCCCTTCCTGCACACACCAGTGTTTTTCC
The DNA here is from genome assembly GCA_033576535.1 of Allobates femoralis. Lineage (NCBI taxonomy): Eukaryota > Metazoa > Chordata > Amphibia > Anura > Aromobatidae > Allobates > Allobates femoralis. The sequence goes on from JARQOC010000002.1 coordinate 374,612,564, forward strand.
TGTCCCCTATGGGGCATGAAGAGGTTACTCTGAGCTGCTGGTGGCCGGTGACTAGGCAGCTCCTACTCTTTTCTTACCGGGCGGCTGGGGTCAGGCCTCCGGGTCTCTCCCCTGGGGTCGCTCCCGTCTTCCCTGTGGCGATTCAGGACTGTGCTGCCCCTCCTGCGCTCCCTTGGGGGGTAAAGCGGGGCAGGTGTGCTTTCAGGCCGGGGGCCTCTCTGAGCTCCCCGGCGTCCTCCTCCTCCTCCAGGCGCGGCCGCCGCTGTGGGCCGCGACCGGAAGTGACGTCGCTGAGGCCGCGACCGGAAGTGACGGCGCGGAGTTATCGCGTCACTGCCGGTGGGCGTTCCCGGGCGGGAACGCGGGCGGCCGACAGCATGGCGTGCGGGGCGGTCGTTTCTGGAGACAGATGCGGCCGGACGAATGGCACTGCGGGATCCGGAGGAGGAGGTGATCTGCGCTGAGGACCCGGCTGCATAAAGCCCGGTCGGCTTCTTCTCCAGGTAAGGCCTGTGGGTCAGTGCGGCTAGGAAATCCAGGTGTCAGGTCTGTGACCACCCCCCCTGAGTGCCTCTGATCTCTTGCACTCAGTCGCTTAGCAGGGTGGGCCTGGTTAGTACTGGCTGTGCTTATGGAGTCTGAGAAAGCCCTTGTGCCTGCATCTGCAGAGCCCAGCGTTCATCCCCCTACTGTAAGTAGCTGGATGGGGTTCACCATTGCATGGGTTTGACTGGTTCTGTGTCCTTATGGGGTCCCTCTCTCTCTCTGTTTTAGGGAGAGAAGGCTTCCGGATCTCGGAAGGAAAAAGATAAACCTGTGTCCCGTAAATGTGGGGTCTGCTCCGTCAAATTACCCTCTTCCCATAAGAAGAAGCTATGCCAGCCCTGCACTGATGATGTCCTTCGTGCGGAGCAGCCGTCACTTCTGGACAGTATCAAGACCCTTATTCAGCAGGAAGTCCAGTCTTCCTTGTCTATTTTTTCTACGCCTCCTGCCCCTGTGTTGGTCCCTCCGGCTAAGAAACGTAAACTTGTCCATGAGGATTTGTCCTCTGAGTCCGGGGAATTGCTTTCGTCTGACCCTGAGGGATTGGGAGGTTCTGAAGAGCCTCTGGATTCCGCAGGCTCGGATAGGAAGCGGTTTCTTTTTTCTTCAGATGATATGGAGGAACTTCTTGATATGGTTCGCTCCACTATGGGGGTAGAGGAGGTGGAGCCGGCTCCTTCCGTGCAGGATGTCATGTTTGGGGGCTTAAAGGCTAGGGCCCGTAAGGGGTTTCCTGTTCATGACAACCTCTTAGATTTGGTTATGCAGGAATGGGAATGTCCAGAAAAACGTCTTTCTGTTTCTTCCGAGATGAAGCATAGGTTTCCCCTCACTGGGGATTGTTCAAAATGGGAGCTTCCCAAGGTAGATGTCCAGGTATCCAGGGTTGCGAGGAAAACTGCCCTCCCTTCGAGGACTCCTCGCAGTTGAAGGATCCCATGGATCGGAAGGTTGAAGGTCTTCTCCGGAAGACCTGGGATTCTTCTTCCTACCTATTGCAATCTAATATTGCTGCTACCTGTGTGGCTCGGTCCCTCGCTCGTTGGCTTGTCCAGTTGGAGGACCATGTCTCTCACGGTACTTCCCGGGAGGATATTGTTAACTCTCTCTCCCTGCTTCATAAGGCTACGGGATTCCTTGCTGATGCCTCTGTGGAGTCTGTCCGGGTGGCCGCACGTGCGGCGGCTCTGTCTAACTCCGCCCGACGAGCTCTGTGGTTAAAACTTTGGACTGGGGATGTGACGTCCAAGGTCAAGCTTTGTTCTCTCCCCTTCAGGGAGGAGTTGGTGTTTGGCCCGGCTCTTGATGAGATTCTGGAGCAGGCCACGGACAGGAAGAAGTCTCTTCCTGAACAGCGGTCGGCGCGGAAACGGTTTTTTCGTCCGTCCCGTGATCCGGTCCCTTCCTCTCGTGGTAAGGGGAAGTCGGGGCGGTGGAGTTACCCGAAAGGGGGTAGAGGTCGGGGCTTCTTTGGTCCTCCGTCCCACTCCCACCCTGACAAGCAGTGACTGTGCCAGGGTAGGGGGTCGGCTCTCGCATTTTTTTCCGAGGTGGCAGGAGATCTCCTCCAATCCTTGGGTGCTCCGGGTCGTCCAATCCGGCTTGCACATAGAATTCATCTCAAGGCCCCCCCAGTGCCTTCGGGTCACTACGCTTCCCTCTCGCACTCTTCAGAGCGCCTTGTGGCAGGGTCTTCAGACCTTGTTGGATTCTGGCGTGATTTCTTCTGTTCCCCTTCGGGAGGTCGGCAGGGGTCATTACTCTCGGCTCTTCATGGTAAAAAAGCCTTCGGGGGCCTACAGGATTATTGTCAACCTAAAGCCTCTGAATCGATTCGTGGTTTACCATCGGTTCAAGATGGAATCCATTCGGTCCACCATTCCCTTGATTGGTCAGGATTGGCTGATGGCCACTCTCGACCTCACGGATGCATATTACCATGTCCCGATACATCCGGATCATCGTCAGTTCCTTCGGTTTGCGGTCACGCGCAATCAGGAAGTTGTTCATTTCCAGTTCAACGCCCTTCCATTCGGGCTCTCCTCGGCCCCTCGGGTGTTTTCCAAGATCATGTCGGAGGTCGTTTCCTTTCTCCGGGGTCAGGGGATATTTATTGTCCCCTACCTCGACGATTTTCTGATCCTGGCTCCCTCGTCTCACCAACTGTCCCTCTCGGTTTCCGCCACCCTTCAGGTTTTACGCTCCCTGGGCTGGCTTCCAAATTTGGCGAAGTCCGACCTGACTCCGTCCACGCGGAAGCAGTTCCTGGGGATTCTTCTCGATTCTTCCCGGCAGACATCGTTTCTGCCGCCGGACAAGAGGGTGGATCTCGTGCGGAAGCTCGCTCGCTTCCGGGGATCCCGTCGTCCTTCCCTGAGGGAGGTCATGTCGGCGTTGGGCTCTCTGACGGCCTGTATCCCGGCGGTTCCCTGGGCGCAGGCTCATTCCAGGGTTCTGCAGGAATTTCTCCTGTCTTCCTGGGACAGGTCCTCCACCTCCCTCTCTCGGAGGGTGACCCTCCCAGGTCGCGTCCGGTCCTCTCTGGCCTGGTGGCTGACCCCTCGGAACCTCCGGAAGGGGGTGTCTTGGGTCCAGTCTCCGTTGGTGTCCCTCACGACGGACGCCAGCCAGCGGGGGTGGGGGGCCACGGTTGCGGGCCACCACTTCCAGGGCCGGTGGTCTCCTCAGGTCAGTGCCAGGTCTTCCAATTTTCGGGAACTGATGGCGGTGGAGCTGGCCCTCCGAGCTGCGGGTGCTCTTCTCCACGGCTGTCACGTCCGGGTGTTCTCGGACAATGTCACGGCGGTGGCACATGTCCGTCACCAAGGGGGTACCCGGTTTGCCAGTCTTACATCTCTTTCTGCAAGGATTTTTTCCTGGGCAGAACGGCATGTCCTGTCCTTATCGGCGGTTCATTTACGAGGGTCCGACAACGTCCAGGCAGACTTCCTCAGCCGGAGGGACATACATCCGGGCGAATGGTGTCTCCATCGGGAGGTCTTCGCCTCCCTGGTCTCTCGGTGGGGTCTTCCCGAAGTGGATCTGTTTGCAACCCTTCACAATGCCCAGGTGGAGTCGTTCTTCGCCCTGTCTCCATCCGGTCGCCTGCTGGGGGTGGACGCGTTCTCTCATCCCTGGGGGTTCTCCCTGGCCTATGCGTTTCCTCCAATTCCTCTCATTCCGCGGACGCTTCAGAAGATCCGGCTGGACGGGGTTCCTACAATCCTGGTGGCTCCCCTCTGGCCGGGTCGCAGTTGGTTCAGCGCCCTGCTGAGTCTGGCGTCGGACGGTCCCGTTCTTCTTCCTCGGGGCCCGATCTCCTTCACCAGGGGCCCATTCTTCATCCCGACCTTCCCAAGTTAAACCTAGCGGCCTGGTTATTGAAGCCAACTTGCTGAGGGCTAAAGGTCTTTCTGATGGGGTGATCTCGACTTTGCAGAAAAGTAGGAAGTGGTCACCAATGCTATTTATGGGAAGATCTGGAAGAAGTTTGTGTCTTGGTGTGCGGCTGATCCTCCTGATCCCCTTCATCCAAATATTGCTCGCATTTTGGATTTTTTGCAGGCTGGTCTGGAGTTGGGTCTCTCCCCCAGTACTCTCAAGGTGCAGATCTCGCCCTCAGTTCCTTTTTTGATCAGGGTATAGCCGCTCACCCTTGGGTCCGTCGGTTTATGACTTCCGCCGGGCGGCTGCGGCCTCGGCTGCGGTCCCTTGTCCCTCCTTGGGACCTGAATCTGATCCTCTCCGGTCTCACACAGGCCCCCTTTGAGCCGCTGTCCTCCTCGGATCTCCGGGTGCTGTCCCACAAGACCGCCTTCCTGGTGGCGGTCACGTCGGCTAGGCGTGTGGGTGAACTCCAGGCTCTTTCCATCCGTGAGCCCTACCTTCGGATCATGGAGGATAGTCTGGTGTTTTGCCTTGACCCTTCTTTTTTGCCTAAGGTGGTCTCTGACTTCCATCGGTCGCAGGACATTGTTTTGCCTTCGTTTTGTTCTTCCCCTTCTAATCCGAAGGAGGAGTGTCTTCATACGCTGGATGTTCGTCGCACGGTGCTCTTCTATCTCTAACAGATGGCGCCTTTTCGCGTCGACCAGAATTTATTTGTCCAGCTCTTCGGCCGCCGGAAAGGACACAAGGCCTCCAAGGGTACGATCACTGGTTGGATCAAGCAAGCCATCTGCACGGCCTTACGTTCAGATGGGTCATTCACCTCCTGCAAAGTTCAAGGCTCACTCCACTAGATCCGTCGCTGCTTTCTGGGCTGAGCGGGGTGATGCTTCCGTTGAGCAGATCTGCAGAGCTGCTACTTGGTCCTCGGTCCATACTTTTACCCGTCATTACCGGCTGGACTTCAATCGGGATCTCACGTTTGGCAGGAGAGTCCTGCAGGCTGTTATCCCACCCTAAGGTATATTCGTTGGTATTCCTCCGTTCTGCTGTCGTGGAAGGTGACTAGAGAAAATAGAATTAGACTTACCGGTAATTCCATTTCTAGGAACCTTCCACGACAGCATTAATTTCCCTCCCTATTTCTTGTCTTCTTGTTATGATTGTTGTTTCTGCACTTGGTGGTCGCTTTCATGCGGGTGTGTACAGTCAAAACACTGGTGTGTGCAGGAAGGGGAGGGGTTTTTAACCTCTTTGTGTTTCCTGTCCCCTATTAGGGCGGGGAGGCAACCTCCGTTCTGCTGTCGTGGAAGGTTCCTAGAAATGGAATTACCGGTAAGTCTAATTCTATTTTTTCTCAGTTCTGTCGTAAGTTGATATTAGTTTATTGGCAACATCTGAATTAATTAGAGACACAGCTGTGGATGAATGTTAATGCACACCTGAAACACTGCCTCTTTGTGTAACATCACGGGAAAGTCTAAAGAAATCAGCCAAGATATCAGGAAGAGAATTGTGGACTTGCACAAATCTGGTTCTTCCTTGGGTGCTATTTCCAGATACCAAATACCTGAAAGTATCTCATTCATCTGTACAAACATTTATACGCAAGTACAAACAAGATGGGAATGTCCAGCCATCACACCGCTCAGGAAGCAGATGGGTTCTGTGTTACTCAGATGAACGTGCTTTGGTCGACATGTGCATATCAACCCAAGAATAAAAGTAAGAGACCTTTAAAATGATGGTGAAAGCTGGTAAAATTGTGTCATTATCCACAGTAAAACGAGTACTGTATCAACATGGGCCACTTCAATATGGGCTACATTATATTTCTAATAAAAAGAGAGAAGCTTGGAAGCCTAAAAACTCCATCCCAACTGTGAAACACGGGGGTGGCAGCATCATGTTATCGGGTTGTTTTGCTTCAGGAGGGACTGATCCACTTTACAAAACAGATGGCATCATGAGTAATGATGGGCGAACCCCAACTGTAAGTTTGATCTATGTACCGAACACCTAATGTTCGGGCACAGATCCGAGCATGGACTTCTAAAAAGTTTGGATTCGGGATCGGGAGGCTGTAAAAATTAAGTCAATCATTACTAAACATCATCATTATACTTACCGAGGCCTTCCTTCCCACTTCCTGCCATCACGCATCCGGGGCCGCTCATTAACTTCCGTGATATTCACTGCAGACCTTAGAACAGCCAATCCAGACACTGTCACAGAAAATGGGCATCTGTGATTGACTGTTGGAGTATTCTGGAATTAGCCCATACATTCTTGATGCTAAAATTCAGGTTACTACAGCAACCAATCACAGATTCCCATTCTCTCTGACAACAACTGTGATTGGCTGTTGTACTGTAAAAATAAATAAATGATTAAAAAATGTTGCGTAGCGCTTCCGCTGTATTTTTGATTCTCCGTACAGATAAAGTGGACAGCTACAGGCTGCTATTCTCAGCTGCATGGCTGTACCTTGACTGACAATCAAATAATAGGGAAGCCCAATATTTTTTAACTATTTAAATAAATTATTTGGAAAAAAAAATAAATGGGCTTTGCACTATTTTTGATCGCCAGCCAGAGTAAAACCCTGTCAGTTGGGGGCTGGGATTCTATGCATGGTAAGACCCCACACTGAAAATCGCAGCTCGCAGCCACCCCTGAAAAAGGTGCATTTATTGCGTCGCCATTTCCAGGCGCTTTACCCAGCTATTCCGGCAGCCCTAGTGGTGGTGGCACACTGGGTAATAATGGGGGTAATGTCAGCTTTGAGCAGTGCCACACGGAGCCCAGCTGTAAAGTGAGCAAGAAAAGTGTTCACTTTATGGCTGGGATGAGTGTGACATGTGACAAAGTTAATGGGGTCACCTGAGTTCACCACTGACAGGGCTCAGCGGTGAACTCAGCTGACCTTTCACATGGCACACGGCTGACAGTGGTGCCTGCTCATCTCTGTAAACAGACGTGTGTCTTCTCGCACAGATGTAGCAGAGGTGGAGATGTTCGTATTTGGATTACATCAGAGGGAGGTTTATTTTTTGGTAATTAAAGATGGAGTCTCTAAATTAAATATGTGAGTCCCTTTATTCGTAATTTTAAAAAAAGTTCTCTGTGTTGTGTTTTTTTAATGTTTACTAGAAATTCATGATGGCCAGATCTAATATCAGCCTGACACCATGCAATTCGGGCTTAGTGCCAGCTGACAATACAAAGCTGGCATTAACCTCATTATTACCCAGCATGCCACTGGAAGAGTCTGGGTACAACGCCAGAAAATGGTGCTTTTAAGAATGCAACATTTTCTAGGGTGGTTGCGGGCTGCAATTCACATTGGGGGAGGCAGGGGTGAAAGCTTGGGCCACCTTGCTCTGAGGATTCCAGCTCACAGTTGCTTAGTTGTACGTGGCTTGAAACCAAAAATACAGCGAAGCTCCAAATCATTTTTCAGTATTTCATGAAATTCATTAAATAATAAAAAAAGGGCTTCCTATATTTTTGGTTTCCAACCAGGTAAAAATAGGCAGCTGGGGGTAGGGTGCACACTACTCGTTACGAATTGGGCGAATTCAAGTATTTCACTATTTGCACATCACTAGTTTTCATGTCAAATGTGAGCAGCTGCTCCCCCTAGTGTTTAAAAGTTGAAAATATCAAAACTTTTAAAAGAAGTTTTAATTTTATACATAAAAAATAAATATTTGAAAGAAATGTAATACATTCTGTTAAGCAGGATCCATACTGCCAGGGAGCCAGCATGATGTCAGTAGTTACACCTTGTTGATAGAGTGAAAGACAAGGCGGTAGTCTGTTGACATGAGTTGAAAAGGAACAGGAATTGCAACCTTAACCAGGACAGAAAAAGCAGATAGTTAGCAACTACCAGTAAGTTCTTAACCTCAGAGGAAAAAGTCCCGGAAAACCCCTTTAATTTTTGGCATTTTATTCTAATTCACATAACGAAAAACGTAGTCCCTAGAGCAGCCATCATTCAAGGCTAGTTTAGAAACTCAGGAAAGTTTTGCAAGTCATCAATGTAAGCAGCCCAGTGTAAACCAAAACCTAACACAGTGCTTAACCCTAGAATGCATTACCTGGGCCTTTTAGGCCCGGTACCTTACTTTCTTCCTATTTTCTGCAAAATTACTTTAGTTAGAATCTTGAAACTCTAGGTATTCCTAAAGTATGTCGTTGTTGGTAATATCCAGTTGTTCATTTAATTTTATGTGATAGGCATTTTGGTATAACAATTCTGTTTTGGGGAAACCCCCTATTAACATAACCCGTGCCATTTAGGCCTGTACTATGTTTATCATGTACTCATCAGTACTTGCGCCTCAAGTTAGTTACCATGTTATTTTAGAAAGGGTTGCAGGGGAGAGAGGTGGATCATGCCTTTGTGTTGAAAGACCTGTGATGATGTAATGGCCATGTGATCTTGGGAGGGAGACTGACTCCTCTTTCCCATCGTCATAAGGCCATGACTTCATTGCAGGTCTTTCTGGACACAGTAATGAGCATCATGAGGACAGCATACAGTACAATGTGAGCTAATTGCTGTGATGATGTCATGTGATATTGGGAGGAAGGATTCAGCCTCTGTTTGAAAAGTATATACCTTGTGAGTCACAAAAATCCAGAATATTGTACATCACCTTGTAACACTGGTGTGTTTGTACCTTGTTTCCCTGGCGTTACTGTGCATGTCAGTGCTCTTACCCAATGCTCCTCCCCACCTAACCAGTTGGAATACTGTTGTTTGTTACCTTTTATGGATGCTGCTCAGTTCCCTGCTCTGATGCGTAGCCGTACGTCTGTTGTAGAGTCTTTGCCAAGCTGTATGACCATCCACGTGTGCGGTCCCTGGCTGCCGCTGTGGAAGCTATTCATGGGGTGCGAGGTCCTCTGCTGCAGTGCATGACTTTCCATGTGTTTACAGGCTTGCAGCCACAACCAGGTGCCCTAGGCCTCAGTTCCTGTGCTGGCTATGCTGTACTGCTTTCTGTCTTTGCCTAGAGTGCGCGTAGCCATACCTTCCCCGCTTTTATTTAGGAGTGTGTGCGGTTGAATTGCTGTCCCCAGCCTATTTCTGAGGGGCAGTTTCCTATTTAAAGCTCCCTTTCCCTGTTGGGCATGGCCTGAAGTTCTCATTAGGTTGCAGAACCTACAATGTGTGTTTGGTCCAGCATGCTGCTTCTGGTCTCCTTGTGTCTTCAGCTCCAGTCCTGCCTGCAACCAGTTCTGGGATAACTGATGTCTGCCTTACTTTGTCTCTGGACCCATCCTGTCTATGGGTTGGTATCAAAGTCCTTGCCCTTGAATGTGATTTCCTGCCTGTGTGTCTGATGTCGTCCGAAGCCTGATAACCACAGCCTGGTGCCTGCAGCTTGTGTCCGATGTCCGGAACCTGATGACTACTGCATGGTGTCTGGAGCTCATGCCCAATTTCCAGAGTCTGATGACCGAAGGGTGTGTGGAGCGGAATCTGGATTTTACCTGACACTGAACAAATGTCTGGTTTAGAAACAGCATAGGGGGACAACTAGAAGGTTTTCTTCCGTATTTAATTTATAAAAGTATATATTAAAGTTTATTAAAATTTCTTGCTCTACATTATTACTAGATAAAAATGTAAACTATGGATAGGCTGCATTCACACACAGCGGTATTGCTGCATTTTGTGAGGATCTGTAATTGGTGCCCTTTACTCACCGTTTTGTCCCCGACACGTTATCCTGTCGCATTCGGTGACCGCCATGATCTCTCCTCATCCCGGAGGCCGCAACGAGTGCGGCCTCTAGGACCCTGCGGCCTGCCATGAGAGCGGGTGAAATCGCTCGCTCACATGGTGCTGTCCAAGGTCCTTCACATGTCCTACAGCATCAAGGAGAGATTCCCGTGGGAGCGCAGGGAAGTTAGTACACGCGCAGCAAAAAAAGTGCCAGATAATTGACATGTGACTTCATTTTACGGACTCACTTTTGGGCCCCAAAGCGGGTCCGTAAAAAGCACAGTGTGTGAATGTAAAATAGTGAATGGGATTAACTTGGCTTGGAAAACTATTGTCAATGCTTTTCACTGCATTTTACTGCAATAGCGGATCCGTACAAAGAGGATCAATAGTGCAGCAATTGCGCAGTGTGTGAACACAGCCTTGCACTTTAAATTGACCTTTATACAGCATCATTTGATTTTTGCAGAGAAAGTATGTTTTCCAAACATCTAGTATGTACAGAATATGTTGTTATTCCTTTTGTCCAGCGGTGCGAAAAATCTAAGCCTGTGAAGCCATTGTGCAGCCACAACCATCTGATCAGTCATATATGTCAGTCTAGCAGCTGATCAAATGTTTCCTTTCCAGACAGAGTGACCGAGATGAGGGAAATATTCTGTGACCGCCATAGATTAGTAGTATATACAAGTGAGAGCTGTTCCTGACCCGAGCTGCATTATAAAAGGTATAAATGAGGTGGTCATCCGAGTATGGCAGTTTTGTATTTATCTTGTGATGGTAGTAAATGGGGTTTTCATCAACTGTCTAAATACATTGAAAACACACAGAGAGGGGGAAAGTGTGATTCTCGCCTCACTCAATAGGTTGGAAGTACAGCAAACACCTATCAGGCATTTACTGTCTATGGACAGTAGTTTGTTAAAATCGAAATATTATTAAGAATCTATTTATTCATGGTTTAAAAGGAACTTGTCATGTCCTTTTTTGTTATTAAACCACCCCCAATGTTATTTAGATCATGTACTGCTCATTAAAAACCTGATTGTTTTTTTTTTTTATTTATTCCAAAATAGCATTTTAGATACTATGACTGTTTGGGCAGCTAGCTAATGAAAACATCTAAACAGTCATCCAGGCGGTTAGCAGACAAGCCAATCAACTGAAAACATGCCAAAATTCATCTAATGCTCTCTGGAAGGAACTCTGTTATATCACGACTATGTGACCATAATAGGCGGAGCTAAGCAGACCTTGCGTTAACGATATAGATGTGGCTCCGCCCATTATACCACATGGTTGTGACATCACACAGGTCCTCGTAGAGAGCATTAGATGACTGCCAATCACCTGGATGACTGTTAGATGTTTTATTAGATATTTTCACTGTTTGTGCAGCTAGCTAAAGTGCTTTTTTGGTATAAATACAAAAAAGTACACAGGTTTTTAACGCACAATACATGATCTAAATAGTATTAGGGGTGGTTTATACATCAAATGGGAACAATGGGGATAGGGGAAAATATGTGTAAGTGGGTTGAGAACTGGCTCAGTGGTAGGAAACAAAGGTTGGTTATTGATGGAACATACTCAGACTGGGTCACATTTAACAGTGGGGTACCACAGGGGTCAGTATTGGGCCTGCTTCTTAACATATTTATTAATGACCTTGTAGGGGGCATACATAGTAGACTTTCAATATTTTCAGATGATACTAAACTCTATAGGATAATCAATACAGAAGAGGACCATTTTATATTACAGGAGGATTTATCTAACCTAGAAGCTTGGGCTAATAAATGACAAATGAGCTTTAATGGGGATAAATGTAAGGTCATGCACTTGGGCAGAGGAAATAAAATGTATAATTATGTGCTAAATTGTAAAACACTGGGCAAAACTATCACTGAAAATGAACTGGGTGTATGGGTAGATGACAAACTCACATTTAGTGGCCAGTGTCAGGCAGCTGCTGCAAAGACAAATAAAATAATGGGATATATTAAAAGAGGCATAGATGCTCATAAGGAGAAAATAATTTTACTGCTATACAAGTCACTAGTGCAACCACACTTCGAATACTGTGCACAATTTTGGTCTCCGGTGTGTAAGAAAGACATAGCTGAAGTAGAGCAGGTGCAGAGAAGAGCGAAAAACAGGAATTTTTGTGTACTCACCATAAAATTCTTTTCTCCTAGCTCATCATTGGGGTACACAGAACCATGGGTGTATGCTTTTCTGCCACTATTTGGCAACACTAAGTATAGACAAAAATTAAGCCCTCCTTCCTGCAGTATACACCTGTATGTAGGTTAATCAGTTTAGTACTAAAGTAGTAGGAGAGCACGTTAGTGTAAAAAGGTACAAATAATGTAAGGCAAGGTTCTGTACAGACTATCGAAGACTGAGAGGCCCCAAAATGATGAGCTAGGAGAAAAGGATTTTACAGTGAGTACACAAAAATCCCTGTTTCTCCTTCGCATCATTGGGGGTCACAGGACCATGGGACGTCCTAAAGCAATCCATGGGTGGGAAATGGTTAAACAGTGGTCAAGCATCATGTGCCAGCTGCTTACAGATACGCGACTGCTGCTTGCAAAATTTTTCTGCCAAGGCTTGCATCTGCAGAGGCCTGGGTGTGAATATTGTAGTGTTTGGTGAAGGTATGGAGGCTGGACCAGGTTGCAGCCTTGCAAACCTGGGTTGCCGAGGCCTGGTGATGAATGGCCCATGAGGCGCCCACTTAGTGAGTTGAGAGAGCCTTGATCCCTGCTGGAATTGGCATGCCTTTGGTGCGGTAAGACTCACGGATTGCAGAGCGGATCCATCTTGCCAATGTGAACTTAGACGCGGCCATCCCTTTCCTAGGTCCCTCAGGGATGACAAACAGCGTTTCTGTTTTACGGAATGGGGCTGTCCAAGAGGTGTAGTGCCTGAGGGCCATTACTAGATCCAGGGTATGTAGCTGCTTTTTGAAGAGGTGGACCGGATTTGGGCAAAAGGATGGGAGGACAATGTCTTCGTTAATGTGGAAGTGGGGCACTATCTTGGGTAGGAAGGACGGAGAACTACTTTATTCTTATGGAAGGATAGGAAGGGGGAACGGCAGAATAGGGCGGCTAGTTCTGACACACGTCTGACTGATGTGATTGCGACCAGGAAGGTGACTTTCCATGAGAGAAGGGACAAAAGTACTTCTTTGAGGGGTTTACATGGGGGCTCTTGGAGGGAGCCCAGAACTACACTGTGTTCCAAATTATTATGCAAATTGGTTTTAAGTGTCATAGGATTATTTTTTTTATGAAACCCATTGATGGTATTATGTTTCAAGGTTCTTTGGATCACTGAAATCAATCTCAGATACCTGTGATAATTAGTTTAGCAGGTGAGCCCAATAAAAGGAAAACTGGGTGTTCAACAATATTACGCAGGCCACAGTTTTCAAGTAACATAGGAAAGAAAAAGGATCTCTCTGCTGCCAAAAAGCAACAAATAGTGCACTGCCTTGACCAACGGATGAAAACATTAGATATTTCACGAAAACGTAAGCGTGATCATCGTACTGTGAAGAGACTTGTGGCTGATTCTGAGCACAGATGCCAGGCAAGTTCATCGGATTAAGAGAGCAGCTGCTAAAAAAGCCTTACAAACCAGCAAACAGATATTTGAAGGTGCTGGTGCCTCTGGAGTCCCTCGAATCTCAAGGTGTAGGTTCCTTCAAAGGCTTGCTGTGGTGCATAAACCTACCATTTGGCCACCCCTAAACAGTGCTCACAAGCAGAAACGGTTTCAGTGGGCCCAGACATACATGAAGACTAATTTTCAACCAGTCTTGTTTACTGATGAGTGCCGAGCAACCCTGGAAGGTCCAGATAGATGGAGTAGTGGATGGTTGGTGGATGGCCACCATGTCCCAACAAGACTGCGACGTCAGCAAGGAGGCGGAGGGGTCATGTTTTGGGTTGGAATCATGGGGAAACAGCTGGTAGGCCCCTCCAAGGTTCCTGAAGGTGTGAAAATGATCTCTGCAAAGTATATAGAGTTTTTGACTGAGAACTTTCTTCCATGGTACAAAAAGCAGAAACGTGCCTTCAGGAGCAAAATCATCTTCATGCATGACAATGCACCATCTCGTGCTACAAAGAATACCTCTTTGTCATTGGCTGCTATGGGCATAAAAGAGAGAAACGTATGGTGTGGCCACCATCTTCCCCTGACCTCAACCCTATAGAGAACCTTTGGAGTATAATCAAGCAAAAGATCTATGAGGGTGGGAGGCAGTTCACATCAAAACAGCAGTTCTGGGAGGCTATTTGACATCATGCAAAGAAATACAAGCAGAAACTCTCCAGAAACTCACAAGCTCAATGGATGCAAGAATTGTGAAGGTGAGATCAAAGAAGGGTTCCTATGTTAACATGTAATTTGGCCTGTTAGGATGTTTTGGAGTTAAATAGCTTTTTATTTCAGTGAATGTGACCTCCTAATGTTGCAAATTCAACAAATGAGCATTTTCAGTTCTTTAAAACATATCAAATGTTTAGAAACTCAACTGTGTCAAATTATTTGGAACAGTGCATTTAGAGGTTTTTTTTAATTTTTAAGATTATACTGTTATCATTGGGAGGTTTCTTCAATAAAATTTGATGTATACTCTAACGGGTGATGACTTTTATTACACTGACTGTCATTTGCACTGACCATTTAGGAAAATCAGAGAAAAAGAACATTTGCATAATAATTTGGAACACATTGTAGGTTTAGGTCCCACGCGGCCACAGGTGTTCTGTAGGGAGGCCGTGTGTGTGACACCCCCTGGATGAATGTCTTGACCTGTAATTTGGATGTAATTCTGCGTTGGAAAAGAACGCTTAGAGCTGAGATTTGGCCTTTGATGGAGCTGGGTGTTAATCCAGAGTCAAGACCGGTTTGAAGGAACTCTAGGATTGTGGGGATGGAAAAAATAAGTGGGTTACGGTTGCAGTCTTCACATCACCGGAAGAATGTTTTCCAGGTGCGGTGGTAGATGCGTGAGGATGTTGGTTTTCGGGCATTAACCATGGTGGTTATGACCTCTGGTGTAAATCCTGCTTGGGTCAGGATCCAGGATTCAATAGCCACGCCGTTAAAGACAGGGCTCTCGAGTTCTGGTAGTAAATGGGGCCCTGGGATAGAAGATCTGGTGGGTCTGGGAGTGGCCAGTGGCGAGGAGCTGCACGAGCTCTGTGTACCATGCTCATCGTGGCCAGTCTGGGGTGATGAGTATTACTTGAGCTTTTTCCGCTTTGATCTTTCTGATCACTCACGGGATCAGCACTAATGGGGGAGAAATGTATGGAAGCTGGAATTGGTGCCAGGGAAGGACCAGCACATCCACTCCCAGTGCAAGAGGGTCCTGAGACCTGGCTGCAAAGACCAAGACTTTTGCGTTCATTCTTGACGCCATGAGGTCTATGTCGGATGTTCCCCAGCGGCGGCAGATTTGTAGAAAGACTTCTGGGTGTAGGGACGATTCTCCTGAGGCCAGTCCCTGGCGACTGAGGAAGTCTGCTGCCAAGTTGTCCACTTCCGGAATGTGGACTGCTGATATGATCGACTGAGTTTCTTCACTCCAGTGTAGAATGTGTTCCACTTCGCGCATTGCGGATTAGCTGCGTCTGCCGCACTGATGATTGATGTACGCCACTGCCGTAGCGTTGTCTGATTGGATGCAGATAGGGCGACCGGCTAGGAGGTGGTGGAAGTTATGAAGTGCTAAGTGGATTGCTCGCATCTCCAGAATGTTGATTGGGAAGTGAGACTCTTGGAGCATCCAGTGGCCTTGGGCAGTGTGTTGACGATAGACGGCCCCCCAGCCAATTAGGCTGGCATCGGTGGTTACCACTAGCCATTGAATTGGGAGGATTTTCCTTGCATGAGTGATGATGGACGTATCCACCATTTGAGCGACCCTTTTGACTTGCGTGGGCAAGCGGTGCTTGCGGTCGAGACTGAAGGGGGTTTTGTCCCAAGCCGAGAGGAGGGAGAGCTGTAAGGGTACCTTTACAAGCGGCAACCTTTCTAGGAATTTCACTGGCAACTTACTGGTTGCAGTGAAATCATGGACACATTGTTCTATCTTGTTGCCGTGTACAAATGGAACAATGTCTCCATGATTTCACTGCAACCAGTAAGTTGCCAGTGAAATTCCTAGAAAAGTTGCCACGTGTAAAGGTACCTTAAGGTCGGAAGTGTAGCTGAATGAAGGGAACAGCTTCCAATGAGGCTACCATTTTTCCTAGGACCCCCATGCTGAAACGGATGGATTGGAGTAGGCGGCTACCAAGAATGTGTACTCCTTTGCGGATTGCTGTGGCCTTGTCTCGAGGCAGCCCTCTTGAGGTGTCTATGGTCATCCCTAGGAGGTTTATTGTCTGGGCCAGCGTTGGGTATGATTTTCCTATGTTTATGAGCCATCCTAGACAGGCGAGTGTGTCCGTTGTTCTTTGGACGCTGTGGAAGCATGCTTGGAAGGATGGCCCTTTCATTAGTAGGTCATCTAGGTAAGGAAGGATGACAACTGCCCGTGAGTGGAGTATAGTCATGACAGCCGCCATGACTTTTGTGAAGACCTGGGTGCGGTTGCCAAACCAAAGGGCAGAGCGGCGAATTGGAAGAGTCGTTTTTGGACGGCGAACTGCAGGTATTTCTGGTGGGGAGGGAAAATGGGAATGTTGAGGTAGTAATTCCATCCTGAATTGTCAGATTTTTATGAACTTGTTGAGAAGTTTGAGGCCTAGAATGGGGCGTACTGTTTCGTTTTTTTTCGGAATGATCAACAGGTTTGAGTAGTAACCCTTGAACTGTTCAGTCTTTAGTACCAGTTTATGACCCCAATTTGAAGTAGTGAATTGATGGCCTCGAAAAATGGTTGGGCGTTCGTTTTTGGAGGCAGCGAGAGGAAAAAACGATTTGGGGGCCGGGATGAGACCTCTATTTTGTAGCCTGACGACACCAGTTCTCTGACCCACTTGTCGTGGACGACAGCGAGCCATGAGTGGCCTCCCAGCACTTGTGTTAGCGCTTGCAGTGGCCCATTTAATATCCCGTGAGGGGCGTGAGAACAGAGCTGTGACTGAGTGCGGCGAAAAAGCCGCTTGAACTTTTGTTGAGGAAGAAACTTGCTTTTCCCCCCGTGGTTTCAGAGATGAGCTGATCAAGCTTTTCACCGAATAGGCGACTTCCTTGGTAGGGAAGGTTTATGAGGGATCTTTTTGAGGCGGAGTATACGTGCCAACCTCTGAGCCAGAGAGTTTGGCGCATGGAGATTGCGTTTGCTGCTGAACGAGGCACAGTTCGCTGTGCCTATGGACGCAAGCAAAACGTACTTCTGGCCCATTGTAAGTAGTTTGAGTAGTTCGGTTGGGTCTTGGTATTGCAGTGTTGTGCGTAAAGACTGTATCCAGGATACCGCAGCTTTTGCGACCCAAGCCGTAGTGAATGAGGGTGAGAGGGTTGCTCCTGAGGCTTAAAAGACTGAACGTGACAGATTGTCTAATTGTTGGTCGTTGGCGTCTTTGATAGACGAGCTGAGAGTAAGTAGTGTTTTATTAGCTAGGCACGACACTGGGGTGGTATCGACGACTGGCAACTCAGCCCATTCTTTATGATGGTCTGGCGTGAAGCGGTATTTGGCTTCAATGGTCTTACGACCTGCGAAGCGCTTGTCTGGCCGGTCCCAGTGTCGTCGTATTATATCTTTAAAATCCTCGTGGTTAGAGAAGACTCAACGGGAAAGTTTTTTCTTTGTAAAAGAGACTGTGCGCTCTGGGGGTGACAGGTTCATCATTGATGTTTAGTGTATTGTTAACAGCCTCGATGAGACGTTAACCATTTCTTGGGTGTTAGTGGTATCGCTTTAGTGGGACAACTCTGGCTCTGATAGTTCTCCCTGGGAGAGTGATTCAGACTGGTCTTGGGGCGAATGGGAGACGTATCTCTTAATGGTGTTGGGAGAGCGTTCCTGGGATGGACTGGTATGATTCCGTTTTCTGGTTGCCCGGGAGGCCGTGGACTGGGGATGCTCTCTACTGGAGTGGGAACGATGTCGTCTTGTTTTCACTGCCTGTGTTAGGACCAGGACGTGACTGCAGCACTTCGACTATTAAATCTAGCCGTTGCGACAGTGCCAGGCCCATGGAGGGATGTCAGACGTACTGGGTACTGTGTCCGTGGTAGTTTCAGTGCGGCTTTCAGGTTCACAATTTTTGCAAAATTGTGAAGTGTGTTTGCATGGGAGCACGGTCTGGCAGCTCATGCATGATGCCTTGGTCCCTGCGTTGTTCTTGTTTTTATCTTTAGGGGGTTTGGAGTCTGCTATAGTGTACCAGATTACAGGTAACAATGGTACTGCAGAGTACTGCATTGATTGCTATGGGGGCAAAAGAGCCGACACTGACGAGTGGGTGACAATCTGCAGGGAGTGTTTCCTATTGGAGCTTACCCGGATCCTGTGTCCCCTTTGTCGTGCAGCCTGTGAGGTGGTGCCTAGGTGCTTTTGCTTTGGAGTCTCCGGAAGAAAGGACTGTGGGGAGGATGTGCCCTGGGATAGTGTGTGGGCTTTGTGATGCCCACCTTTGTGGATTGGTAGGGGAGAATTAGTGAGGCAGTGTAGGTGTATATATTAACATGTAGGTTCTTTGTTTAAACTTTTGCGCCGGTGTGGGGGTGTCTTGTATGGGTGTGCCCCTTTTGTGTGGGCTGCCCATTGATTGGCTGAGTTGGCCGGAGGGGGCGCAAGCAACATCGGCCCCCTGTCCCGCGTCATAGCGGGGCATGTTTTTAGGGCATGACAGACATGCCCGACGCCCAACTGCAGCTAGGCATGGCTGGCCGCGTCATCAGGCACTCCCCTATGATGTGGCGTTCAGCCAATCACGGGCACGGTGGGCAGCACTATGACACAGGCCTAGACCGGGACCTCACGTAATGTGGGCTCCCGGGAGCGGCGTCGGGTGCCTGCGGCGGTCCGTGTGCTTCGGCCCCATGGCCAGGGTGCGCGCCCTGAACTTACCGGCGATGCGTGTGCCAGCATGGGGCCACTGCTGCTGGAAGGGGGGGGGGGAAATGCTGGTGCCCCGAGGCTGGCTGCTGCTTGCTCCTGCACTGGATCCCTTGGGGATGGATCGGTGCTCAATGGCTGGAATGCTGCAGCACCAGATCCTTTGGGGATGGATCGGTGGGGTGGCTGGGCATGATGTGGGCTAGTATCCTCCTGTGCTGCAGGAGGATGCTCTGGGTACACATGATGGCTGCCTGCGGAGTCGGGGGTAAGGGGGAGCAGAACCCTTTATGGGGATCTGTCGCCCCTCCAAGAGTAGTGTGTGCTGCCTTGGGGTCCCCATGCTCTCAGTAGAGCAGTGGTAACAAGAATCAAATTAAAAGGAATTAGCCAAGGGTAGATGCGGTTTGAGCTACAGACCACATGTGCCTCCTTGTGACACTAAGCAAAAACTGATTAGCTACACCTACATACGGGTGTATACTGCAGGAAGGAGGGCTTAATTTTTCTCTATACTTAGTGTTGCCTCCTAGTGGCAGAAAAGCATACACCCATGGTCCTGTGTCCCCCAATGATGCAAAGGAGAAAGGTAATTAGGGGACTGGGGGTCCGAAATACCAAGACAGGTTATTAAACTTGGGGTTATTTAGTTTGGAAAAAATGAAGGCTTAGGGGTGATCTTATTATAAATATATGAGGGGACAGTACAAACACCTATCTAATGATCTTTTTACTCTGATGGTGGGGTTACACGTCCCGATATCGCGGCGATATCGGAAGCAACGACGCGGGAGCGCGCATTTAGTGCACGTTTCTCCCTGCATCGCATCGCCAGTTTACACGCCGCGATATCGGGATGCAACGTCCCTCCGATGTCTACGCCCACCAACCCAGGAACGACCAGTTAACATGGGAGTGAATGGGTGACGTGAGCGTACACATCCGAGTTGGGCCGTCACACGCAGCGATGCTGGTACAACGGCCTTGCGATATCGGCGAGTTGAATAGCTTTGCTATTCAACTCCGATATCGTTTTGGCATCGTTCCAGCATCGCGTTGGATGCTAAAACAATACAACGCGCACCCGATATCGGCTCCAACTCGCGACCCACGTGACTTTTTGTCGGAGTTGGGTCGGAGTTGGACGCCGATATCGCGGCGTGTAAACCCACCATTAGGCCTGCGACAGGGACAAGGGGGCATCCTCTGGAGGAAAGAAGATTTAATCATATCACAGACACGTATTCTTTACTGTAAGAGCAGTGAGACTATGGAACTCCCTGCCACATGATGTTGTAATGAGTGATTCACTAATAAAATTTAGGAATGGCCTCGATTCCTTTCTTGAAAAATATATTACAGGTTATAAATACTAGATTCCTTGATGGGGCGTTGATCCAGTGAACTAGTCCGATTGCCGTACGTGGAGTCAGGAAGGACTTTTTTTTTCCCCAATGTGGAGCTTATTGTTGCCATATGGGTTTTTTTCACCTTCCTCTGGTTCAACATGTTAGGCTATGGGTTGAACTAGATGGATTTAAAGTCTTCCTTTACCTTTAAAAACTATGCTACCAATAAAAAAGGACAGAACAGCTTCCCTTTAAGTCAGTAGAAATGCCTTGTCTTTCGCACTGTGCCCTCAACAAAATAGGTTATGTGTGAATGTGGCCTCTTTATTTGCACAAATATGGCGTTAAAAAAAGCACCCCTACTACACCCTTCTTAAGCGGCCGTCACACGCAACGATTTCTTGCCAGATATCGTTTAAGCGATATCGGGCAAGAAATCGTTGCATGTAAACAAGCGATTTACGATGTGAAATCGCTTGATCGTGACATCGCTGATCTGAGCTCCGGAGCTCAGATCTAGCGATGAACGATGTCACGATCTGCTTCATCGTGGTGTATAACACCACGATGAACGATCTCCCAGCGGCAGAGCCTATGCTGGGAGATGGTAACTATGGTACACGTCGGGTTACTAAGCGCCGCGCGGCGCCTAGTAACCCGATGTGTACCATAGTAACGAGCGAGATCGCGGCTCCACATCGCTGGTGAGTCTGTCTGTGTGACATCTCACCAGCGATGTGAGCGATATTGTAAGCGATTGCGCGTGCACGTGATCGCTTACAATATCGCTAGCGATATCTGTGTGTGTGACGGCCGCTTCACCAAATCTCAACCAGTTCAAGTTTCCAATAAAAAAACACAAACAAATTTTGGGGGAAAGAAATCTTGTTTATTTTTAACCAAATTATTTTTTTGTAACTTAAAATTTATAAGCCAATTCAATTTGGGCATTTTGAAACAACTATGGAGTAGGGGATATAAGCGAAACCTAATCATATGCCAATTATTTTTTTCTCCATAATTCATATATTGATAAATGCTGCTGACACATTCTTCATGTATAAATAGATGCATTTTACATACAAGTCACATTGTAACAATTTCCAAAATAAGTGAATACAGCACAGCAGTATTCAAGAAATGCTTGCCCATACATCAATGGGGAAAAAAATCCAGATTGCTAAATCATTTGATGCGTGCTCTTGGGATGGAAATGTAGTTTGCTATTAAAGCAGACTTAGCAGTACTGATTAGCAGATGGCCATCTGCCATTGAAATGTAAGATTGTCAGTATTAAAGCTTTACAGTGAGCATACTCTTACAGGAACAAAGCACATCTCCTGAAATAAAGTTTACTGCAAAATTGCATCACACTTTCATAGCACTATTAAAAGACGTCCCTAACAAGGATGCAGATAACGTGCCACTACATCTTCTCAGACCATTTGAATATTTCTATTACAAAAAGTAAAATATTTACGGGATATGAATGGAGTCTTAAAGGGAACCAACCACCCCCAATGACCCCCCCGGACTATTAATATCAGTCCCTACACACAGCACATACATGTGCTGCAATGATTTTTGCTAAAAAAAAACGGTTTTTAAAACTTAAGATAATGCTTTTGAAAGTTTAAAACGAATGGACGGTTGGGCGTTACTTATCTGTGTGAAAAGCCGGGTTGCAGCTGTCAGTCATCCCCCCCGTGTCCCGCAGAAGCAGTAACGGCCAGCCCTTTGCAGCGTCACAGCCCTGTGCACGGGCTCGCATGCCCGTGCACACGTCATCATCTACAGCCGGGAAGCGAGCGCGCGCTCTGACTTCCATAGCCGAGCGCAGGAAGTCAGAGCGCGCGCTCCCAACCCGGCTGTAGATGATGACGTGTGCACGGGCATGCGAGCCCGTGCACAGGGCTGTGACGCTGCAAAGGGCTGGCCGTTACTGCTTCTGCGGGACACGGGGGGATGACTGACAGCTGCAACCCGGCTTTTCACACAGATAAGTAACGCCCAACCGTCCATTCGTTTTAAACTTTCAAAAGCATTATCTTAAGTTTTAAAAACCGGTTTTTTTTAGCAAAAATCATTGCAGCACATGTATGTGCTGTGTGTAGGGACCAATATTAATAGTCCGGGGGGGTCATTGGGGGTGGTTGGTTCCCTTTAAAGCAATACAGAAGGTACAAAGAACATAAAAGCACAATAAGTGCAAAATTTGCAGGCACAATTACTTGGTTAACCATTTCCAATATACAGCATTGCAAATGTAATACTGCTGATACTTAAAAACACACTAAATTTAAAAAGAAAAAAATGTCTCAGCCAAGTAAGAAAGGCTTTTACATGATACAGTCCTATAAAGAACACAATGATCTAAGGCTGTGTGCACACAATCCAGATTAGCAGCACTTTGCACGTAGTGTTTACTGATGTGTCCAAAACGAGGTGTTGTACAAGCACAGTGGATGGGATTTACAGAAATCCCATGCTCACTGTCTTTATCTCCACTGCAGAGTTATTTCATCTGTGGAGGTTATGGCGCTTCAGCAGCACGTTAATTTAATGCTGCAGAGTCAGAAGAGATCTCCAACAGGTGAACGCAGGAAAAAAGCAGCCCTGCACTAAACGCAGATTGAGAGTACAGGGCGGCTGCGTTCTCCCATGACTTCCTTCAGGTCCGGAGGCACTGCATCCAACATGCAGCGACTCTGGATCGTGTGCACATTTGCCTTATAGGAACCATACAGAAAGAAGCTTCCAGACCTGCAATTGCATCCAAAGTGCATTTCATAATTCTGCAATGGACAGGTTTTGAGAACGAGCCCCGGATTCAACACCTGCATTTTTTTTTAAAGTGATTCTGTCCAAATTCTTGAAAAGGCTGCACATGGGTTGATTTTTTTGCACAAAGAGGTAGTATTGTTTCTTTTGCAAAAAGTTGCACGATACAGATTTCAGCTGTGCAAAAATTGAATTTTAATGTCTGACATGTAGACAGATTTTGTACTCCAGGACTAGAGTAGATTAGTGCAAAAAAAAAAAAAAAAAAGTGTGACAATATTTAACAAAATATCTCAATTGAGTTAAGTCTCTTTCACATCTCCATGAAATTCAGTCCAATACCAGATTTTAAATGCATGAACTTGGCCGCTGCTCTCCCATCCAAGCTTGACAGCTGTATATATTCCTGTGAAGACATAACTCGGGTCAGGAGAGCTGCGGGCCATTTCATGCACTGAGATCTGGAATGGGTCCGTATTGCATGCATGTAGGAAAGTGGCCTTCAGCTCAGAAAGAAAAGTAAACTTGTTTTAGGGATGTAAACATAATCACTATTAGAACTATTCTTTTTTTGTACTTGTGGGGGAAGGTAAATGCAGACAATGATGGATCAAGGCTCGTCCAAGTCTGTAAATTACAATTCACAATCCACATATAAACATTTTACAACATCTTCTATAAACTGACAATTCGGTAAAAGACATTTAACATAATTGTGGATATTACTGGACCATAGGAAACAAAGTGCTATTCTCAAGAGTCCATTAAACCTGCTAAATATTTTAGGAGGGGGGTGTATACATTTCAGACAAGAAGTTATTTAAAGGAATGTCCAGTCTTTTGATAACAGGAATCCAAGTTGTCATAGAGGTAAGGCAGTTGTTGAAAGTATAAGAGCATTCAAGTTGGGCTTATTGTGTTATTCCATCTTCACAGATTTAGTACAAACAAAAAAAATTCATAGGATCAGATATCCAAATATGGATAATGGAATACTCACAAGTCATGGAATGAAGGCCCACACAGTGCAAATCATGTTTAGTTCATGCAATCTGAGTAACATTTCATATACACTCATTTACTACATCTATTTACAGTTTGAGGCTGAGCAGTGGGAGTCCTCAGCCTGCAAAATAGAAAAATACATCTATTTATACAAAAACAATGTGTTGTCATCAGATCTGAGCAGCTGTCTTGTTTTTTTTTTTGTGTTTTTTTTTTTTTGTATAAAATAATTAAATGCTCCATTTGCACCAATCCCACTGCAGAACCAGTTACAATTGATAACACGATAATGTGTATGTATTTATACTGGCACTTTGTGCAAAGGCTATACTCACGCTTGTGTTCTTTTAACAAAATATTCAATATTTGAAGCCATGTCTTATGCATGACTACATTCAGCAGTTTGTACTAAAAAATACTTTTATCTCCGCAGACTTTCCTGCTTTCATTTACATATGCTACAACTTTTACAGATATTTACAGAACGGTTAAATTCTGCTTACTAGAAGCTAGCTTAAAGATAATTGCAGAGTAGCACCAAAAGGTCATCACCATAGGAGGGGGGACAAGAAGAAGAAAATAAAAAAAAAAAAAACAAGCACATACATTTTACAAATCTATATATCTATCTCAATTACTCGAGAGAAAAAAACAAAAAAAAAAAAAAAAAGTGAAAAACATTAAAACTGGAATTTCTAACGGTTATAAAACACACATCTTTATGCCATCCATATCCCACACACCGAAATCTGAGCCAGCTACACACTTGGGTGTAGTTCACCTATATTTTACGCCAATTGTTAGAAGTCTATAAAATCTTTTCGGCCAGTGATCACATCTACACACAACATCCAACCCATTGTTAAGAGAATTGGCAAGGCCAATACACAGAATGATTTCTTGTGTCCCCTCCAACCCACCCGTTTTGTGAAGAATGCCTATTAAGAAATGGTAAGAAGAGCCCTAAACTTTATGTGCAATCTAAAAGGGGCCTAACATTTCCTGGTTGTGGATAGGCCAAATAATTTCCATTACCACAGTCTTTGTTTTCCTAGCCCAATATAATTTATAAAACTGTATTATTATAGATCATATATTAGCAACATTGTGCTTATATGGTCTACTTCACGCTCGGTACTCTTACAAGTTAAAATGGGTTCGAAACAAGAAAAAAAACAAAACAAAAAAAAAAAACTTGCAGGTTTAGAATAGATAGTAAATAAAGTGAAAGTCCTCAAAGACACATTATTGAAACGAATAGGCATTAAAAAGAAGGAATGGTGGTACAACAGGTACTAAAAGAAGAGTGAGGGGGATGGTGACAAAACCAGAACAAGGGATGGCACAATAATTAGAAATAAAGTTACTTTGGCAGTCACTGGCAGTGCAAACATGCAGTTCAATTGGCACATATTGTTCAAATAGAATCATACTTGCCAAGTAGACCAGCGTGGGTAGGATAAGATTAAAACTGGAAAGAAAAAAAGGCATGCTTTGAAAATAAAAAGCATATTGAAGTAGAGGGGCAAGATTAAACCTTTGTACTAACTAGTATAAGCAAACAATCTATACAAAAAAAAAAAAAAAAGCAAGTGATGTAAAGTCATCCCTGTAGACCCTACAGAATATGCAAACAGTGAAGCTCATTTGAAGGCTAGCTGGACAGTGCTACTCGTTCCAAACCAGCATTCAATGATGTCACAGTTTTATGTCAAGTGCAAAGTATTGCATGAACATAGTTTGAGCAGATGAACAATTTCATTGAGATATGCACAAAATATGCTGTAAGAAGACAAGAAAAAAAGTGCATCCCCTGCAGAAGTCTTCACAGAAGTTTCTCCAGATGGTTCAGTCTTGCTCCAAGCTTAGGCAGAGCAGATCAAGTCCATATTGGATTATGTGCCTAATGATGCAATAGAGGGAATATATATATATATATTTAAGCGAGTCTTTAGCTTGCTACTCTGCAATTGTCTGTAAATGCTGTACTGATTTAGTCCAAGCTGCTCAGGCCTGGACCTTCAGCAGTGTTTTAAGTTGGAAGGACATAAACTCTTTCTCGGCAGGATTACAAGACAGATGCACCCAGTGGCTTGGAGGTTTTGGAAGAACACTTGGTGATGGTGGCTCACTAAATTTGGCACCAGCATAATTCTGATTATTCAAGAGGTTATTGGATCCATGGAAACCAGAATTCCAGTTCTGGTTTGAAGACCGGTTATTGTTGATGCCTCTGTTCTGCATGGCCTGCCATGCAAGTCCAGCTGGACCACGAACCCTGTCTTTACTGTGAGACATATTCATGTTATGACTGTTACGTTCTAATAATGTCTGCCGGTTGTTCTGTTTGCCAACACTAGGTCTATGCTGATGAACAGGAATGTTACATCGTTCACCTCCACCCATCTTCAAAATTTGTGTCACCTACAAAAAAAAAAAAAAAAAAAAAGTTCATAATGTCAGCATAGAAATATATTATTTACAACATGCATATATAGCATCTAATGTTATGGGATATTTCATCCTGCCCAACTCTAAGGTCGCACCATTTAGAAAGAGGTTGAGGCAACTTATGACAATCTTAAGCCATTGTTTAGCCTATTAAATGCAGCATAAATCTATAAATTAGGATGTTGATGCTCCTGTGCATGCTTTCCGAAAAGGGCTTTGTGTAATTCGCCATACATTGGTTGTACGCCTGTACAGCTCCCTACATTCCCATCATTTGTCCAGCTTTGCAGAGGTAGCCAGTGCTCAGCCTCATCACAATACACTTGAGGTGGGGTCCTAACCAAAGGCAGCAAAGTGACACATCAGTGCATTTGTAAGGTTAGGTTCACACAGCATTTGACCCATCCGTCTAATGGATCCGTTTGACAGTAGCACAAACTATTTGCATTACCAATCATCCCCTATCTCATGTAGCGCATAAGCTTTTGGAGGTGTCAAAAAAAAAATGGATACACGCAAATACCTAAAAATGCCATTTTTTGTGTAAGTTACAATGGAAACAGTTAACGTTTCTGTTGTAACGGTCAGCACTAACCCAATATGAACCTGGCCTAAGGGGACAGCAGTTCCATGTCAGTGTCTTTAGTTTTTCTTTGTCAGGCAGCCTCAGCTTGTCTTCCAACTCTGACTGAATTTGTCCATTAAGGTGGAGGAGAGATAAATGAAAGTTAAAAACAACCCGCTTGTGTCACAACATTATGCAAACATAACATGTTGCATTTTTGGGATATAGGGCAGTGCAAGGTTTTTTTTTTTGTTACTAAGCAGATGTTTTTATTGGTGTAATTTTGGGGTACATATGATGTTTTGAAAAACTAAACATTTTGGCCTTTTGATTCTTTTACACATTAGTTTACCAATCGAGTATTTTAGATTGATTATAGGGGTTAGAATAATGCTACGGTCAGGAAGATGCTATCCGAATAAAGGTCTAACTTGTATACCATGAGCACACGCGGGCAGGGTCCTCTCCTGTACATGTCTATTGCTCATGTTTATTGTACTTGTCTATGTATGCCCCTTTTCACACGTAAAGCTCCATGGAACAAATGGTGCTATAATAAATAATAGTATTTCTCACAGACTGACAGATTTTTTTTTTCTCTTCTCCATATCCAAGGAAAAAAAAAAAAAAAAATATGGTTGGCTGCACCTACCCAAGGAATAGGCCATTGAGATCTGATCGATAGGAGTGGAACTGCAACCCCATCAATTGACTGTTACCGGTGGCAGCACAACAGATCCATCAAAACTTTAGTATTGCAGGTATTACAAATCCAGCCCCCATCCATTTGAACAGAGGGATGATCCGTAGTACCTGGTCACTATATAAGTGACGTGCTGTGTTCCAACAGCATCTGACAACCTACAGCCTCCGCCGGCAACAGCCGATTGTCAAAAGGTCCTACATGTAGCACCACCACCACCACCGATCACACATTGAAATTTTTTTTATAATGATGATTTAAGATAGGCTAACCCCCTCCACAACCAAAGGCATACATGTACAACCTTGTCCACCTCCCTTATATTTTCTGAGATAATGACCTTTGGGTCTGCACTGGATGTTAGCCATAATCATCAACATTTATATTTAAAAAAAAAAAAAACCATTTGGAATAGCTCACTCGGTTTGTAACAACTATGTAATGTTTCACTTTATTTAATTAGTGAAATAGATTAACTTGATAAAAATTAAATATTAACTTTTTGATGATATTCTTATTTATTGCAATGTACTTGCAAGTGGCCCTCACTCCTCTTGGTATCTGTTCAGTTATTGTTACTCTGTATTCTCATATTGTTTGTACGTGCCCCCCTTTCCTTCCCCCACCCCGAATTGTAATCTGTTGTGGAATAAGTTTGGCGCTCTGTAAATTATTATTATTAGTGAGGAAAATAAATCAGTTTCCATTTTACCTAGAGCACAGAAGGTATAATAAAAGTGTTACTGTTCATCTATAGAGTAAGTGAAATGTATTACACGTCTTTTCCTGGTGCATGCGCAGTCCGTTAGGAGTGGTGCACTTTAGGTCTGGGGAGTCTGAGGACCTGTGGCTCAGTGGTTAGCACTGCAGTCTTGCAGCACTGGGGTCTTAGGTTCAATTCCCACCAAGGACAACATTTGTAAAAAGTTTGTATGTTCTCTCTGCGTTTGAGTGGGTTTCCTCCCACATTACAAACCTATACCGATAGGATGATGATCTAAAGATTGTGAGCCCCAATGGGGACATCATTAGTAAAGTGCTATGGAATTAATAGTGCTATATAAATTAATTACCGTATATACTCGTGTATAAGCCGAGTTTTTCAGCCCAAAAATTGGGGTGAAAAGTCCCCCCTCGGCTTATACACGGGTCTATACAGTGTGGGGGCTGTGTCCGGGTGCTGGGGAGGCGGGGGGAGGCTGCTGACAGAGCGGCCCGTCACATGGGGCCGCTCATTAGATATGCACGGCTCCCCCGCCCATCACAGCGGCAGGGGGAGCCGTGCATACAGCCCCAAATGTATACAGGCCCCCAGTGGGTTATACAGCAGGCCCCCAGTGGCACTCGCCCCCCCCACACTGTGCAGAGCCCCCCTCCCGATGCATTAACTTACCATCCAGCCGCGTCTTCATCACCGCCGGTCCTCCCGTCCATCCTCGGGCGCTGTGTTCGGCTCTCATGTGACCCGGCGCGATGACGTCATCCGACTGCGACCGCCGGGTCACATGAGACCGGGAACGCAGCGCGCGAGGATGGACGGGAGGACCGGCGGTGATGAAGACGCGGCTGGATGGTAAGGTAATGCATCGGGAGGGGGGGCTCTGCACAGTGGGGGGGGGGGGGGGGCGAGTGCCACTGGGGGCCTGTTGTATACCCCACTGGGCGCCTGCCTGTATATACCTCCAGGGGCCTGCCTGTATATATCACTGGGGCGGCTGCTGCTATATACTACCACTGGGGCTGCTGCTATATACTACCACTGGGGCTGCTGCTATATACTACCACTGGGGCTGCTGCTATATACTACCACTGGGGCTGCTGCTATATACTACCACTGGGGCTGCTGCTATATACTACCACTGGGGCTGCTGCTGTATATACCACTGGGGAGGCTGCTGTATATACCACTGGGGAGGCTGCTGTATATACCACTGGGGAGGCTGCTGTATATACCACTGGGGAGGCTGCTGTATATACCACTGGGGAGGCTGCTGTATACACCACTGGGGAGGCTGCTGTATACTACCACTGGGGAGGCTGCTGTATACTACCACTGGGGAGGCTGCTGTATACTACCACTGGGGAGGCTGCTGTATACCACACTACTGGGGGCTGTATACCTGTGCTGGGGTCCACCCTCGGCTTATACACGAGTCAATAGGTTTTCCCAGATTTTGGGGGCAAAAGTAGGGGGGTCGGCTTATACACAGGTTGGCTTATACATGAGTATATACGGTATTATGAATGTAAATGTAGAGAAAGAAAGATGGCGGCACTCACCAGTTTGTGGATCATGTTTTATTCGTGCATATCCAACAATAGTGCAGTTTGGTGCAGTGGAGAGAGGGAGCAAGGAATCGGACGATGGCTGCCGTTTCGCGGTGATACACCGCTTCAACAGGTCCTCAGATTCCTTGCTCCCTCTCTCCGCTGCACTATTGTTTTAGATGCATGAATAAGACAAGATCCACAAACCAGTGAGTGCCGCCATCTTTCTCTACATTTACGTTCATAAGTTGTGTCTACATTAGAGGCGTGCAACACCGAGCAACAGAGGTTTTCAGGGAAATAAGGCAGGGAGAAAACAACTGTAACAACCCCTTGTGTCCCGTAATGCCGGTAATTATCTATTATTAAAACTCCAGAGCAGTGGATAATAGAATCCTATCCCCATCCCACTCCACAGACAAACAGGTATTTACCTTGCAGCAGATCCGTCCAATGCCTCCACTCCTTTCCCAGGTCTCAGGTGTGATAAGGACTGTATGACCCTCGGTGATCCACACTTCCACTTGTCAGACTGTTTTCTCATGAGCCAGTGAAGATCCAAAACCAACATGAATCCCCTTGGCAGAAAGCTGCTGGGGATATGGAGAACTGAAGAAGGCTATACAGCTGTAGAAGAGGAAAACAAACATGTAAGAGGAGGAGTGACAAGGGGCAGTGACAGGGCAGACATGTAGGACGCCCTAATAGATGGGCTCATCTAGCTACAAGTATATGATCCCCAGTGACGTCATCACCTCGCCTCACACACATCTGGGAGCCCTCTATGAAGTCCCCAACACAATAATGGGGACACACCTGTACTCTAGTGTGGCGGTTACCCCCCGGGGTGACGGTTGGAAAGTTCGGGGTGAAAGCACAGGATGACGTAAGCGACGCAGGGGAACAAAGAAGTAGAGAGTCGAGCCAGCTAAACATGGCGGCCGAGCAGGAGGGGCACAACTTACCCGCACTTCCGTCCACAGGAGCTTGTCGTCGTCTGTGCCCTCCGCTCACACCGCACGGTCCGCACTCAGGTCCGCTCTCCGGTCACCACCTTTCTCTCTCTCTCCCTTCACGTCCAACTCACAACTCTCGGCTCGACCTTCCCAGATAAGTAACGAATAACATGGAGCGCTGCCTCCGCCTTACTCGCGCCCCAACCAATGAGAGAGAAGGGGGAGCTCCGGCCGGCCAATCACAGCGCTCCGTACGTGAGTGGCGCCTGTTGCAGTGCGGATTCGGACTTCTGCTCGTCGGCTCCGCCTCCTGTTTCCATTTCGTCTCTTGTTATTGTGTGAGGGGGAGGGGAAGAAGCAAAACAAAGTCTGGACTGAGCCGCTCTGCCTGGAAACAAGACATGGGCTGAGGCAGCAGCCATAGAACAACTCAAAATATAATATATGTATATTTATTCATTTCTATAGCGCTATTAATTCCATAGCACTTTACATACATCAGTAATGCTGCTGTCTCTCTTGGTGCTCACAATTTAAACATCCTATCAGTATGTCTTTACAAAAGAAAATAAGTTACTGTGAGATTTCTGTCATAATATGACAAGGGAGAAATAAACCTGACAATGTAGTGACAGGACAGCCTCAATAATAATAATAATAATAATAACAATAGGAGCCCCAGCACTCCACATGGCCTCACACATGTAAAATCAGAAACTCTGAGGTAAATTCCCCGAGTAATGGAGGCCCCATGTTCAAGAGCGAACAGCCTTCAGGAAACTGGGAAGACATGTTTATTTTTCACCACAGAGAAGATGAAGCATGTCTGTCTCTACTTAAGTTGCTATTCCCATCTTAAAAAAGTTGTATGAAGTGTGGTCATAAGAGAATAATATTGGACCCCACCAGTCCTGAGAAGCGGCCTTGTGAATGTCATGAGAGCCCCTGCCCCATTTATTCAGCCAGTTGGTTATCTCTAGGGTTCACATTAGGAATGAAGCACTCATGATACAAATCAAAAGGGGGATCCAGAAATGGTGGGGGTTCTCAGCTGTTGGACCTCCAGTGATTGGAAAGTTATTCCTTATCCTGTATATAAAGGTACATAAAGGTTATGTATCCTGTATATAAAGGTATATAAAGGTTACACAACGCAATAACACCTGCAATATCGCCCAAAGTCACGTGGTGTGGTCACTTGCAATTGATATCGTGAGTGCGTCGTGTCGTGTAACAGGGCGATGCGCTGCAATTTATCGCTGGAGCGACATTGCCTGATTTATTTGTACTCACTTAAATCAGGCGATGTTGCATAAGCTGAAGTGGTAGGATCGCTCAGTGTGACACCGCAATAGCGATGATGAAAGCAACTTCCCCTATTCATTACATTGATAAATATCACTCGCTGGGTTGCTCATACCCGGCAAACAAAAGTTGCTTTCATCATCCTAGTTGCATTGCCTACGATATCTCCCCGTGTGACAACTACAAGGCAATCTTGGAAAAGTGACAAAAACGTGCACGCTCCCGTGAAATTGCAGGCGATATCAAATCGATATTGCGCCGTTGTAACGGTACGTTAAGGGATAACTTCAAAACTTGGTATAACCCCTTTAATATAATGATCCCCAATGATACCTTCACCTCGCCGAACAGACCTACTTCACCACCCTGATCTCCTCACTAGCCAACAACTCAAAGAAACTCTTTGACACCTTTCACTCTCTCCTCAGTCCGAAAGTGCAGGCTCCTATCATGACCTCTGTGCTGATGATCTGGCCTCTTACTTCACAGAGAAAATAGAAAACATCCGTCAGGAAATCAGCTCCCAACCTTCAAGTGTTGTTACTCCCATCTGTCCCTACATCCCCTCTGGCTCACTCTCCATTTTTGACCCAGCCACAGAAGAAGAAGTCTCCAGGCTCCTCTCGTCCTCACATCCCACTACATGCACCTCTGACCCCATTCCCTCACACCTACTACAGACCCTCTCTCCAGTGGTCACCACTCACTTAACCACAATCTTCAATCTCTCCCTGTCTACTGGCATCTTCACCTCCTCCTTCAAACACTTTATTATTACTCCACTACTAAAGAAAACATCCCTTGACCCATCCTGCACAAATAACTACAGACCTGTCTCCAATCTCCCCTTCATCTCAAAACTCCTGGAGCGCCTGGTCTACACCCGTCTCACCCATTACCTTGCCACTCACTCTCTTTTAGATCCATTGCAGTCTGGCTTCCGCCCCTTACACTCTACAGAAACTGCCCTTATCAAAGTGACCAATAACCTTCTGACAGCAAAACATAATGGTGACCACTCTCTGCTTATCCTTCTTGACCTCTTTGTGGCTTTTGACACTGTTGACCACCATCTCCTACTCGCTATGCTGCACTCCATTGGCATCAAGGACACGGCTCTCTCCTGGTTCTCTTCCTCTTTTGGACCGCTCTTTCAGTGTATCATTCTCTGGCTCCACTTCCTCCCCTCTTCCTCTCACTATTGGGGTCCCTCAGGGTTCAGTCCTTGGACCTCTTCTCTCTCTACACAGCCCCGATCGGACAAACCATCAGCAGATTTGGCTTCCAGTACCATATCTATGCTGATGACACACAACTATACACTTCAGCCCCTGACCTTACTCCCGCTCTAATAAAGAACACCAATAACTGTCTAACCGCAGTCTCCAATATCATGTCCGCTCTCTATCTGAAACTCAACCTTTCCAAAACTGAACTTCTTCTGCTCCCACCCTCTGCCAACCTCCCTAAACCTGACATCTCTCTCTTGGTGTGCGGCACCACGATAACGCCTAGTCAGCAGGCTCGCTGTCTCGGTGTTTTGATGGACACTGATCTCTCCTTCACCCCATATATACAATCTCTCACCCGCTCCTGTCGCTTGCACCTGAAAAATATCTCCAGAATTCGCCCTTTCCTCACCATGGAAACAACTAAAACCCTCACCGTGGCCCTGATTCATTCCCGCCTTGACTACTGTAATTCTTTATTAGCTGCCAGTCACTACATTGGCTACCCGTACACTATAGAATCCAATTCAAATTGTTCGTTGTCACCCACAAAGCTATTCATGGTGCGGCACCTCCTTACCTCTCCACCCTCATCTCTGTCTACCACCCCACCCGTCCCCTTTGCACTGAACGTGACCTCAGACTAACATCGGCATTAATCCGAACCTTCCATTCCCGACTCCAAGACTTCTCTCGAGCTGCACCAAACCTCTGGAATGCTCTACCCCAAGAAATTAGGACCATCCACAACTTGCATAGCTTCAGACGCTCCCTAAAAACACACCTCTTCAGGGCGGCCTATCCTTCTCCCTAACAGTAGTCATTTAGACATAAGATATTCATTGTTATAAACCCCTGTACTTTGTGTTCCCATCCCGTCTTACATTGTAAGCTCCTTCGAGCAGGGTCACCTTCATTTTTTGCCTTTTTATTGTATTTTCTAAGTTGATTCTATGTTTATTGTATGTAACTATTGTTCTGCATTACCTTTCCGTACCGTATATTTTTCTTATATGTACCGTTGTACTGCAAAGCGTTGCGTAATATGTTGGCGCTATACAAATAAAGTTTTATTATTTTATTATTATTATTATTATACCTTTTCATGGCAGTCATTAATGGACCATATATGTCAGCATCAACTTCTTACAGCAGCACCTAAGAATAAGATTGTGAGGAGTAACTAAAATCACTGGTCTGGCTGCTAACATAAGTGCATGTAGACCACCCGTGGCGACGGTCACGCCGATTTGTTAGGCGATGCAGGGGTGTGGCCTATCGGCACCGATATCGCCCCTGCATCGACTAATGCCTTTTACTGGTCGTCTGGTTTCAGAGCAGTGCTCTGAAACCAGGCGGCCGATCTGGGGCGATGTGTACACATCGCCCCATGTAAACGGCGCCGGCGACCTGACAGGCGATGGGAGCCATAGGCACCCATTGTACTGCATCGCCACTGGGGTTTTGAGACACCCCGGCAGCAGTGACGCCTGTCAGCTCGCCGGTGCATCACCGGAGGTGTCTTCCCATGTAAACGGGGGGCGGTGACGCTGGCGGGGCGCCAAAAGGGTGCACACTCCCACCAGTCGCCGCCGACATCCCCGGCGAGGTGGCACCATGTGACGGGCCCCTAAGGGTTCTTTCACATTGTGTTCTAGCACAAGTTCCATGGTACCATCAGAGCTTCTGAAGCCCCAGCAAAACAGGATTCGGACGTATGTGTTGATGGGGCCATTTACAGACGGAGTCAATGTTCACTCTGTTGTGCGCCACGTTTGGGAGTATACGCACACGTTGACTCCATCTGCACCATTAAAGTCAATGATCTCGCTGGCGCATACATCCGAATCCCAATTTGCGGGGGGTGGTTCGGACATAAACCCAGGTGCGACCACTGAACGTTTGGTAGAATACAATGTGAAAGTACCCTTATAGCTACTTTAATTTTCTGAGATAATGACCTTTGGGTTTTCATTGGCTTTAAGCCATAATCATCAACATTAACATAAATTAACACTTGAAATAAATCACTCTGTTTGTAATGACTCTATATAATATATGTGTTTCACTTTATGTATTGAATTACTGAAACAAATTATCTTTTTGATGATATTCTAATTCACTGAGATGTATATTATTTTGCTTAATTATTGTATTTTCTGATAACTTTCTTATGATTGCTTGAATATGAACCTCTGAATTGTGAAGCGCTGCGGAATATGTTGGCGCTATATAAATAAAAATTATTATTATGTACATGTATAATACATCGTTCAGGAGGCATAGGCTACCTTTGTTCTCAGAAGCTCCAGACCTAGTTAGATAGAGTGGAACAATGCACCACCAAGAGCAATCATGTTTTGGGCAGCACAAAAAATTGTATCACCCGACAAAAGAGTAAAATGATCAGCAGCATATTTATGTCACATCATGATTATCAGGAAACAATATTTCTATACACCAAAGTCATGGATTAAGGTTGTGATAGACATGTCACAGCTTTCCTAGCTCAGATGGCAGTAAGAAGCCAGGCTCTGCTCCCCCACAGATCCACGTTCTTTCTCATTTGTAATTTTCTGAGAGATGAGACGGAAAGCTGTTAGGAGAGCTATCTCCAATTTAAAAAAAACAAACAGAAAAAAAGTTACACATTATAATAAATTCTACATTTTTATATATTTTTTAATAACTATGTTCATTATGACGAGGGTTAGGGGGTTTAGTCTACAGTTAGGGTAATAAATTAGTTACATAAAACACTTGATAATAGCAGCCAATACGAACAACTACATTTTTTTTACATTTTATGTGCTTTCATCAAAAAACAAACAAAAATACTGGAGAGCTTTAGGGCAAACTCCACCCATATATGTAAACATTATTCGCATGATTACACACCCTAATGTGCTCAGAAAGGTTTCTTCTTCCCTTATTGCAAAATGAATTACATATATGTCTGTGCTGGGGTCACAGTGTGTGGAGGGGCCCAGGAGCTGAGCTTCACCCACATGTGGTAGAGGTCTTATGTGACATAACTGGTATCTGCCTCTACTAGCAGTGAGCAGAGTGGAGCTCTGATCGCTGTTAACGACTTCAATTCTGCTGTCTCTGACATTGGCATTTATGGTTCGAGCACATCTGCATTTCCACCATCTCATCCTTTTTCTCTGCTCGCTCCCTTAAACTCAGGAAAATAAAAATCGAACAGCATCGGACTGATTTTGGCCCCCATGCAGCTCTATGGGCATCGGACCGAATCGGATGTGCACTAAATGCCATCCGATTTGGTCCGATCCGATTCTGTTCGATTTTTTTATCGGTGCAAAAATCGGAGCATGCTCCGATTTTTGCACCGAAAATAAAATCGGACAAAATGGGATTGGACCAAATCGGATGCCATTTAGTGCACATCCGATTCTGTCCAATGTTTTTAACATGGGGCCCTATGGAGCAGGGTCCGAGGAAACATCTGATGTGTCCTCGGACCCGATTTTACTGTACTGAGCATGCTCAGTACAGTAAAACTGCTCCTAACAGCAGCAGGGGTTAAAAAAAACAAAAACTGTATGCTCACCTGTCCCCGAGGCCCCCGCCATCTCCCGCACAGTCCCGCAGGCTCTCGGTGTCCTCCCGGTGTCTCCAGAGATCTTCTTCTTCATAACAGGATCTGCTGTGATGTCACAATCACGTGACCGCAGGTTACACCATGTTCAGGCGGTCACGTGATTGTGACATCACGGCAGGTCCTGTTATGAAGAAGAAGACCTCTGCAGACACGGGAGACACAGCGAGGACACCGGGAGCCTGTGGGAGACGGCGGGGGCCTCGGGGACAGGTGAGCATACAGTTTTTGTTTTTTTTATCAGCCCGGAGGTGGCGATTTTATGTTGGAATCGGATGCCTATTTGGCATCCGATTCCAGGCATCAGAGGGAGCCGATGCTGTCCGATTTTATCGGACAGCATCGGCTCCCTCAAAAATCGTAATGTGAAGGTAGCCTTAGTAATGCTTGGCTATAAATCTAATTATAAAGTATGGATTTAGCACCAAAGAGTACTAACTATTGGTGTACATTTATTGGATCATTCACACTAATATGACATGTATGGTCATTCTACACTCTAGTTATACTGATTTCAAAGGCATAAGAAGTGATAAAATAAGTGGAATCCGAATAGAAGTTTATTACTTCTAATCTAATTACTTCTTATATATACCGAGAGAGAAATCTAAAAGTCCCAATTTACATATCAGGAGCACAGAGACAATATCTTTGTAGCCGAAAGTCCTGCAGGTCCTCTTTTGTCCTCTGCATCACTAGACCCTTTTGCTATTGTAATACACTCACTAAGGCTGGGAAAAATGATCATGACAATGTACTGAGTATTCACAACACTCCTTCATGGTTTATGTATAAACAGTAATTGTGTGGCCACTGGCAAATAGCATAATATGAGGTATCAGATATTTGTACATCATAATGTATTTATTTATTTTTTTACAGATTCTTTTCTAGCTGTCTGCAAATAGGCCACATTTAGACAGCCATATTCCAATCAAAGAGCGCATAAATCGGTGAAAGAAAAACCTACACGGACATATAGTATAATGAAAAGATTTTCTGATTTTGGCTTAATACGAGCTGTCCTGGCTTGGGCACAAGTTTGAGGTCACTATGTGATTAAAGACATGAATCCCCACAGCGGTAGTGCACCTACTGTTAGGATTCGCCAGCCCCTGAAACCGGCTGCCATGGGATTGCAAGAATGCGATTTACATCCTTGTGGGCACATTCTGACTAGATGTGTCTGACTTTGCTCAGTTCACCTATATTGAGCGAAGCCGTGCATATCTAGTCAGCCTAAGATTGCTCCAAGTGCCGGATAATTCTGACAGTACACACACTCCACACTCCACACTGCGAGAATTCACAAGTCTGTAGCCACATATACAGTCCCTGATAAAAGTTATGTCGCTTATCCATGTTATGTAAATAAAAGCTTATAACTTGACATTAAATTCATCCATTGGTTTTATAAATTCCTCTTTTGAAAGCTGCAACCCTCCCAAATTTGGTTTAGGTTAAGGAAATAAATTGGCATCAATGCTGAAATATTGATCATTTAATGAACACAGAATGGTCAGATTTTGGCAAGACAAAAGTTTTGTCACCAGGTCATATAATGCAACCCAATCCTAGTTTACATCCTCACCTGTGCTCAGTAAATGATCGGTTAATTAGTGGGTGTGTATAAAAAGAAACCCAGCACCCCAGACCTTCATTAGAACTGCAATTTGAGTTCTGACAAACATGCCAAAAATCCAAAGCCTTGATTATCAAGAGGCTGAAGACCAGATCCACTGCAGAGGTGGCTGGCACCTTTAATGTGTCTCAGCGTCAAGTACAAAGAATGAAAAAAAAATTGAATAGACTGGAGATGTGTTTGACAAGCCCAGGTCCAGCAGACCCCACAAAACAATGCTCAGGAGGAACATTTGTTGGTTAGAAAATCCAAAGCAAGCCCCTCTTCAACTGCAGCAGAGTTCCAACAGGCCTGGTTACCTCAAGTCCCTCTGTCAACTAGAACAGTTTGTAGGATTCTGTTTCAAAATGGCCTCCATGGTCGAATCAGTGCCCAGAGGCCAGCACTAAAGAAAAGGCAAATAAAAAACCGTGTGGCATTTGCAAAGTCCCACAGGCTGCTAAATGCTGGAAAAATGGCAGAAGATGGATTTCTCTGATGAATTTTCAGTAGAATTGCACCAAAGCCACCACAAATACTGCAGGAAACCTACTGGAGCCCGTATGGATCCAAAATACACTTAGAAAACAGTTACATTTGGTGGTGGAAAGATCATGATCTGGGGTTACATTCAGTATGGGCGTGTGAAAAACATTTGCAAGGTGGAAGGCAATATCAATAGCCTAAAATATCAAGAAGTATTAGCTATCTCTTACATTCCAAATCATAAAAGGGGTCAAATTCTGCAGCAGGATGGAGCTCCATCTCATACATCCATCTCTATAACAAAGTTCCTCCAGGCAAAAAAGATCAAGGTGCTCAAGGACTGGCCAGCCCAGTCACCAGACATGAACATCATTGAGCATGTTTGGGTAGGATGAAAGAGGAAGCTTGGAAGACTAAACCCAAGAATCTAGATGAACTCTGGGAGGCATGTAAGACTGCATTCTTTGCTATTCCTGATGACTTCATTAATAAATTGTATGAATCATTGTTGAACTGCATGGATGCAGTCCTTCAAGCCCATGGAAGTCACACAAAATATTAAATATGAATCTAATAGCAACCAACAACTTCATATCACCAATTTTAACCAAAATCTTGGAATCCAATCTGTGTTCATTAAATGATCAATATTTCAGCATTGAAACCAATTTATTTTCTTAACCTAAACCACATTTCTGAGGGTTTCAGCTTTCAAAAGAGTAATTTATACAACCAATGGATGAATGTAATGTCAGGTTATAAGTTTTTATTTACATAACATGGATAAGCGACATAACATGTCAGGGACTGTAAAATTAAAATCATGTCTCCATGTTTTAGTGCAGACTACTAATTTCACAAAATATGAGTTCCCATTAGTCAGTGATGTTTTTTTCATATGCAACAAAAATCAGTCTGAGTGTGGTCATTTTTTTCATCCGATATTCTTCAGTGTTTCAGGTTTAAGCTTGAGTCACACAAGTGTTCATTCTCTTATCCAAGAGAATAGGGTCAAATATTTTAAATATGCAAATGGAGTCCGTGGAGCCTCGATTAAGAGTCTCCAACATGGGACTAGCCAGATAGAGAGCAAAATATTTTAAAGATACTCTGATCAAAGTTTGATCCGAATGTCAGCTTAGTGTGATCAGATTCTCGGAAATGAGTCACAGTCCGGAGATATTGGAGAACAAAAATAAAATTTCTCCATCTTCTGGATTCTGTGAGTCCGGAGATGTTCAGTCCAATGACTTCCACGCACTCATGGATTTGAATGGGTTTGTGTCTTCTGATTTTCACTGCAAATCAAAGCATGCTGTGTTATCTCATGCATGGGAAAAAAAAAACCACTGTTCCGCACTGGCCCATAGAATAACATTGGTCCGAGTGCAATCCTATAAATATCAGAGTTATATGGTGGTTTTAGCGAGGCCTTACCATAATTGTTTCATCAATGATATTTACATACCAAAAACTAACGGCAAAGCTTCTATTTCTTGCAATGTTAGGTTGGTCGTGGACCAGCACACAGACTGCACACTGATTACATCCATGTACTGACCGGGATTCTCCCACAGACTTGTACTGGTGATTTTTCCATGACGCAGATCGAAAATGGACTTGTTTCTGGAATTTTTTTGCAGACATGCCGTCAGCAAAAAAATCTGAACATGTGAACAACTCCATACATGGATTATTATTATTTATTTATATAGCACCATTAATTCCATGGTGCTGTACATAAGAATGGGTTACATACAAAATTATAAATATGGTTTACAGTAAACAAATTAACAACTACAGACTGGTACAGAGGGGAGAGGACCCTGTCCTTGCGAACTTACATTCTACAAGGATGGATAAAATACATACTTATAAAAGGGGCAACTGAATGAGCGTGGAAAACGCTGACAGCATCCAGACTAATGTTATTTACCGTAATTAGGTTGTTCAGATTACTTCTTTTTTTTTTTTACACGGACCAAATCTTATAAAAAATGTTGGATAAGTCTTTGGTTGGGATGAGGTTCAATTCTGTGGGTTACAAAAAATATATGTATATCAGATCCTATACAGATCAACTGTATACCATCTGATTTTTATGGATACTTTGCTATTATTAACTTTGGAAAATGTTTCTGTTTTGTGAAGTATTTTCTCTCCTAATATAAAAAAATGAATGCCATACAGATACTATG
This sequence comes from Allobates femoralis, assembly GCA_033576535.1. Classification (NCBI taxonomy): domain Eukaryota; kingdom Metazoa; phylum Chordata; class Amphibia; order Anura; family Aromobatidae; genus Allobates; species Allobates femoralis. Next base: position 374,653,819 of record JARQOC010000002.1, read on the forward strand.
TGGATGACAATACAGTTGAAACACCCTTTGTTTTGAATTTGCATTTGTATATATTCATGCTTATTATGTATATGAATGGATCTCCCAGTGTGCAGACAAGTCTGACCCTGCACTTTGTATTGAGAAGAGATGCGCATTGATTGTAGTGTATTTCCCCCGCTGTGATTGAAACATGGATAGTAGAGGGTTTGAGGGTTTGGCTATGTTCACCATAGGGAGGGTTTAGGCAGACAAAGAGGCTGCTGTTAGATGACAGACATCCAAAGTCTGTATTGTTGAAGATAAATACTGGTAGCTAATCTGCTGAGTGTTTTTATGTGAAAAATAATACAATTATAATTGCTGAGCTTGCCATGTATGCATACAGTAAAATGGACAATTAAAAAATGTTCGATCATAGACATGTATGTATTTCATGTTCATACTTTTAATAGCTGCTGGGGGCCGAGCCGCACAGGTGACTAGTCATACAGACAGGACCGCGGCCCCTTCTTCTGCCTGCTGACAATGACTGTAAAGTGTATGCCTATATGCGCGTATATAATAGTGTATATGTCTGGCTCTACGGTGTAATATATTCGGTGCCAAGGGAAACTATACCAAATATAAAGAGAGAAAAAACCCTTGCACACGAAAAAATAATGAAAAAAACTTTCTTTATTCCACTGGCATTTATTGAGAAAAAGCAAAATTGAGTTGGTATCACATTGATTTTGATTGACGTTTCGGCATTAACTTATGCCTTATTCATAATCACTGTAACACTACAACATGCAGAAACAAATACATATTAGTTTCACATCAATACATGTCCATAACTGATCGCAATAATATGCCCATTGTGGGCTAATACAAAATATATAACAAAAATGTATGTAACAAAAATAGTCTAGCTTCTGACAAAAAATCTCTTCAGTATATACAGTACGATGGTCACCATACAGAAAAAAATATACATATGAAAATAAAAATAATACCTCCAAGCAATCAGGTAAGATACTGCTACTCAATATCTAATGAAAAATATCAGGAATATCTGTCAAACAGAAGTGACCACAAATTATTATCATAAGAAAGAAAATGAGAAAATTGATCCTATAAATCTGTTCAATGTAATAGGAGAATTCTCCAATGTTACATATGTCTTCATCCAGAAATGTATACAGGTTATAACGACCACCAAGCGTAGGTTTCCCCACGTATTGTTTTAATACAGAGTTAGAGTTTGATCGCAAGATTGGTTCACAGGCCCATGACACTTGGATTACGCTCGCAGCACAGCTGAGCTGAGTGTCATTAGCATATCGCATCTGATCCTTGTGCATGATGACATACACTAGTGGAACCCCAGCCTAACCCAAATAATAAACCTGCCTTATGCCGGTTTCACATATGCGGTCTGAACACAGTGTAGCGTTCCTATGTTTAACATGGAGACACATGGTACCTGCGTTTGGCTGCATTTGCATGTGTTTGCGTTCGGAATGATTTTTATAAGCGCCTTCTGAACACAACATATAGCATTTTTTGTGCATCTGAGAATGCTCACTTTATACGCAAGCATCCTCATGCTCACAAAAAATGAATGGAGCTCAATGGTCCGCAGTGTCATCTGCATGACAGCGCAGGCAGATGCTGCGGATCACACCGAAATCTTCATAGTAAGTGCCCGGTGTCTCTCTCTCTCTCCTTCTCTCCTCTTCTTTCTTCTTCTTCTTCTTCCCAGCCGCTGCTGATCTCATCCTCCCGGCTGCCACCACTGATCTCCTCCTCCCGGCCGTTGCTGATCTCTTGTTCGTCAACACCACTGATTTCCAGTGGCGGCGGCTGGGAGGAGGAGATCAGCGGCAAAGGCCAGGAGGATGAGATCAGTGGCGGCAAAGCAGGAGATCAGCAGCAGAACTCTTTTTCACCGCCACTGATCTCCGCCTCCCGGCTGCCGCTAATCTCTGCCTCTCGGCCGCCGACACCTATGATTGGGTGGGGCAGGCATATTTAGCATGACATACTATGTGAACGAATGCGGACAGTCACCGCTGCGTTCACATAAGAATGTCTGCGTTTGCACTGCGTTTGTGTCTGCATGCCAGACACATGCAGATGTAAACGCTAGTGTGAAACCAGCCTTAACACTTTTACCAAACAGTGAACTGTGTGAAAAAAAAGAATTCCTGAGTTGCTGTTTCATGTTCATTCTACCTCCCAAAAATTGCAATAAATAGCGATCCAAAAGTGTTTTGTGCCAGAAAGTGGTACCAATAAAAACGTCCTTTTATCCCACAAAAAACAAGCAATTTTTTCCTTCCAGATTGCTTTAATTCCTATGAAGCACCTAAAGGGTTAATAAACTCATTGGATGTGATTTTAAGCACTTTGAGGGGTGCAGTTTTTAGATTTGTGTCACTTTTGGGTGTTTCCTGTCATATAGGTCCCTCAAAGTGACTTGAAAAGTGATGTGGTCCATAAAAAATAGTTTTTGTAAATTTTGTTGGAAAATTGAGAAATTGTTGATGAACTTTTAACTTTTCTAACATCATAACAAATAATGTCGATGTAAAGTAGACATGTGGCAAATGTTATTTATTAATGATTGTGTGAGATATATCCATCTGGTATAAGAGCATAAAAATTCAGAGTTCGAAAATTGCTACATTTTCACATTTTTGCTAAAAAGAAATATTTTTTCATAAATATATGCAAATAAAAATCGACCAAGATTTACCAATAACATGAAGTACATTATCTCATGAAAAAAAAAATTCTCAGAATCAGTGGGATTCATTGAAGCGTTCCAGAGTTATTACGGCATAAAGTGACACTGGAAAGAATAGATAAAAATGGACTGGTCAGACAGGCAAAAACATTCTCTGGCGTTAAACGGTTAAGCGACACAGGATTTTCTTGAAAATGGTCAGACAAAAAAACTACTGTACATTCCTGTTAGGCTGCCTTCTCACTGCGTTTTTTGTGATCAGTGTCTATGCATTTTAAAACTGATAGCCACTGATCAGTTTTGGCCTCCCATGTATCCCTACGGACATGGATTGGTCCTAAGTGGCCATCCGTGTGCCAGTTTTGTCACGGTTCCGTTTGTGTCAGTTTTTTTTCATGTTTTCAGCAGAATCGGAGACTGTTGCAATTTTGGGCTTGAAAAAAGCCGTCGCAAACGGACAGGCATGGATCCAAAGTGGTTTGCATCAATCAAATGGGGGTCTATGGAGACGGATCCATGAAAAAAAACAGATCCGTAAAACGGTCTATTTTGCTGTACTGAGCATGCTCAGAACCAAGTACAGCTCCTCCTAGCCCTATCTCTGGTACCGATGATGGATCAGTGAAAAACACTAATCCAAGGACATCAGCTGCCATCCGTTTGAACAGATCAATGCCTGTCCACATGGTGCTTGAAATTCAAGAATCAACATTGATGTGCAAAAAACGCAGTGTGAAGAGGGCCTTAGATTAAGGGCTCAAGAGCCATTTAAGGCTGGGGTCACACTTTGACAGGCAATTGCAGTCCAGATCCGGGTGTGGTAACCGCAATTGCCTTCACACACATTTTTGGAGAAAAATGTGTGATGTAAACCGCAATGTGGTAACCGGATTGCTTCGGCTGTGTAATCCTGAACAATGCGGTTAATGTCTACCTTGTTTATCCCTGCTGCTGCAGAGATGAACAAAGTGTTAAATGTTTATTAACACATTAAATATTAATAGCAGCTGTGGGCTACTTGTCTCTAGGGGGTGCCCAACCCCCTAGAGACATGCTGTCCACTCCTGTGGGCATGTGAGGGGTTAATGCCGGCAGTTATACTATTGCCGGCTTTTTACAAATTTCTGAATGAAGCCGCAACTCCTGACAATAGAGTGGATACTGTACGTAATGTACGTATTGTATCAGCCGCTGTCCAGGCTCCTGTAAGCTTTAACATTAGGTCTATGGGCAGTGCACCACCATAGACCTACTGTGACTGCTTACAGGACCCTGGCAGCGGCTGACAGTATCTCCAGTACAGTCAGGAGCCCCAGCTTCATTCAGAAATTTGTACAAAGCCAGCAATAGTAAAACTGCTGGCATTAACCCCTCACATGCCCACAGGAGTGGACAGCATGTCTCTAGGGGGGTGGGCACCCCTAGAGACAGGTTGCCCACAGCTACTATTAATATGAACAAACAGGGATGAACAAAGTAGATGTTAACTGGATTGCTCAGGATTACACATCTGGAGCAATCCGGTTACCGCATTGCAGTTGCCAGAACCGCTCCGAAAGCTGCAGCCTGCATGATTTTTAGTGCAGACTGCAGATCCGGAGCCGGTTACCGGACTGCATGTAGAGCAATCTGGTTACCATAATTGGCTCCTATGGGGAGCATTTCCTGCTTCGGTTTTGAGCTTTTTTACAGCTCAAAACCGGATCAGGCTTACAAAATCCTGCCGCATGTGTGACCCTAGCCTAAGGCAAGCACATGTTCAGTCAGTGACTTGTTCATGTGCAGAATGGAACTCACAAGGGCAGCACACTGGCAAGTTATTTTAGTTTGTAAAAAATAAAGACACACACAGCCTTAATCAGTCTCATCTGTTTATAGAGAAGAATTGTGCATGTAATGTCCACAATGTTCAGATGTGGCTGAAATGATAATTTACAGGTCATGTGAATATAACCTAACAATTTGGGGGAAGTATGCATCTTAGGCTAGGGTCACACTTGCGTCGTGGATGCGTTTCTCCATGCGTTTTTCACACTTGTATTTTGTGAAAAACGCATGCAAAAACGCATCCATAGGCCCCAATGCCAAAAACGCATGGCTAAAGTGCCATGCGTTTTTTGGATGCGTTTTTGGCTCAGCATCAAAAAACGCATCATGATGCATTTTTTGGTGCTTTTTCAAAAACATATGCGTTTTTGTAACATGGGGCCCTATGGGAATCGCATGCGAAAACGCATGGCACTAAATGGTACCATGCGTTTTTACATGCCCAAGAACGCAGGCTGCCAAAAACAACCTTAAAACACGCAGCCAAGTGTGACCCTATCCTAATTCGTAGACTCGTGAGCCCTCGCGGACAGAGTCCTCTCCCCTTCTGTATCTGTGTCACTTCATTGTCCATACTTATTGTACGTGTCTTTGTTTGCCCCTTCCATACGTAAAGAGCCATGGAATCTAATGGCGCTATAATAATAAATAACAATAAAAAATCAGAAACCCAACAGCAGGACACAATGTCTGTACAAGTAAGTGTCTGTCCACCTGCTGAGACAGTACTGCTTTGTGTGACAGAACACAGGCCCTACTTTGTGTCATTTTTTCTTAAGTTGTTGACATATTGTCATGATTCTGTAAATGCAGGAATGCAATAATATATATAACTAGATGGGTGCCGATGCACAATGCATCGGGATTCTAGCCGAGCGAGTCTCTGACTCGCAATGGCCGCTTCGCGGCCAATGCTTCGCGCTGCTAAGGCGACTCGCCATGCCCGCAGCGGGCATAGCGAGTCGCCTTAGAACTGCTCGCAATGGCCGCTTCGCGGCCAATGCTTCGCGGTGCTAAGGCGACTCGCCATGCCCGCTGCGCGGGCATAGCGAGTCGCCTTACAACTGGTCGCATTGGCCGCTGCGCGGCCAATGCATTTTTCGTATCCACATGACCACGCTGAGTCGCATGCGACTTTGGTGCGCGAAATCCATTCGTGATTATATAATAGATGGGTAAAGTTACCTAACTTGTACTGCAGGTTTGTATTGACTGAAATCTATCTGTATGACCATTTGTTCTCCATCTACCTCTCCAAAAGGTACTCCTCCAGTTTCAAGTGGTTCTCCGGTGAAAAGATGTCTTCATCTGTCCAAAGGATAAGTGATAACTTATCGGTCAGTAGGTGTCCAACCACAGGGAAACCACAATTGGCATAATGGGGAACTTATATTTCTGATGGAGCACTTTTATCTTAGAATGGAACAGAAGTGGTATGCTTGACCATTGCTTCATTCATTTATTATGGGGCTGCCAAGTGGTGCTAGGCTACAATTCTTGTGCTACTGTTCCATAGACCTCTAAGCAGTTGTCCAGTCTCATAAGAAAAGTCTGCAGTCAGTCAATCTGTGTGACTGCAGACTGTCAAATTGTGACAGCGTGCAGTGCTCATGAGTGGATGGTCACTTCACATATCTATGCAATTAGAATTAGTGATGGGCGAACCCAAACTGTATAGTTCGAGCAAGGGAATTATACTTGCCAGTCTCTGTGCTGCGGTCACACTACTTCTGGGTCCACTCATTAAGCCTCTTGCATACTTCTCTGCTTCGCCGTCCCACCCTCTGTGACAGCATTAGTGTATGGCAGCCAAATTGCCATCATATTAGTGTAAAAATAAATAATTGAAAAAAATGGCATGGGTTCCACCATATATTGATACACAGCACAGAAAAAGCACATGACTGTGAGCGGCAGCCCCCCAGCTGTGTGCGGTATCTTGGCTGGGTATAAAAATATGTGGCACCACACACAGGTTTTTAAAAAATTATTTAAATAACTAATTAAAAAAAAACTATGTGGGTCACCCTCAGATTTGATACTCGGCCAACATAAAGCACATGGCTGGGGGTTGGCATTCTCACCTGGGAAAGTCCATGGTTATTGGGCACCCCAGGCTAAGTATATCAGCCATCAGCCACCCAGAATTGGCGCATCCCTTAGATGCACCATTCCTGGTGGGCTTTTCCCAATTGCCTTGATGTGGTGGCAATTGGGGTAATATAAGAGGTTCATTTTAAGTAGGAGATTACGGGGAAAGGATTAGCTCACCCTTGCCTCCAGACTAGATCCAACAGGTGCATGGCAGTGGCTGGCCTCCACACATGGACAAGAGAAATAAAGGAAATGTCAGCACCAGTATCCTTTTAGAAAACTTTCTTTTTTATTAAGTTATCCACATACAAGTTACAGTTAAAAGCATCATGGGCACACAGCTCCATCTGACACATTTCGGAAATAAATTCCTTAGTTATAGGCTCATAAGATATAGTGACACACACATACAGTACAGTGCTGTGCAAATTAATTGGGACAAAGCAAGTGACTAGCCCAGGGTATGGGGACTCAGGTATCTGGGCCCACTGCTGCGGTTAGGGATGTCACTGGTGGCCTGCCCAGACCCGTGGCCCTGGTGGTCAACTAAAAAATTGGAATGGGAATAAAAGTTTATAAGTTTATCGTGACGCAACCCGCAGATTCTGGTGATGTAGCACCAGCGCCGCTTCAGACCTCCGGAAGGCGATGATACAGCAGCCGAGATGGTACAGCTCCCTGCAGGTAGAGCTGACCCTCCGGGGCAGGGATGCACCTGTAGTGATGGAGGTGGTGATAATGGAGATAAGCAAAATGCAGTGCAGCAGTGAATAAGCACACAGAGACTCTGTCACTCTACTCGGGTACTTTACTGGAACAATGCTGATGGTAGTACAGTTCACAGAAGACAACCGTTGTTAAGTAGAGTAGCCGGCCAGGTAGTCACAGTGGGCTGCAGGATCTTCTGGAGTCTCCCGTGGTATACCTTCCTGGTTTCTAACCCGTATCCTGCTGCTACTGCCTGTCCGGGAGCAGCCTGCTTAGTAACAGGCCCGATTGGGGTGCTTTCTGAGTATCCCAGCTTCCTGCTCTCCTCTCTCCTGTACTGGATCTCAACCCCGGTGGGTTATCCTGGTGTGACTGGTTTCCTTTCTTACAGGGTGTCGGTGCTGGTAGACGGACCCACAACCTCCGGTGTTACAGCTCAGGGGCTGAATTCCCTGTGCCGCGTCTTCGGAACCGGACCTCCGGTGTATGGACCAGGGTTCCCTCCCTGAGTATGGACGCTTGGGGGTCCCCTCCTTCAGTCTGGTATGCCTGTTCTCTCTCTTCAGGCCCCCTCTCTTGAAGTCTCCTTTCTTTCTCTCGGAGGCTCCCCATGCTCCGTCTTTCCTCAGTGCCGACTAAAACTCACTGTGTATTTTCACTGTACAGGCACGAATCACACTGAGAGAAAAGGTACACTAAACCACTCCTCACAGAAACAAGCTCTCAACTGAAGCTGAGGGGGCAGCTAGCTGTTATATTCTGACTAAAACCAGCCAAACCACATTTTGTTACTCAAGGCTGTACACTCACACCTGAACAATGTGTCCATGATTTCACTGCAACCAGCAAGTTGCAAGCAATGTTTCCCAGATATATCTCTGTGTGTGACAGTACCTTTAGTCCTAGTAAGATAGACTTTATTCCTCACTTTGCTTAAAGATGCTCTTGGATGTGTTTTTAATGTGTCTATAATACAGTTTCTTTCAGGAAATATGTTCCTGAAACAGTAGCAATGTAAAAAGTAAAAGAAAGTGAAAAATATATTTTTTATATGGTCGATGTGTTTTATTTTGGGAAGCGGTGCTTAGGTATTTACTCATATTTCTGAGCTGTATTAAAAAATCTGATGTTATATGTGTGTCCATGGACATTTTCATTATTGCCCTGGAAATGTGCATGCCCAATTTTTTTTGTTAATTGAGCAAAGCCCCTGCTGTGGAGATTACACGTGTGGGTCCTGATGTAACTAGGGCCGGCTTCACACCACAGTTTCTTGCTGTCAGGCTGTGTCCGGTGTTTTGCTGGATGCAGCGGACACAGCCTGAGAGCTCCGGTCAGAACAGAATCAGAAGGCAAATATGCCCTCCGATCCTATTTTCTCACGGAATCAGCACTGCGCGGCTGCTGCCTCTGTCCAGTGCTGAAATTTCAGATTTCAGAGGGGAGCTAGCCGCGGTTCTGACCTCCGCTGAACTTCAGCACCTGGTGTCCAGGAACCAGATCTGATTTTCTGCCAGATCCGGTGCCCATAGACTCCCATGTTAGGGGCGCCAGATCGCACTGGATCAGGGAGGATCTGGCTGGTGTCCATGTTGTAGACTCTTAACCGAGGCTCCATGGACTTCATCTGCAGGATCTGATTTTGTCAGATTTTTGCCCAGGACACAAAACTGCTGCAAGCTAAAAATTTTGTGTCCAGGACAAAAATCGAATGCAGCCCGATGCTGCCGGACAGGGACAAAACCGATGGCAAATCACTGGCGTCCGGCCCTATCCAGCACTATAGGCATACATCAGCCCAAAATCAGGTTCACACAGGACAGCCCCAGACCCGAAAAATACATGGTGTGAAGCCGGCCTAAGCAGTTGGGGAATGTAATTTTCTATACTAACCCATCTTCAGTTCATCAGGTTGGGAGATCTTGTTTCTTTTGTGGTTAAGCTAATCACTTTATTAGGGTCTGTCCATACCGTGCTAAACACGTTTCTCTGCCTCTGACATCCCTTGAGGATAAGCGTCTGAGTACTACTGTCTTTGCCGTTTTGGTCAGGCCTGCTCCTATGACTCCAGCGGAGGTGGTTAAACACTTACAGGAGAATAGGGGTAAAACACGGCCTACACCTCAGACTGATGCTGTGCTCAGTTGTTCCCTGAGAAGAGAGTTAGGGGGGAGGGTGGTGACTCCCACTAAGCCTTTTGTGAGAAAGTTTCCTGAGATGAGACAGGGAAATGTTTCTACTGTTTGCCCCTCTGTGAATGGATCCTATGTGATCACGTGAATGGAAATAAACATCCAGCCCTGAGAGTGGATGATTATGTGTGGTGCTGTCAAAACACATAAGGTGGAAGTGTTCGGCTGGTGCTCCGACTACTTGAGTTATTGGTCCGTTTAGGATATTGGCCATTTGCAACACTGCGTTGTTCCAGCTAGAACTTCCTCCGGTGCTAATTACCTGTAATATCTTCCACAGGTCATCTCTCAGGAAAGTTAGACTTTTACTGAATGTTTCCGGTGTAGAGTTCTGACACCTCTCATAGACAGGGGGGTACTATCATGTGTTAACTGCTTGGCAGTCCATGAGTGGGGCTGCTGCTGTGATTAAACCAAGTTTTTTTTCCCTAAGTCTGCTGTTTGCAGCTCTGCAGGTGGAGAGGTAAGTCATAGCTTTTGGGTGGAGGTGGAGGGACGTGTCTTAGTATTCAGATCTACCCCAGCCTTGAAATAGCTCTTCACTTCACTAGGTGTCACAGATAGAGCTCATTTCTACTTGAACCCCATGCTGTGCTATTTTGAGCTGTGTTTCAGCTGCCTTTGATTTTCATTGCAGCTGCTGGGTTTTCCAGTCCATGGAGGTAGTAGCTCTTAGCCAAGGCTGATCAGGAGTGAAGGGCTAAGGTAGCAGCCCGAACCTCCTCACTTTCAGAGGTACCTTTGAGAACAGGGCTAGTCAGGGATCCCACGTCCAGGGCCAGACTAGCTCCCCTGAATGCCCTTGCCCACCTTACAAACTTGTCTCCTGATTCCCTATCTGTTTTACCACCCCGTGACACTTATGAACAGGCTTATGGATTATATTGGGTTAGCGCAAAGGCTAGAACACACACATGAAAACTGGACATCTTATTGAGGCCTTATTGTGTATTGAGGCCTTATTGTGTAAGAAAATGGGTTTTAAATGGGTTATTCCACAAACAAAGTTCATTTTAATCAACAGATCTTGGAATGATAATAATTTCCACAATTGGATGTGTTTAAAAAAAATGGTCCTGTGCTGAGATAATCTTTTATATGTGACTCTGCTGTGTACTGTGTAGTGGATGTAGTTTATTGTTTAGGAAAACTGGGCACTACGGTTCCTGACCTGACGTCAACCACCAGCAGAGCTTGTTAGGTTAGTAGAGTGGAGGGAGCGACTGCTCAGGCGTTGCTCTGTTTCATATGCATAGATTAATAGAGATAAGTGTAGAAGAACTGGCACTCACCCGAAAGAATTCCTGGCATCAGCATTTATTTCCAGCACTTCATATAGACAAGTGCAGGGAGGATGGGAGGATTGACAATGGTCCACCATTTCGTACCAGATAGGTACCTATCTGGTACAAAATGGTGGACTGTTGTCTGTCCTCCCCTCCTTCCTGCACTTGTCTATATGAAGTACTGGAAATAAAAGCTGATGCCAGGAATTCTTTCGGGTGAGTGCCAGTTCTTCTACACTTATATCTGTAATGGATATGTCTCACCGTACAGGAACATGGTCTGATTACACCACAGCCACAGGGCAGGGGAATATGCAAAAGAGTATAAAGACAGGACACTAAGGCATCGCAAATAATTCTTTCTTTGAGTTAAAACATTTTTTAAAAACAGGCGGGGAAATGTTTTACCTCACAAAAAGAATAATTTGCAATCCCATGCTGTAATAATACCTGTATACAGTACTCTTGCTTCCTCTCCAACCCAGGAGATGTGATATGATCAGACCATGTCCCCGTACGGTCAGACATGTCAGTACATAGCATGGGTGCATATACTGTATATGATTATCTCAGCACAGGAAAGGAAAAAAAAACACATCCAATTGTGGAAATTATTATTATTCCAAAATCTATAGAGTAAACTGAACTGTGAAATTAACTTTGTTCATGGGAAAACCCCTTTAAGAAGGGTTGAAATAGAAACTTCTTCCTTTAAATAATTAAAATAAATCATTTTCTTGTTCTTTAAAAAAATGGAGTGTTGTATGAAAAGTTACATTATGTCTGTAAAATAAGTTTACTTCTTTTCTTCACACAGGACTCGCCTTTCTTTTCAATCCCCTGTTAGTATTAAGCAATACTATAGTACGTGCAATCAGCAAGCAACTAGAACTTCAGTGACACGTCACCTGACCGTTTATGACATGCCCTGCCTAAGGTGTTTGTTTTCGGTTTAGTCCAATAGTTCAGTTAATGAGTCAGCTGGTTATATCCGTCCCTTCAACTGTAAAAAGCATTTGTTTTTCTCTGCCACTACTTTTTATTTCAAAATATAGTCATTTTGCCTGCAGTGGTTTACAGACAATGTACGCTTTTTACATCTACGGTAATGTTTTTCTGTTGAAGAATATTGCAACACATTATTCACCATTTTTAACAGAAGAAATGTTGATCTTGTTTGCAATCTATGAAGAAAGAGCGAACACATAAACAGTGAAAAGTGCTTGTTCACTACCGATATGGGTCCATTTACACAGACCTACCCTGGGCACTAAACAACTGCTGATCTCTAAACAGACCATGGTAAACCAATGATATGTAATCATTCAGTGCACATAAGCTGCTATTGTACTCAACAGTACAAGTGTTCTATACACAAGAACTATGATCTTTTGAATTACACAGGTATAAGGTTAGTCTGAAGGTTAATAGTGTTACAAAGCTGTCTGGCTGCTTTACTGGAGGCTACCAGGAGAAAATAAACTTCATTCCTACCAGGAGCAACCAGCTTTCAGTCATAGAGGCATGCAAGGAACGGCTACAGTCATAGCTCACAGCACTGTGCAAAGCAGCTGTAAGCAGACACTTACACTTTGACAGCTCACTCAGCAGCGCATATATGACGAGTGAGCTGTCAATCAAAAAGTGCCTGGGTGTGTTATAGTCGCCACTCACCATGTATTGAGGATGAAGTTGAAGGGGGGTTTCCCACAAAGTTAATTTTAAAGTTCATTTTAATATATAGATCTTAGAATAATAATAATTTCCACAACTGATATGTTTTAAAAAATGTTCCTGTGCTATGATAATTATATAATAATAATAATGATAATAATGATAATAACAATAATAATAATTATATATAATTATATATAAGTGTCCCTGCTATGTGCTCTGTAATGGCTGTTGTGACTGAACATAAATGGACATGGTCTGATCATACCACATCTCCTGAGCAGTGGAGGAATATAAAAAAATATAAATAATAGTAGTAAGGCCAGGGTCAGACGCTGTGTAACACGGATGACGATTGCATTACAATGCACGAAGTGGCTGGAGGCTCCCTTCACCTAACCATGACAGCTGCATAGAAATTCATGAAATTCCACCGAAATTCAACCAACACTGCCCTAACTCAAATCACCAATGACCTACTAACCACCAAAGGCAAGTGTCCTCCTCTTAGACATGTCTTCTGCCTTTGACACAGGGGACCATTAACTCTTGCTACAGATTCCCTCAGATCTTGGTATCTCAGTATTGGCCCAATACTGGATGTCTTCATATCTAACAGACTGGACTTTCAGCATCTCTCTTTCACACCATCTCCTCATCTTGTCGCCTATCTCAAGGTGTCCCCCAAGTTTCAGTTCTAGGAGCCCTGCTCTTCTCCATCTACACCTTCAGCCTAGAACAGCTCAGAGTCCCACGGCTTTCAGTATCATCTCTATACTGATGGCACACAGATCTATGTCTCTGGACTTGATAACATCTCCTTACTGACCAAAATCCCACAATCTCTGTCCACTACATCATCTTTCTTTTCTGCTTAATTTCTAAAACAAACATGGACAAAACAGAATTCATCATCTTTCCCCATCTCACTCTACCCCTCTACCAGACCAATCCATCAAAGTCAATGGATGCTCACTTTCCAGTCCCTAATGCTCACTCCCTCAGTGTAACCCTCAACTCCACGCTCTCCTTCAAGCCACATAGCCTAACCCTTGCCACTTTCTGCTGACTCTGGAAAAACACTAGTGCATGCCCTCATTATGTCCTGCCTTGGCTACTGTAACTTGGGGCTATGTGGCCTCCTTCCTAGCATTCTCTTTACCTACAATCTATCCTGAACTCCGCTGTCCGACTAATCCCTCCTTGCCCCTGCAATTCCTCGACTTCTCCTATCTCCCAATAAAAAAAACTTTGAAGTCCGGCACCAAAAGTTCTTAGTTCCAAAAAGATTTCTTTATTAATTTACAGCATAAAAATCATGGAAAATCGAGGCTATAGTAAAGTCTGATTAAGTGCAAGCTATCCCGGGCACTGGTTTACATGTTTCGAGGTTAAAGTGCCTCTAAGTCTTGGTGCCGTACTTCGAAGTTTTTTTCTGGATGTATTGGGAATTCTCTGGAGCACAAAAGGAACAGGTGAGCTAGATTATAATCGTTTATCCTATCTGCCAATCCCTTCACTGGATTCCGATTACCCAAAGACTCCAGTTCAAACCCTAACTATGACATACAAAGCCATCTGCAACCTGTCACCTCCATACATCTGTGACCTAGTCTCACGATACTTACCTACACGCATCTTCCGAGCCTCATAAAATCTCCTTCTCTATTCCTCCCTTATTTCCTCTTCACACAACTGCATACATTTCTCCTGTGCATCTCCCATACTTTAAAACTCTCTACGCTAACACATCAGACTCTCACACATTGTAAAATCTTTCAGAACGAACCTCTTCCGACAAGTTAACAACCTGCAGTAACCCTCAATCCACTATACTGCTGCATGACCAGCTCTACCCTTTCCTAGTGAATTCTTACCCATCCCTTGTAGACTGTGAGCATTTGAAGGCAGGGCCCTCTCTCCTCCTGTACCTCTCTGTGACTTGTACTGTTCATGAATATTGTACTCGTGGACATATGCCCCTTTTTACATGTAAAGTGCTATATATATATATATATATATATATACTAGATGGGTGCCCGATGCACAATGCATCGGGATTCTAGCAGAGCGAGTCTATGACTCGCAATGGCCGCTTCGCGGCCAATGCTTCGCGCTGCTAAGGCGACTCGCCATGCCCGCTGCGTGGGCATAGCGAGTCGCCTTAGAGCTGCTCGCAATGGCCGCTGCGCGGCCAATGCTTCGTTCGTATCCACATGACGACATTGACTCGCAGCGAGTGCGGTCTCAAAAGGGGCAAAAATCCCATTCGTGATTATATATATATATGCACACACACATGTATACAGGGCCTGACTAGTCTGACAGCTGTCAGGGGCCTGGCGGTGATTGACAGGAAAGAGGGGGCCCGTGCAAGATGTGAGGGGGCGGGCCCTGATCTCCTCCTGGCTCCACCCCCTCACATCTTGCATGGGCCTCCTCTCTTGTCAATCACTGCTGGGCCATGCTCCCTCACCTCTTGAGCGGGCCATCACGGCTGCTGTGGCCACAAACCGTAAGTCGCCCGGGCCTGGAGGAGAGGTATGGGGGCTGGCCCCGATTGTGTGCGTTGTCACTGCAGACTGCTGGAGCTGCTGCTGCAGGAGTGGGTGGTGGGAACAATGCTGCGCTGGGTGACGCAGGTGAGGCTCTGGTGTGTGTGGCCTCTGGCCTGTGTGTGGTGATCGCTGTAAATGGGGAGTGTTCACCTCAGGAGCTAGTGCCAGTCCCTGTTCCCACTGTACAGGCCAGCCCATGTGTGTTACCATGGAGATGACCTGCCAAGTACTGACCCCCAATGTAAACTCACCTCATGTGCTAGCTAAGTGCCATATTCTCCTTGTTGACGGTCACCATGGCAGCGGGCACTCAGGGGGTGCAGGGGTCTGTTTATAGGAACCCTTGGGGGCCAAAACTATTATAGGTTGGATAGTGGTGCTGCCACAGCCGAGCCCGGGACATTATCACTGCGGGGAGTGTATGGCAGTAATGGGCACAGGGTGATGCAGCTCCGCACAAAGGCTGCCCATACTGGTCCCCCTGTTGTGCCCTCTGGGGCCAGGACATCCGGAGACTCTGAGGATACAGGAAAGTTTAGTAAGTTACATTGTGAGAAGCTTGTGACCCAGCTGCTTCCTCATTTCTCCTGGCCTGGTACATTACAGAAGGGGCTAGCCTATTATAGACATGGCTAGCCCACTGTGGACAATAGACAGTGCTGATCCATTACAGAAGGGGCTAGCCCACTGTGGATGGTGCTGGCCCATTATAGAAGTAGCTATAGCTTTCACTATGGGTCATTTCTCTGTTAGGGTGTGTGCTCACGGTCAGTATATGCAGCGTTTTGGACGCAGCATCTTGCCGCTGCGTCCAAAATGCTGTGTAGTACAGTATAGGCATAGTGGATGAGATTTCAAGAAATCCCATCCTCACTATGCTTAACCCGCCCACAGCGTTCTTTTAGCTGCACTGCGGGTTACCGCCATTCCGCTCTTCCGCAGCATGTTTATTTCATGCTGCGGAGTCGGAAGCAGCTCCCATCGGGTGACTGCAGGGAGAAGCTGCCCCGCACCCGCCGCACATGGTGAATACAGGGTGGCTGCGGTCTTCCTGCGAGCACCCGCGGCTTCACTCAGGTCCGGAGGAGCTGCGTCCAACACGCAGCTCCTCTGGATCGTGAGCATACACCCTTAAGGATCTGCCTCTCGGTTGTGCAACATACATGACAATTTCTGAGAGTAATTTTGAGGCAAGTCTTACTATGTTACGTTGGTAATTACTGGTATTGCAACATTCCCTTCCTGACTCACATTTATGAGCAGTGTCTGACACTGCAGCACTATGGAGTATAATACTGTCATGGGAACAGCATGTACAGTATGTGAGATCAGATTGACCTCTGATGGGTAACGTGTTTACTTATCTAAATGTTCAATGTATTTTTCTTAATGTAAAAAATGTAGGATTATTGAAGGGAATGTACGGAATTCTCAAGATGTTTAACCCATTCTGTAAACCCAAGGCAAGACCCTAATGTAGATGAGATTTGTCATGAAGAAATTTTCCCACTAAGATTATGAGAATTAGCTCTTGCCATGTAAGACGTGAACAAGAGGATGAAATAGAGAAAGTGCTAATAAAGATTAATTCTATGTTACAGTTACCGTATATATTATTGTAACTACTGTATACCTTTAGCTGCTTTCCTTTCCTTTCCTTTTTGTGGCTGCACAGATATCTAGTCATAAAAGCCTATGCCCTACTGCAATGCCCACATCTGATTTAACAGTTACTAAGACAGCTGTGCCCATAAAGCAGCACTTCACCATCTGTTCTTTCCCCTGACATCCTTTCAGTGGCCTGGTTTGTTTTGTGATGACCTGCCAAAACTAGCAGGACTCCAAAACACAAACAAAGGAGCACTTGTAATTTAAGTTCAGTGAATAAATGGACGTTGTTTTCAAGTATCACTTGTCCTATTTTTTAAACAAAACGATATTTTACCTATTATTGTTATGTTAACAATTCATGGAAGTGAAGGTATTATTTCATAAAGGCACTCATTATTTATATGCAATGGTAGATCATATAAACATCATCAGGGTGTCTAGGACTCCCCTCTATTGGTTAGATCAGGGAGCCACTATAACAAGCATCTCTTGTATTGGATAACTTTGCACCACCATTGAATTCTTTATAGTTTAATTCAGGGGTGGGGAACCTTTTTCTGCTGGGGGCCATTCGGAAATTTCTACCATCATTCGTGAGCCACACAAAATTATCAACTTGAAAATTACCCTTTTAGATTTGGTCAGTTAACTCACTCTTTGGTGCAGCTTTGGTGTTAGATGATATTGATGATGTAGATCCTTATAAGGCTGTGTGCTCACCATTCGGAGGCGCTGCGTTTTGGACGCAGTGGCTCTGGACCTGCAGGAACCTGCGGGTGATTTCTGGGAGACCACAGCCACCCTGTGCTCATCATCTGTGGTGGGTGTAAGGCGGCTTCTCCCTGTGTGCACCCGATGGTGACTGCTCCCGATCTGTAGGAGGAAATGAACATGCTGCGGAGATGCAGGGAATCGGACACCTGCAGCTGAAAACAGGCTGTGGTTGGGAGCAGCATAGTGAGAATGGCATTTTTACAAATCCCATCCAGTATGCTGGTGCTGTACAATGCAGTGTTTTGGATGCAGCAGCAAAATGCTGTGTCCAAAACATTGCATAGTCTGATTGTGAAAACTAGAATAAAAGTAGAAAAGCGCACATAGGGTCTTATCCGGGTGTAACCGGGGTGTTGTATTGTGTGCTGTTGCACCAACCTTATGTTGTTGTGAGAGTCACAACAACTATTGAAGCATAAGCGGCTTGCAGCACTCCGCCCAAGGAAACCGATTAAAGCATTAGATGATAGGTGGTAAATTTGTGCGCTGCCGTCTGTCCGTTGGTTCCAAGAAATCCAAGATGTTAAAAGCAATACCTTTAATGTCTAATTCTTACGCGTTTCGTGGTACTTCAGACCACTTCATCAGAGATCCAAAAGGTTTACCACGAAACGCGTAAGAATTAGACATTAAAGGTATTGCTTTTAACATCTTGTGATTCCTTGGATTTCTTGGAACCAACGGACAGACGGCAGCGCACGAATTTACCACCTTTCATCTAATGCTTTAATAGACTGATCGTGAGCACACAGCCTTACTGCGTTTCCCGGTTTGCATTAGTCTGGAGCGCAGTCAACTCTTTGTGATAATCAGGTTTGTATAGCATATACATCACATATTAGACGCTGGGACTAGTGATGAGCGAGCAGTAAAATGCTCGGGTGCTCGATGCTCTGGTCGAGCATATCAAGATGCTCGGGTGCTTGAGTCGAGCACTGAGCCCAATGTTAACCTATGGGAAACCTGAGCATTTTTCTGGTGGCACCCCCGGCAGCCTGGATAACCCCTAATAAAGTCACAAATGTATAAGAAGAGTGCTCAAATGACATGAGAACACAATGATGAAGACACCTTTATGCATGACTCCCAGGTCACTGCTGTGAACAATGTTGTCTGAGTATTACGCCACTTATATGGACTCACAATAAAACGTCCAAAAACTAAACCAAAATGAATTTTCCTGGGGAAAATGTTAAAGGCTCATACCCACTTGTAAGACAGTGTTGGTGTTTTATATTTTTTTTTATTACATTAAAGATTTTTTAAAAATGGGGAGGCACTTCGATGACGTTTTGAAGACACGTGGAGGAGGGCCTAATTAAATAATGTTCCCATTATTAGGAAGTGGGTCTTCCATAGTGTTGCCCTATGCAGGCTGCCAAAAACTGGGAGGCACTCCAATGCCCCTTTTAAGAGACATGGAGGAGGGCCTCATAAAAACAATATTCCCATTACAAAGGAGCAGGTCTCCTATACTTGTGATGCCCACTAAGAGCTAGAGCTAACACCCACACACTAGGATAGTAGGTGGGAGGGAACCCTGGGAGGATAAATAACAGCCTCTAGAGGGAACTAGTGAGCTTTCAGGCAGTGAGTCAGTGAGTTGGTGGAGTTGGAGGAAGATGTAGAAAGTGGAAGGAGCCAGGCAGCCAGCCTGAAGGAACAAGCAGGGCCATCTCGGCAGGGAGGTCCAAGAAAGTAAAGATCCCAAAGAAAGAGGAAGAGAGCAAGGAAACTCATAGACGTAGAGTTAACTTGAATGGGGAAGTGAGTAACGGAAAGAGTTTGCCCCATAGGAAGTAACCTGGGTACCGGAGCCCGCACCTGTGAGACCCTTTAAGGCTCACAGAAAATCCGCTAAACAGGGATATTGTATATACGGCCCTGACTCCCAAGGAGCCCACAAGAGGGAGCCAGAACCGCAGTAGGCAGCTGCGGCATTCAACAAAAGGTTAACCTGACGGGTACAAAAAGGGAGAGGAGACAGAACAAGAAACAGCAGGAGGCCAGGTCATCTATAAGAGATCAGGCTTCATAACACTGGGAACAGAAAAGATGGAAAGGAAAGGAACATAAAGGAGGGTTCCATCTACAGCTAGAAATCCCAATTGCAGCCAGGAGCATTCGCCAGTGTACCATCTGACTAACTGTTGAACTGTAAAGCTGAAAGAATGTGTTCAAGTAAAAGTTACCCGGTGAAGTGAAGTCTTGACTCTGCTGCATCCTTTCAAATATAAACTGTTTGCCTTACAGCATCACTGCCCCGGTGGTCCAGTCCCGCCTGCGGGGACTATTCCATCCAAGCCGCAATTCCACCGACCACCGGAGGACTTCAGGCGGCGCTGGTGGTCATCACCAGACTCAGCAGGTGGCGTCACGAAGACAAAGACTTTGTAGATAATCCTTGTAAATACTCCCAACCTTATTCAGTTGACCCCAGGGCTACAACTTCGGGATGGCCACCTGTGACTTCCCGGACTGAGAGAGAAGCCCGAGAGCCGAGTACCTGAGCCCTGAGTGCGCGTCACATGCATGTGTAATGTGGGGATGGTACACAGGGGGAAATGGTGGTGGATGGGAACTGAGTAATGAGGGACGGCCACCGCTATCAGGTTGCGGAATGATTCCGTCTCCACTAGCACAAAAGGCAACATTTCGAGTGTAAGCAGTTGCGAAATGTGCGAGTTGAGTAGTGTGGCCTGTGGGGCGTTGGCTGCATATTTGCGCTTGCATTCCAAGGACCGGGGTATGGACAACTGAACGCTGTGCTGGGAGAAGGACATGAACGTGGGTGCTGATGGTGGTATGTCTGATTGTGCAACGACAGGTGCAGGACAGGAAGCATTTTCGCGTGCACTATGGACAAGGGATTTCCTTGCATGTACAACAGTGGAAGAAGCAGTGGTGTCACCCGCAGATACTACTCCTGGACCATGGGGTTCGGCCCACAAAGTCGGGTGCTTTGCTATACTACCTAAAAGACCCAAAAATCTGTCCCTCACTCAGCAGCACCTCTCCCTACACTCACTGACACTATGCAGCAGAATGACAAGCACAGCACCGTCAGGTTTTATATAGACCTGATGACGCTGTGCGGCCAGTCAATCACTGTAATGCCACAACCAACATGGCTGTGGCATTAGAGTGTGTGGCAGCCAATCCCTCATGTGGGCTGGCTCTGTAAAGAGCCCCAACATGCAGGGAGGTGGACCTGAGCATGAGCCCAAGCATCTCACCGGTACTCGGTGCTCGCCGAGCATCGCGAGCACTGTGATACTCGGGCGAGCACCGAGTACCGGTGAGCATGCTCACCCATCATTAGCTGAGACTACTATATATACATCACAGGAGACATTGGGACTGCTGTATAAGCATCATACTGAAGAAACTAAGGACATATACATTGGTGGGGGGCATGTACAGCACTGCTGAGCACTGGGGGCATGTACACCACTGGAGGTGGGGGCATAGACAGCACTGCTGAGGGCTGGGGGCATATACAGAACAGGGAAGGGCTGGTGGCATGTACATTAGTGGGAAGGCTGAGGGCATCAACATACTGGAGAGGCTTGGGGATATATACAGTACATCACTGGGGAGGCTGGGGCATATATAGCACTGGAAACAGTGGAGGCATATAATCAGTGGGGAGGCTGTGGCAAGTACTTCACTGGGGAAGCTGGGGGCATATACAGCACTTGGGAGGGCTGGGGGAATATACAGAACTGGGGACAGTGGGTGCATATACATCACTGGGGAGGGCTGGGGCATATACAGCACTGGGGAGGCTGGGGCGAGCACATCAATGGGGAGGCCTGGAAGCATATACATCACTGGAGAGGTCAGGGAGCATACACAGCATTGGGAAGGCCTGAGGTAATTTACATATAAAAGAACAAACGAGTGACGTGGTTCATGAAAAAAAAAAACACTCATCTAAACAGCCCAACTGAATAACACTAAACCTTATACCTAACCTCTGCCTTGATATAACTGTACACAAAAGAGTTCCCTATGCCAAGTCAATACAACAGAAAGATGGAAAAGTGATTGTCAAAGGCTGGGTTTACATCACGGTAGAATCAGTCTGGGGCTGTCCGGGGTGAACCTGACAGCCCCGGACCCAATTTTACTGTAATGCAGCCCTATGGGGTTGGATGGAGCTGGATGGCAGCTATCTGCCATCCGGTTTCCATCTGTCCGGGAATTCATTTTGTGTCTGGGAAAAATATGCCCAAATTGGATCCTCCCATATCCGAGAGGATCTGGAACCGGACAACCGGCAGCACTGCAGTTCGGCGTGAGCTATGCTGAACTTCAGCACCAGGGAGCTGTCCTCTGTGACCCTGTGAAGTGGTTCAGCATCATTTCAGCAGGGGACAGCTCCCTCAGCTGCACTCTGCAGCATCCGGCGCAAACAGGACCGAGGGATATTTGCCCTCCGGTTATGTTTGCAAATCGGGTCCGGGGCTATCAGGTTCACCCAAGACAGCCCCGGACCTGATTCTACCATGATGTGAAGCCAGCCAAAGAGGTTTGGTGGTACACCTCTCCTGGCGGTCCCATGCACATTAGATTTAATCAAAATCCACCAATATGTATCTAATGTGAAAGGCTGGAAAGGAGATAATTCTTCTGGCTCCTTAAAGCACTCCAGTGTTTTTTATTTTTGAGTAGTACTTTAAAGCTGAGTCCCCTACCCTTGCGCCTATACTCACTCACCAGTGTTTTCATTGCCATTCCGGTCCCGCGGCGCCATCTTGTGTTCGTAACTTCTAATTGGCCAGACGTTATGTCACAACCACTCAATGCAAGTATACTAAAGCTAAAACAAGGACAGAATTAGGCTCTTATAGACTTACATTGAGTTATGAACCCCGGTGAGCTCCATGAAACACTGGAGCTGCCGGTAGGTCACAAATCACCGGAAACTGACAGGATCAGTAGTGATAACAGAAAAAGACAGCGGCAAGTGAGTATAACAGGGGTCAGGTTTTTAGATTTAAAAAATAAAAAGAACACTGGAGTGGTGCTTTAAGGGGTGCCACCGAGAACTAGAGAAGTCTGTAAAGACCAGAAAACATTATAAAACAAATCAACTTGTCCTCATTGCTAGGGTATCTACTTAAGAAATTTAAGAAACCTTTTATACTGCTTAAATGCACTCAGCATGTAATTGCATAGTGATCAGGTGTCTTCATGAAGACGTATCACTACTGAAACACATGAGGAAGGAAATCCCACAGGGATTACTAACTCATTACATCATGCCTTTCTAAATACATGAGGTATCCAGTCTTGTAACAGCTTTATCAATATGTTACATCACTTTATAATATAATATAGAGTGTCTGTTGAAAGAAGACAAATATTAATGGGATATCAGGTAGGAAGAAGTAGGCTAGGGTCACATTTGGAAGGCTCATTGCGATTACCGCATCCAGATCCGGATGTGGTAATCGCATGAGCCTTCAGACACATTTTGAGTTCACAATGTGTCTTTAAACGAGGATCCCGTAACCGGATTGGTCAGAATGTGCAATCCGGTTGCCAGATGCTTTGTTCATCCCTGCTGCCGCAGGGATGAACAAAGGGTTAATGTTAATAATAGATATGGGCAACATGTATGTAGGTAGTGCCCACCCTCCCTAGAGACATGCTGTCCACATAGTTAGGCATGTTAAGGGTTAATATGTGCAATTACAGTATTGCTGGCTATTGTAGGCATTTACTATTTTCTGATTGAAACCCGGCGGCTCCTCGCTGTGGAGGAGATACAGTATGTAATGTGCGTACTGTATCTGCCGCTATCCAGGGTCATGAAAGCTTTAACATTAGGTCTATGGGCAGCGCACCGCCATAGACCTAATGTTGATGCTTTTAGGACCCTGGATAGCGGCAGATACAGTACGCAGATTACGTACTGTATCTCCTCCACAGCGAGGAGCCGCCGGGTTTCATTCAAAAAATAGTAAATGTCTACAATAGCCAGCAATACTGTAATTGCACATATTAACCCTTAAGGGTACCTTTACACGCGGCAACTTTTCTAGGAATTTCACTAGCAACTTACTGGTTGCAGTGAAATCATGGACACATTGTTCTATTTTGTTGCTGTGTACAAATGGAACAATGTCTCCATGATTTCACTGCAACCAGTAAGTTGCCAGTGAAATTCCTAGAAAAGTTGCCGCATGTAAAGGTACCCTTACATGCCTAACTGTGGACAGCATGTCTGTAGGGAGGGTGGGCACTCCCTACAGACATGTTACCCATATCTATTATTAACATTAATCCTTTGGCTACTGCAGGCATTCACATGTGCATTGCAGTAGCAAGATGGGCTCCCATAGGAGCCCATTATAGGTCTCCTGCTGCGGTTTGCAAACCGCTGCGAAAACTGAAGCCTGCATGATTTTTAACGCAGGCTGCAGATCCGCAAGCGGTAACCAGATTGCATGTAGTGCAATCCAGGTTTATAATGGGCTCCTATGGGCTGTGGATCCTGATCCGGTTTTGAGCATTTTGCATGCTCAACACCGGATCAAGATCTGCGGTTGTGGAGCCCCAGGCGGGACTAGGGTACTCGGTACCGGACCGGTCGGTAGCTGGGGATGTCACGGGTGGCTTGGTCCGGACCGTGTCCCTGGGTCCTCACAATAAAAGGGGAATATTTACAAGGGATTTGTCACTGGTGATGCCACCCACTTGGTGCGGCCAGTGATGGGGCCGCCGCTGCTGCAGAACCTCCGGGGGTGATGGAGTGGCAGCGGAGATGGTATAGTTCCAGTGGGGAGAACTGTATCCCCCGGGGCAGTAAAGGGTAAAGTCTATTGGGGTTATAGATGGTGGAGAAGGGTTGGAGGACACACACTCACGTTTGGTTGGCACTGGTGCACTTCCCTTCTTCTCCCGATGCTGCAGAGCTGACAGGCTGGATCTGTAGGGAGGCTCTCTGTGCTGAATCTGGAGCAAAGGTCACAATCAATACACAGACTCCAAAGCTGTTTTCCAAGGCTTTACTGCTGATATTATTGCAGGCTATAGTCCACGGAGTCTGTAATGGGGCTGAGCTCTCTCCCCACACCCTGTCCGGGTCGTTGGCTTCATTGTGCTGCACTGTGTGTGTGTCCTGGGCTGCTGCTTCTAGCTAAGCTGCTGGGATTCCTCACGTCTCTCTCTGTTTGCTGCTGGTACCACTTGGCTAGGCAACTTGGGTCCTCTATGCTGTGCTGACCCCTCCGTGTTGCTTCACTCTGGTACTAGGGGGCATCTAGAGATCCCACTGTTCCTGGATTCGCTGTGCTGTGGGTGCCAGACACAGTACCGGATCCGGTGTCCGTCTCTCTGTGCGTACTTCTGGGGCAAGTGATGGTGTCACTCTAGCTCCCAGATGTGTTCCTCTGTCTTTCGTTCTCCTTGTCCCTCTGACCCTGGCTAGGTCTGCACTGAGCTAACTCTGCTCTCAATAAGCTCTTCACAGCACTACACCGTGCTGTACGGTCTCCTGAGCTGTTCACAGCACTACACCGTGCTGTACGGTCTGAGCTCTTCCTCATGGGCAAGAGTATATAAGGGAGCAGGTGGTGCTCCCTCTATTGCCCAGAGGTGGTAGTGTTTGTCAGTGTGTAGTGGGGGAGAGAACCCATGTGATGTTATTGTGGCACATTAACCCATGGGGTGCCACATTCCCCCTTAGTTAAATACAGTACTCCGGGACTGTAGAAAAACAAGTAAACAACAATTAAACACAATTAATATTGACATAGACTTAAATGAAAAAGTACAAAAATCACTAAAATGTGAAAAAGAGTTCGAAAGTCAAAAAGCAGTCTTTCCGGGGGCTTAGTCTATTGCCTCCGGGCTGATGAATATATACAAGAGAGTTTTTTACCACAACCAGTCCGTGGTATATATGGTCCATAAGTAAATAAGGAGATTGCAAAGTTCATACAGGATAGTCTCTGTAGATACTGGGCTTTTTTAACGTTGCAATAACTATGTACATTTGTCCACTGAATTCAACTTATATTCAAACAACATATTTACATTATACATTTAATTCTGTATTTTATTCTTTGTACCTAGCTGGTATCTGACCTTGGGTACTACGCTCTGATCTGCGCAATGTTGGTGGAGTTAGTATGAAAGTGTGAGTGGACGTGTACCTATTTGGGGTGCATGGTGTTATGGCAGATGGTGGTCTGACTGCAGGACTGGCAAGTTCACTGGGACCAGGAATTTGTTCTTCCTCTTCGGATTCTACTTCCAGTTCTTCAAGTCTTGGGTCTTCTTCAGGTAACACAGGTTCTGGTAACACAGGTTCTGGTCTCACGGGTTCTGGTAACACGGGTTCTGGTTTTGGGTCCATCATTGAAGGGAATGCAATCATTGGTACGACCAATGCTCCATGGTAATTTGGCCATGTTTTAGGAAAATCTCCTAGTACCATGTGGAATACTTCTTCTTTTTCTTTCTCTTGAATAGGTTGGACCTGTACGGGTTCTATGACTTCAGGTGTCTTCAGGGTTTCAGGACACAATTTTAGCTGATCACGAGATACGACTTGTGAAGTTCTTCCTTCATCTTTGCTTATCAAATACGTTTTAACACTGTCTAGGTTAGATGGTATGACTGTGTATGGGACGGCTTCCCACTGATTATCCAGTTTGTTTGTACGTCTCTTTCTCTTGAGCACTTGATCACCTTCTTGTAATGGCATTGCTTGAGCATGTTTGTTAAAGGTCTTTTCTTGTCTTGCTCTTGCCTGTTGTAGGTTTCTCTCTACACATTCTTGCACTTGGTGATACTGTTTCTGACGTTTGGTATCCCAATCTGTTTCTTCTACTTCTGTATCTGGTTTTTCAATTCCCATTTCTAGATCAATTGGTAGTTTACTGGGTCTTGCACGCATAAGATAAGCTGGAGTGCAGTTTGTAGAACTCACGGGGACATGGTTGTATAAGTCTACCAAATCAGGTAATTTATCTGGCCACTGGTTTCTTTCTGATTCCGGTAAGGTCTTTAACAGTTCGATTACTATATGATTCATTTTCTCGCATAGACCATTTGTTTGGGGATGATATGTTGTTGTGCGAATCTTCTTACAACCGTACATATTGCAGAATTCCTTGAATAGTTCTGATTCAAAAGCTGGACCTTGGTCTGCAAGGACTTGTTCTGGGTAACCATGTGGTCTACAGAAATGCGTCTGGAATGATTTTGCTGCCGTCTTCACTGTCAAGTCTTTGACTGGTACCACCACTAAGAAGCGTGAGTAATGGTCCACGATGGTTAAGGCATAGACATAGCCTGACCGGCTTGGTGACAACTTGACGTGGTCTAACGCGACTAGCTCAAGTGGCTGCTTGGTCACTATTGGCTGGAGTGGAGCTTTCTGTAGATCTTTCCTTCTGAGGTTGCATGCGGCACATCTTCTGCACCATAGTTCAATGGATCTTCTCATGCCAACCCAATAGAATCTGTCCCTCAGGATTGCTTCTAACTTCTTCCATCCGAAATGACCTGCGTTGTCATGGTAAGCTTCTAAGACCATTTGAGTGTCTCGCTTGGGCACGATTATTTGCCAGACCAGTTCATGCGTCTTGGGATTGGTAAATCGTCTACAGAGCTTCCCTTGATGCAGGAACAGCTTGCCTCTATCCTTCCATAGCTGTATAGCTTCAGCTGGGGCATTCTGACCAGGGTGTGCATGTTGTTGCATAAGCAGTTCTTTCACTAGCTTCACGGCTGGATCAGTATCTTGAGCTTCGGCCCATTCGTAGTGTCTTAACGGGTTAAGATTTATTTCCTGTTTCTTTTGGTAGATGCCGGGTCGATAATCTTCTACCCTTGAACGATGAAAGGCCGGTAGTTCAATCTCTTCCAACTCTTCCGGTTCCTCTTCCACGTCTTTCAGGTGCGGCATTCGGGATAAGGCATCTGCATTCCCATTCTTGCGGCCTGCCCGATATTTGATGACAAAGTTGTAGTTAGATAGCAGGGCTATCCATCGCTGTTCCAAAGCACCTAATTTTGCTGTGTCCAGGTGAGTCAACGGGTTGTTATCCGTGTAGATGGTGAATTCTGCACCTGCCAAGTAATGTTTAAAGCGTTCGGTTACAGCCCAGACTACTGCTAGTAGCTCTAACTTGAAGGAGCTGCAGTTCTCGGGATTTCTTTCTGTAGGCCGGAGCTTCCTGCTTGCAAAGGCAATAACTCTTTCTTTGCCTCCTTGCTTCTGAGACAATACTGCTCCCAGTCCCACGTTGCTGGCATCCGTGTAAAGAATGAATGGTTGATGGTAATCAGGGTATGCCAGGATCTCTTCTCCCGTCAGCGCGCTTTTTAGCTTATTGAAGGAATCTTCTCTTTCCTCATCCCACCATGCCAGGGAATTACAGTTTGAAGTCTTCTTTGATCGTCCTACCAGAATGTCTTGCAGAGGAGCTGCTAGCTTCGTGAATCCTCGGATAAATCTTCTATAATAGCCTACCAGGCCCAGGAATTGCCTCACTTCTTTTACATTCGTAGGTCTTGGCCAATCCCTTATTGCCGTGACTTTATCAGGATCCGGTGCTACTCCCTCTGAACTCACGACATGTCCCAGGTACTGTACCTTTGGTTTGAGAAGGTGACACTTGGATGGCTTGATTTTCATGCCATATTTCGATAAAGCTTCGAACACTTCTGCCAGGTCTTGTAGATGTTGCTCGTACGTCTTCGAATATACTATGACGTCATCTAGGTACAGGAGGACAGTTTCAAAGTTCTTGTGTCCTAGGCAGCTCTCCATCAGACATTGGAAGGTCCCGGGTGCGTTGCAGAGTCCGAACGGCATACAATTGAACTCACAGAGGCCCATCGGCGTAGTAAACGCTGTCTTCTCCTTGTCGGCCTCGGCCACAGGAACCTGCCAGTACCCACTAGTCAGATCAAGGGTGGAAAAGTAGTTAGCAGATTTTAATGCAGCTAATGACTCCTCAATCCTAGGTAATGGGTATGCGTCCTTATGTGTGATGCGATTAATCTGCCAGTAATCTACGCACATTCTCATGGTCCCATCCTTCTTTTTAACTAACACTAGAGGTGCTGCCCAGGGGCTACAACTGTCTCTTATTACCCCTGCAGATTTCATTTCTCTGAGCATGTCTTTGGTGGTTTGGTAGTGAGCTGGTGGTAAGGGTCTATACCTTTCTTTTATAGGTTGATGGTTACCTGTGGGTATAGTGTGCTCTACCCCTTTGATCTGCTCAAAGTCTAACGGGTGTTTGCTGAATATCTGCTCATATTCTTTCACTACCCGGTATACTCCATGCTTGTGACGGGGAGGTGTAGAACTGGTACCTACATGCAACTTTTGGCACCAATCCTCCAGCTTCCCCTCTGAGCCATTGTCATCCGCCTGGCATGACGGGTTCAAGGGCTCAGCGACGGTGATGTTGTTGTTATCAACCGTGTACAACTTAGCCATGGTAGCATACTTTGGTAATGTGACCTCATCTTCTCCGCAGTTCAACAGGCGTAATGGCACTCTTCCCCTGTGTACGTCAACCACTCCTCTAGCAGTGAGTATGGTCGGTCTACTGTCTGAGTACACGGGTTCTACCAGGGCTTGATAGTCTTGCCCTTTAATGCCTATTGCGGCTCTGCACCATACCAACATTTCAGTTTTGGGAGGAATTACGATGGGTATTGGGTCACTTACTCTTACACTGCCGATCTCACCTCCGGAGATTTCTACCTGCTGCTTCAACATCAGTGCTTTGATCTCTTTGTGCAGAAGCCTCTGTTGTCCAGTTCCGGCAGTCTCGGCGATTTGCTGCAAAACACTTAACACTTCGTAAAAACATTTCTCAATGACATTCATTCCTACCACCATCACGGGTTCACGGCCTCGCCGGTCGACATCTACGATTATAATACCCTGTTTCTGCAATTCTACCTTCCCAACCTGAATATTCATCTCTCTAAATCCAACCTTTGGTATTATCAATCCATTACCAGCCCATATATCAAAATTAAAGTCATCTGGCGCATTAGTAATGTCTGAATCAGCCCAGTACCTTTTATATAGAACATGTGGGATGGATGTTATTTGGGATCCGGTATCCAGCAAGGCACTAAAGAGTATGCCATCCAACACAATAGGGATCACTGGCTTTCCCCCCACGAATTTGTCATACCAGGCTGAGGGGCCTTGATCGTTCATTCCTGGGGAGCGGCCCGCCTGCCCAGGGTATCGTCGTTTAAAGGACACTCTCGAGCAAAATGGCCGGATTTCTGGCAACGGCGGCAAATAGGCTGTCCATCTGGTTGGTAGCGATCGCTGGGTCGTCCTCTTGCTGCTGGGTATCTTCTGGGCCTCATCCACGGAACATCCTCTCTGCTGGTCGCCAACTCGATCTTGGATGCAGGTTTTGACTCTCACAGTTCCTTGATGACCTTGGCCATAGAGATCACGGTGTCTGTCAGGGCATCTAGCTTTTGGTTGATGGCTGCATTTGAGATATATTCCCCAGCCTCAGCAGCAGTCGTTGACATAGCAGATGTCGCTGGCACGGCCGCCTGCTGAGGTGCTGCTACAGTGTCAAGCACAGATGTTAATTCCCTTGGCTCTTCCAGCTGCTGCAGACGGATAGCTCTATCTTTCAGCTCAGTAAATGTCATGTCAGGGTTCTGCAGCAGTACCATGCTTAACTGTCCTCGATGGGAAGGGGAATGGAGGCCCTCTATGAATTGGTCAAAAAGCATTTTATCAGCTCCCGGGGCTAAAGCAGGTTCTGCCAGCTTAAAGCGAACCTGTCACCCCCCCCGGGCATCAAAAGCTCTAATAGCCACCTTCTGCAGCACTAAGGCTGCATTCAGGGAAGGTGACTATAGCCTTTTGATGCCCTTTGTAGTCTGAAATATGAAGTTAGGTAAATGCTTACTCTTAGAAAGACCAGAGACTGGGAGGCGGGGTTTCACGCTGCTCCGGCCCGCCCCCTCTTGTCAGTCATGGTGCTCGGCTGCTGCTGCCTCCCATGACTGTGTAAAATGAACGCGCGTCTCCGTTCTCATGCACGAGCCGCGCATGCGCTGTGCACCCGGTGTCCAGGAAGTCATCGACACCGGGCACACAGCGCATGCGCGGCTCGTGCATGAGAACGGAGACGCGCGTTCATTTTACACAGTCATGGGAGGCAGCAGCAGCCGAGCACCATGGCTGACAAGAGGGGGCGGGCCGGAGCAGCGTGAAACCCCGCCTCCCGGTCTCTGGTCTTTCTAAGAGTAAGCATTTACCTAACTTCATATTTCAGACTACAAAGGGCATCAAAAGCCTATAGTCACCTTCCCTGAATGCAGCCTTAGTGCTGCAGAAGGTGGCTATTAGAGCTTTTGATGCCCGGGGGGGGTGACAGGTTCGCTTTAAGGGCTTTGAGTGCTTCCTGTAAGTTCAAGGCAAAGTCTTTGGCACTCTGTTTAGGTTTCTCATCTTAGCCCGGGTATCAACAGCAGATTCAAAAGTTGCTTTCAGTCTGGCTGCTAGATGCTCTACAGCAGGGGTCTCAAACACGCGGCCCGAGGGCCGCATGCGGCCCCTGGGGCTTCACTGTGTGGCCCGCGGCACCTTGGACAACTTAATGTTGCATCACCCCAGTGCAGTGGGCCACTGCAGTCCCCACTGTGTTATGACTTCCGGCTGCAGCACTAACAAGCTCTGCAACTCAGCAAGTTCAATGCAAGCTGCCAGCCAATGAAAGGCCCACAGCTGACAGCGGCGTACGGACGTCACCTGCGGGCCTCTGGCTGGCAGATTGCATTGATCTTGCTGAACAACAGAGCTTGTCTAAGCGGTGGCTGGAGGAAGTCATATCTCAGCGGAGACCGAAAGTCAGCACAGCGGGGATCGCGGCGACCTCCTGCACTGGAGCGATACATCATTAAAGTGAGAAAAGTGTGAGTGTGTGTGAGTATGTGTATGTGTGAGTGAGTGTATGTAGTGTGAGTGTGTGTGAGGATGTGTATGTGTGAGTGAGTGAGTGTATGTAGTGTGAGTGTGTGTGAGGATGTGTGGGAGTGTGAAAGTGTGAGTGTGTGGGTTTGCATGTGAGTATGAGTGTGTATTTGTGAGTGAGTGTGTGTTTGTAAAAAGAAGGTAAACCAGGATGGGGGGCATCACTATAAAAGTAGATCAGGATGGGGGACATACCTAGAAAAGGCGATCAAGATGGGGGACATACCTAGAAAAGGGGATCAGAATGGGGGACATCACTAGAAAAGGGGATCAGGATGCGGGACATCACTACTAACGAGGATCAGGATGGGGGACATCACTACAAAAGGGAACCAGGATGAGGGACATCACTAGAAAAGGGGATCAGGATGGGGGACATCACTACAAAAGGGAACCAGGATGAGGGACATCACTAGAAAAGGGGATCAGGATGGGGGACATCACTACAAAAGGGGATCAGGAAGGGGACATCACTACAAAAGAGGATCAGGATGGGGGACATCACTACAAAAGGGGAACAGAATGGAGGACATTATGGGGGACATCACTACATAAGGAGATCAGAATCTGGGACAGTACAACTTGATGAGAACCAGGGTGGGGACATTACTACAAGAAGAGGACCAGGATGGAGACATTACTACAATATTGGGACCAGACATTACTACAGGAAGGGGATCAGGATTTGTACTTTACTACATTGAGCAAAAAGTTCTGGTATTGCTAAAAATATTGCTTAGTTCTACAAGGGATGCGGCCCCCGATATAAATTTTTTCCTATGTGCGGCCCACCAACCCAGCCGAGTTTGAGACCCCTGCTCTACAGTGTCCTTATCTGTGTCCAGCCAGGACGCCACCTCATGCCGTGCATTGCCCGTTAACTGTCCCATTATCATTCCTACACGCTGGGCTTCAGTGAGGGGATACATCACATAGTACTCTTTAATCTTTTGCATAAAGTCAGTTAAAGTATTAGGCTCACCGGAGTATTGGGGCAGCCACATTGCCCCTGGAGTATACGGCATCAGGAATGGCATTATGGATGCTGTTCCTTGCGCCGCTGCACCGCCGGACGCTACTGGCTGACCCGGCTCTGCAGCTCCATCGGCTACTCCGCCGCCGTCTTGTGCACCGGGCTGCGACATCTTGGGCCCCCTTAGTTAATATGCGCCCTCCGTCTTCCGCTTCCGTCCGGATGTCTCTGGGAGGTTCCGGGGCGCAGCAGGGATCTCCTTCCCCGCCGGATGTCGTCAGCACCAAGGGAGGAGGCTGGGTTCGCGCCAATGCAGGGTACCGCCCCCTTTCTTAACCGCACGCTCTAAAATGGCGGATTTTCAGAAATACAGTTCGTATGGCGCACAGGGTCCAATTCTTTTGGACCGGGTAGATCCTGTTTGTGACGCCAGGTTGTGAAGCCCCAGGCGGGACTAGGGTACTCGGTACCGGACCGGTCGGTAGCTGGGGATGTCACGGGTGGCTTGGTCCGGACCGTGTCCCTGGGCCCTCACAATAAAAGGGGAATATTTACAAGGGATTTGTCACGGGTGACGCCACCCACTTGGTGCGGCCAGTGATGGGGCCGCCGCTGCTGCAGAACCTCCGGGGGTGATGGAGTGGCAGCGGAGATGGTATAGTTCCAGTGGGGAGAACTGTATCCCCCGGGGCAGTAAAGGGTAAAGTCTATTGGGGTTATAGATGGTGGAGAAGGGTTGGAGGACACACTCACGTTTGGTTGGCACTGGTGCACTTCCCTTCTTCTCCCGATGCTGCAGAGCTGACAGGCTGGATCTGTAGGGAGGCTCTCTGTGCTGAATCTGGAGCAAAGGTCACAATCAATACACAGACTCCAAAGCTGTTTTCCAAGGCTTTACTGCTGATATTATTGCAGGCTATAGTCCACGGAGTCTGTAATGGGGCTGAGCTCTCTCCCCACACCCTGTCCGGGTCGTTGGCTTCCTTGTGCTGCACTGTGTGTGTGTCCTGGGCTGCTGCTTCTAGCTAAGCTGCTGGGATTCCTCACGTCTCTCTCTGTTTGCTGCTGGTACCACTTGGCTAGGCAACTTGGGTCCTCTATGCTGTGCTGACCCCTCCGTGTTGCTTCACTCTGGTACTAGGGGGCATCTAGAGATCCCGCTGTTCCTGGATTCGCTGTGCTGTGGGTGCCAGACACAGTACCGGATCCGGTGTCCGTCTCTCTGTGCGTACTTCTGGGGCAAGTGATGGTGTCACTCTAGCTCCCAGATATGTTCCTCTGTCTTTCGTTCTCCTTGTCCCTCTGACCCTGGCTAGGTCTGCACTGAGCTAACGCTGCTCTCAATAAGCTCTTCACAGCACTACACCGTGCTGTACGGTCTCCTGAGCTGTTCACAGCACTACACCGTGCTGTACGGTCTGAGCTCTTCCTCATGGGCAAGAGTATATAAGGGAGCAGGTGGTGCTCCCTCTATTGCCCAGAGGTGGTAGTGTTTGTCAGTGTGTAGTGGGGGAGAGAACCCATGTGATGTTATTGTGGCACATTAACCCATGGGGTGCCACACATTTGCTAACGCAAATGTGACCCTAGCCATTATCTCCTATCTGGAGAATACTTGACTAGTTGAAGATGAATGGGGGCCTTATTGTTGGGCCAACCAGGGATCTCTAGAATGGGACACATCTCAATTATAATGGAGTGGCATTGCTCATGCACGTACATCTTTGCATGCCTTTTCTATGGGACTACTGTAGTGCTGTACTCAGCTTTCTTCATCAGTTCCATAAGGTATGAATGAAGTGGCTGTCTCTATAATTTGATTACATTTCATCAATGCCTGGTGGGGATAAAAAACTCATTGGCAATTATGGCAGCCAGCTACCAACAAAAGCTACTTAGGCCGGCTTCACACCACGTTTGACTGTTAG
This sequence comes from Allobates femoralis, assembly GCA_033576535.1. Classification (NCBI taxonomy): domain Eukaryota; kingdom Metazoa; phylum Chordata; class Amphibia; order Anura; family Aromobatidae; genus Allobates; species Allobates femoralis. The sequence continues at coordinate 374,688,156 of JARQOC010000002.1, forward strand.
GTTCTGTCCGAAGTTTTGCAGGATGCACTGGACAGAACCTGACAGCCACGGACGAGCAGAACCAGAGGGCAAATCTGCTTTTTGCCGGCTTCGTTGCTGGCGATGTCCAGACCACGAATGCAGGGGAGCTGCCCGTGGTTCTGAATTTTCAGCTGTGGAGCTCTCCAGGTAATGAAATTCAGCTGCAGCTGCTTTTAACAGCCGCCGCTCTTTCAGCACCAGGCGTTCGGGTATCGGTCCGATTTTTTGTCGGATCCAGCACGATCCGGCGCCCATAGACTCACATGCTATGGGCGCCGGATCTGGGAGGATACGGTTTTGTCCGATTTTTGCATCGGACACAACAAATGATGCAGACTTCGGTTTTGTTTCCGATGTAAAAATTGGACATAACCGGATCCTACTGGAATACCAGCATACTGGAGGCCAAATAAGCACAATCCGGCGCCATAGGGATACATGGGGGGCGAATTTGGATCCGAACCGGACAGCCCCAGACCCAAAAAATCGTGGTGTGAAGCTGGCCTTAGCTCTCGAAATTTAAAAAGGAGTGAACAAGCACAAAATTCTCCAAATTTTATTACGGTAATTCGAAGTACCACAAGAATCAGGAGGTCGCATCTATGAATCTTTTTGATGGGAGATGCTTTCAACATTATTTTAAAGCAGTCACTCATCAGAATTTGATTACAATTTAATGACCACCCGTCAAGGGACAGAAGGATCTGGCATAATTGATTTCAGACTACAGCTATGTTCACAATGTGCATTTTTGATCTGTCTTTTGGGGGGGTAGAGCATTTTTCTTTTTTTGTCCAGCTGGAGTTCTGGATTTGCTTTTCCAAAACACATCAGAAATGGATTATCTGTTTCTGATATGTTTTTGCTGCACTTTTTCTGGTGCGGTTTTTAAGCCCATACACAATGGTTTCAGTGGGAAAAGCAGATCAGAAAAGTGCAGCAATAATTGACATGCTCCTTTTTTTGAGGATCATTTTTCAAGGGAAAAAAGGTCATGAAAGCACATATTGAACAACAAAACTTTTACACGTAGCAACGTTGCATGCAACATCGTTGAAAATTCCCTGGTTCAGCGATGTTGCAGCAACATCGCAGTAGCATCGTGCTATGTGACAGCATAATGCAACTGCGATAAATCACTAGTTGCAAGTTGCCAGGTTTACTGACAGAGTTGGCAAACCTGGCATTGTTGCACCAGCGATTTGACTGGATCTTGCTGTGTGACACCACAATAGCGATGTTGCCAGCAATGCTGCCTATTCGCAACATTGCAGCGTATCGCTCGCTGGGTTCTACCCAGCCTAGTGAGTGATCGGTGCTGCAACATCGCGGCGGCGTCGCAAGCAACATCAGCCCGTGTGACAGCTAAGGCAGCGATGCTGGAAGCGAGCGCGCACCCGCGGAATTGCTTCCAACATCGCTGCAACATTGCTACATGTAACGGTACCTTAAAGGTCCCGTCACACGCCGCAATCTCGCCTGGAAATCATAAAGGCGATATGTTTCCCCGAAGCAATCACCGTGAAATTGCCTCACGGTTGCGGCGTATGATTTGGGAATTTCACGGCGATAAATCGCCCCTCGGCTGTCGTCTGAATCCTGAACAGTGCTCAGTAATCAGCCTCAATCGTTAAAACAATATTTCCGTGTTGTGGCGTGTGACAGGGCAATAATGATGGAAAGAGCGTTGCCTATGATTTCCCGTAGGCGTGCCTCAGCATGCTGAAGTCTGTGCCCTGTCTGAGATGATTGGTGTGGGCTACTGTGTTCCCATTGACTGTCAGTTGACACCGTGCCATATTTGAAGAGCTGAATAAAGTAGAATCAATGCACTCACACAGTTGCTTAGTTGCTTAGAGTGGATTTATTTCAATCAATGTGAAGGTAATGACATAGCGGGTTAACGTTTCGGCCTAACACCGGCCTTGATCACTGCTGTCTTTGTTTCTAAAGGGGTTATTTTCAAGGATGATTCAAGGTCATTCTCTGCCTGGGCACGGACAGTGCTGGCGATACAAGGCCTTTTCCATGACACTATTAACCCACCTAGAATGCCTAAGAGGGCAATCAAGCATCAACTAGAGGGTTACCTCAAGGTTACTATCCGTGGATCAATAGATATATCCTATGATCCTTCCTCTGAGACACCACTGAGGGTTATCAGTACTACAACACATTGGACACCACAAGTCCTGGAACCCTCTATCCTTTATACATGGTCTAAATCTTACCATATGACCCTTTGCACGTTCATGTTTGGGATCTAGGTAACATCATTATACCTATATTCCACTTATCAATCTAACATCCTTGAAAATAACCCCTTTAGAAACAAAGACAGCAGTGACGTTGTGATCAAGGCCGGTGTTAGGCCAAAACGTTAACCCGCTATGTCACCACCTTCACATTGATTGAAATAAATCCACTCTAAGCAACTAAGCAACTGTGCGAGTGCATTGATTCTACTTTATTCTGCATTGTGGGTCAACAGACCCTTTACAATAGCACCGCCATAATACCACTCAAGTGAGTGCTGGTCATTATACGAACTTACTATATTTGAAGAGCTGTCTGTTCAGCACCACACAGATCTTCAGCTACCTAACCGTCCGCAAACTCAGTACAAACTCCGATAGACAATGGCGTCATGTATTAGCCAGCCTCTCAGAGCAGACTGACCAATCGTAACGCTGTTGCGTTGTCCAATGAGTGTGTATGGGGCGCAGTATACACCACTGTGGCACGCCTATCTCCTCGCCGCGCTGAACATGTACGCCCACATTGCCTTTGAGATTGCGGCGTGTGAAGCGGCGATGGAATTAGGCAAGATTGGTTCCGCTATAGAGGAGGCAATTTCCAGAGCGACACATCACCTTAGCTTCAGGGCGAAATTGCGGCGTGTGATGCTGCCATCGGCGATCTGAGGCGACCACGAAAAATGTGAACACGCACTTTAGATCACCACATATCGCCAGCTGAGATTGCGGCATGTGAGGGTACCTTTAGAGTAATGCATTCACTGCATTTTCACTGCAAAAACTGATCCAAAAAAAAAAAATGGATCAAAAACACACAATGTGAACATAGCCTACCCTCTGCAGCTTTCCCATAGAGAATACAGGAGCAGCCAGTGAGCAATACTTTGCATGGGGAAGATTGTCAACAGCAGCTTTCTTAAGGTACCGTTACACGGGTTGACGTTGAAACGATGGCGTCCGCGATTTCATGTGAGCACGCACGTTTTTGACAGTTTGCCAAGATCGCTTTAGAGAAGTCACAGGTAGAGATAATGTGTGCATCCACCGACGATCCGGCGTTTCGGAAATCGCCTGAACAACACCAGAAGCGATGTTGCCGGTCGTGATCGCCGTGTCACACAGCACAACCACATCATCAATGTGAGCGTACTGTTTGACACAGCCCAGGAGATAGGCGTACCAGAGATTGTTTTACCATGCCCATACCCAGTGGCGTAACTAGAGTCTGGTGGGCCCTGGTGCGAAATTCAGACCTGCCCCCCCCCCCTCCCACGGGCACACATTGGTCGGATGCTTGGGCCCCGTGTAACGTTCAAAGTTCTATAAAGACTCACAAATTGACCCCTCTATGCATTAATGTCCCTCACCCTGCTATATATGGTCCTCCTCCTGGAATGTGGCCCTTATCGTGGTATATATGTTCCCCTTTCTGGTATATATGGTCTTCCTCCTCCCGCCATGATAGGCGTCCAATTATTATAACACATCCCATATTGCTCCATATATTACAATATATCCCCATAGTCCTCCATGTATTATAATGCATCCCATAGTCCCCCATTCATAAGGTAGCCCCAATAGTCATCCAGTTATTAGAATGCACCCCCACCATCCTACATATAGTAGCCTCATAGACCTCTATATAGTATAATACAGCCTCAGAGCCCTCTATACTGTATAATGCAGGCTCCGTCCTCCATGGAGTGCAGCCCCTATAGTACAGCCTTATATATGCAGCCTCATAGCTCTCCATTAGTGCAGCCTTATATCCCTCTATATAGTGTGTTATATATGCAGCCCCACCGAGATCTGAAAAATAGGATTAGTGACAACTGCACAAAACAGTAGACTCACTCCAAAACTCAGTGTCACCCCCCATATTAGCTTATTCCAGTAGTGGAGTCTTCTGCTCTCCACTGTCCCCCGCTCTTCACCTCTGTGCCCCACTCTCCACCTCCTCCTGTGTCCTCCTCTGTCCCCATTCTCCTGTGTCCCACACTCTCCTCCTCCTCTATTCCCCATTCTTCTGTATCTCCCGCTGTCTTCCTCCTGTGTCCGCCGCTCTCCTCCTCCTGTGTCCTCCATTCTCCTGCGTCCCCCACTCTCCTTCTCCTCTGTCCCCAGTTCTCCTGTGATACCCACTCTCTTCCTCCTGTGTCCCCGTTCTCCTGTGTCCCTCGCTCTCCTCCTCTGTCCCCTGTCCTCCTGTGTCCCCCGTTCTCCTCCTCTATCCCCCGTCCTCCTGTGTTCCCCGCTCTCCTCCTCTGCCCCCGTTCCCCTCTGTCCCCCGCTCTCCTCCTCCTCGGTCCCCTGCTTTCCTCCTCCTCTGTCCCCCATTCTCCTGTGTCCCCCACTCTCCTCCTCTGTCCCCAGTTCTTCTGTGATCCCCACTCTCTTCCTCCTGGGTCCCCGATCTCCTGTGTCCCTCACTCTCTTCCTCCGTCTCCCTGCATCCCTCGTTTTGCTCCTCCTCTATCCCCGTCCTCCTGTGTCCCCCGCTCTCCTTCTCCTAAGTCCCCTTTTTCTGTCTCCCCCGCTTTCCTCCTCCTGTGTCCCCCGGCCTTTCCTCCTCTCACCTCTCTTCTTCTCTTCTGTGAGTATTCAGCAACAGTGTGTCCTCACTTTCTGGATGAGCGGCCAGGACTAGACACACGACGGGAGACTGAGGAGGCTGCCGCCAGACTCTCCGGACCTCCAGAAGCTCACGGCTCCATCCTGAGATGCAGCACGTGACGCAGCAGCCGCGGGAGTTTGAAAGCTGCTGCGCCACCGCGCCTTCCTGTCCTCCGGCAGCCGGAATCAACTGCCTGGGGTCCGGCCTGGCAGAGCGCTATGCAGAGACATGGATGTGCGTCCTAGGGATGCACATCCATGTAAAGCAGTCGCAGGGGTCGGCGGGTGCCGGGCCCCTGTACTTCCGGGCCTGGTCACACTTGCGATACCTGCGACCGGTGGGTGGTACGCCACTGTATGTATGGTCCTCCTCCTGCAATATGCCTTTATCCTGGTATGTATGGTCCTCCATTATAGTAAAATGCTGCCTCACAGTCCTCCATAAAGTATAATGCAGCGTCCCAGCCCTCCATATAGTATAAAGCTGCATCACAGCCCTTCACATAATATAATGCAGCCTTACAGCCCTTCACATAATATAATGCAGCGTCACAGCCCTTCATATAGTATAATGCAATAGTGCAGCCTCATAACCCTCCATATAGCATACATCCTCGCAACACACATACACACACACAGGGAAACATATGCACACACAGGGACACAGACACGGACACGCACACAGGGACACAGTCATGCACACAGGGACACGGACACGCACACAGGGACACGGGCACGCACACAGGGACACGGACACGCACACAGGGATACACACACAGGGACACACACACAGGGACACACACACAGGGACACACACACACACAGGGACACACAACACACAGGGACACTACTCACCGGCCCACCCCTACCGGTGCCTCTCTCATCCTGCAGAAGCTCGGAGGAGCCAGGACTAACGGCATCTGAGTCAAGGAGATGACTGCAGTGCCGCTGTTCTGGGCAATTACATGCCACGAGCCGTCTGGGCAGCCAATCACAGGCCAGTAGCTGAGGTCATGCGCCGACTGGCTTGTGATTGGCCAGGACAGTGGCGGGGGAAGAGAGAGAACGATGCTGTGATCAGCCACCTGGGGACATGGATATGCGTCCTCAGGGATACACATCCATGTAAAGCGGAAGCGCCAGGGGTCGGCGGGCCCCTGTACCTTCAGGCCTGGTCGCAGCTGCGACCGTGGATGTTACGCCATTGGGGAGGGTGCACACAGTATAGGGGTACAGTATATGGGGTGGGCATGCACAGTATGGGGAGGGGGCACAAAGTATATGGGGAGGGCACAGTATGGGGGGCATACAGTATAGTGGGAGGGGGCACACAATGTAGGGGGGTACAGTATATGGAGAGGGAGCACAGTATATGGGGCAGGGGCACAGAACACTGTCTGACCTGTTACAGGATCT